>CM024955.1:28493463-29693463 GCA_014282245.1 Rhododendron simsii | reverse complement strand
ATTGGATTTTGTACACTTGTACCCATTCAAAAAAAACACAGAGTCGCCACAAGTCAAATATCCCACTTGCTCATCCCACACGTGTTGTACACACATAATTAAACCTCACTCCCAGGCCACTTGGACCAAAAAAGAAAGAAACAGCTGTACAATTCTCGCACTTTCCTACTTCCACTCCCCATCTCCTGGACCCCATCTTTCCCTCCCCTGACACAGCCTGTCTTTCTTTTCTTATCGATCCTATCCCAATAAAACGTGTGCGCGTATTGAGTAATAGTCTTTCTGCCTCCTCTATATATATATGGGCTAAACAACTGGAATAATCAGAGCACATTCACAAACGTATATATATTTATCCAACCTTGTGGCTTGCGCCCCAAAAGCAAACTGAAGTCGAATTCCATCTCCGCTTTTCAAACACTTTCAAAACCATTACTACTACTTCTGGGTCTGCCACTGCCACCAGTTAGGCCTATTTTTGGAAAGTGGAAACCAGTCAAATGGATGTGTATTGTCAATTTTCTGACCCACTTCCATGTGGGTCGTCATCGTTCTGGTCGATTGACCCGCCGGAATCTTCCTCCGAGGGCTGCCAGAGCGGGAGCCCTGCTTGCCCGGCGAACTTCTCCGACGAGGAGGTGATGCTGGCCTCCAGCCACCCGAAGAAGCGCGCCGGGAGGAAGAAGTTCCGGGAGACTCGGCACCCGGTGTACCGCGGCGTGAGGGGGCGGAACTCGGGCAAGTGGGTCTGCGAGGTGAGGGAGCCCAACAAGAAGTCGAGGATATGGCTGGGGACGTTCCACACGGCGGAGATGGCAGCAAGGGCCCACGACGTGGCGGCCATCGCGTTGAGGGGCCGGTCTGCCTGCCTCAACTTCGCGGACTCGGCTTGGAAGTTACCGATTCCCGCATCTAAGGACGCGAAGGACATTCAGAAGGCCGCGGCGGAGGCTGCCGAGGAGGAGTTCCGTCGGGGTTTGGAGTCCGAGGCAGTTTCTGGGGGGGTGGGTGCGGCGAAGGAGACAGCGGAAGCGGCGGAGGGAGTGTTTTTTATGGACGAGGAGGCGGTTTTTGGGATGCCCGGGTTTCTTGCCAACATGGCGGAAGGGTTGATGTTGCCTCCACCTCGTCACTCTTATGGTGGAGACGACATGGAACTTGATGCTGACGTGTCCCTCTGGAGTTATTCAATTTGATACTCCTACTTTGAAGTGATTTGGGATTTTTTTTTTTTAATTTTAATTTTTTTAATTTTATTTTTTGGTGAGGAGAAAACTGTACTTCTATTTTTGGTAAGTACAGAGGTCTTCAGGTGCCATCAGAAAAAGAATGGAAAAGTGCATTAAAGCCTAAAAGAGAACTTGTGTGGGAAGACAAATTTAATGAGTAATTGTTGTGGATATCTATAAAAATTACAAGGGCAAATTTGCCAAAAAAAACCTGTTAATAGAAATCCTATTGAAGTACATACAAACTTTTCCAGTGAAGCTTGTTTTTTGCATTATATAAAAATGATTGCACAGCAATAGCATGTATATCAAGCATCACTTGCTCTTAACCATTAAGTTTTCTTGAAAAGAAAAAAACTTATTGTGAAGTAGTATATCAAAACCAATCGTTGATCTATTTTGGCATTCACCATTCTAACAATAGCCTCGAAGAAGAAACAGGACCAGTTGAACAAGTATAGCCCACGAGAGTTTTCCAAATCAAAACTATGAATGTTGGCCATCATCAGAAATTCCACACGGGCGCGTGCGCAAAGAGAGATTGTATCAACTACGTTTTTGTATTTACATACGAAGTTTGGAGCATTACAAAATCACCACTATGATAAAAATAAAAAAACAGACAGCAATTTTCATGTTTGACAAAGACAACATGGAATTTGAATCATAAACAATTTCTTGTGATGGAATTTGAATCATCACGAATACACTGGTTAACAACAAGGTTTTCTCTTGGGGCATTGTGGTGTAACAAACTCGACCCATGTGGTAGAATATAGATAAGATAAATTTGAGGTTTATTCATCGTTTGCGGATGCTTCTGCTGCAATTTCACGTTCAAGGTGTTGACTAGCTTCTTCAAAGGACAAAATCTCTTGCATTAGGGTACAAAGCTTTGCTTCATTCTCTTCACGAATATGAGGCGGCACCTTTTCTTGGTAACCAGAAGCACTAATCATCTTTGTTAGGCTGTCATGTTGTCTGCAAAAGAAATACACAAAACTCCATTATTCAAGTTAACGATTAGTGGCAAGGAAAGCTGATAATCACTGTAACATCTATAGCTTCAGAAAGTGTCATTTCCATTGAATGGTTTAATCAGTCATCCCATCCCCTCAAAGAAGACTCAAACAGCTTGATATGAAGGGAAATCTGTGAACACAAGCCCCTACCATGGTTGCCCTTCTCTGCATGTGGCCATGGGAACATGGTACTCGATAATTCTCTTTTGCATGTGGAGGGAGAGAAGTTCTTGAAGATACAGAGGAGCTGATTTAAAGATCAAAAAGCAATCGGCAAAGTCTCTGGACACGTTAATGGATTTTGTAAATAGCAGACCTCTTTCCAATAATTGTCAAGGATTTTAGAAAACATCCAGCGTACTTGGGAGGAACCCCTCCTCACAAGTACCTTTACACGATCCAGTTTCTCAAAAGAGACACAGAGAAAGTCCTTTCTATTTTAGATTCTCTACAGCAAATCACAGACCCGTGGGCTCAAGTCAATTTGATATTTTTTTTTTGATAACTAAAAAGGGTTGGAGGGGGCGACCGGCGTAACAACCTGTGTGGCCCGCGATCCTCGTCCCGCTTCCTTCCTCCGCTGGTCCGGTGGATGTCTGGCTTTCTCCGCCTAGCCTGCACAGTGAACGCACGACTAAGACCTGGCCGGGGGTTGCCCGGCAAGGCCCTCCGGCGTGAGGATGAGTATGTGCAGAGAGAGAGGGGAGAGACTAGGGTTTTGAGTGAGTATTCGCGTATGAGTGCCTACCTCCCAGAGGCGTTATCCTTTGGTATTTATAGAGTTCCCTCGACTTGCTCTCCAAGCACGAGCACGTGCCTTGCGCGGGCTAAGTGGCATCATCGCGACGTCACCATCCAAATCTGGTAACCGCTTTTGGGGGTGAGCTGGCATGACCCATGTGCGCTCATGATTATCAGGTGTAACCGTCCTCGCACGTGGGTGGGCACGTGACCGCAAGGTTGGCCGAGCATGTCAGGTAACGGGAAATGCCGAGCACGAGGGCGGACGAGGCCGAGGCCGCGCGGCCCAGGCAGGAGTTGTTTATGGCATCGCCAGCCGACGGTGGCCGAGCCCAAAAGATGAAGAGGTAAGCCGAACATAGACGGGAGGCCAAGCCCGGATGGAATCGGGCTAAGTGAGTGTCACTAGTGGAGCCAATCCGCGGGATGTGGCCGAGCACAGCTGTAGAGCTCTCCCGTTGCTGGACGCGAGATAAAGGCGAAACCGTTGACCGGAAGGCCTCGGCTCAGGCCGAGCACGAGTGGCGTGGGCATCCACCTCTACGGAGGCCGACGATGGCAAAGGAGTGGTGGTGGTCGGTTGTGGGACCACAGTTGAGCTCGGACTGCTACAATAGCCCCTCAATTTCTGCCGTCGCCGCGTGCACGGCTGACATTGATGTTAAGCATTGGCCGAGCGTACTTCATGCCGAACATACATCTGATCGCTTGGATGATTTTGGCCAAATATTCTGAACGCCGAACGTGAACCACAGCCGTTGAACAAAACTTTGCCGAACGCTTTCAACGCCGGACATGCAATACAATCGATAGATAGGATTCTGCCGAGCCCCAGCGTTTTCCATCAAACCGCCACAGAAATCCAATGGCCATGCGCCAGGTGTTCCTATGGCTGCGTGCGGCTGTCAGAGCGACGGCTGGCACGCGTACGGCCCTGCAAGCCCATCCTGCTACCGCCACGTGTCGTACCCTCAGTGGCCAACCGTTCGGCGGTGTAATGATTTGGGCGGGAAACTCCCCCCCAAACCCTAGTCCTATTTAAAGGGCGACGTGGGGAGAGAGAAAAGTTACAGACTCTCTCTCTCTCTAGAACGCCATAACCAGAACTCTGCTTCATGCCCGTTCGCCTTCTGCTCTTGATTTTCAGCGGAATCAGCATCGAATCTCGTCAAAACTTCCAGGTAAACACTCGAATCTTGCTTCTCTTTGCTTTTCTGCGATTTTCACGCCTTTTTTCGTCGCTTTTCCTGGGTTTAGGGGGTTTTCCTGTTCTGAGTGAACAGTACGAAGGAGATGGACGACCGTTCATCTTTCGTCTTCAATCTGTTCTTCCGAGCCCCAGCAAAGGCGCTGGTTGGCTTGGAAGGTGCCAGGACATACCGAGCATGTCACTGCCGAGCACGACCCTGCTAGCTTGTAGGGTTTGGCCGACGCCGAACCCGGTAGGTAGAGTTTTAGGCTTCTCCCGAGCTTGAGTCTACGTAGAATGTAGATAGGGTGGGCCAGTAGATTAGCCGAGCGTAGGAGATCCTCATCCGTCGCCGACGATAAGGTTTCTCATTTTTTGTTTGTGTTTGATAGGTCTGGCTCACCCGATCATAGTCATCTCATCCGACTCTGAAAGCTCAGGGGACGATTCTGCAGCCTCTCTGATCCGCGCGTGCGTGGAGAGATACAATAGCCGACACCAGGACTCTTCCATTGCTTCAAACATGTCCGACACCAGTGACTCGAACGCCGAGCGCGTCTTCGAATACGGGGACGATGACTTCATCACCGAGCCTGAAATCTCCCTGACGCCGTCGACCCATTCTGACGCCGAGCCCCAACTTGGGCCGGAGGCCGAGTCTAGGTTGCGTCCTGCCGCTGGTGTTTCCGCCGAGCACAGTGCGGCTCAATCCGAGAACAATGAGGTCGCTGACCTTTATGAGAAGGGACAGGTTTGCCCACACGCCCACTACTTCAGTGGAGACCCTCTGGAGTACCAGAAATTTTGCCGAGACTACGACATTCCCGACGACGTCGTCGTTAGTCAAGTAGCTAGCAACAGAATAAAGGACAGGAGGGAGCACCACCCCGAGCATATCACCGTACCCCTGATGGCGATATGTGAGGCTGGGTTAAGGTTCCCCCTCCATCCATTCTTGAGGGAAGTCCTTGCCCGGTTCAGCATTGTTCCTCACTACTTTGCCGTCAACAGCTATAGGATAGTGATGTCGGTAATAAAGCTGAAGGAGCTCCATGATTTGGAGTTCACAGTTGCCGATCTCTTTCATACGTACATTATGTCTAGGCACGGCCAGACCGAGCGTAGATATTTGTCGACGCGCGGCAAGAAGCAACCGCTGGTAGACGGCCTGCCCGACACCGATAAGTGGGCCAACTTTTATGTAGAAGTTAGTGGTAATTTCGAGTTCGGCAATCAGTCAAACCGCAAATTCACCGTGCCAAAAATAAAGGATTTCCGAGGTAGCTTGTCAACTTTGCTCCACGCCGAGCGTAGGGATTTTGCATGATTTTTTCTAACGTTGTATTCTATGTTTCTTTCGTAGATCACCGAGCCATTACCAAGACCCAACAATCCCTATCTGTCGAAGCACACGTCGACGTTCTTCTTTCTCATTCCTGCAGAGACGCGCCGACCTTGCTCGGTTACGAGCCGTCCTACAAGGGCAAGTTGAGGAGAAGAGGGAAGGAGGTTTTGCCGAGCACGGAGGGGCAAGGGCGAGGGAAAAGGGTGACCACTGGAGGAAGTAAGCCGCCGAGGGTGAAGCTGCCAACCTTCCGGAAACCCGCCGAGTTCTGGTTCGGAGAGGGTGATCTGACCGAGCGTCCACAAGCTGACCTTCCCCAACAGACACTCGTTCCCGAGCATACCAGCGACATGGGCCGACGCAACGTCGTTCGGGTCAACATCCGTGACGGGAAAGTTGTCCAAAAAGAGTCGGTATTGGCCATGCCTGCTGAGAAGAGGCAGAAGGTCACTCACGACCTTTTCCCGACGAGGCCGCCGACGACGCGCGCGGGACCACTTGAGCGGACTGAGTCGTCGGCCGCTGGTGGCTCCAGACCTGCCCCCCTATCCTTGGGTCCAGCTGACGCCGTTGCTGCTCAAGAATTCTCTCCTTCCTTTGCTTTTGCCGACGGCAGGGTTGTCACCGTCGAGGATTCTGTCAAGGTCGAGCCTCTGCTGGCCGCTGCAATGCTCCAGGGCCTCGCCTTGCCGAAGGACATGCAGAAGATCCCTGAGGGGCTGCAGCCGAGCCTTATCCACGCTGCTGCTCACCTTGTTCAGGTACGGCCGTCCTCCCAAATATTCTTCCCTTGATCATTTATTTTTTACAATTACATGATGATGCTCCCTCTGCTTGACAGGCTGGCCAGGCTTTACTGCGCTCTTCTAAGGATGCCGAGCTCGTTGTGGCCGAGCGTGCTCGCTTCCAAGAGGACCTGAAGGTGGAGCGGGAGAAGGTACGCAGCTACAGAGGTAGCCTGAAGATGGCCAAGACGCAGATGGCCGAGCTCGAAAAGGAGAGGGACGAAATGGAAAACAAGCTGAAGAAGGCCGAGCAGGAGGTTGCGAAGGTGCTGAGGAGGGAGAAGAGGAAGATGAAGGAGGTCGATGGGGCGGCCTACCAGGCTGGATTTGACCGAGCGGGCGCCGAGTATATACGCGACGCTCGGTCGATGGTCAATGATGCCATCCTGATGAGGGTCCCCATCGCCTACAGGACGGGATACAAGGACGGCGTCAGGGCCGTTTGTGCTGTGGTGCAGCCTGGGGCCGAAGCTGACTTAATGAAGACGATACCGGCACCAGAAACTCCCGAGCTTGTCCTTCCGTATACCGAGGAGGAGTGCGCACCTCTCCCTCCGGAGGAGTTTCCTGAGAGCGAGGACGAGGTCGAGGATCTCACTCTTGATGATGCCGACGACAATGCTGCTGGTGGCAAAGTCGCTGACAAGACTGCTGAAGCTGCCGACCCCAGTTCTGCTCAGGCCGAAGGCGATCAAATGAACGTTGATAAGGACGCCCAAGCCGAGGCCAATGCCAGTGCTCCTCAAGTTGACGCAACTTTGGCCGAGGCTGGTGCAAACGTGGAGGGATCTGCTCAAGGCTGAGGGACTTACTTTGCAGGTGCCGGATTTTGGGTGGCCGGTTACCGTAGTTGATAACCCTTTACCTTTCGTTGTCTTTAATTTTTGTTTTTCTTTTAACTTTTTGGACTGGACGGATCCGAGCGTGGATTTTGCCGTACCAGATGTAAATGACGTTGGTTGTAGATTTTTTGCCGAACTCGAATGCATGATGTTTTTCTTCTTAGTGGATAGCTCCACTTTTGCACTCTTCCTTTCTACTGTTTATCTGTTTTGAAACGTTTTACTGTCTGGCCGAGCTTGATGCCTCCTTGTTTGAAATTGGTATATATTTGTAGCCCCCACTTTGGTTGAGGCTCGGCTTAGAAGTTGAATTGTGGCCGAGTCTTGACCAAAGTAGAGTAGCCGACATCAGGCGTTGCGTGCCGAGCATGGTTTTGGTCACCAAATCAAGCAGAACATGGGCCGAGGGTAGATAGAATTCTTGCTGTAGACTTGGCTCGGCAAAATGTCAGTTCCTAGGCCTGGTGTAGGTGATATATAATGTTTGTGGGTGGTTTGCTCACCAAAGTGTGAGTGTAACCTGGCTGTGGCCGACCGTATCGTCTTGCCAAGCCGAACCGGAGCCCAAAATCCAGCCAGACTGGCTATGGGCTCGGTGGACCTGGCGTCCTGTGTTGCTTCTTTGGGCAGTAATAGTGGCCGAAGCAGTTGGCATAAGAGCCGTTTGTGGTTGTGACCGAGGTCAACGTTAGTGGGTGGCCAAGTTAGCCGAAGTAAATATGTAAATGAAGATGACAATGTAGAACTGCCGGATAAAAGAGTGCCCTTTCATTCAACAAGCGACGAAGTACAAGTGAATAAACAAAAACTTAAGCCGAAGCCAAAAGAGAAAATGACAGGCAGTGGCCGATGCCGAACATGGGCACACGGCTGGGTTTCCTCTACATGTACGCCTTCTTGAGGTTCTGTGCGTTCCAAGGGTTAGTAAGAACTTTCCCATCCATGTCCGCGAGCACATAGGCGCCTTCACCAGCAATTTTAACAATACGAAAGGGCCCCTCCCAATTGGGTTTGAATTTCGTTTTCTTGTGAGCTTGCACCACTTTTCGCCAGACCAAATCGTCGGGCCGGAACTTCTTGACCCTCACACTTCTGTTGTACCCCTTGGCCACTTGTTGCTGATACTCGGCGAGTTTCAGACGAGCGTCATCACGCTTCTCTTCGGCTAAGATCAGCTCTTGAGCCACAGCATCATTGTTCGTGGTGGGTTCAAACGTCTCCGTCCTGAGGGTTGGATTCCAGAGGGATCACTGCCTCCATGCCGAATGCCATTGAAAACGGTGTCTGGCCAGTGGATCGCCTTGGAGTGGAGCGGTATGCCCATAAGACCCGCGGCAATTCTTCAGCCCATTTGCCTCTTTTGGAGCTCAGGCGACGCTTGATCCCTGCGCAGACCGTTTTGTTTGTTGCTTCGGCCTGGCCGTTCCCTTGTGGGTATGCGGGCGTAGAATTGAAAAAGCGTATACCGAATTCAGCACAAAGGCTGGTGAGGTCTTTACCAACAAACTGAGTTCCATTGTCGGAGACTATGGCATAGGGGACGCCGAACCGGGTGACGATGTTTCGCCAGACAAATCGTCGGACGTCAGCTTCAGTTGTCGTTACTAGAGGTTCTGCCTCAACCCATTTCGAGAAATAATCCGTTGCTGTGATTAAGAACTTGAAGCCGCCAGGAGCCGTCGGGAGCTTGCCCACGATATCGAGCCCCCATTGGGCAAAGGGCCAAGGACTTGTGATGGGAGAAAGGTTTTGGGCCGGCTGCTTTGGGATGGGAGAAAAAAGCTGGCACGGTCGGCACCTGCGGACGATGTCTTCGCAATCTTTCTTCATGTTCTTCCAGAAGTAACCTTGGCTCATCGCCCGTTGACAAAGGGAGCGGCCGCCAGAATGACAGCCGCAGCTGCCGGAATGGAGTTCGGCCACAACTTCAGGTACCTGAGTGGGGTGGACAACGAGGAGATAGGGCCCAGAGATGGATTTCCTGTAGAGTTGGCCGCCTTCGGAAAGCCAGTAGTATGCGGCTTTGTTTCTCACACGGTAAGCGTCCTTCTTGTCTGTTGGCAGGACGTCGTGTTTGAGGAACGCAACAATTTCATCCATCCAGCTGGGACCGAGTTCAACGTTGAGTATTTCTTGGGTGGGCTCAAAAGATGGGCTGTCAATGCTGCCGAAGTTGATGGTTCTGAACTCTGAGGCTTTAGAGGCCGATGCCAGGCCGGCGAGTGCGTCGGCGTGGGCGTTGTGCTCGCGATTGATCTGTTCGATACTGAAGTTGGTGAAGTGGGAGATGAGCTCGGCGGCGGTAGCTTGATACTTCGACATTCGGGCGTCCCGGGCTTCGTAATCGCCGAGTACTTGATTGACGATGAGCTGGGAGTCACAAAAGACAGAAAGGCTGGTGGCCTTCATCGCAATAGCTGAGCGGAGGCCGGCGAGTAGAGCTTCGTACTCGGCTTCATTGTTGGTAGCAGGGAAGTCGATGGTGATAGAGCTCTCATGAAGTGTCCCGCAAGGTGAGACCAAGACTACCCCCGCGCCGGCTCCGTTGCTATTGGAAGCCCCGTCGACGCTTAGGCGCCAAATCTCTCCTTGAAAAAGATGCCATTGGTTGTCGGCGGAGCTGTGTTCGGCTACGGCCGTTGTCGGTGCGTTGAGTACCGCCGTGTCTTCTGGTGTGAGTTCCGCAATGAAATCGGCCAAAACTTGGCCTTTGATTGCCGTCCGGGGCTCGAAGCGAATGTCAAAGTTCG
This sequence comes from Rhododendron simsii, assembly GCA_014282245.1. Classification (NCBI taxonomy): domain Eukaryota; kingdom Viridiplantae; phylum Streptophyta; class Magnoliopsida; order Ericales; family Ericaceae; genus Rhododendron; species Rhododendron simsii. Next base: position 29,683,560 of record CM024955.1, on the reverse strand, counting down.
CTAGCTCGACGGCCCATTTGGAGACACGATTGGAGAGGTCCGCCTTCCGGAAGAGGGCTTTGAGGGGATGCTCTGTTAACACGGTGATTGTATGGGCCTGGAAGTACGGCAACAATTTTCGAGCCGCTGAGACAAGGGCTAGGGCGAGTTTCTCCAGTGGGAGATAGCGTGTCTGTGCTGGGAGAAGTGTTTTGCTGGTGAAGTAAATGGGCATGTCGTTTGACGCTTCCCGTCGAACGAGTGCAGAGCTGACGGCGTGGGCGGAGACGGCAAGATACAAATAGAGAGTCTCGAATTCTTTTGGCTTCACCAGCAGCGGAGCCGAGCTTAAGTATTCTTTGAGTTCGGTAAAAGCGACATCGCAGTCTGGCGTCCACTCAAAACTGCGGCGGCTTTTACCCTTTAATGCGTGGAAAAAGGCATGGCATCTGTCGGAGGATTTGCTAATGAATCGGTTGAGAGCAGCCGCCATTCCTGTGAGTCGTTGAACTTCTTTGATCGTATTGGGGGGTCGGAGGTCGTTGACAGCTTTGATTTGGGTGGGATCGGCCTCTATGCCTCGCCTGGTGACTAGGTGCCCGAGAAACTTTCCTGCGCTCACGCCGAACGCACACTTTTCTGGGTTCAGGCGGAGCTTGTGGAACTTAAGGATGTCAAACACCTCCTTCAACTCTTGGAGGTGATTGGATTCCCTTTGGCTTTTGACAACGAGGTCGTCGATGTATGCTTCCACAGTGTGGCCGATTTGTTCGCTCAGCATCTTGAATATGGCGCGGTTGAACGTGGCTCCGGAATTCTTGAGGCCGAACGGCATGACGCGGTAGCAGAAAATACCATAAGGGGTGATGAAAGCCGTTTTCTCCATGTCGTCTGGGTCCATGGCTATCTGGTGATAGCCACGATAAGCGTCGAGGAAGCTAAGCCGAGCGTGCCCCGCCGTTGCGTCGACCAGTTGGTCAATTTTCGGCAGTGGGAACCAATCCTTTGGACAGGCGTCGTTGAGATTTGTGTAGTCCACACAGACTCGCCACTTGCCGTTCTTCTTCTTGACAACCACCGTGTTGGATAGCCAGGTTGGGTATTGGACCTCTTGGATGGCGTTAGCTTCCAGCAGCCGTTTCACTTCTTCAATGACAGCGTCGGTATGTTCCGTTGCCGATCGCCGCGCTTTCTGGACCACAGGCTTTGCATCCTTCTTGACGTTGAGTGAGTGGCAGATGAAGTTTGGGTTGACCCCTGGCATTTCGTTGGGCGTCCACGCGAAGACTTCTATGTTTTCCTTCAGATACTCGAACATTTCTGTGCGGTCGGCGTCGCTGAGGGAGGAACTGAGCAAGAAGAAACGGGAGCCATCCTCATTGATGGCCATGGGGATGAGCTCCTCTTCGGCTTTGTCCTCAGCTTTTTGTCCGACGTCGTCGATCACTGCCATGTCCGGGACTTCAACCCATTGTACTTGTGCTGCCTTCGTGGAATTGTGGACGGCAGACACATAGCACTTCTTAGATGCTACCTGGTCGCCGCGCAGGTCCTCCTGTCGGCCGTTGGCTCCGATGAATCGGACGACCTGGTGGTAGGTCGATGCAATCGCTTGCATGCTGTGCAGCCAGGTACGGCCGAGAATGGCGTTGTATGGGCTCGGCGCTGTGACGATAATGAATTCGACGCTCACCGTGCGTGACCCGACAATGACTGGCAGGAATATTCTCCCGAGGGGCCAGACGGGTGCCCCGTTGAATCCGACGAGGGGGACCTCTGCGGGCCGACTCTGGGAGTTCGAGCTTTTTGAACAAATCGTAATACATGACCTCCGCGGAGCTGCCTTGATCAATAAGGACCCGTCTGACGTCGTGGGTACCGATTTGCACGGTGACGACCAGAGCATCGGCATGTGGGGTTTGAACGAATTCAAGATCGCGCTCGGTGAATGTTATGGTCCATTTCGGCAGCTCTTCTGGGCGCGGGCGTTTGGAACCAGGCCCCAGAGTGAGCACATGTTTGGAGGTGGAGGCGCGATCGATGTCCTGCCGAAGGTGCGATTCTGATTCTTTCGTCACCGGGCCGTGTATGACGTGTATCATCGGCCTTGGTTCGTTGGAGTTAGAATTTCCAGCAGGTGGATGGGCCGGCGTTTTGGTGCGGTCGATGTATTGATCGAGATGGCCTTGGGCCGCCAGCCGTTCCAACAGTGCTTTGTACGGAGCGCACGCCGTCGTATAATGGCCGAGCTCGTTGTGATACGAGCACTTTTTCCTTGGATTTTGATCTGCCTGTCCAGTGTCCGTGCCGAGCTTGCCCTGCGGCCACTCGAACCACGGTTGCCGCATGATCTCTTTCAGGAAAGACCAGATAGGCTCTTTGAAGTGGGTGGTTTCGGCCACATAATCATGTTCTTTCGGCTGGCGCTTCTTCCCCTCTTTGATGTTGTGGACTTGCTTCTTTTGATGGTGCTGTTGAGTTGCGGTTGGTGGCTGAGGGACCGTCGTCGGCTGGAATGTCGTTGAATTTGGAATTCCTTGAGCGGCTCTGTCCGCGTAGAATTCTTCAAGTGCGCAAAAACGTTCGACCACCCGCATCAACTCTCCCATGCCGTGCGGTGGCCGAATAGCCAGTTCGTCGAGAATTTTGCTGCCGGATTCCAACCCATTTTTGAAAGTTCGCGCGGCCCAATACTCGTCTATCCCAGGAATCTCATTGAAAAGTTGCCAGTACCGCTCGGCGTATTGCCTCAGTGTTTCGTTTGGGAGCTTCCTCATCTGAGACAAGGACTCAGGCTCTTTTGCCGTTCGGTTGCTGGTGATGAAGCGGGTGTTGAAGGCACGTTCGAGGTCGGCCAGGCTCCTTATGGATCCAGCGGGCAACTTGTTGAACCACTGGAGTCCAAGGGAGCCGAGGCTGGACGGGAACGCCTTACATTTGATTTCGTCTTTGGTGGTGCATAGCTCGATTGTTTGGCGAAAGTGAATCAGGTGGGTGTACGCCTCGCAGGTGGCTGGATCGAACTTCGTGAATTTCGGCAGGTGAAAGTTGGGCTCGGCTACGGTGTTGACGATGTGGGAAGTGAAGGGTGAGATTCCAAGGTCTTTCAGCTGCCGCTCAAATCCTGGACGCGGCGGTTTGCCGAGCTCATCCGTCCGCGTCCGCTTTGTGTCTTTTTCTCTGTCCGAGGTTCTCTCGCGTGCTCGGCTTCGGAGCTTGTCACGCAGGTCCGTCGGCGTCGGATGGGGGTGGTTCTCTCGCTTGTCACCACAAGTCCTGTTCTCATTCTCCACCCCGTCGATTCGTACGCCCTTCCCGTTTCGCCGGTCACGGATTTCATCATCTAAGTTTTCTGGTGGGATCCCCCCAAGTCTTTCAGAGACGTGACGTCTGGTTTCGACGGAGTCTCGGCTTTGGCGCGAAGCCGTTGTGCGAGAGAACTCCGCACGACCAGTCGAGTACGTGCTCGTGAAAGATTCGGTGTCCCTTGTGTGGGTCCGCCCGCGGTGGGACTTCGAGCGGTGCCTTCCGGATGTGGTGGGTCGTTTGTAGAGGATGAGCTCCCTGGCGTCGCCCGTCTCTGGGGCAAACCCGAGGCGGTCCTTGGCGGAGACGCGATGACCCGTCTCGTTGGGTTGCTCCCTAAGCGGTGGTGGTGGAGGGGCTGGCGAAGGTGGAGGAGGTAGATGAGGAGAGTTTCTTCGCCTCCGCCTTCCGCCCCCAGTGGATCTGGAAGCAGCCGGCGTCGCGTCCTGCATATGTTGTTTCATCTGGGCGACCTCCGCCCTCAGCGCCGCCAGCTCGTTATCTCTTTCGTCGTCCCGTCGCTGCAGAAGGCGGATGTAGGCCGCCGTTACGTCCTCCGCGGCCGGAGAGAGCCCGGAACTGGGGGGGAGCGAGATGGACATGTGCCTCTCCGAAATCGGTGGGATAATTACGTTTCCGCTGGCGTCTTTGGCCCCCGAGACGGTAACGCCTGGTGGATCGCCGCCCATCACGGTTGAGTTTTCGTCTGTTGGAAGAAGGTGGTTTGGAGGAGGGTTTGAGCCGTTTGGATCAGAGGCTGAGAAGTTTCACGTCAGGTTCACCAATTGTGTGGCCCGCGATCCTCGTCCCGCTTCCTTCCTCCGCTGGTCCGGTGGATGTCTGGCTTTCTCCGCCTAGCCTGCACAGTGAACGCACGACTAAGACCTGGCCGGGGGTTGCCCGGCAAGGCCCTCCGGCGTGAGGATGAGTATGTGCAGAGAGAGGGGAGAGACTAGGGTTTTGAGTGAGTATTCGCGTATGAGTGCGTACCTCCCAGAGGCGTTATCCTTTGGTATTTATAGAGTTCCCTCGACTTGCTCTCCAAGCACGAGCACGTGCCTTGCGCGGGCTAAGTGGCATCATCGCGACGTCACCATCCAAATCTGGTAACCGCTTTTGGGGGTGAGCTGGCATGACCCATGTGCGCTCATGATTATCAGGTGTAACCGTCCTCGCACGTGGGTGGGCACGTGACCGCAAGGTTGGCCGAGCATGTCAGGTAACGGGAAATGCCGAGCACGAGGGCGGACGAGGCCGAGGCCGCGCGGCCCAGGCAGGAGTTGTTTATGGCATCGCCAGCCGACGGTGGCCGAGCCCAAAAGATGAAGAGGTAAGCCGAACATAGACGGGAGGCCAAGCCCGGATGGAATCGGGCTAAGTGAGTGTCACTAGTGGAGCCAATCCGCGGGATGTGGCCGAGCACAGCTGTAGAGCTCTCCCGTTGCTGGACGCGAGATAAAGGCGAAACCGTTGACCGGAAGGCCTCGGCTCAGGCCGAGCACGAGTGGCGTGGGCATCCACCTCTACGGAGGCCGACGATGGCAAAGGAGTGGTGGTGGTCGGTTGTGGGACCACAGTTGAGCTCGGACTGCTACACAACCCCCCTTGGGCGTGACCATAGGGGCTCCCAACCCGCTGTGGAATGTTCGGTTCGAGCCATAGCTACTATCCGTGAGGACAGGCCGTCACCACAGCACCACCGAGGTGCACAGCTGGCATAGAACCCTCCATGCGTCCCTCCAGCGCATATAAGTTTTTTTGCCACTGGAGGGGCTCGAACTCGAGTGCACATGGAGGGAAAGGCACTCAAGCCCCATCACCCAGGCCAGCTGGGCTACCACCCAAGTCAATTTGATATTTGATCACTGGCTAAACAGATTCTCTACAGTAAATCACAGACCCATGAGGAACAACCCTCGCAGCAAACAGTTTCATCATGCATGAACCAAGAATTCAATTAGGTTTGAATCTCAGTTCAGGGGAAACATACCTTTACTGCTTGGATGTACTGTGACCTATTTTGCGAAAACAAGGGCTTTCCCCGGCTTTCCATTCTCAATCGCAATGTCGTCTCCGGCTTGCCTTTCTGGATACATACCCCTTCCTTTCTGGGATACCTTTCTTGATTGCCGGTCGACGTTCCTTCTCCGGTCTCCTACTCCACTGGTTCCTTTCTTCTTCTTCTCTTCCTTTCCCTGGGCTTGCAGCTGCGGCTTTAGCTAGTAACTCGTTCGATTATATGAACCTCTTCCTCAAGTCCGGGTAGCTATCCACATTCCCTATGGTAGAGAATCGAGTACCATAGGCACTTTCTTCCGGAAGGGGAAAGATAGAATCTTGAAAGACTGAGCCCCCGGCTAGCAAGCTCGTGGATGCTAGCTTCCTTGAACTAATAGATAACAGCTCATAGCCCTAACTCCGGGGATGATGGAGACCTTCAGTGACTCGGCACGGAAACGGAGACCCGTATGGATTCAACCCAATTAGGTAGAAGGTGAGGTAGCTTCTTTGGACCATTAAGTGGAACCAATGAGTAACGGTGCCAAAGAAGAGGAAATAAGACCAAGCTCCGAAATGGGAGGATCTTTCAGAGGATCGCTTGTGTACCCTAATCGGTTCTTCCTTCTCTCTATCCAATCTCTCTAAGAGCAGGAAGTGGTTCCATCTTAGGGAGCTCCCTCTTTCCCCTGTACTGGCAGACAAGGGCGAACCCACGTTGAGGCACGTGCCCCAGGGGCTTTCGAAAAAAAATTATACACAAATAGGTTAAATATAATATATCTCTAGAAGTTGTCATAGAACTCTGCTTTGGCAGAGTGGTAAGCATGCAATATAGAGACACAACAGCTGGGGTTCGATTCCACCAACCCACATTTTTTTCCATGTTCATCCTACTACTATTTAAGTGCTCTCTCTCTCTCTCTCTCTCTCTCTCTCTCTATATATATATATATATGTCACCTTCTTATGAAAGGATTCTCTACTTAGCTTAAGTGCGGACCTCATAGATCTCGATCGAATTTCGATGATCTGAGCCGCTCAATGTGATTAGAACGTGATTTTAAGGGTTTCCGCGAGAAATCGTCAAAAAAAATGGCCGGGAAGGGCTTCATTCGAGCAGTTTTTTATTGAACGGTTCAAAAAAAACTACTCAAATCAAGCCCTTCCCAGTCTTTTTTTTTTTTGTCAGATTTCTCGCGGATACCCATAAAATCACGTTCTGATCACATTGAGCGGCTCAGATCATCGAAATTCAATCGGAAAATAAGAGAAATGTGGAGGTCCGCACTTAAGGAGCTTATTTAAGGTCCTCACAGGAAATTCACTGTGTGTGTGTGTGTGTGTGTATATATATATATTGGCTTAAATTCTCACAAGATTTGTAATGTTTTCCACTAATTGAAAAGGTACGTGATGCATGTGGACATTAAATTTTTATTTTTATTTGAACACATTTTTTTAAAAAGACTAATGTGGTACGACCATGTACTTACGGATATGCAAATAAAAAATTAACACGTTGTACAAATACTATAAAAATTGCAATTTAAAAACTGGTCGGTTCGGATCAAGAATTGTAAACAAAAGTTAGATATAAATACAAAAAAGTCTCATATCCCTTGTTTTTTCTTTAATTTTTCATTTTTGTTCTAACTCTTTCATTTATTTCTTCATTTTCGTTCGACCTCTTTTTCTTATTTTTTTATTTTCATTCTACCTCTTTTTCTTATTTTTTTATTTTCGTCTTTCCTTTATTATGAATATTGTGAAAAATTGGTTGCAAAATAGAATGTGTGATCAATATTTAATAGTTAAATGATAATTTAATGATATACATATAGAAAAATATTTTTCAATATTGTGGATAATAATTTCTCCCAGTGTATGGAATTCCTAGGTCCGCCACTACTTACAAAGGAGTTGTAAATAGATTTGTGAGACGCTCTCTCCACCAATTCAGGGTACTTCAGGGGGGGCGTCACCCAAAGTAGAGGGAGCGGGCTAGGGAACTTCCACCAGTTGTGGATCGGGGACCAGCGGCAACGCCTCCTGACCCCCGTTCAAAAGTAGCTGCTGCATCTTGTAAAGCTTCTACTACTATTGGCTACCTAACTGTCGGGAAATAGGGGGTTTTTCAGAGAATCGGTGTCGTGTTGGTGCTACGAGATGGCGATTTATCGTATAGAAGAATAGATCCGCGGGCCTATTCCGATCGACTGCTATCTAAGAGAAGATAATTAGTTCTTCTATCGTTCAAGGGCAAGGGGAAAACATGCAGCGGCTTGCCTAGATCTCGTATTTCCCACGTAGTCCATCGGTCAAACCAACGATTCTCTTCTCAAAGAAATAGAGAGTCGTTCCGGTATGTGCCTCCACGGGCTAGGAGCGCATCATCGCTCATTTCTTCAATATTGAATACCTTATTGACTTTGCGACTACTACTAGCAACGAAGCTCAAGCTGACTCGACCAGTCTACAACTTCGAAAGCAGGGGAGCGGAGATCTTTCTTTATATCATTCTGCAGTCGAAGGGGGGTAAGATCCTTGCCGAATCGAAGTTATTCATTTCATTCGCTACTGGAGCCCGTTTCTTTACTATTACTATTCAAGACGAGAACAGGATTGAATCGAATACGGAAAGGTCATGGAAGGAAGATATGAGTTCGGGTGGGGCATCTCCTTCAATCATGCCAGCCGAATAGGCTAAGATCTTATCCTTCACTTGAGAAATAAGAATAGAGTAGGAAGTGTCTGCAAGCCTAGTCCTTTAAGCTCGGACTCCAACAAGAGTTCGAGCATTAGAAGGAGAGGTAGGACTAGTCTGGGTGTGAATCCTTTCCGTCAGTGAGTCCTTCTGTAAGTAGAAGGCAGCCATCTAAGGGATGCAACTATTCCGTATGCAAAGCATCCTGTAAAAGTCCCCTTCTTTAATATGAACTTCCTGAAGGCGCTATCCACACCCCTTTAGCGGCTTCACCTTTCTAATTACGTAGTTATTAGAAATGTGTCTTCTTTCTTGCTCTTCACCGCCTATATCAACGGAACTTAACTCAAGTCCAGATCTGCCTTGTCGCGTTCCACCTCTTCTCCTTCACTGACTAGACTCGTGCCCACTCCACTGTCGATGAAGAATGTTGTTCGGGGGTAGAAGCTTTCCTTAAGTAAAGCATTCCCGTGAGCGGGCGGGGAACTCACACAAGTAAGTGAAGGACCCCCGTAGGGCCTTTCTCCAGTGTGGCCCACACACGGTCAGGGGGAAAGAGTTGCTCTTGGAATCTATTTTTGAGGAATTTCTGAGCCCTTCCGAAGCCGGGTCCAATTGTTGCTGTAGTTCTAGAAGGATTGTCCGGTTGATACTAAATGGGGCGTGCCCTCTTTGGGAATCAGTCCTTTGAGCAAGATTTCATTCTTACCTATTTTGGACGTACTGTGACCTATCTTCTAAAGGCTCAGACCATAAATGTTCAATAAAAGTAGTCCAAATTTTCCACGATTCGTTTGTCTAAGCACTTAAAATGTTTATACTGCAATTATTGTTACTATTTCAACCTCAAGAACATTCCATTGTCTGAATAACCAAGGCTTGCTTGGTAAAAACTTTGAAGCATGTAGTCAACACGACAGAGATCCTCTCATTTTCATCTTTCGTCTTCAGGTTTTGTACGGTAGTCAATGGCCGTTTGCATGAGGAATTGACACAAACTTCCAACACAATCCCAAATGGCTTTAGGGCTAGCATGTCCATATCATCACAAGAGTAAAATAAAAGACACTTACTTTTGTAACTCCTCCATCCTTTTCTTTAGTTTCTCACGTTCCGCTTCTGCATTAAGAGTTCCCCGAAGCTTGAGATAAACAGAAAGGTTTTTGTTAACCACAGATACGGCACATCCAGCTGGAGCAGCATCATTCTCCCTTAGAACCTTAAAAAAAATTACCATTTTCAGGGTCAGAATAACTTAACAATACAAAAAGAACAAAATGAAAGGTAACTTCTTTTTTTTTTTTGATCCGCAAATGAAAGGTAACTTTGATCTACATTAAATTACATGTTAAAGCAATGCTAACAAGAGCAAAGTTTTTGGGACACCTTCATCCATTGGTTAGGGACTTATTTGCAGGCATAAGTAAAGATTTCAAAACTTAGATATAATGATGTTACCGGAGGGAAGAACCTGGAATGTGGACATTCCGGGGTCAGGTCAAAACAGAAACTTTGCAAAATAAACTTTAAAAATCCAGGGAAATTTTTAGAAATTGCGAATCACCCACATGGAGTTGTCTATCACATTACAACTTTTGAAATATGCAAGCACCCGCAACGAGCTGAGTACGGAGATTATTGAGCTTCTCTCCTCCATTCAATGTGACAGTGGCAAGGTTTGCTCTACGTGAGCCAAACTCGAAAGGACTCCTTTCCTAATCATGATTCATGAACATAGATCTAACAAAATCCAGCACCAGCAAATGAAAGACCCATATGCATACCTTCAGGGATGACAATGTGGCAAGAGTAGAAATCTCAAGTTCATGGCTCATGACAATCTCTTCATCAGCATCTGTTCGGCAGAGTGCAAAAGCAGCTCTCCTGAAAATAGAATAGTATTTTGCCACAATAATGACGACATAGTATAATAGATTTGACAACATTTCAACTCAAATCAAAACTAAAGCAATACATTTCATGAAATGGCTATCGGTATCCTAACATTCTCCCCGTCACGCCTCTAACTGAATCTAAGGAGACAAAAACCCATCATATGAATTTGCTTAAATATGGGGGCTGTTAAAATCTTAGGGGAATGCAGCTAAATGACATATTCAGCAATCATTAACGAGTCTGCTAAAACCCTTACAGACTGTAGTAAAACCAATAGCATAGCACCTTGGTCAGGTTAAGGAATAAATTTATACTATGTCATGTCTGCGGCTGTCCAACTATTGTATTTGAAGCTGCTCAAAATAGCAGTAAATATAAAATATCATGTTTCAAGTCACCCAGAATTTCATATCCTAACAAAATACTCTGGCATGAAATTACCATTTCCATTATTCACACTATCTAAAGCTTGTCAAATGGAAGCAGTATTCATGCCATAGCAATACCTATATAAGACTTCAAAGGTAAACTATATATAGAGGATTCAACAAAATAACTAATCAAGAACAATGTGTTTTCAAAAGGTAACAAAGTTGTACCATTCAAACATCTACCTTTCATGCCTTTCCTTGGCAGGCATCAATGACCTGAGTGACCTTAGTGATTTCACTGCAGACTCAACCATATCCATCTCACTCTCTACCCTATCATTCGTCCAGCACTGCATAAAATTGCAACAAGTTAGCAGGAGCAACAATTGATGTTACCTCAACATCAGACAGATTATTACCACCATAAATTGCAGACAACCAAAATAAACATCAGAACCATCATCCAATCAGTCACTTGTTTCTAGGTACAAACAAGAAGGTAGATGCAAAGTAACTTGTTGGCTGACAATTACCGTACACTTTCAAACCCTTACAACAGCTCAATCAAACACGTAGCAAAAACTGCCCTGTTTAGGAATAATTCTAGTCAAGAACAAACTAGAGCTACAAATATGCTGAACCAAGATTTTATTTTATTTTTGTAACGGTGAAAATATGCACTGAACCAAGAAATTTGACAGCATTTGCCTCGTTTAAGATAACCGCAAGTTGGAGTCAAGAGCTGCTTAGTAAGTTCTCTTCCATAAGAAAGCACATAACGACATTAAATATAAAGAATAGTCTAAGTACCTGACAACCAACCAACCTCAAATGATAACACACAAAATTCATCTTCTACGTCAACATAAATAGCTTCTTCACAGACATAGCATTGAAGGTAGTGAGCAATGAGATAGCCCAAGATCAGTGGTAAGTGGAGAGAGTAAAGGCATACCTAGTTCGGGAACTCTAACCACCAACTTGGCCCAATGGTAGCGCAACAAGTGCACTACCTCGGCCGGCTTGGCCTGTGATCCATCCATGTGTCACCTCACAATTGATGACGCTACAACATGGCGAAGCCACATGGGGAGCAGAGTGGTGGTATCTAAACAGGGTAACCAACAAAAATTCTGGTTGAAAGAAAAAACTTCAAGGTCAGGTAAGGATGATGAGATGGGCTGGTCCAACACAGCTTAATCTGACCAATATCCCATGATATCCCACAACTAAATCTATGAACTACCTAAAAGATAGACTCCACAAAAGCACAAAAGCAATGTAGGCAAAAACTACACTGGTAAATATTGAAGTATATTTTTATGCAACGTAACATGATCGAATAGTTAGCTTTCCTGCTACCCAAACAGTCTGCGAAATGAAAATCAAGAATAAGCATCGTACCCATGTTAGTATCGACAAAATTCTTGATGAGTTATTTAACGGAAGACTTAATATGTCATAGCGCAAGATGATCAAGCAGAAGATTCAACCTCATGTTCTATCAAACAAAACGTAAACAAACTTCTGACATTTCTAAGGTCACTGGTACCTATAGAAAGATAATTTGTGTATCACCACTAATAATACACAAATTTGAAAGAAAAAAAAATTCACCTCTACTACTGATGGGTACTCGCATAGCATGATTGAATCTTTCCTTGTACAATCCCCAGATGAAGGAAGGCGCTGCCACAATTCCTCAGTAACATAAGGCATAAATGGATGAAGCAATCGTAGACCATTTTCTAGACACACCCACAAGGTGTCTTGTGCAGAACTCCTCGCAGATGCAAATTTTGGATGGTCACTAGCGAAGTAAGGCTTGACTGCTTCAATAAACACATCACACAACTGGAACTGCCACCATGAATAAACTGCACTTGCAGCATCAGAAAACTCATATGAATCTAGGGATGATACCGTTTTGGATATGGCCTTGTTCAATACGGAGAGAATCCAGCGGCAGCTAAACGGCATAACATCTGGAACTATATTTGTTGGAGGGGTATAATCATCTCCAAGTTTACTCATGGCAAATCGCACCGCATTCCACAGCTTATTACACCATTGTCGATAGCCAACCACCCTTTGGATGTCCAGATTTATTTTATCAGACTAGGACAAAAGGAGACAAAAGTCACTAGATTGACCAAAAATAAGCAGAGGAAAATCTGGAGGAAAAAAAAAGGTCTTGACAAAGCAATGCACCTGAGCTGTGTAAGAGACAAGGGCAAAACGCAGAGCATCAGCACCACATTCAGGAATACCATTAGGGAAGTCCTTTCTTTGGCCGTCTTTCGCAACTTCCAATTCTGTTGGATCCAAATTGCCCTCTTCCAGTCTCTTTTGAAGACCTTCAAGGGTTATTCCATTTATGACTTCAAGAGGATCAATAACATTTCCTAAAGACTTGGACATCTTACGGCCATGTGCATCACGAATCATGGGGTGCAAATAAACCTGTAGATAGTTCAAAGTGAATCTGTGAATCTACTTCATCTTTTCGTGAAAATAAAAATTGGTGAAGTGTATATCTAAAGACTCTAAGCCGATAAAGAATTGGGTGAAAACCATTTCCCTCCATGTTTGTCTTGAAGCTTGGTTAAGAAAACTGTTCCTTTTCTTTCTGAAGCTTTCCCAAGATCTAGTTTTGAAATGTCTGTTCCACTTTTTCAATAAACTAAAACTCAAGATTAACGTTTACTGGATGCTCTTCCTAGCTTCTGGGATGAAAGATATTCATGCCCACCCTCTCCAAAACAATAGAAGGGGTTAACATTCATCACCTAGCCACTACCATGGAAGAAACTTGAGGATGATTCGAGCCAGTGATAAGAAATTACAAGCAAAAGCAAACATCAGAAGAGCACAAGGCAGGCAATGGGTTGACACCTAATAGCATCTGATGACATATCTAAACTGGCTCTACAGCCGCTACATGAAATGACAAAATCAACTCACCTTCCTGAAAGGTACATCACCTCCCAGCTTAAATCCTAACATCACCATACGAGCAACCCAGAAAAAGAGAATGTCGTGCCCAGTTTCAAGCACGGATGTGGGATAAAATGCCTTCAAATCGTCTGTATCATCTGGCCAACCTAACACAGTCAATGGAAAAAGACCAGATGAAAACCAGGTGTCCAGAACATCAGGATCTTGAGCAAGCTGAAATTCCTTGCAAGAAAATATTCGACTGGCCTCTGTCCGAGCCTCTTCCTCAGTTCTAGCAACCACCCAATGGTCGTTGTATGCACCAAGTTCTTTCAGTTCATCACCCTTCAGTGTCACATACCATGCAGGAATACGGTGCCCCCACCACAGCTGTCTTGAGACACACCAATCACGAATATTTTCAAGCCATCTGCATTGCATAAAGAAACCACATCTACGTTACAGTTCCAGTTCAGGATTATAAGGATCCCACAAAGGCTTGAAAATGGATTTTTCTGTAAAAAAGATGGATAAGGCCACAGCTAAAAATCACTTCCCATATTTAAAGACTTCCCAACAGAATGGATAACAGAGCAAAGCTTCCTACTTGGAGGAGGAGAATGGCTCAAGATATTGGTAATTCGTGGTTCCGTATAATGGCATGAAAACTCTTTGTAGCGTGAAATCACATGTTAAACGTACGTCACATTTGAGAGTACCTTTTCCATTCAGCAGCATATTGTCTCGGAATTATCTCCATTTTCTTATTTTCCTCATCAAAGACTGCATCAAGGGCTTGTTTGGCCATACTGTTGCAGCTTACGTACCACTGAGGCTTTATCAGGGGCTCCACCACGTCATTGGTTCTTGAACAAATGCCAAGGCGCATCTCATTATTTTTGGCACCTCTATAAAGTCCCTATATAAAGGAAGAAGAAAAGTCCATAAAGTTGCAGAATTTAGTCGTCCCATAACATTTTTTAAGCAAACTAAAATTAGATTCAAAAGGTGCCAAGGGGCACTACCCATGGACATGACCATGACAAGCAAAAACCACTATGTCATTGTCAACAATAAAGGTAATTAAAGAGAATTCACATCAACTCATTATTAGGAGAAAGGTTAACCTGAAACCACCATTACTGATGTCAACAAACTCTCATCCAAAACATTGGTACAAGTTGACCCTTTGTCCCTTTCAACTTTATTGTCTTTTTGTTGAGTTTTTAGCAGGCAACAAATTGTCCTAGTTAATAGGTAAGAAAGAAAAAGCGTTTTCATCTCATAACTACCATTAGCAGACCAATCCAATCTATGCAGCAAAAGTACCTTTGTCTGTAAAGCTGCAGTCACAGCCTCACGTGCTTTGAAACGTGGCATCCCTACGAACTCTGGACCACCATTACTATTTATTTGCCCATCGTCAGTAAAGATATTAATAAAGTCAAGATTATGACGCTTCCCAACCTCAAAATCATTAGGATCATGGGCTGGTGTTATCTGGAAGAAATATGAAGGGAAGATTCAGAGACATTAAGATCCAAGAATGACAAATAAAAGAACTTCACAGCTAGAATTTTTTTTCCTTGAAGGAGAATCTGTACCTTGACAGCACCAGTCCCAAAATTTGGATCAACCAGTATTGCATCACAAACTATAGGAAGCTTTCTTCCATTGAATGGATGAATGGCGAATTTTCCATGAAGATGGTTGTATCTTGGGTCATCAGGATGTATCGCAATCGCGGTATCACCAAGCATTGTTTCCACTCTAGTAGTGGCCACAACAATCTCACCCAGTCCTCCTTCTAAAGGATAAGCAAATGATGTCAAAACACCAAACTCCACTGGCTTTTCATATCCAGGAACCTTTAACAGGGTCCTTTCTTTGATATCCAAATAATCTACCTACAAATCCCAAGCAATTTCAGAACACACTATCCACTACTCCATGACAATCATCAAAAGGTCAACAGGCTAAGGCTTACCTCAATATCAGATATTGCTGTTCGTAAGATGCAGTCCCAATTCACTAGCCGCAGATCCCTGAAATAGAAGGTCAGGGCTATAATCTCCAAATAGATCCAAATCATGAACCAATCGTGGTCCTTAGATTAACTTCAGATGATTTGATCCAATACTTATTTCAATTTCTCCACTTAAACCTCAAACATGTTTCATCGCAATTGAAATTATTGCCTTCTGCAGATATAATAATCAAAGCCCTCACAAAGACCGCCACGAATTAAACAACACAACAGACCATAAACAACATTGAATTCATTACTCCAAAAAGTGAAAATAGAGCAGTTGGAACTATCCTCATGCTATTGATCATCGGTTCTCAGATACGGACAAAAGTTAATGGCCAAGATTTGCAAAATCTTGTGTATGCAAAAATGTCATACACAAGATTAGTGTTTCAACTTTCTACTTCTAGGAATAACCAAAATTGCAAATCCAAGAATAAGAGTCCACAGAAGATTGGTTTAAAACGTACCTATAAATAAGACCTTCTTTGTAAAGCCTAACAAAAGCCTCTATAACAGCCTTGGATCTTTTCTCATCCATTGTAAAACACTGGTGGGAGAACCAAGAGGACCAGTAAAACAGCCATAAAGGGTGTACATGCATTAAGATTGGTTGCATCTGGAATAAATTCAAACATGTTTCGGAAACCTAAAATTCTTACCTCGCGGGACCAATCAAGAGAGGCACCCAGGCATCTTAGTTGCTTCAATATGGTACCACCATACTCATTCTTCCAACTCCATACCTTTCACCACAAAATGAATATTGGCACAAATTCTATTGAACTAAGGACGTTAAAATTATACTGCTGAAACAAGCTAATGACAACTCAAACTTACTTCTGATACAAATTTTTCACGGCCAACATCATGTCTGGTTTGTTTCCTTTCTCGCATGATTTTCTTCTCCACAACCACCTGTAAGAAAGCAATAAGATAATAAACCTTAAAGATCACCCTCAGTAGTCTGAATAGTGCAGAGTCGGGGACAATTTACGTAACTATAATGTCCATTAATGTAAGCTAATGTCACTAGGCAAGACTATAGCTTGCTCAGTGAACCATGTAACCCTGTACCCTAAATACAATATGAAAAATCACGTCTTCTCAGTTATCATGATCCTGATGGTCAATCTTTGAAATGAATTAGGAACCATATACATACGTAATGTCCCTACAATGCTTCCCCTCCCCCTCAAGGTAATATGCTCTCTCAAAATGTCAGCGATGCAACAAAAATGAAGAAGTGAGGTAATCATAAACCTGGGTTGCTATTCCAGCATGGTCCATCCCAGGCACCCACAAGGTATTGTATCCAGACATTCTGCGCCAGCGAATAATAGTATCCTGCATGCAAATGAAAATCAAAAGCATATTAAAATATGCAAAGACCAACTAAAACTGATCTAAAAGACCAAAGGAAGAGAGAAGAAGAGGTAAGACACAGTAATGTTGAGACCTGGATGGCGCAAGTAAGGGCATGGCCTATGTGTAGGGCTCCAGTCACATTTGGAGGTGGCAGAACCTGCAGGTCACATAGATAAAACAAAAATTTGTGGTTCGTTAAAATTGCTAAAAGTAAACACAAAACTTTACATCCAACGAAACAACATGATAATAACAGCTGGAAGGTGCTGTAGACAAATACAGATTTAACCACAAAAAGAGACACCACCTTCACTCTCTGCACAAAAATAATGAATTACAAAAGATACAAACACTAAGAAAAAGCTTTATTACTGCACAAGGCACTCCTGGGGTCTTGGGAAAACTAAAACCTTCCAATCCAAGAGGAAAATAGGTATGCCAGTTACAACACCTAGGCAAAACAAGATATGATTCTTAGCATATAAAGAAACTTGTACTTTAAGGCATTCTAGACACTAGTCATGTATAGAGTAATTTACAAGCTGTTACTCCTTTCCACAAAATCATTCAACTCTGCAGATTTGGGGGTATATTCATCACTTGGCCTGTCAGTACAGGTAAGATTGGAAAATCTCACTATCGATTGCAAGCTGATTAGGACAAGAAACAAACTCAAGAAAAAGCGGAAGCATGATAACACAAATAGATGTGTATATTGTTGAAAGTAAAACGACCAAGCATTGCCATGATGAGTTGAATAACAACAAAACCAGCGAGAGAAACTTATGATGGAGAATAGTGTGTAACACAAAGAGACGTGCGAGAGATGATTATTTGACTTGGAATTAATCAAGTTTACAGAGAATGTCACGAACATGTTTCAGGAAATTAATACACATCACTATAAGAACCAAACCTCAACCAGGAAACACAACTCTTCTTATAGTAAGGAGGCATGAAGAGTTTTCACAGGAAGTCCCTATCATTCATTCCTTATTTCTTTCAATTTATTGGCACATGCATATGTAGCATACCCATTCCTTTACATAAATTCCATGGAAGAATTATAAGGAGGCATAAAGCATATGGAAGAAGTATGCAAAATGTTGAACACCAAGATGCAACAACTACAGATATAAATATTGCACCTCAAAAATATACCGTGAGGAAATTGCCAAAGCATGTACTATAAACCATATCCCAAAAGGAAAAACAAGTTACAATAAACTTTTCTTGTTTATCTCGTCGAATGAGAGAGAAATTCGTCTTATTAGCAGAAATCAAGCCCACAATTCCTCAACAATCTAATTGCACTTGCATTTTGGGAGCCGGACATCTAGCATATGCTACTTAAGCAAATTAGCAATGGGAATGTAAGTACAGCTTAAAAACCAAACTCCATAGTCATATCCTACTGGAGTACCGTATCCATTTCTACCCAAAACCTCCTATCATCCTAGTGTAACGAGCAAGTAAAACAAGCAAAGACTTTGAAATTCCAGGAACAACCATCAGAGAGAGAGACTCACAATCACACATGGCGGTTTGGCGCTGCTAGAATCTGCCACGAAGAAGCCTGATTTCTCCCACCACGCATACCATCTGAACGAGCACCAATGTGAGCATAAATAAAGGGAAAGCAATTAAAACAGGTTTTGTAAAGCAAGAAACGACGACAAAAACTTAGAACTCACGAATTTTCCACAAAACTTGGATTGAATTGCTTAGCCATTTGTCTAGAAAGACGTTTCTTCTCACCAAAAGGAGTTTCCGGGTCAACATAATCCTCAGGATTTTCTTCCCCTCCCTCCTTCTTCAAGTTCTTTCGCTTACCCACTTTTGGAGTATTGGATGCTTGTTGTGCCTTGAATAAATACATTCATGCAAACAAGTCAAGTGATCTATCGTTGTCAATGCCATAGTAAATCCTTGCCAATGCCATAGAAAAGATTTCTCATAAACAAAAAAATAAGCACATATTTGCAATTTTCAAGCTTAAAAATAATATACTTAACTGAAATAATTTTTGGTGCAATATGGATATTTTTGATAGATCTCAATGAGATATTTTGAACGGTGTAAAAAAAATTACATTATTTTTAGGTTTAAAAATTGCAAATGAGTACTTTTTTTTTAGAATCTTTAGCGGAACAGGGCCTAATATTTTTCACGGGCTTAAAACACAGTTTATCTTATTATTAGTTTATGTGGATATAGATCATGAATACCCCAAAATCAATATTTACAAGAGCACAAACAATGTTTATATTATCTTTACCTTAAGTCTCGCTTCTTCTGCTTTTTGTGCAGCCTTAAGTTTTTTCAACTCTTTATCCCTTGCCTACAACAATTAAACCAGATATACAAAACATATAAGATCACATGCAAAGAAAGAGATGGACTTGAGTTACAAATCCATATGGCCCAAATCAACAAGCTAACTCAGGTACATCTTAGTTGCATACATGATAAATGACTCAACAGGAAAGATAAGCCAATGCAGATAGATCCACAATTCATCCGGAGAGAACAACTAAGCCATTGACATATCAAGGAAAATATTTATCTTCAGCGTTACGCAAGAGACATGGTTTCAGCCATCAACGTTGTTACACTTGCAAAACCACCATAACTCAAACAGCAGCATTCTCTTTAATAGTCAGAAGAACTTAATACAAAAAGAGACAATTCACTTGGCAAAGTCAGCTCCATAGTCAGATGCTTCAACAACCTAGAGTCATTCTAGAATAGATAGCAAACTTCCCCAGGGAACAAAATGGAGTATAACTGTATAAGTTTCATTCTTTGCTTTTGATCGGTTATCTCTTCGACAAAATATGTAAATGGATTATGGTCCACATGTAAGCCAAACAAATTACACGTCTTTGTCTTGCTATAAGCTCAATTAGACTTTGTTTCCTTGTATACTATGTCATATACAGAATCCAAAGCTTCCACACGTCTCCAACCCGAACAAATGATTTTTTTCCTTTCCCTTGTCGAATTTGAAAAGAAAACTTGAAGTTTTCAAACAAAGAATTCCAAATAAACATCTCCCGAGCAGGAAGTTACATGCCCTATACATAATTCGCGAAAGGATTCAAATTCTATATGCAATGAAGACCAAAATGTGAATTGAGTAAAGCATAACTGGACAGTCAATGCCGTACCTTTTCTTCTTTTTTCTTCTTCTTCTCGGGGTCCTCTATCGGCTCTGATTCCGCCTACAAATAATCGGTTCTAAACGTCAGTTGGAATCACAAAAATAAAGCTCGCTAAACTTGCGTGAACTAAACGCACTGGAACAACACATTGAAACAATCCTCAATTGCATATAGAATGAACCTTCTGATCGCTTACGTTCTTCACCGGGTCTTGTGATTGCGGCTCTAGTTCCGCCTGATAACCCAAAAAAAAAAAGGCGCATAAATAAATCCCAATTATAAAACAATCGAATCGGTTTGAAGACAACGGCGGTTAGGGAATTGGTACTACTCACCATCCTAGAGGCCGTCGACAACCTCGATTTCGGAAGCCGGAAGCCGAAATCGAAGAGAAGACGGCGGAGGGAGTGAGGACGAATTGGACTTCTGTGATGATGAAGAAGAAGAATAAGGTTGATAGAAACAGAAAAATCTTTGATCTCTCTCTGTCCTAACTCTGTTCGTCGGTTTTGGAATAACGGCTACGAAAACCCTACTTAAAAGCCCGCTTTTGGGCCTTTCGCTGGGCTGAGCACGCTTTATTAGCTGTTCACGGGCCGGGTCATGTCGAGTTCGGGTCAGCTTGACCCATCTGGTTTTCTCAGATCCTTATTGATTACCCGAGTCCGACCGAATGGGAGTCGGTTTCAATCGAAAATGGTGGTCGGGCCGGGCGGGTTGATGGGCGGAAATAACTCTTATTGTACTACGGGTGTGTACCAAAAACTAAAATAAGTACTTTTTGAGAACTTGAGAGGAATGGAGCCTAAGAAAGATGATAAGCGAGAGATTGGTACACCATGGGTAGGAAAAGAAAATAAAAAATCAATTAGTGTATATACCGTAACACCAGTATGAAAATTAGATTAGGTTCAGGGGAGGGAAAGGAATAAAGGAGAGGGATTTACATTTAGAAATCTAGCCTATTTCGGATCGGTTGGGTAAAATCAGTCAAGTAATGGAAATTCGAGATCCAATCGGGACCTGAACATTCACCCGTGTTGATCCGAACGGCCATTCCCGTCTGACTGACTTTCGAAACTGTAAGCGTGGTGCTTTTTCGATCGGGTTAGGCCTTCGCCCAAGTCAGTGTTGTGTACAACCCCAAATTAATATTTTTTAATCGTGGCTTGACTATGCTCAAAACCCTTTTTTCCATCGGCAATATGAGAGCAGTGTTTGTAAACCAATGTGTGCACCATTGCTGGGCTCATCTTGAGTTCTGTTTTGGAGTACTTAGAGTATCCACAGTGCTATAATCAAAAGTACAATATTTTTAAAGTTAATAATGTTTGTGCAAAATATGGCTCATAATATTATAATCAAACTTAACAACCTCCTTAGAAATAATCAAATTTTGGGCTTTGGATAACCAAAACTAGCAATCTTTTGACAATAATCAAATTTAATAGACTCTACATATTCTCAATCAAATACACCAATCATTACACAAAAATGTTCTATCTCTCTCCCATTTTCCTCTCTCACTTTCTTTTGAACAATATCTTTAAAAATAAAAATTTTAATAATTTTCTATTTAGAAAACAGTTTTTAAAAATAGTTTTTTTCAAAAAAAAAAGTTTCAAAAACTATTTTTTATTTCTAGTAAATAGTTTTTATTAGTTTCAAAATTATTTTTAGGAAAACTATTTTCCACTGTTCACAGTTTTTAATTTTTTGTACTTTGAAAAGATGATGTGATAAGTTTTGGTTATCCAATTTTGATTATGCCATTGTAGACATCTACACTGCTAACCTTAGCAATCTCTTAAATGAATAATCAAAAGCTGATGTGTCAACTTTTGATTATCAATTTTTGATTATAACATTGTGGATACTCTTAGGCCCCATTGCATAACTAAAATAAGCTGCTTATTTTTTAAGAAGTTAATTTTAAGTTTAAAAATTATGGATTTATTGAAATTTAAAAATATTCAAGATGAATCTTATTTGAAAGATCTCGATGAGATCTTTTATATGGTGTAAAAAAAATTTTGAAAAATTATTTTTCAATTTATATTATTTTTGAGTTTAAAAATGTAAAATAAGCTGTTTATTTTTTCAGAAATATTTCTGAAATGGGGCCTTATATAAGCGGTTCACTTTTTTAATCTTGATAATTAGGTAGCCTCCGTAAAATTTCAATTTAATCAAATTGATAGTTTACCGAATTCGGTGTGTATTTACCTTATAATTTTAGAAAAAAAAATCATTTGTAGCTATTTCTTTCAGACAGATGATCATTCTAGAAACATAGTAAAAAATTTCAATCAATTTAAATTTGTTTAGGAATATTTTTAGATGAGACAAAAAAAAAATGAACAATTCAGATAATACAGCAAGAGCTGAACCCCATAAAAAAAGTGTTGTGCATGTGTGCTTGGTGCACAACACATACTCTGCTCTCGAAATTCCTTGGGCGCTACTCTTTTTGAAGTGTGTTTTTTTTTTTTGGGAACACGTTAGAAATTCATTACGTAATTCTTTTGAAGTGTTGTGAATTGAATATTCTTATTATTGCTTTCTTGGCCGCCACTCCTTTTGAAAGTTTCTGAACTTATTATTGGTTGGGTAATGCGTAAGACTCCCCGTTTCAGAACACATTCTTAAAAAATAAATATTTATTTTACATTTTCAAACTCAAAAATAATATAAATAAATAATAATTTTTTAATTTTTTTTGCACCATATAAAAGTTCTCAACAAAATCTGTCAAACAAGATCCATATTAATAGAAAAATTATTTGCGTAAACACATAATTTTTAAACTTGAAAATGCCTTCTTAAAAAATAAGTACTTATTTCCATTTCGGGAACAGGGCCTTACGGATTTGATACCTGGGTAGATCCTTTTCAATGCGGAGCAGTTTTCATTTTATTCTTACGATCTCATCTCCTTCCTTGGAAAATAATCCGATACATTTTTTTTTAATCCGCTACCTGGGTAGATCCTTTTCAGAGAAACTTTTAAGTATACCGGGATACCAAGCCCCATGATATTCCCTCCGGTCTGTTTCTCATTTTTCGGTCATTTTCTGATCACATTTGAATAATCGATTTCGTTCATTTTGTAGAGTTCGGCGAGAACCTTAATCATGCCAAAAATTGTGTTCATCGAACTTTATTTGATACACCATCGGCACACGTGAAAATTGCAAAAAAATCAAAACTAGGTTTTGATTCAGTGTATTTTTTGACTTAGTTTTGGTTTTCTTTTAATTTCACATGTGTCGATCATGTATAAAATAAAGTCCGATGAACACAATTTTTGACATGATTATGGTTCTCGTCAAACTCTACAAAATGAACGAAATCAATCATCCATATGTGATCGAAAAATGGCCAAAAAATAAGAAACGGACCTGAGGGGATACCATGGGGCTTGGTATCCCCGGGATACCAAAAAGTTTCTCCGGTCAATGTGGAGTAGTTTTCATTATATTCTTACGATGTTATCCCCTTCTTTGAAAATAAGTGATTTCTTAGGGTGCGTTTCGTAACCTTTTTAGTTTTATGTTTTTAAAAAATTTGTTTTTTGATTTTAAGAAATTAAAAATAGAAATAGGTTTATATTTTCATAAAAAACAAAAGCAAGAAATATATTTGGTAATATTTGTGTTTCTCATAGTTTACATAGTTTACAAAAATTCTAAAAAAATTTATGAAAAACAAAAGGTAGAAACTTGTTACTAAATAAGTTTTCTTCATTAGTTTTCAAAAAAGTAAAATCAAAAACAAAAAGGTTACCAAACGCCCTCTTAACAGCGAAAAAAAAAAAAAGAGAGGAGTGATTTCTTTTTAGTTGCTCGATTTTGTCCTTTGATAATTAAATATGCAAGTCAGTTTATGTGTACCTCGATTAAATCTGGAAACTAATCCTACCGTCTACTAGTGGTGCAAATTGTGTCCCGCTTATGTGGCATTTTTTTATCTCTTGTGTTATAAACTTAATAATCTTATAACTTTTACTGTAAAACATAGTAATTTATATGTTTAGGATATTAGGATATATTCAACAAGATCTATTAAACAAATCCATTGTCAATTTAACGTTATGAACTTCTTATTGGCCAGTGAAGATCACAGTTAGATAGAGAAAATTAGTGAATATCTTGTTAGTTGTTGCTAACGGATTTGTAGGTTAATGACACTTTTTCACCTCTTTCACATGGAAGAGGAAAGTTCTTTTGGACTTGTTCATCCATATGCCGCTTAACGGCATCCCTTAGGGGTAAGCTAGACACGTAACATGTGGGAAAAAAAAAACTTGTTACATCCCTTTGTCTTTGAAATTCATAACTACACACCCATGAAATTGTTGATTACCAATTTTGTATACATCAGTGTGGAAGTAGGAAAAAATTAATAAATTAACAATTCAACAGGGTTCAACGTCTCTTCATAAACTCAAACCTCTCCTTTGGGAGTCAAGGGGTACACAACCAGATGGAAGCTGAAATTGTTGATTACACCACCCATGAACTGGTGTATGTACGAGGCTTGCGTGGTAGGAACTACTGAGAAGGTCCCTTAATACTTTTTGTCTTTATTTAATTTTTTTTTTTTTTACACTTATTAGTTTTGTGTCAATTTTTTTTTTTGACATTGAGACGAATCGAAAAAGTATTTTTTACTTTTCCGATTCGAATCAAAAGTCAAAAAAAAATTAACGTAAAATTAACAAACAAGAAAAAAATTAAATAAAGATAAAACAAGAAAAAACTCAAAAAGTCCAAAAAGCCCTTAGAGAAACTCAGCCGAAGTCTGTAAATTTGAATAGATGCCCGCGACAGCTCCAATATTCATTCAGTACTTGCAGATGAAATAGCATAAACCCAACCGAAGGAGGATAGAATCATTAAACTGCAAATTTCCAACTCCATTACATGACGCTTTTCATCAGTATTGAGGAAACAAAAAATGTACTCCTATCCAACATCGACCGGCTAAATTTGAAAACAAGCTCGCATTGAAAAAGCATTTCAGAGAAATGCAAAAACGCGAGGAAAAAAAGTGTGCTTATAGACCAACTAACAAAGCCAGGAAAAGCATTTCCGAGAAATGCAAACACGTGGAAAAGGGGAAAAAGAAAAACAGAAAAAGAAAGAAGACATGCTTTAGATGGATAAACAAAAGGGCAAGCATGTCCTAAAGTTTCATATACTCCACACGCGAAATGCTATTTTGTCTTCTTGAGGAGAGATGAGGTTCTGAACTCCGCGTCATCTCTGATGAAACTCCACCAAAGGAAGGTGAGAGGGATGGTGATGGCATGCCAGAGAGCATGGGCATCAACGAATTTCAAGTATGGCGGAAAGTCGTATATATCCAACAGCATCGCTAGACCTCCTCCAGCTGCAACCACCCACAACTTCCAGCGCGAAGGATGCCGGGTAACTCTAGCCCAGACAGCCCATATGAGAAGCTGGGCTAATCCCATCCCTATGCAAACTTTCATGTTCAGACCTGCAAAATTATCAAGTTGTGATTAAACCGAAACTGGTCACCCTCTAATATTACACGCGTGTAAGTTTCATGGACCAATACCAACAAACGTAGCAGCCATTGGGTAAAAATGTTATCCAAGTGACTTCAATCATTTGTATCATATTAGGCTTATCACATTGCTGATGACTCGGCACTTCTCTGTTCAAAAGTACGAGTGACAATAACAAGGGCTGTATGCGTTTAAGCATCAAATCCCACTACCTTGTGTCTACCCTGCAATCTGATTTCTAACATCCCGAAAGAAAAGACAACATATCGAATCAAATATAAACCACCACAATATCTAGCCTGAAGTTAAAAGTTCTATATCTTGCTAGTTCAAATTATCACGTGGTGTGCAATTCAAATTCAACGAGGATAAATCACAAAACTACTGTACGGTATAAGACCTTTGTGCATAACAAGGACAAAGATATGTAACAGTCTAGGAAATATTTCATGTGAAGTAAACGAGTTGGAATAACAACAATATGAGTGATATAGTTGACTGGGAGACCGTTCGTTGGCAAGAGACAACCCAAGATAAAGCAGAATATAATCGTTCAAGAGGAGGAGGCAGCAGGCTTACCATAGTCAAGTTTGTAAAAGTTGAGATACAATATATGAGTCGTCACAAACGCAATGAGTGGAGCCGCAACCATCACCCGTGCAGCCTCATCTCTCACCTTAAAAGCTCTCAGTATAGCCACAATGAGGGAAAATCCAAGTAATGCCACGGCAGATGAATAGTCTAGCTTCTCTGTCAACTCCACATCTCTGCATTTAATTCAGTTTCACAGAATGTCACACAAGGAAAAATGGAGGCTAGCAAAAAAAATGGGAGAACATGCAATAACCAGACTCGCTCATAACTTTTAAGCGAAACAAAACCAAACAATATCCAGAGTGCAGTTGCAGCACAATTTTTTGTATGCCCACACATGGTAAAAAGTCCATCAACAATCCCAACTTCTCAAGTAAGAAAGAATATAATAAGAAAAGAGAAGAGCAGTAAACAGATTTTGCTCATTCTTTATGTTTTGGTAACTACCATACGCTATACAAAATAAAGCAATATGTACGGTGTAGTTGCAGTGCATATACAAAAATAGAAAAAGTGCCTCTATAAATCCAAGGTGAATTTCTTCCCTTCGGTAAACAAAAGAATTGAAGGGGTACACGCAGCAAAAAAATATAAGTTATTAACTTCCATTTTTTAAACTAATTCTAAATTGTGACCATTAAGTGTTGGGGACAAATTAAGAAATTAAATTTCACTTGCAAAACATATATTTGCATGTCCCTGAATAGATTAAACACGTATATTAACTGAGGGTGCATCTGGGCAAAAAACGAGCTTGCTTCTGACCCAACAATGTACCGAGTTATCAAACCACCCCCTTCCATGCAACTCACACTGGGAGAGGCAAACATATGAACCCTGTTGCAAACAACTGGCAGAGTGCACAAGGACAAACATAATAGCGGAACAAATGCAGATTACAAGACCTAAAGTATGGTATGTATCCTGAATGCAGATTAACAATGCCATATTAGATCATCAAGGCTCAGAGACCATGATAATTCACAAGTTTATCACGTATCAACAGCAGCTTCCATTTTGTTCACATGGGATCCGTATTTTCCTTCATGTGAAGAATGGGAATGAAAGATTTTGCCTATGTTACATAGAACCAGGCATGGGTAGGCTAAGGTAATAGATGATGGATGTGGGTGCGTTTATTGGGGCCGGACACCTATGTATGCTACACCCCTATCTAGGTGTCAAATGTCTGACTTTCGTATTTAACCCCAAAAAAGAATGTGCACGAGAAAAAGAAGTGCAGGTTACAAAAATACTGGGAGGCTAACACATTCAAGGAGGCTTAAACCCCAAACCTCCTGCCACAACTTCTATTTAGATTATCCATTGTCCACATAAGCCAACCCAAAATGTCGCCTAACAAACTAAATCTAGCTATCTAACAATATGCTACACCCTGAGATGAGGGAAAAAAAAAAGAAGAGGAAAAAAGCTTACCGAGTGTGGAAAACAGCACTCCATAACCAGGAGTTCATTGCTAAAAGGCCATATAGATGCAACAAGCCCGTGTATTCATAATATGTCCTTCTATTTGGCCTCAAAGGCAATTTATAGTTAACAAGGATGAAAAATGATACCCAACCATGAAACTGCATAGCCAGATTAATTGCAGAGAGAGCTACAGAAACAGGTTCCTGGAAAACATACATAAAATTAATCAGGATGGGCAAATCATCTATGCAACCCAAAGACAACATTCGAGACGCTAGATAATAAAAACAAGCTAGAACCTGGATTCCATAAACACGCTGAAACGGCCATTTCCCGTGATACTTGATGGGTTTGTAACCGAGCTTCTCTCTTTCTTCCTCTCTATCAAACATACAGTGGTATCTACAGTCAGTGTGGCAGTCCCATTGTTTCCAACGCTGATAGAGTGGTTCTTGTAGAAACCAAGGACCATCAATGGGGACTCCATCAGAAGAAAATTTACAATGTTGGAAGCAATTGTCCCCCACACAACCAGTCTTCTCACATTGCTCAACACATGCTCTGGCAAACAGAAAATTTCTTATACCACAAGGCATGACACAGGAGTAAAACCACGAAATAGTTATAAATCTGCCACCTAAGAAGGAAATGCACAGGTGAACCAGCACAGAAGTAAATCACTTACTCCTGAATCTAGCAACAAACCACCTTACATCAAGACAACATAGACGTGGTAATTCTCAGGGCTTATACTGCAAGTCAACTCACCATACGGACCTAACCACCAAAATGACAAAAAGGGTCTGCGAATTTAAGTTTCTCCAACAGCCAATATAGCGGCCTCCGAAATCTGTTTTTTGCCATACCTACCTGACTACCTCCTTTACAAGTAAAATATCTTAGCACTAATTGGCATGCTTGTCGTCATCGTGTATAAGGCTTTCCAGCGGCGGCGATTTTAACTTAGCGGTGACAAAATGTATACACAACAGTATATAAGATAACTATATTTACTTTGCTTGACGACTTATCGAGCCTAGTTTATTTTATTTTGTTGAACTATATGATCTATTTTTACTCACAAATTTCAGTAACTTTTCATTTACTCTTGCTTTGCACGACTGATTCAGTGCCAACAATAGAAAAGAAAAATCAAATTATGCATTTAAGCATTGCCGAGGCTGGTTTGCGTAGTAGTCTTTGCTATAAATATCATTTGCTTGAGTTCTTACAAAGATGCAGAATTTAGCTAACCATTCCCGAAGTATTTCTTTTTCATTAGGCTTGTTGAAAGCATTGTGTGAGAATAATATTACGACTGAGTGAAACATACTTCCTTGTATGCATGTGAGTTTGTTGTACGCAAACATGTAACCTCATTTTCTAAGAGCAACAAGCACAATTTGAACAACTTTGACCTTGTTCGTTTGGGGGACTCAAAACCCCTTGGCACGGTTTTCAATAAATTTTCTCTCTCTCTCTCTCTCTCTCTCTCTCTCTCTCTCTCTCTCCACTTATATGCATGTGAGTTTGTTGTTATTGTTGTATCTCTCTCCACTCATTACTCTCAAGTCTCAAAAACCTCCCTCAAAACCCCAAACGAACAAGGCCTTTGATACTGACAAATCCAGTAAATGAATCTGTCTAGACTCTAGAGATTCCAGACCAGAGATTGGTTTAGGGCAATAGGAGACATAGACCTGCTTTTTTTTTATTTTTGATTAACATATGTCTGGGCCAGCTTGCGCGGACAATGCTTTAGTCATGGTTAAGGCCATATGGAAACTGTTTACTTCTTGTTTCCATTTTTTCTACCAACTTCAGCAAAAATAAGAGCTATCATAGATCTCACGACATGAAAAGGTAGCCAAGGCGAAGGTAATATGTGGGGGAGGGTTCAGCATTGTTTCCTTGAGGCCCAAATTCTAGTCTCCAATCCAAATTTTCTCCGCTGATTCTGTGCAGAGTGCGTGGGCCCTGTTCATGGCCCAATGCTGGAAAAGGTGCCCTCAAGGTACCATCAGGACTATTGACGGCCAAATATACATCTAATTAAGTCAAGGGCATAGGCAAGAGGGAGTGTGCTTCAAGGCACGTATCCGAAACTTGTTCACATTTCATCATGGTCTTATGGCCACCATGCAGCGACTCTAGATTGGTGTATCAATACATCATTTATTAGTTACAGACTCTTTAAGATTTCTGTTTAATACTTCAATACAATTACTTGAACGTATCAAAGAAATGCTACAACTGTTTTTCTTCTTGTTTTTCTTATGGTCAGGGTGATGAGCATCAAACTATACAAAACCTTCAACACCAGACAATATTATCATCATACCCTGTAAGACCCCTCTATTCATAACATTACAAGGCTGCATCACTTGCACAATGTGGCTTCCATCAAAATCGGACCCCATGTTAAGCACAACCTTCTAAGCTTTGGCTCAAGCAACTGACACTGGATTCCAAAGTTACTGATCATTTGCTGATGATCCATTGGCCATTGCACAAATTCATACCAGCAGATGATGCTGAAATGTGTCCAAAAGGACCTAACTCCACAACTCACCTCAAATGATTCCATTACGAGTCGCCTGTTTCCAATTAAAACCTCTTGTATTTGTTCGGTTTCTCAACCATAGGCTAAGTGCCTATTGTTCCCTCATTCTAGTCCTAATACTCCCTCCATCCATAAAGTTTGGCATTTTCAGGAATGCATGCCATTTTTAAATTGCATATATCTATTAATCCATAATATTTTAGGCAATTTTTTGAACTTTGTTTAATAGAACAAATTCAAAGCTATCAAACAAGATCCATATTGCTTATAAAAAACAAAATATAGTTAATTTTTTCAAAGGGCTGGAATAGTGAAAGTGCCAAACTTTATGGTACGGAGGGAGTAATAGTCTGACCACAGCATTTTC
This sequence comes from Rhododendron simsii, assembly GCA_014282245.1. Classification (NCBI taxonomy): domain Eukaryota; kingdom Viridiplantae; phylum Streptophyta; class Magnoliopsida; order Ericales; family Ericaceae; genus Rhododendron; species Rhododendron simsii. The sequence continues at coordinate 29,653,314 of CM024955.1, read as the reverse complement.
ATCTACTCTGGATTCTATAATAATAATAAAAAAAACACCAAATAATTAAACTCCATCAATCCAAGTTGAGTGTCACGGGTCTTCAGCATAAGCAGCTCTATCATGTTTCATATACAACAAGCAATTAAAACCCAACAAGTGAATTAACAGTGAACTGATCGTCCTGGACAGAACTCACTGAAAAAATAAGATTCGTGTAGCAAGGCTCGGTTTGGTTTGGTTGAATTAACGGCGATATTCAACTCAAAAATTGCAACTAGAAAATTAATCTGACAAAAAAACACTAGTTCAGTTCTCCGGCGTACCTAGGAACGAGTCAAACAGTTAATAATTAAAAAATAAATTAGCGCGAGGCTTACTTGTAAACCGGATCGGCGTCACCAGCGCTTGCGTTGACAACAACAACGATCCACAAAACCGAGGCGAATAACAGAACCAGGCGACATTGCGCCATCGGATTCACGAAGTACAACAACCAGACCGACCCAAAAAAATGAGAGGCTCGGAGATTTTCAACCGTATCAGCTCGAAGGTCTACGCGAAGACGCGACGCGAATCATCTTCGATTCGACCGCAGGAAGCGAGATATAGGGAGAGAGAATCACAGTTGGAGGAGTACGAGAATCTGTACCTGAGGAGATCGATGATATAGACGCGGTAACAGCGAAGCGAGAGAGAGAGAGACTGAGAGAGAGAGAGGGGGGGCGGTGGTATCGAAAATGATGAGCACAGACCAGAATCCCGTGATATCGTGAAGAGCACTCGCGGGGGGGTTTCGTGGTTGGACACGTGGAGGGCAATGGGGGCGTGGCCTTTTTTAACGAACATGGGGCTAGCATTTTTTCCGGTCGGGAGCTTATCTCCGGGTATACATCAGGGAATTTTTTTGTGATTTTTCCCTTTTTTTCTTCTTTTCAACGGAATATCACCGTCCACAATAAATCATGGAGTATTCTTTAAACAAATAAAATGGGCATTATTGATGGGGGAATTAAATATGTTTACAAATACTGTAGCAAGTAAATATTTTATGCTTAATTGTTTTCCACCTGTTCCTATTAGGTTGCGGTCTTGGTTGTTTCAATGGGTAAATTTTGAGATGCACCCCTTGTACTCTAACCGATTTTCAACCACACCTCCCTTACTTTACTTTTAAACACTGACACCCAGGGCTGGCCCAGGCCTCAGGCATCCAAAAAAATTTAAATTTTAAGGGCACTTCAATATTATTTGTAAATTAGTATACATATTATTTGTTTGTTTAATAACACAAATGTCTTTGTTAGCTTAGCGGTAAGTTGATTTTAGTCCATGTGGAGCTTTGAGTTTGAGTCTTCTAGGCAGCTTTTTCTTTTAAAATGTTAAAAGGCTCAAATATTCCTCTTGCATCGTTATTCGCGTGTTTCTCATCTCTCGCTCTACCAAGCTCTAGTTCTTCTTCAATATTAGAGAAAGAAAGCTAGGGTTTGAAAGATTGCAAATCGTTTGCAGATAAATTTAGTTATAAATGTATTCATCAAACAAATTTTTTTTACTAAATCTCAATATATCTGATTTTTACGATTGGTTAGAATAAACAATAATTCTACATTTATGACTTCAAAAGAAATTGGCTTTCTCAATCAAATAATTTTCCTTTTCTTCATTCTAATGGACCAGCACGTGTCCTACTGATCTTCTTCTTCCTTCTGCGATGGGTCTTGCACCAATCCAATCATATCGTTGAGACGAATGAAACTCAGGGGTTAAATTGGTTTTTGGATCAAATTTTTGTGTCTTCATTTTCAAAGAGAATCGAAAAATCTCTTATTTGTTTTGAGATCTGATATGCGCCCTTGAAAGTTGGAGAGAGAGAAAGAGAGCGCATGAAATCTCACCAAAATAAAAATAAAAAACTCAAAGCTATGGAGAAAACAGCAAAATTGTGGCCACAATTTGTGAATTAATTGGATGGTGCTCTGTTTTTTTCCTACCAATGGGGGAAATATGATATATATCACGTAAATGGTTTTTAGGGGCAAACTTGGTCTTATAGAAAGTTTCCGCCAACAGATTATTAGCTGTTTTCTCGTTAGTTTTGACGGAATTTCTAACCGTTCTAAAGTAGTCTGAAGTACAAGAAGTGTGAGTGTTAAAAATAAAGTGGATGTGGTGTAGTTAAAAATTGGTCAAAGTATAAGGGGTGTATTAGAAATTTACCCTTGTTTAATTTATAACTTATTCTCATCAAAGACAAATGATAATTTCAACAAATTAGACAACAATTTTTATAAATTCTAAAACGCAAAAAAGACATTTATATGTTATTCTTAGCTTTTTGGGAGTTTTTTGAGTTTTTTCTTCTTCTTTTTTTTTTTTTGCACATTTGTTAATTATGTGTCAAACTTTTGTGGATTATTGGTTTATCTCGTCAAGACAAATCGAAAAGATATAAAAAATATTATTTTTACCTAACTCATTTTGGACTTTACCTTAGATATTCTCAAAAATATTTGGGTATAAGTAAAAAAAACTTTACTTTTCCAATTCCCTTGGTTGATATGACTCAATAATCCACAAAAATTTACTTCAAAATTAATAGACACAATTTTTTTAAATAAGAGCAAAATACCCAAAAAGCCCAAAAAAAACTAAGAGAAACAACACCTTAAAAGGGGTAAGTCAAATATATTTACTAGGAAGAAAAATATAAATAATGCTTATGGAGTAGTTAACTTAAGAAGGAACATATAAAAAATATTGTGCTGTTAAACCAAATATACTAATGAAAGAGGGAATTTTCGCGTGGAATACTTTCGGGGTGGTTTGGCTAAATTAGCGACTGGGCTTATTTCTTTGTTTTTATTTAATATTTTGTTGCATTTGTTAGTTTCGAGTCAATTTCTTGTGAATTAGTGGTTCGTATCGAAGAAAGAAATCGGAAAAGTAAAAAATTATGGTCCAAACATAAATTTATGAATAAAAAATTAGCAAAAAAACTATATTTTTTGTCTTCATTAAAAAATTGAGTTTGGATCACAATTTTTACTCTTTCAATTATTCTCGTCGAGATAAATCAATAATTTCCAAAAAAAAAATGACGCAAAAATAAAAAAAATTAAATAAAGAAAAAAAAGGCCAAGTGGCTCTGCATTCTTGTAATCTTATTTGTTTAGAACTTTTTTCGGCATTTTTTGACTTTTCATAATTATTTGTTTAACTTTTCATCTTAATTTTTAGGGTCAATCGTTCGACTCGACGAATCGGAAAAATATAAAAAATATGGACCGATGTTGAAAAAATTAATACAAGACGAGACTTTAGACAGAAAATGCAACTATTTGTTATTTTTTTAATTTTTTACCAATTTTTTTTCTTTTGATCATAATTTTTTGCTTTTATACCCTTTTCATCTAGATGGATAATTAATTCAAAAATTAAAATACATACACAAATTTATAAAAATTCAATACCAAAGCCAAGAGAAAAAATACTCCAATTTACACTTCTTCGGCCCGGTTTGGAACTTAGAGGAGGAAAAAAAAAGGGGGGGAGGGGGATGAAAAGTGGGGAGAAAAGTAGGGAGGGAAATTTTCCTTTTTTATTTTCTCTCAAACCAAAACAAGAAAAAATTATTTTTCCTTTCTTTTCCTTTATTTTCCATAGGTTCGAAACATTGCGTTTCTCTCTTCTGTTCCATACGCGAACGGTTATTCCGTTTCCTTTCTCCCTCTACACCCAGTGCAACAACAACTGTACTCTCTCTCTCTCTCTCTCTCTCAATTCAATAATCAATGGCGTCTCCAACTCACTCCGTTGCTCTCTCTCTCCTCCCCCCTCGCTACACACTCCCCAAACCCCACACTCACCATCTCCTCCCTCTCTCCTCCTCCACCCGCTCCTCTCTCCTCCCTCCCCGCCGCCGCTCCTCCGCCCTTTCCCTGCCGTACGGACCTCCCCGCCGACGATCCTCGAACTCCACTTGTCTCGCATACGTAACGGGCCCGCCGTCCGACCCTATCGTGGCCGATAACGGTCCGACACTCAATATCTCGAGCTCCGACACCGAAAGCACACAATCGCCGCCGAGCGTCATAAGCTGGGGTCTGTTGTCGAGCCTTCTGCTTCAGCATAAGTTGAGACTAGCGGTTTCGGTCGTCACTCTCGTTGGTTGCACAGCTTGCACTCTCTCAATGCCTTTGTATTCCGGTAAAGAAAGTTCAATTTTCTTTTTGGTGCTCTGTTCAAAATTTATTATTTGGAGTTAATTCGAGCAAGTTTTGTTGTTTAGTAGTTTTAATCTGTTATTGAACTATATGTCAAAAGGAAAAGGATAATAGTTGGGAATTTTTTTTTGTATTTCTATTTTTTGGTAATGCCAGGTATCTCGAGCCGGTTTGTGCGCACTTGGACTAATCCTATAGCCCCTCACACAGCCGTTTGAAACATGTTTACGAGGGGTGAGGTGGTCAAGAGTTGCTAGCAAGAGAAATCGAACCTGAGACTTAAGAGTTAGGAGGGAGCAAACCCCTAAGTCACAGGCCAACCCTTATGGAGAGAGTAAACCTCTAAGTCATAGGCCAACCCCTTGCGGTTTAATAGTTGTAGTTGGGAAAATTATTAATTGATCTCACGTGGTGCTCTAGAGGTCGTGGGCTCCATCATTATGAGTGTGGCTCTCATATCAATTTGTGGTGGGGGAGGGCTGGAGTACCACGTGGAGGTGCTCCATGAGCATGAAATGATCACCGTATAATCAGTTCTTATGAGAAGCAAAATAGTTCACTCATTAATGGGTGCTATGAATTGTTAGAAGTGGAACTATCTGTTGTGTTTACAAGATAAAAAATCACTAATTGTTTTTGTTAAGTTCCTCAGTTTCCCCAATGTTTGGCGAGTTTGACACTTTTGGTGTCGTGAACTATGCAATAAAGGAAATGGGAAAATATTTTGGTATTATGATAATGTCTCTTCCCTACATAGTGATTGTGGTTTGCAGAAGCCGGAGATTCATTTTGCTTGAGCAAAATGATTGCACGAAGGCTCAGCTGGTGAATATCTTTGTTTCCCAAGCTCTATAGTAAGCGTCAAGCGAAAGGATTTGAAACCCGAGTCTATCAAGTTATTTTCCTTTTTCAACTGAATAGAAATGGAAAACGAGACCAAAACAGAAGTCTCAATGGGCATTTCTTTGATTGATGCCAAACTGAACAATATAAAGGATTATGGGATTTCTTTTTTCTTTTCTTGAAACAAATCTATTCCAAACCAGTTAGACTATACTTGACTTTTTTGTTTCCAAAATCTGAGCAAAGGGCACAGTTTCATTCATTTTTCTTAACTGGAGGTTGCACTATCACTTTTGAAGAGATATAGATGATATTATTTGGTGAGTAATTTTTATGCCTGAGTTTGGCCTTGCTCCGGTTCCTTTGTGAGAAAAAAGGCATCCACAAATGCTTAACAACGAATTGCCGATGATGTTGCAGGGAAATTTTTTGAAGTACTTATAGGCAAAACACCAAAGCCTCTGTGGGATGTGCTTGGTAGGATTGCAGTTCTATATGCATTAGAGCCAATTTTCACCATTCTTTTTGTTGTAAACTTGACTTTGGTTTGGGAGAAGGTTATGTCACACTTAAGAGCTCAGATATTTCAAAGGGTGTTGATTCAAAAGGTATATCAGTTGCTTCATATCTTCATAGTCTCCCCCAAACCCAAGCTCTTCTTTGTTGTTGTTTTCGGTTCTTTATCTCAGTTCAAACTTACCTAGTCAAGTAATGACAACCTGATTTGATGATTTACGCTAACAGTGTAATATTTGTTTGCTTTTTAAATGTTGATTGTTCTTCCTTATGTAAAAAAGATTTAAACATTAAGGAAATCATATTGCAGTAGGAGTTTGATATGTTACATTTTAGTTTCGCTACAGGGATGGGAGATTAACTTCATCCTCATCATTCTATTTATGCTCTTTTGAAAGAAGGGATAACCTGGGTCAATTACTTCCATTCTTCCCAACACATTAATCTAAATGCTGTAAACCTTCTTCCGGGAGGAACAGAAGAAAGTGTTTTGCTTTTGGGACTTCTGGAATATGAAGTGTAGTCCTGTTTTAGGCATTGGAACTATACGGGTGGGTTTTGACTTGGAAGACTTGTAGTGTGTACAATTCTTCACATGAAATGGAGGAGAAAATAGTGGGTAGACAATACCATGCAAGCACTTGCGCTTTGGACATTTTTCGTAATCTCTTTTTCTGACTATGGGAAGGGCAAGGCGTAAATCAACATTGTACATCATAGTACAAAATGGCTCACAGTTAAATGAACATTTAGGCTGACCTGCTAGTTGCTACTTTGTGGATGAAAAGACCTTACAAGCTATGCACCAATAGTTGCATTTTAACACTGTAAATTTTTTAATTGAAGTCTGCGAGTGGGAAGCTTTTGGAAAGAACTCATATATTTGGTTGCCATATATTTTGATAATCTATCCTGGCATTCTGCTCCATGGGAGTTACTATAAATCTCACTCGGATAGTGTTTGATTGTATAAGTTGTGAACGTTATTTATTGTGGAAGTTTAAGCTTGTACAACATGATGTTTGATGTGTTACTTTTCCTTTTTTTCCCAGGTGGAATTTTTTGACCGATATAAGGTATGGAATGAGATTCTTTTGTTGTTGTTACTACTTACTACTCCGGTGCTGGGATTACCTAAGAATGTATTGTGGAAGTGTGGCATTTTTGGTGCTTACAATCCGATGCTCCTACGTGTGGTTACGTCATCCTGCAAATAGGCTGCAGCTGGCGCTACTGGTTCTCAATATGTTGTTGCTTGTTATCTTTAGTTTTATTTGAAGTATTACCAAGCAGACTTTCAAATGTTATGAAGCAGGACTTTCCAACAAGTGTCATGTGCTCAAAGTTTGGTATTCAACTTCTTGGCATCACCATTTTGTTTTTTGTAACTTCTGCAAGCACAAGTCAACCATCTGTTATGTATAGATTTGCATAGTGTGTTATGTACAGTGCAATGTTTCCTAAACCTAAAGGCTGGCACTTTAGAAGCCATATTGAGATATTATTTGATATTAAAACACACAAGATACAGGATGTTTTGCAAAATTAGAAAAAGAACAAAGATGTACCTGGTGTGCAGACTTTTGCTAGTGTCATCTGCAATGACAATGTGATGGAGCAATCCATGTCCTTGGATGATTTTGCATTTTTGCTGCTTAATATCAATATGAAACTCACACGCTTGTTCGTTTTGGGTTTCAAAACTCCTGCGCACACGGTTCCCAATAAATTTTCCCTATCTATCTCTCTCCACTCATTACTATCAAAAATCTCCCTCAAAACCCATACTGAACATAATAAAAAGCTTAAGTTGAGGTTACCGATGGGTAAGATTGTGCCTTGAAAAGTACTCTCTCCGTCCCCATTTGTTGGTTTTTGACGCTTTTTGCTATCTCAAAAAGATTGTCCCTGTTCAATACCAATGGACAAAAGTTGATCAATTCACTCAAGATATGACAAGTGCAATGACGATGCTTCCTTAGTTGTAATCGAGGGAGTATCATTTTGGACATTGAATTGCTCGTTTTCCATTTACGTACCCCTGTTATTCTGATAGTGGGTTATTTACATTTAACCATATGAGATTTGCCGAGGATTCTTGAGCATTTCTTTTGTTTTTTGCAATTTCTTAACCCATTATTGTATATTTCAGATTCTGTGTTCTGACTTATGTAATTAGGATGGAACTGAAACCTCGTTATTGTATATTTCAGATTCTGTGTTCTGACTTATGTAATTAGGATGGAACTGAAACCTGTGTTTTCCTTGTGATAGGTTGGTGAACTCACTGCATTGTTAACATCTGATTTGGGTTCTCTAAAGGACATTGTAAGTGAAAACATTTCAAGGGATCGTGGGTTCAGGGCACTTTCTGAGGCAAGCTATTCTACACTAAACGAAAGTCAGCTTTAAAATGGATACAGTTAAGCGTGCACATAATTCCTAATGGCTGTAATGACTTGCACCTTTAACTGTTTTTCTGCATTTTTTTTATATTATTTATCCTAACTTTGTTTTTGTTTGTGATTGGAAGTAGTATATGTGAGCAGTGTTATATGGTCTCTTCTATTCCTCATATCTGCTGAGAATGATAAGGGTATGTCAAAATGAGTCCAACATCCTAACCAAATTTGTCATTCCAAGCCTCAAGATGTTTTACATGTTTGAAGACTAAGCAGCTAACATCGATAGTAAAAGATTTCCTGTCTCTCATTTGGATTGGAGATTTCTTTTTCGCCATGCATCTCGTGTATTAAGTACCTTACTTATTTTGTGCACTCAACGATTTGTGTTCGTGTGTTCAAGACGTGACTTGTATACATGCCGAACTTTTGCTACATGTTTTCATACCCATACCTGATAATATTATCTGAGTCCATATAGCAAACATCAGCAGTTACCAATTTCTGATTTTTTTTTAAAATTTTTACTTTCTCATTTTTATTTTCTTAGAACTCTATTTTATGGTCATTGCAGCATGTGTGACTTCACTTCTCTTGTAGGTCATTGGAACAATATGTATCTTATTCACTCTATCCCCCCAGCTTGCACCACTGCTTGGGCTACTTATGCTTATGGTGTCTGTTTCAGTTGGTAAATCACTTCTCTCTATGATTATGTAATTGTCTTTGATTGAGTTCATACGTTCTGTTGTTCATAAAAGTGCCATAGAAGTACAGTCCATGTTTTCATTTGTCTCCTTCCTGTTATACAATTCTCGGAAATCTATGGTTGTAGATTACTACGCATAAGCGTGTTAGGTACTTAATGACTTATCCATTGGGTGGCAAATGAGAACGGTAGGTTGATGAAGCCTAAACAAAGTTGTGGCAGGACAAGAACTTAAAAGCCCTTTTGACCTGAATGAATTTAATTTTAGCGGACTTGTCTATGCAGACCCTCTTGTGGAAAGCGGGTGGCTGATGTGGAAATATACAAGATTGCCAACTCCGCAATACATTTTGAAGTCATGTGGCACAGTGGCACTGGCCCGCAGATGAGACGATGTTGTACAATGTGGAGTCATGACCAAACTTGTGGTGGTGTTAAGAGCTTCACCGTGTGACATCACTTTTGCACCAATATTGGGTGGATTCCCTACAGTTGGGGATTGTAAACTGGCTGAAATTGATAGAGTGTCAGGCGGATGGGGCCAAGCCAGGAATGCAAGATGCTTGCAGGTCGGGAGGGGAATTATTCTCAGTAAAGAAGAACAAAACTATGTCGTATTTAAGACGTGTAACATTCATTACAGAAGGTTAAGAAAAAACAGAGAAGACAATTGCAAAATGCTTTGCTGGATTGGTTTGTTACGGCTGTGGTTGGATCATGGTTTTGTGTCTAAAAGTAGCCTTATTATTCTGTGTTGCAGTATCTTGCTGTTTCAGGGCATTTTCGTACCAGTACCAGATTAAGTTCATGTTCCATGCACTTTGTTGCTCTAAAACAACACAGAACTGTTATGCATTTGCATCCTAGGTTTTGGCAGTTTCTCTTACTTTGACTGTGGTTCATGTCTGCTTTCTGCTGCTGAGTTTCCTGAATTTTCAGCTGTTTACAAGCGGTCAACTGTACCTGTTTTTAAAGCTCACGGTATGGCCCAAGCATCCATAGCAGACTGTGTGAACGAAACTTTATCTGCGATTCGTACTGTAAGTTTCTGAATGCTTTGCTACTTATGGTTTCCTTCTGTATTTATGAAGTTTATACAGTGACTTGTTAATCAGAAGTTAGGAGTATTTCTCTGCATTCCATTGAAGTGTCTTGTTTCTGGATGGAAGGCTTTGCTAATGCGTAGAAGTTAAATTGGTAATAAATCAGTTGTTTTGTGCTGCAGGTAAGATCATTTGGTGGTGAAAAACGGCAAATGTCAATGTTCAGTAGCCAGGTTTTGATATTGGTTTTTTTCGGAAGTACCACAAGTCTGATGTCGATCTATTTGCACATATATCATTGTTGTGACCCTGCACTTTGCATTTATTGTTGTGGAGCTTGGCAGGTCATTGCTTATCAGACTAGTGGCATAAAGCTTGGGGTTTTCAAATCTATAAATGAATCTCTGACTAGAATTGCAGTTTATATTTCACTATTGGCCTTGTATTGTCTTGGGGGTAGCAAAGTAAAGGCGGTAAGCACTTCAAGCTGGCAATACATTTTCCATGTCCTTTTTATTTATTTATAGTTTTATGTGTTATGCTTTAGATCCTTCTCAAAAGCAAACTTATCGTCATAGTCGTTATACTCGTTCGCTTTTATCACCAATTTTGTTGGGTAGCTTCTTCATTGATGGTCTACGAACGGTCACAGCTTTGCACTTAATGTTGTATTTTAGTTCTTTGGTTCAATAAATAAATTTCAATGGTTTATCCATGCTGCAGGGTGAACTATCTGCTGGAACTGTGGTTTCTTTTATAGGATACACATTCACATTGACTTTTGCCGTAAGTCCCCATCCACACATTTATAATGCTTTTAGTATTATATATGGCTCTTGACACTGTCCTTTTCAGGTTCAAGGTCTGGTTAACACGTTTGGAGATCTCCGCGGAGCTTTTGCTGCTACAGAGAGGATTAACTCTGTTTTATATGAGGCTGAAATTGATGAAGCCTTGGCCTATGGCTTGGAAAGAGACATCAAGCTTCAAGGATCGCATGATAAAAATTTCGAACTGTTCTTTGTTAATGGTTCTAATACGAATAATCAATCTCTCAATATGCATTACATGTCGGCTTTGAAATCAACTAGCAGCTTGGGAAGCCTGGCCTGGTCTGGTGATATTTGTCTTGAAGGTATCTTAATTCGGTTTACTTGTTTTGTCTGGCACAGGAATGGCAAATCCGCTTACACTATTTTTCCAAAAGGAAAGAAATACATCTTTATCTGTTTTTACTCCAAATTAGTTAGCATGGACATATGCAATTGTCCTATACTTTTTTACAATGTTCTAAAAGTCACTAGGCGCTAATTGGGCGGTCAGCCAACTTCGAGCAATTAATTGGATTAATCGGCGATTAATCGGTGCATATTAATTAGTAATCCGCAATTAATCTTTAGTCGGACCTAATTGAATAGGCCCCCGCCAGCAATTAATCACCGATTAATTCCTTCTTTTTTGCCTTCCTGCATTCTCTTTCAAAGATCTAGCTTCCCCTTATCTAACATAGGGCCAACAATATCGATTCATATGACGCTTGTTCCACTGCAACTGATGGGCGTCATTATGTTTTTGAAGATGTGCACTTCTCTTATCCTTTGAGGCCTGATGTTGAAATTCTTAACGGTCTTAATCTAACGCTCAAATGCGGGAGTGTAACTGCTCTCGTGGGCTCCAGTGGTGCAGGGAAAAGTACTATAGTACAGTTATTGGCACGTTTCTATGAGGTCTGTTTTTTCTTCTATGCAAAATCATCGATGAAATTGAGTTTCATTTTACCCCTTGTGGCTTTATAAAGATCTACAATTGTCATTCTTAATTTGCAGCCAACCAGAGGTCGAATAACAGTTGGAGGCGAGGATGTGCGAACATTTGATAAGAGTGAATGGGCACGGGTTGTCTCCATAGTGAATCAAGTATCTTTCTGAATCTTCTCTCTTTTGATTGAATCACTTAGCTTATTATTTGCTCTCATTGTTTGATCCAAGCACTTTTCGTTCGAGAACATATTTTTTGGACGTACGTCCTGGGGCTCCGAACATATTTTCATCAGTACTCATTTCTTGGTGTAGTCATTTTTCCTTGCCCTCCCCAACCAAAACAGATACAAACCTGCCACTATGTTCAGTCTTTTGGCTCCTGTTTAAGTCCAAGGTTTTCATTAAGAACTTGGGGGAAATTGATGTGTTAAGTGTTGAGTTCGGTTTATTTTGCGGGGTTTATCTATAACCACCCTTTGTGTAACTTTTACTTGCCTCAATGATACATGTGTACATGATTTAATCTCACAGGAACCTGTTCTCTTCTCATTGTCTGTTGGAGAAAACATTGCATATGGGCTTCCAGATGACTTGGTATCCAAAGACAATGTGATAAAGGCTGCAAAAGCCGCAAATGCTCATGATTTTATAATTTCACTCCCACAGGTTTTCCATCTCCAAGACATCCATATATATTTTTCCTTCTGCGAGGTTTTTTGTTTGCTGAATGCCTGAATCTTTTTGTTTAATAAATAGGGTTATGACACACTCGTTGGTGAGCGTGGAGGTTTACTTAGTGGAGGACAGAGGCAGGTAAAATACCAATGCGTTTGTGCACGCGCGCGTGTGAGAGAGAGAAGCGCTTGATTACTGAGATTTCTTTTTGTTTTGTTTTTTGGTCCGCACTGAGCTTTGTGAATGTACAGAGAATTGCTATTGCGAGGGCTTTGCTCAAGGATGCACCTATCCTAATACTTGATGAGGTACTCTTATGTTTGGCTTCTCGTTTGTTTTTTATGTTTTATTTATTTTGCTTCTCTTTGAAATATGTGTTTCGAAGATGTTAAAATTACCCTGTTATTAATATGAAATTGTGTTCATTATCTTAAGCTGCTGAGCCTCAAATGGACCATGGCGACCACCTCATTTCACATTTGAGTTTTCCTGCAGGCAACGAGTGCTTTGGACACAGTTAGTGAGCGCCTGGTTCAGGATGCTCTAAACCATTTGATGAGGGGGAGAACAACGTTAGTCATTGCCCACAGATTGAGCACAGTCCAGAATGCTCATCAAATTGCTCTCTGTTCAGATGGAAGGATCAAAGAGCTAGGAACCCACTCTGAGTTATTGGGCCAAAAAGGTCAATATGCTTCTCTGGTTTGCACTCAAAGGCTTGCATTCGAGTGATAATGGTGTATATACCACCACTGCTGTACACAAAAATGGTGAGGCGAAACACTCTTGAGTAACCAAATTTTTTTTTTCCGCATTGGTTTTCTTTTAATTTCTGCACACCAATATTCACTCCCATTTTCCACTGCTTAATCTCTCCTGCAGACGTGCAATTTTGTCAAGCTTGAAAGCAGATCAGTGCTGAGCTCACAAAAGGAGGTTAGATGAGATAATGAGTTAAAACTAGTAGAGCTCGCATTAACTGTTCATTGACTGTGATTTACAACAGCATTTTCATAGTTCTCCACTGCATACACCCAGATTCAGTATGTTGTAAATAAATGTAACAGCTAAAAGTGGAGAAATTAACAAAAGTTATCAATCAACAGGAATTACCATTGTACTACTACGCATCGTTGATCAATTGTACTTGTTATACGGCATGGTATTATTTCATTGTGTCAATGTGAGTTTTGTAATAAATAGATACTACTTCCGTCTCAAAAAATCTGTCTGGTTTACAAAACGAGAACTTAAAAATGTTGTATTTTTGTCACACATAAAAAAAGTTCAATTTTTTCCCCCGCAAGGTACTAGATAACAATGAGTTATCTCAATTTATGGACAAAAGTTTAACTTAAGACAAAACTGAACAAATTTTAAGTTCTCGGTTTGCGGATGGGACAATCTTTTACGGATGGAGGCGGTGTTGTTGGATTACATCACCTGATGAGATGAGTATGTCATCTGAGGCCTATGATTGTTTATCGTGAAAATTTACTGGCCCATCTTTCTTCTAAATTCCATAAGGATAGAGACAACAAGAAGAAGAAGCATGTGGGCATGTGGTTTTTGTCAGGGAATTTTAGTGAGGAGAGAACTGACGTGGAGAATATAGGACCGGACCTCATCATTAGGCCGAGTACAGCGATGTTCTACTTCATGGGGTGAGCTTTTATCTTATCCATTTTGTGCCTCTCTGTTTGTCATGACTACTTATTGCACAGCGTTGTTTTCCTTTATGGGGGCAGCACGTTGGGTATGTGATCTGTGTTTTGTCCAGCCAGAAAGTGTATTTTGCCCTTTTGACTTCTGGCTTGGAGTAGGTGAGATGATTTGCTATATCCTCTTATGGTTGCATAATTTGTGGCTACAGTTGACTGTTTTCTGGTTGGCTTGAAAAAAGAAAAGGGAAGTGGAATCAAGATGATGGTTTGGTAAGGCCAACCAATTTGTTTGGCTGCCAAGAACATGGTGGGTATTTTTTATTTTTTATTTTTTTGTGTTCCCCCTTGGTCATCAATCATAGTTAAGAGCATGTGCCCGGCCGGGTATGTTTATCTGATCAAACGATTGTTAAGAAAGCATTTGATCTTAAGATCCATCTGTTCAAGGGTACAGTTAGGATTTTTGGGTAATGAGTTGCGCATCTGTAGTTGGGTTTGGGAATGATAAAAAAGACAAAGTTCAGGTCTTTGCAATGTAAAAGTTTCTAATGATTTTTGAGTTGAATAAAGTCCCTTCACCCACGCGAGGGTGGGTGGCTATCATTGTTCATTACATCAAATTCATCATTTTCTCGGGGACGATGCCTCAATTTGTACAACGGGTTGCTAATGGTATTGACAATTAGCAAGTATTCACGTTACGTTTCGCCGTAAGATACAAATCCCTTTTTCTGTCTTACACAACTATCGATTGAGAGCAACAAAAAATCTCCCAACCCTAACAATTAGGAATGCAACTTCAGATGTGATCGTGTCCGGAATCGTTCGAAACAAATGAGATGACATACGTCTTGGTTCCGAAAACATTTGTGTCGGGGATCGTGTTCTAAAGTTGTATTCACTTTTAGAAACAATTGGGAAAAGGTGGCCCCTGTTGCCGGCCATGTCGAAATTTCTAGTAGGACTCACAAGAATCCCAAGGGAGGAGCAAAGTGGTCCAGGCATTAAACGGAGTAGTGGATTTTGGCCTAAGTTGGAAAAGAAATCTATTTTTTCATGGTCCCTCCATTACTCATTCTCATGCCCACGGGCAGAGCATCATTTGGCCCAGTGACTTTAAAATCCCAAAAATATACAAAAATAAAATAAAATAAAATACTACTTTAGTTTTCAATGAAATTCTATAGTGATTGCATGTTTAGTTCTAGTTAGTTTTTTAATTCGATTGTTTTCTTTCAATTATCAACTGAAAAAACCCCCTGCAGTTCTCAGTTTGTGACCCCCCACCAACTTAAATTCTCCCAAGCATTTCAATTTCATCCCATTTGGAAAAATGAAAAAAAGGTTGAATTCTACAAGTATCGATGGGATGGATACAGGAAATGTACCAACCCCATGTGCGGCAAGTGATTCATTTGGTATAGCGTAATTCTTTAAGGTGCCGTTCCGCTTTCTTTTTAAAAAAAAATTCAAAAAGAAGGTAATTTCAAACTCAAATATAATGAAAATAAAAAATAATTTTTTAATTTTTTGCACCATTTAAAAGATCTTGATGAGATCTATCAAATAAGATCCATATTGATAGAAAAATAATTTTCATAAACACATAATTTTTAAACTTAAAATTATATTCCTTTTAAAAAAATTCTTTTTTAAAGAATCCGGAACATTCCCTAACGTTTTCTTAAAAATTCAGCTCAATCAGCTATCTATATCAATTCGTCATCAGAATTTGCATTTATGAAATCTAAACAAAAAATTGGACTCATTGATAAAACAATCGCTAATATCCGATTAACCAGATAGAAATTATTCTTTACATAATAAACGTCTCCGATCATCACTTCGACTGTGCCAACCATAACATGCTCAGAGGATCAATTTGACATGCAAGAGAGAGAGAGAGAGAGAGACACACACACACACACGAGGCACTTGCTTCCTACTATACATGTCGATACAAAACTTGGTACACACACAGGACACTAGAATCCACCAAACTTTGTACAAGAATACTCAGAGGCAACTATTGAAAATATAGTAAACACAGTCCCTAGCAGCAGCTCAACAGCGTTCGACCTAAGACGTTACATTAAACACGGAAACCCGAGTGGTCATATTAATACACAAACGGAAGTTGAATCTTTGGCAATGCCAGCCGAATGATCCAATTCCAACGGGGAGTTCTAAGTTTCAGCAGACGAGAGAAGACCTAAGAGACGTGGCAGTGGTGAGATGAGTGCATGATGCCCAGCGTATAACAGATTCGGTTACCATGAGATCAAGCTGATCAAATTCACCCAGCCCAATCGTGCGGTTCCTTTTGCCGTGAATACCAGACATTCTGTACCCAATCATTCCTTCGGTCTTTTTAACCTCCGCTGCCTTCTGACTACATATTTCTCTCTCTCCATGTCCAAAGCAGAGAGAAGAGTCTGGTAAGGCCAACAGCTTCCCTGAGCTTGCCTCTGCATAAGAGAAGGAATATTTTCGATTGTATCTTCATTGCATTTTCAGATTTACTTGAGCAAATACAGTATATTTTTTACAAAACAGTTCACCAAACAACCTTTGGGTATTTTGCAGAAAATGAAAACAGAAAACAAACTTGACACCGAATAATATTGACAGTGTATCTTTTTGGTGTTTCCAAAAAATTGGGTTGCTTTCGTAAATTGTACCAAAACCAGTTCCCCAAACAAGTTTTTTGTATTGCCAGGAAAAAACAGAAGACAACCAAAAAAAAAATACTGGAACACATAAGAAACTACATTACCTTGAACCGAATCTACTCTGGGAATATTGACTGAGAAATTCAAAGGACAATTCGCTTGTACAGACTCCGAATCCGGGCTGAAGAATGCAAAGCTTGGCATCGAGGAGACAGGGGTGGCGAATTCCAGGGTGTTCGATCCACCGCTGCTACGGAAGGAAAACACACCAGATCCAAAACAAGGAGTTGATGGTTCCACGAGGAAAGAGGAAAATGAAGACCTGCAAGTCAATACTGGAGACTGGGCGTCATCTATAATAGGTGACCCAGCGCCGAAACTGATGTCTTGATTCCTAGTCATAAAAGAGGTAGAAAATGGAGCCATATCCGATACTCCAAAATGTTGCTTTTGACATTCATATGATCCTTTAGAAAGTGGTGCAGGGTGGCTTATCCAGGCGTGATCTATATAAAACAAGAGAAGCTCTCGTAAGATATTCCATAACAGAAGATAAGAGGCAGAAGTCAAGACACGCAGAAAAAGGGACACTATAAATGGTGAACATTACAGAAAATCCATATCAACGGACACTTGTAAGTTGTAACAGTACAAAAGTGTTGCTTTCATCAAAGGGATCGTTGTCATGGTTTTTCAGTCATAAATCAACATGATATTCCTAGGACCACTAACAAGTAAAAACACACAATCTAACTTAGTAAGATCCACTACTTGAACTAAATCATCTCTGGCTAATGACTTTTTTTGGTAATTAAGTTTTATTAGGCAAAACACTTGCCATGCAAAATAAGCATCCAAATACAGAAGGCAAAACTTAGCAACTCGCGAATATCCGGCTAATGACTTTGCTAATGAACTTACCAAAGGAACCACATAACAGTGACTGCCTTCACAAAAGATACCAAGCAAGACAATTTCAGTGCATTAATAGTACAAATATCGCTACCCACCTTGTCTTGTAGTACAAAATATTGCTACACACCTTGCCTTATATGTAGTATGGCTTCATAAATATAGAATGCTTCTTCAATTAAATGAACTCTCTGTCCACTTCCGAGAAAATGAGATCTTCCTAACTACAAGTAGGGTCTTCTTTTAATGCTTCTAAATTATCCTCCCATTTTGGAAACACGAATGCTAAAATCGTAAAACTACTTTCATATGACCACATGTTTATCCTAAACAGTAAGCCCAAGCTCCAAGCTCCATTAGGAAATCTTATCACAAGACTTAAGTAGCAAAGCATTTGGGTAAAACAGACAATGGGTAACCAGTTTACCTAGAACCTGCTGAGCAGTGAGTCTTTGAGAAGGGTCTCTAGACAGCATCCCCCTAATTAATTCCTTAGCAGATTCAGAAACACAATCCCAGGGATCAGATGGAAACCGCAGGTCAGCTGCCCTAACAGCATCAAATATCCGTGATTTAGTCTTTCCCCAAAATGGTGGCATCCCACTGAGAAGAATGTAAAGAATAACCCCAGCACTCCACACATCAGCCGCCTGATTATAACCCCCTGTCAAGACCTCAGGTGCTATATAAAACGGACTACCAACAGTCCCATGCAAATTCTGACCTGTTTTAACAAAATCCAAATGACAAAACAATAATTTAGTCTTAATTGTGACTTTGTCACTCAATATAAAATGGACTACCAACAGTCCCATGCAAATTCAGGCCTGTTCCAACAAAATCCAAACAGCAAAACAATGATTGTCTTAATTGAGACTGTGTAGCTAAGAGGAAATTTAAACCATATTCTTGATATTTAAACTGTTCTCTAAGAAGATTTTACACTAAATCAAAATGCTTAACACATACGTTAGACCCTACCTGGCTTGATGTAGGTTGCAAGGCCAAAATCGGCCAATTTAATTGGCGAAGAGGAGGCTTTCGTAGATAAGAGGATATTCTCTGGCTTCAAATCCCTATGAACAACGCCATTATCATGACAATATGTCACTACTTGCATCAGCTGCCTAAATAGAACCCTGGCTTTGTCCTCAGAGAATCTGCCATATTTCTCTAACTGGTGGAAAAGCTCCCCTCCCGCACAAAGCTCCATCACAAGATGAACATAGTCTTCCTCCTCGTAAACCGCTTTGAGATCTACCACGTTTGGGTGCCCCGATAACCTAGTCATTATTTCAAACTCAAGTTTGATGCTCCTCACATCTTCCTGTGTGACCAATCTATCCTTGGCTATCGACTTGCACGCCAGTACCTCACCGGTCAGCCTATCAGAGCATGCCCTGATTATGCCAAACTGTCCCCACCCCAACTGCTCTCCGAGGGTGTACTGGTCTTTCAAATTTGAGGCCTGGTTTGTGCCCAATATGGTTTTGTGAAGGCTTGGGACTTTGAAACAATTGCTTAGTTGAAACGACGACTCTTTATTGCTGTTGCTCTTGGCAACAGCCATAAGAAAGTTTAAAACCCAGAAAATGAATTCCAATTGAGATTCAGATGATGATTCTCCCGTCTAGAGTTTATAGACTATTTCTCAGCGAGGCCCTTTCCACACGATAAAAGACAAGGAAATGCAAATAGTGCACTCAATTGTCTAAAAATTCTGTTGGTACCACTGCCCAAGACTTAAGGTCACAACTGAAAGAAGACTGATAAAAACTACAAATTTTAAGTTCTGAAGTCAAAATTCTTTCATTTTCTGTTGGTACCCATATACCAAAACGGTGCTTAGGTCAAACCTCACGAAAAATTCTAATGGCTAGTGGGTGAAGTTTGACAATAATGTTTAGCCCGTAGCATACGGCGGATCTGGGGGAGTTATTTCTCCAGACAAACCTCGAAAGAAGGAAAGATCAAACTATAGGCTGCAACTCTTCCATCCCTCTGCTGGATCACTTTGGATCTGACACAAAAATAAATAAAGAAATGAATCAAAAACTTGAACTCATGATCTACAAATTGAAAGAGATGGATAAGAACAAAAGCATATAACTATAGAATTTACAAAAGAAAAACTTTGGAAACTCTGAAAGGTTCTGAATTGACAAAATACTTTCCTACAATATAGATATTTGAACTCAAAACCAAGTTCAGAAGAGAGTTCAAAATCAATAAAGAAAAACTCCCAAAGTTAGACCTTTACTCCAAAACATAAGCAAAAAAAAAGTCGTTTTTGTTACAGATCCATCGAAGGCATCCACTTTTAAACCCTAATCAGCTAAAAACAGAAGAAGCTAGGTACAACCCAAGTCACCTCCAAGTAACAAGGGAGCTTAAAAGTTACACCCTCAAGTTTAGAAATCCCAAATTCCAAAACACCCAACAAAATCACACGAAAACCCAACCATGAAAAGAGCAACCCAGATCAACAGTTTTGTCATAAAACACATAGCAAGTGAGAAAATGCGTGAATTTCATAAAACCCATATTCCCAAACAGATTGGAGAGAGAGAGAGAGAGAGAGCTAACCTGGGGAGGGAAGAGAGAGAAGCCTGGAGAGAGAGAGTGAAGCCACAAAGTCCCGTTGGAGGAGTGATTCCGCTTCCCACGAGAGACCTACTTGTGGGCTCTCATGGTTTCCCCTCGTGAGTCCGCCAATCCCAACCCACCGTGTGTTTATACGTATGTTTTTCCCGTTGTGGGTTTTGTTTGCTGTTTTTCTTGCTTTCGTTGTTTTCTGCTTTTTGAAATTAAAGAGAGTTTCCTCGGACGTCAAGGCCTAATTTCAATTGGGTTATTTCATGCACTCCTGACTTCACCCACCAGTCACCACATGATTTCTCGGTCATTAATTTCGTAAGCAAATCTCGAAACATAATTCTCAAATACAACTCCAAACATAATCGTGTTCAGATAAGAACGAAAACGCTTGGTATACGTGGATCCGCATAAATTGAACGCCTCTGAAAACACGTGAGTCCGGATTTGAGATTATTTGTTATGTATAACCTTGTGCTCTTTGACTTTTTTGTAATTTGATTTTGGTTCCTCTTGTTAAATAAGCCCCGTATCCCCATCAAATAAACAACAAAATAAATACACCATTTGGAAGGAAAGCTGCTGACAATCCATGAAAGTTTGATATACAGTAAACGAACGATACAGGGAACAATTACCAAATGTACTTTTTGATCAGATTCACTAAATGTTGTTAAGAATGTCAGCAAATATGGAAGACAATCAACCATACTAGAAGTTCTGAACCAGCAATGAATATTCATAGTAATAACTGAATATTCTTTTTAGTTGGTCGGTAAATGACAAAAAAACGAACACTCACTTAAAAAGCGTGTCGAATTTTAAGCTATACACATCAGAGGTAAAATATTGCACGTAACGTTCGAATGTTCGAGGCCGTTCAGATTCTTCAGAACAACCGCATAAACTCAAACGGAAAATTTGAGAGCTAACATAAATTTCAAATTATCCATGAAAAGATCGTGCCACGGGAAATAAAATATCCAAAAAAAAATTAGCTCCAAGTTTGCCGTTGCATTTACTCAAAAAAATTTACAATAAATAAGTTCCATTCCACCAATTGTCACCTACTGAATATTTATTTTTATTTTTTGAGTGAGTACTCTCCTAACATGCCAACTGTTTTCTTTTTTTAATGACAAAAGGAAATGCTCATTCAAATGCCAGGACAACTACCCTAAAGGCTATATATAAATGAGATAGGGTGCGTAATATAATTTAAAATAATTATCACATCAAGTCAAAATTAACTTTCAAGCACATTAGAAATTAACTCACCATATTTTAATAGTATAGTATATGTCTCATCTTACCTCTTTCTGAGTCTCTGACTCATTTCCTTTTTTCTTACCGATATGATAAAAGGCATTGAAAGTTTAAGTTCACTAATAAGTGACATGAAAATGGAAAAATATAGACAGGACGGCACTCAAAAGGGGGTGGCACGAATAGTCTGAATGTGACAGTTCAACCACAATAAGCTGCAAACAAGGATCTAAACCTACTGTTTTGGCTTCCGTTGTATTGTTAATTGATCGTTTGTTTCAAACATCATTTGGTCATCCCATGTATTTTTCATGTTTTTCTCTGCAATTAAAAAAAACAGAGTTCACTGATGATTTCTATCATTCTAAGTTCGATGAGGTTCTTAGTATTCAAGTAGATTATGTTGGAACTTTGGTGTGTATTTATAAAATATTGTGTTTGCCTCTTCTCTCACATTGTCCAGTTACAAAACTCCTTTCTATCTTAAATGACATTGCCCCAGGGGGAATTTGGAAAATGGATTCGGAAATTAGTTAATTGGGTGCGCGTCATGGGTTATTCGCGCACAGGGGGTGCAAATCCAGGATTTGAGTCTTGCGCACGTACTATAGTTAAGCCCATGTTTTGCTAAAATTCTGAAACGTTTTGGGTTACAGAATTTTCAGTCGATCAAATTTTTTCCAAAATGGAAAGTTCTTGCTGATTTAGAAAACGTGTATGATTTTGGGTTGATTAAAATCGGGTGCATGATTAGCGGGATTTGTTTTGTTTTTCCTTCCAACACCGAGGCCACAGCCCGCTCCTCCTGCACCTATAAATTCAGCGTTTCAGAATTGGTTTCATCTCTCTTCCTCCACAAAAATGGTTTCTATTGAGTTCGAGCAGTAGGTAGAATTGTGTTTTGTTTTCAGTTTTCTTCTGTGCAGAGAAGGCCGAGCAAAAGTGGTTTATTCTCGGTTGTTTTATCCTGGGGACGACGTGGTAGTCAACGAACTGCTTGCACAATTTGGACAGAACCGCAAAACGTCTTAAATAGAGCAACCTAGCCCGCGACTCAACCCGGACATTGTTCTTCGACTGATAATCTGATTTCAATTACAAATTCTTGAGGTAACCCGTTCCTTATTTACAACAATTATTCCGACAGATTATGATGTCAAATTTCCAAATGGTCGGTAGTATCGAAAATTATGATGCACATTCGGCCCTCTCACAGTCTCACTACCCCCATTCATTGCTCTAGATTCTTGAACTATGTCTGTTACAAGAGAAGTAGGGAAAAGCTAAATGCCCAAGGAGATTCTCGAGGACAGTTTTGAGTCGTAGTACCTGTTAAAAAGCAAAAAAAAAAGAGAGGAGGGTTTTCGTAACCGAATTACCAATTACAGAAACAATTTGCCTACATCATGAACCTCTGTAGCGTTTAGACTACACATTCAGGCTTCTAGTATTTCTTTTCCCTGTCAAGTACACATGCATCCTTGCAAGGTTCTTCATGCTATTAACCTTTTCTTGTGAGCTTCATGAACTCCCAAGTCCTAATTGCTTCTGATTTGAATTCAGGCAAAGCGAACCGGTGTGAGGATATTTTCTCTTTGGTCTCTCAACTCCCTCCCCCCTGTCTGTGAACACAGAACGTCATTCAGTTCCCATGTCCCATCTTCATCAAGCAAAACGGGTTTAGATTGTTTAACCGATTGGTGCTAATAAGAATGTGCAACTATAGTGAGCATGTCATATAAGACCTATACGTGGCTGTTTTTTTGGGTGTGATTGTGGGTACCATGGCTCGAACCCTTGACATGACAAATGACACCACAAGAAAAACCAAAGCTTTGGTCTTACTGTCAGAGAGGTTTGTCGTATATATGTGCAGTGGTGTTGTCATTGTTTCAATGGCCTTCCACTCATGTTTTTTTGGACTAGCTTTTTGTAAGTCTTTTGATTGGACTTGGGTTGGTGTTTTTTTGGCCTTATCCTGAGTTGATTGTATGCTGCTGTTTTGAGCATTGCTTTGAGCTGAAAGGCGATATTATTATTTTAAAAGAAAAAAGGAGGTTGCAAAATTTTTTTTGAGAAGATAATTGAATGCTTACGTGCAAGCCGCAAGGGGATGTTCTGTCTGGGGGCTGACAAAACCGTTTTCCATTTCAAGAAAAGGATTCTGCATCTTTGATCGACTCCCTCTGCTGCCGGCCTCAATATTTGGGTTGTTTAAGTCCGACTCCAAATCTGATTGTCCACTTTCTATTAGTCATAAAAAAAAATTCAAGAAATACAAGTCAAAAAAACCAAAAAAATAGAAAATAAAATCAAGATTACATAAAGTGTGAAAACATCCTGTACTACCACGGGTACGAACAAGAAGATTTAACTAAATTTTGAGCTATTTTATACTACTATATATTACTCCCTCCGTCTCATTTTGGTTGAACATTTTTTATTTTTCGTGTCGTTTTTTCAACGTTTATATCTCTTAATTTATAATTATTTTCATAATTTTGAAAATTTTGTATTATAGATCTAATCGAGAACTATCAAACAAGATTCATATTAAATATTTTTTAAAATTCATATTGAAAAATATAACATTGAAAGAACGGCACAAAAAATAAAAATGAACAACTAAAATGGAACGGAAAAAATATATGTAAAGAAGTATTACCTCATCTTTTTTTTTTTGGGTTGCCCCAGGATGGCAGGTTGCCCAAGCCCGGGGGGCAGGGGCACAACCGGGGCCAGCCCTCTATCTATGGACTATTGGTACAAGTCTTTAATGACGCATTCACCGAGTTTGACTTCTACAGGTCTCCTCAAAATCGGATTTCAAGAAGAAAAGCAGGATTTCTTTTCAATAGAGGTGCATGGTCCGAATTGGTCCGATTCTCTATAAAATCAATAATCGTAATATTTTAAATGGTTTTAGAAAGTTAGGAATCAGAGCCTAACCAATATATGTATGAAATTTAACCAAAACCAAATTGTAAGACCGGTCCGATTTTGATTCGGTTCTAGTTATATCCAATAAGCATCCAAACACTTATTCACAAAATATGAGCTCATAAAATTACAGAAATATGAAGATAATCTACTAGAATAGGAAAGGAAAAAAGAAAAGAAAAGCTTTCCTAATAAATAAGATTTCATCTATAAATGAATTAAGTTTAGTAAGGAAAATATTAACTTACCAAATTCAAATATATATTTAATTACACACATATGTATTTATATATTTATCTTAGTTTTAAATGATCTGATTCGATTCTAACCACGGTTTATTAATTGAGAACCAGTAACTGAACCAAAATTAATGGTTCTTATTTTTTTTGAACTATAACCTGACCGTAGAATTGCAGAAACGGACCAAATAGGACGATTCGATCAAGATTGGACCGATTTTACAGTTCAGTCGATTTTCTTGAACACCTCTACTTTTCAAGATCGTCATAGGATTACTAAAGTGTATTCTTGGAAATTTAAAAGCTTTTTAAATGTAATCATTTTGTCTCCTTTAATAATTCAAAATTTTGATATTCGATAAATAAATTGGACTGGAGAGACTAAATTGGAGGTGTTCGGCTAAAAAAGCCATTGGCTTTCCCGCAAAAAAATGAGCCAAATAAAGCCACAAAAAACTAAAATAAGCCAATAAGCCAATTGTTTCGTCTTTATTAAAAAAAATGGATTTCGGTCAAAAAAATTTACTTTTTAGATTCTTTTTGTCATGAGGATTCAATAATCCCCAAAAAATTGACAATAAGTCAAGTGATATGAAAAAAATTTGAATAAGGACAAAAAATAAGCCACTTTGACTTATTTATCCGAACAACCCGTAATACTGTAAAAGACCAATGACCACATACTATTAGTAAAGAAGTCGTCTGATCTTTATTTTGGGACTTTCCGTTCGGCAAAATAAGTCAAGTGGCTTATTTTTTTATCTTTATTCAAAAAAATTTGTATTTGTTAGTTTGTCGTTAATTTTTGAGGGATTATTATATCGTCATGACAAGAGGAATCTAAAAAATAAAAAATTACGATCGAAATCAAATTTTTTTGAATAAAGACAAAAATTAGCCAATTTTTTCGTCTTTATTTTAAAAAAAATTTCAATCATAATTTTTTACTTTTTAGATTCCTCTCGTCATAACGATACAGTAATCCCTAAAAAATTAACGACAAACTAACAAATACGAAATTTTTTTGAATAAGAACAAAAAAATAAGCCACTTAGCTTATTTAGCCGAACGGGGAAATATTAGTCATTAGAGATCTCGTTTTCCTATGAACTGTTAAATCACGAACATAGTTAGGTAAAAATTGGATTGAATTAATTAAATGATTATTTTTGACGTTTACGTTTACAAATCGTATTTACGAAATTAATTGCACGGCAAAAATGATTATTCAGTGCCAAGCGAGTACCACGTGGTGCCCGCTCGCACATCCGAACTGTCCACTTCATTTTTGAATGGCTCACATTTAGAGAGAAAAAGTGTTGGAGTGAGAATAGAGAAAGGGTTTCAATCCGAGCCGTCCAAAAGCATATTGGACGGCTCGGATGAGTCGAACGAGTACCACATGGGATATACCCGCTCAGTACTAAAAAATCTCTCTATAAATAGAGTAGTGAAAATGCCAAAACTGTTTTTGTTGGTGCCAAAACACCAATGCATAAAAGTCTTGTACATTACATATAGTACAAACATTTTGTGCACTAGAGTTTTGACACCAACAAAAATAATTTTGACATTCTTTTCCCTTATAAGAGCACTAGTGTTTACTCGTGCCTACGACACTACCCACCCTTTGATGGCATTTTTGTAATATATTTGTAAGAGTGTCGGTGTTTTCTTAAGAGAGTTGCAGAACACACATTAGTCCTTGAATCAAATGAATCTCAGCCATTCTTTTAACTTGTGTTTATGTGGTCCCCATACCCTTGTGTTTCATTAGGTAGATCCGTAGTGGAATAACCAAAAGTCAATAATTAAAAATTGTCACATTATCTTTTGGTTATTCATTTAAGGGGTTGTTAAGGTTAGTAATGTAGAGGTCTACAATAATATAATCAAAATTAAATAACCAAAATTTGCCACATCATCTTTTCAACTTATAAAAATCTAAAAATTGTGACATAGAAAATATTTTTTTAAAAATAATTTTCAAACTAATAAAAATAAGTTATTAGAAAAAGAGAAAATAGTTTTTTTTGCAAACTTTGATTTTAAAAAAATAGTTTTCGGGGAAAAGTTTTTGAAAAAATAGTTTTTGAAAAAAAATTAATAAAAAAACTGTTTTGAAATAATCTGTTTTTGTTGTGAAAAACAGCTTTTATTAACAAACATTTTCGCAAAAAAGAAAAGAAAAGAAAAACAGTTTTGAAATAAACAGTTTTTGGAAAAAAATAAAAACTGTTTTTAAAAGTATTTTTTTTAGAAACATGTTGAAAATAGAAGAGAGAAGATTTTTGTGTAATGATAGTATAGTTGATTGAGGAAATGGGGAGATAACTAAATTTGGTTATTGGCAAAAAATTGTTAGTTTTGATTATTTAATAGACAAAATTTAATGCGTTGCTAAATTTGGTTATTCTAATGTGAACTCTTAATATGTTGTAACTAATCTTTATTTTGATTATATACTGTGGTGCTAAAAAAAATAGAAATAGTTTTTGAATGATGTAAATGTAATTACCGATATCCAACGATAGAAATTTAAAAAAAAGAGTCAACGCGAACTAATGTAGGTACTTCTAAACCATTTTTTGTGTATTATGCAATATGTATATTACGAAAATGTTTAGATCAAGTACCTACAACATGATGCCTTGATTTTGATTATTTTTTTAAATTTACTGCTCGGATGCTCTAAGCAAGAGAGACGAATCTAAGTCTAGAAAGGATGCAAATAGATTTTTTTTCCTTGTATTTTCCGGCCTTATTTCTTATGCAATTTTTTATTTTTCTCGTCAAGACAAATAAAAAAAGGAGACTTAGCCAAAAATCCCTCATACTTATATTTTTTTTAATCTCAAGGACAAACACCTTTTACAATCAAACATAAAGACAAATGTGCAAATGAAAGTGTCTAAAATCCTATGATACCCCTATGAAAATGCGTAAAACCACAGGGTACTCTATGAAAGTATGTAAATCACTAAAATTCTGTAATAAGAAAATGTACCTTAAAATCCTATAAAAGTATCTACACATGTTTTGCCCTTATAGTTAAAAAACTCAAAAAGTTGAAGGATCTCCATTTAAAACTATAGAGTATTTTGCTGGCATGCTTCTCCTAAATAAAAACTATTTTACTGTCCGTGTAGCTACTTTTTGACCATTTATTTTCAGCTTTTTGGATTATGGCTAGAATGTATTTTAAGTATGACAGAGGTGTTTGAGAGATTTATGCATAATGTATTTGAAATTGTAGTAGTGTTTGGTAGATGATTGTGGAGATGAATTATGGTTGCATTTTTACCATTTTGCCCTTTATCTTTATTATATGTTGTTATAATAAATGTCACTTGCGTTTTTTTTATATTCATTATTCAATAGTTTATGGGCTGTTTATTATTGAAGTCTATTATTGTAAAACAATGTTTTGTTTTTGTCTTTTTTTTTCTCTCTGAGATCTGCTTTTTGTACGAGCACAACCCTTTCTCTGAGCTTCTTTGTTGTGAAGTTGCTTCTCATTTCTCCTCTCTGCTCTTCTCTTCTTTGGTCTCTCTATCTCTCTCTCTCTCTCTCTCTCTTCTCTGGGTGTGTGTCGGTGTGTGGTGAACAGATAAGAAGAAAGTGGATAAAGAGAGAGAGACAAATTTGATAAAATGAAGAGAGGATTGTAGGTATTTTCATAATAGACCAAAAAATGAGAAAATGAGAATCAGAAAAACTCCTCTAACCTAAATTCTAATTTTTGGCTCCTAAACCCAAAAACCGAAAATCTATTCTCATAAAATCCATTCTCATAATAGTAGTAGGAACTTGCGAGGGTAGTTCAGGAATAAAACACTCACACGGTCACACCTCCCTGAACCCTTCCGTCGTAAGCTTCACGCATCTGATCAAACCGGAAACCAAAAAAAAAAAAAAAGGGAAAATATAAAATCAGAAAATACCTGAGTAGAAATCAATCGCCCCTCTGTTGTAATTTCCCTTCTTCAATCCGTCTTCCCCACCGAGTCGAGACACAGACCATCATATCACCCCTCTGCAACCAATATTAGGGTTTCTAAATCTCTCCATCACAACCCTACCCCCAACAATTTCACACGCATTACTCTCTCTCTCTCTCTCTCTAAGTCGCCTCATCTCGAGAATCACAGGCCCTACCGGCCGTTGATCCGAACCACTCCCTGTGATGATCACATCCGAAAAACTACACATCCATTGATATTCACGCACAGGGGAGGATACTCGTAACTCCGCATCGATTATATACAGTTATCGATCATGGATTTAGAAGGCAACAAGCGCGTGTTCCAGCGGCTAGGGCCTTCCTCGACCGACACCAGAAGCCAGAAGGTCTGCTTCAACTGGCGAGCGGGCAAGTGTGACCGCTTCCCCTGCCCGTACCTGCACAGGGAGCTTCCCCCGCCCCAACAACAATCCTCCCGCAACGGCACGTCGAAACGGCCCCACGGCTTCGCCGCCGACGAACAGCAGATGCCCCGTAGAAACCCTAATTTTAGCAACACCAGTTCTTCGAGCTGGGGACGGGGCTACGGCGGAGGAGGAGGAGGAGGAGGCGGGGGGAGGGGAATCGTCCTGAAGAAGACTGAGAAAATTTGTAATTACTGGGTACAGGGGAATTGTAGTTACGGGGATAGGTGTAGGTACTTGCATTCGTGGACGACGGGCGACTGCTTTTCGATGTTGACCCAGCTTGAGGGACACCAGGAGGTAATTTGGTAATTGTGTGTATCGCGAGTTTTTCAGTTGTTTTAGGCTTATTGTTAAGTTATTGGTTTTGTAGTTTGATTGACACGGGTTGGCTTGGTGAAAAGAATTTTGTATTGATTTATAGGCTTCGACATGATAGAGAGCTGAATTCGGTTTCGTTTGTTGAATTTATTTTGCTTCTTGCTATTGGGTTTGTTGTGTTTTGCAAAGGTCTATTTTTAGGGACTCCAGGAGGTAATGTAGATAGAAGCCCATCATGTGATTGTGTGTCCTTGAGTTTCAGTTGTTTTTGGCTTCTTTTTATATGATCGGTTTTGTAGTTTGATTGACATGGGATGGTGCAGCGAAAAGAGTTTATGTGTTGATTGTATAGGCTTCGACGCGATAGAGAGCTGTATTTGGTTTTGTTTGTTGAATTTATTTGCTTCTTGCTATTGGGTTGGTTGTGTTTTCGAGAGAGTCTATTTTTAGGGGACACCAGGAGGTAATGTAGAAGCCCCTTGAACAATTGGGTATCTCTTGAGTTTAGTCTTTTTTGATAGCTCTGGTGTGTGTGCCAGCTTACGTGCGCCTTGACTAATCCTGGACCAACCCCACCATCCAGTTGTGGGGGCCCAATTAAAGCCGGGTAAAGCCCTTGTGGACTTGGCCCCATAGGGCTTGATAAGAGCTGGGAGTAAGCCTTGACACAATAGAGCTGAATTTGGTTTTATTTGTTGAATTTATTTGCTTCTTAGTTCTTGGCTTCTTGCTATTGGGTTTGTTTTCCATCAAACTATTGTGTATCTCTTGCGTTTCAATCCTTTTTGGCTTAGTTGTGAAATTGGCACTGGATGGTGATGTAAAAAAGGGTTTGTACTGACCAAGGTTTTGAAAACCGACCCCGATGAACTGTTTCTGCTGGTTCGTAGAGGTTTTCAGAGTGTCCGGTTCAGACACTCACCGGTTTACTGGTGGGATCGAAAATAGCCGGGTGACCCAGCCGGTTTCCGATACGTAGTGCTCTGTAGCGGTTTTCTTCACTGAACCGGACCTGTTCTGTCAGTAGCGGAACAGTCTTGAAGAAAGAAACAGAGCCACAGATGAATGATGGCTGATTTGGTGGGTGCCGTGGTGATTTCGGGAAGAAAGAGAAATTTATGTGCTTCTTACTGTTGGTTTGTTATCTTTCCAAAAGAGTCTTATGTTTAGAAATATTTTTTGGTCTTCATGTGCATATCCTTTTTTGGAACAGCTTGTTAGTGGAATTGCTATGCCATCTGGATCAGATAAGCTTTATACTGGGAGTAAGGACAAGAATGTGATGGTTTGGGACTGCCAATCTGGACAGGTTGGTGTTATGTTAAATACAAGGCTTCATTTATTTTTTCCCCTTGTTTTTATGTCAAGCTTATGGAGGGTAGCAGAATTGATGAAATTTGGTGATATATTCGTGTTTTCTTTAGTGTGCAGGGGTGATTAATTTGGGTGGCGAAGTAGGTTGTATGCTAAGTGAGGGTCCATGGGTATTTGTCGGTGCACCAAATGTTGTCAAGGTAAGGTGGGAGGCTTATTTTCCACTCTGTTGGTAAGAGTTGTAGTTTAGTAATTCCTTGGCATAGTTCTCGACGTACTTGCTGGTTGTGTTAGCCCAGTAGTAATTCGTCTTCTTGGTTCTTTCTGATGGTGATATTGCAGGCATGGAACACCCAAACCAATATGGACCTGAGTCTTAATGGACCGGTTGGACAAGTCTATGCCTTGGTTGTGGGAAATGATTTACTCTTTGCGGGGACACAGGTGAGCTTTTTGACTATGTGCATGTTTTGATTCTTTGTAGGTTATTCATAGTTCCTGGAATGAAAATTGTTTCGTGCTTCTTGGAACCTGTCTAGAAAAAGCCCTTGCATGGTTGTTCTATCTTTCTTCCCTTTCACTCTGTTTTGGCATTATCATATTTTCTGTCCTCCGTAAAACTACTAACAAAAGCTTCTTCTGCAGGATGGCACTATATTGGCATGGAGATTTAATGCTGTTGAAAATCGCTTTGATCCAGCTGCAACACTTAAGGGTCACACTCTTGCTGTTGTCACATTAGTTGTTGGAGCTAATAGGCTGTACTCTGGTTCCATGGATCAATCTATAAAAGTCAGTGGTAGACTTGTAAAGAGATATGCTCGTGCTCCTTTTATTTCTGATTCTTTATATAGCTTAGGAATTTTTTCATCCTAATATTAGATTTAGGGATATTATTTCTTGCCATTGCCTTTATTGCTTCTATTTTGCTTGTAGGTATGGAGCCTTGAAACTTTGCAGTGTGTACAAACGCTGTCGGAGCATAGTTCAGTCGTGATGTCTGTTCTTTGTTGGGATCAGTTTCTTTTATCATGTTCCTTGGACAAAACCATTAAGGTTTGTGGCTCCTCCTTATAAGTTACTGCATTAACATGCACATGAAGATTGAGACACAAATATTTGCCGCTGCCGTGTTTGTGTAGGTTTGGGTTGCAACTGAAAGTGGGAACCTGGAAGTAACATATACACACACTGAAGAACATGTATGTCTGTAATTTATGTCCTCTGTCCTTTCTTTGTCCTCATGTCTCTATATACTGTTCTACTCAGCTTATCTGAACGAAAAGTCATGTCTTTAACATTTACTTTTCACTGAAGTATTGTTCAGTGGTTGGTATAAGTACTCTTACAATAGTTTCATGCAATCTTCTGCATTTTCATTTTAGTTGGTGTGCATTTGTGGACTTATTTTAGTATCTTTAGCGTCTGTGTTTTTTTACGCTTGATTACTGGTTCTTTATGAGCTGAAAGTGGGAGTCCGTTGTTGAAGTCTTGGTTCTGGCAGAATCTTTCCATTTCTATAGAACATGATCAAGTTTACTAACAAATTACTTCACAAAAAAAATGCACGGGCGCTGTGAAATCGGCTTCAAATAGTTCCCCCCCCTCTCTCTATATATGTATGTATATGCATAGATAGATAGAAATTGCTTTGGATAGATACATCTCGACTCTCGTATCAACACATCTCTGTGAGTGCCAGCATGTGTTTGTGGTGAATCATTAGACGGAGTGAGACCAAACCTCCGTCTAGCTAGTTTATCTCGACTCTTGTATAAACACATCTCTGTGAGTGCCTTTGTGTGTTGGGGGAACCAGTTGCAGTTTGAAAGGCATCAGTCTTATTCTGCTAATTTTTTGGTGCACAGGATAGGTTCATACAGGTAATGCATTCTATTTTGTCTGGTGTCTGCTATTAGTCCATAGTGTGATGCTTGAATGCTTCTCAAAACAGTATATGCTAGGGAACTTTTTAATTGTCAACCGTATCCTTCTCCACGGGGGAAGTTATTTGAACTATAGCCACTTTTACCTGTTAAGGCACTCATATTGGGCGTGCTTTGTGCTCAGGTCAGTGGTTTGGACATTGGACATTGGGACGTCTCTTGTTTGTTGAAGTTTATTTTCGTTATACAGGGCAGAACTATGTCGTGTCCAGTTGTGTATTTAGGTACATCCCATTATATATTTGAATACGAAAATGTAGTTTAATTTGACCATCTTTCGCATGCATTGTATTTCCCTTGCCAGTACACAATGTAACCAGAGAGGAATAATGTGTAGCTATGAAGCACCGACACCTCTAGAGGTTGACTTATTGTAGTGTCGGACACTGGGACGCGCCATGTGGCTTGTCCCGTAATTTAAATTGAATTTTTGAGAGGGACACGGCTGGGGACACGGTGGGTATAAAATTTTCAGGGGTCAAACTGTAATTTCTTTATGGTTGTATTGAACTTATGGATGTCTTGTTTTGTTTGAATGAACTATGGATTTTTTCGTTTTCTCCACATTTTGCCATTTAAACTTGGAAAAAAATATAAATAAATATACACGTGGCGTGTCCCCCGCCGTGTCCGTTTCTCCATTTTTTTAGGTTTCCCGTGTCCCTGTGTCCGTGCATCATAGAATTGTGTAGTGTACCCAAAGAGATGAGTATTTCTGAACTCAGAGGGTATGTTGTTTAATAACTATTCTCAGAGAAGTCGACATGGTAAGAGTAGAAGCCATCCACTCTGATTCTCAGAGTATCAAGAAACCTGACACTAATCAAAGTTTGATCGTAGTTTCTTTTCTTGTTAGATTGTTATCATAAATAATCCTTGTGGTTAAGACTTTTAATTGTGTTATCTTGGGGTATAATATTTTGAGTGTTTTGGCCGCAGCTGTAAGAAGAAAATTTGTTGGTTGACCGTAACCGCAATACTCCAAGCTCTTCCACGGCATGAGCATATGTTCCCATGACACGACCTTTCATTCATCATGAGGTTTCGGTATAAGAAATTAAGTTGGTGGATGAGAAGCGGACGAGTTGTCTTGGTGAGAAGTCAAGCCCTATGTCCCAAACATTATGCATGGGTGGCACAACCTCCTTTTAAGAACCATGGAAGAACAAACCATGACAATTTTCTCATAAAAGCTTGCTTCTCGTTTTTCTCTTCATCCAACATTGCTGGTGGTTGCTTGCTGTTCCATTGTCTGCAATCATCTCATGAGGCTCCATGCCATCTCACTCAGAACCAACATTCCACAGCACCCATAGCCTCATGGATTTGAACGCGGGGTTCATTCTCCTTCCCAACACAACCTTTCCGAAAATCGTTATTGTTGTTACGTCACCATGCTAACCTCGGTTTAATCCCTTATTCGTTCCCTTTCAAGGATGCTTTTAATGGTTACATGCTACTTTAACTACGCTATTGGTTATTCGGATGGCAGATTTTCACCTGATTCTTTATGCTTGAGTGATCTGGGAATATAACTCTTGTGGAGGTGATATAGGATAGTTCATACTGGCTTAACAAAAAGAGAAGGTTCCTTGAAGTGTTGAATTAACAGTAGCAAGTTCATTCGGTTGTTTTAAGTCTTATGATGTTCTATGTAAGAGATGCATTCATTCACTTTCCGGTTCCTACTTATCAGACGAAGTTACTCTTCGGCAGTGGTCAAAGTTTGTCATCTCCTGAGCTACTTGTCTGATAGTTAAAGGGCCGACTCCAGTAGTTGCACCATTCAAGCATGACCATGAGTCATTGTCAATGTTAAAAAATCATGATCCACGTGGACAATTAATGTTCGTATATGGTTCTTGCACAATTTCATTGCCTAGATTGTTTTATTCCCCATGACGTGTATATTTGCACTTTGTAGTACTTGTTTTGTGTGTGTATTGGCTGTTCTTGGAAGTGATAAGTAGTTCCTCTTTCAAGCTTATTGTTAAGGGGCTAAGTAGATGCATTTTCCCGAAGTTACAATTTGGAGGATCGTACTGCTCAGTAGGGTAGCTTTCCTCCAGTTTATTTGCGGTAGTTGTTAAGATTTGTGGGGAATGCAGATCTTCTAAATAATAGCGTCAGGATCGGCCTTTATATATCACTTGATAGGATGACTGATGGAGAATTCATGGTGTAACCAAGATGAGCTAGGGTTAGATGAAAAGTATGTAAATGCTGAATTCCATTGAGCTTACAATGTTTATGTGATCTTCTCCGCTCTCCAATGGATACCATTTAGTTGATTAATATAATGTCCAAAATCTCGCCTGCGCCATTTTCTTTTATTTCTGTGCATTGGGGATTCAACTTCACTACCTAATATCCAAAGTTACTTGTGTCACTTATAGCTATGTTTTCGGTGACAACATTTAGTTCAATGGGATAAGCTGGCTGTTACAGGGACTGCTTACGCTTTGCGGGATGCATGATTCAGAAGCCAAGCCAGTCTTACTCTGCTCTTGCAATGACAACTCTGTGCGCGCCTATGACTTGCCATCGTAAGTTTTCCTTTGAAAACTGTTTTATTTTCCTGGTTGTAAGTACAAGTTGGCTGCTTAATTACTTCCATTCTCTCTTTTCTTTCATTTGAGTGAATTTTCTTCTTTGGTGTAGATTTTCCGAGAGGGGCAAAATATTTGCAAAGCAAGAGGTTCGGTCCATACAAGTTGGTCCAGGTGGCCTGTTTTTTACTGGTGATGGAACTGGTAAAGTGAGAGTATGGAAATGGTTAGCTGAACCAACCGCCAGTACAGCTACTACTCGTTGAATACTGTTGCTGTCCATCTTCACCGTAATGTAGTTTTTCCTTTTTATTTTCATTTTTTTAACCAGTTCCTTGTATTTACGAGCTTGCGATGGGGAATGAGAAGACGATAATTTCAGTTTTGAGTATTTAATGGTTAGTTGTTTAGTTGATTTGGAAGTTTGGAACCATAGTTTCCAGCCATGATGTACTTGTAATTGAACTTAATTATTATAATTGAGAAGCGCTTTGGCAATAAAAGCTTTTGCTCAGGATTTCGTCTGGACTTCTAGTGTGAGTGTTGTCAACCAGCCGTGTTGTGTGGCTTATTCTGTGGCTGTCTCTCTCTATTGTTGTTATGAGTTTCAGTAAGAGTGTGCCAACTGCAGTTTATAAGTTAGTCTGCACAACTCTTCCTCAAACATGGGCGGCTGTTTCTGATGTTGTGAGAAGGGCCTGAACAGGCACTCATTTGGGAAACAGTAAGTCTATCAACACAGATCAGAAATGCTATGGGTACACAGAAAGTCTACACACACATACAATCTGTGCACAGATTTTGTTGTGGGGCCCACCACGGGTCTCACACAAATCATCCGAGCCGTTCATTAAATGTAAAACATTTTTTTTAAGGATCCCGTAAAAAATAAGCTCAATCCGATAGCTATATGTGCTCGATCCAATCACATAACTTTTTATTATCTGGAAATCTGAATGAAAAGTTAGATGGTTGGATGAAGCACTTATAGGTATTGGATTAAGCTTATTTTTTACGGGAACCCTTGAAAAAATGTTTTACATTTAATGAACGGCTTGGATAATTTGTG
The DNA here is from genome assembly GCA_014282245.1 of Rhododendron simsii. Lineage (NCBI taxonomy): Eukaryota > Viridiplantae > Streptophyta > Magnoliopsida > Ericales > Ericaceae > Rhododendron > Rhododendron simsii. The sequence goes on along the minus strand of CM024955.1, from coordinate 29,617,246 downwards.
TGAGACCCATAACAAAATCTGTGTACAATCTGTGCATAGATTGCTGTGTGTGTAGCAGGGAATTTTCAATTCAAAATTTCACCCAAAAAATGACCGGGAAATAAGGGAAAGGGTAAAGCTTAGATTTGACTTCAAAATCTCCCAAAACCAGATTTCTTCAACTACCACGTCATTTCTGGTGACCACCACCGACGGCACACCCACCACCGAAGCTACTGCTCCTCCTCCCTCCCTCTCTCTCTCTCTCTCTCTCTCTCTCTCTCAAATATGAGAGAGAGAGAGAGAGAGAGAGAGAGAGAGAGAGAGAGAGATTGTGACTCCCTCTCTACAAAATCGAATGAAACTTGAAGAAACTCGTAGGTCAAGATCTCGAAACTAGAAGGCTTAGATCCAAAACTTGTGAATCACTCATGTCTCCCTACTGAACTTCCCTATTTTTCTGTTTCTTTCTTAGATTTCTTTGATTTTTAAAACAAATTAGTTTGCCCTAATTTTTCAAAATAATCCATATTCTCATATTTGGGTTGATAGAAAACTAGGGCTTTTCAAAAATTAGAGCTTTTGGCTAGCCAAAAAGAATATTTGATCTGGATACTTTTTGTGGGCAATATTTGGTTATGGTTTAGGTAAGAAACAATGCAGAAATCAATGCAAGGTGTGGAAATGTTGAAACTCAACCATTGGGTGATGTTTACTGTAACGCAAGGGATAGTAATACAGAAGGTTGTGAGTATTAATATGTTGATTTAGAATGTGATGTTTAGACAGAACGAAACACTCATGTGAGAAAACTATGAACTTTTAACTTGAGTTGGTGTCTTGGATATTTTGAAGTGTCGATGCTTGCTTTCTTGCTTTCTTCCTTGTAAACTTCCTAAATTTTAGTGGCTTGATAAATTGGGATTAGTGTGGTAATTTATTTGGTATGGAAACATGTTAATTTGATGCCGTAGATGTGATAGTATCTATTGTGAAAGAGTTACATTGGTATTGTAGTTTAAACTTATAATGGTAAACTCGAGATTTGACTGAACGGTATGCATGTACGTATAGGTGGATAATTCACACTTGTTGATGACGAGAGGAAAACGAAAAGACAGAATAAAAAGTGACACGAGGGAGGATATGATAAAACTTAAGTTTGAAAATATTAAATTAGGTGGACGTGTGAGTTTTTTGATGACACATTGAGGTTAAGGTCTTTGTGCACATTGTATTTCACTTCTTTGTGTGCAGTGTGTCAACTTAGATGCAAGTGTGACCAGTGAAGTGGGTAAGGACATTGTAATACCCCTAGTCTTTAATTATGGTTTATGTTAATTATGTGATATGTTTAAGGCTTGATATGTGAAATTAGGCTTAATTTTCTAGTTAAATAAAATTGGAACATAAATTGGCATAAGACACACATGCACTCAATAATTATTTTCAAAGCCAAGCAAAACAAAACAAGTCTTCCACATCTTTTTTTCTTTGTTCTTATCAAAAACGTAGAGAGAGAGAGAGAGAGAGAGAGAGAGAGAGAGAGAGAGAGAGAGAGAGAGAGAGAGAGAGAGAGAGAGAGAGACAAGAAGGAGAAGAAGAAGGAAAAATTGGGGGAAACCTTATTTGCCTTGAATTGAAGATTTAACTTGGTAATTTTTACATCTCCTACTTGAATTCATGTTTTGTATGTTGAATTCCATACTTTAGTAGTTGTATTTCATGTTTAGTTGATGAATTTTGTTGGATTTGAGTAGTGGAATTTCGTGTATGTAGTATGTGTACATAGCAGTTTTCGGACAGCAAACTGGAGCTCAGTTTTTACGTAATTTCTCATTCGTAAATTCTGAATTAGGTATTGATTCCTTCACAAGTTAGAAAGTAGGCTTAAAGCTTGTTCTTTTGCCGGTGGAATCTCCCCAATTCGTTGAGAATTCAATTTATAGTGATTTTCCGAAATTTGGGTTGAAACTAGGAAGTCTGCAGAGTAGAAATTTCATGTCTGTCATGATTTTGTGGATTTTTTTTGAGGTAGTTACTAAGCTCCAAAATTTATGAGATTTTTATAGAAAGTTCCTCTATGAGTCCTTTATCTATGGTAAAAATTTTGGGATCAGATTTGAAGTATTAAATTCTGTAAAAATTCGTGACCATGTGGTGCGCAGTTTTTGGACTGTGCTGACTGCACAGACATGTGTTAGGGAAACGGCCATAATTTTGAGCTCGGGTGATGAAATTGCGATCCGATTTCTGATTTTGAACCTAGACTCGTAGACCTAAAAAAATGCATGAAGATCATGTCTTAGTTATTCTTGAGTAAAGTCAGTTTTGGCGTTAAAGTTTATGGAACTACAGTTTTTGAGATTATTTTCTTGGGCTTGCTATCTAACTTCACATGTCTACTTTAGGACCTTAAAAATAGGCTTGTTTAGCATCATCTAATCTTGTTTTTACTGCCTAATTGTTTTAGGAAGCTCGAGTGGTTCGTAGAGCCGAGGTGAGTGATTACATACCTAAACACATGCTTTGAACTTGTTTTCTTTATCGTGCTTATTTGAACATATTTTATTAATTGTGTACTCCATGGATATCAATGGAAGGTGGGCTTATTTGTGAAATATTTTGCGAATCTATTTAATAGCATTCCCAACGTCCGGTCTTGCTAGGGACGGCTTAATGGCTAGTAAGGGTGTTTGAGGTTGGTGTGAGTTTTGGGATAACGCATGGACGTCTGGCTTATCCACTACCGGGGACGCCCGGTAGCTTTTGAATTTTGAATAGCTGAATGTGCATTATATTTGGCTTATGGTTTTGAGTGCTTTGTTTTGAATTATTATCAAATTATTTTGCATTGTCTATGGAAGGTATATGCGTTAAGTATTAATCATTCACACGAGATTTGGCTTATGGATTTTCTTTTCCACCTTTCAGGAAGCGACGCGTAGGGTGACGTGGTATTTACTTTTGGGATGTGTGTATTCTTGGAAACTTGTGAAAAAAAAGAAGTTATGCTTGTAGACACTTGGCTTGTACATAGTTTGTTAGTTTTTAAATTTGTAAGTAAGCACACTAGCTTTGGAAGGTTTATCTTTTGGTTTGTAAAACCTAAGTAAGACTTTAGTTCGTTATCAATAAAAGATCATCTTTTGCTTCCGCTATTATATTTGGTCCCTTTTAATTATCGTTTGCTTAGATGATAATTGACTTGTGATTTGGCCTTAGTGAGAAATCACTGACATTTGTCATGATTAAGACCTCTAGGGACGGGTCAGGGTCGTGGCAGACATATTAGTTGGTTAAAGAATTCGAAGTTGTCTCTTAGTCACTGGAATGAAAATGTAGGAGTATGCCTTGAGTTTGGTAATGATAGCCTAAGTTTATTTAAGATAGAAGTGGGTGTCTGTGCGGGTGTAGCTGAGAGTGTCAGTATTTGAGAAATGGAGTTAAATATTTTTTTTCAACATGAGAATGGTATTTTGTGTTCCACTTTTTGACAAAACAAATCTACGTTTGGAAAATGTTTTTCCTTTATATCTGTCTTCACTTCTGCATATAATTTAGGTATGGATATCTCTACGAGCTAATATAGTTCATCCTATCCTTTCAGGTACTTGCCATGGCACTTAGCTTGGACTGCATGGAGTGCACATTGAGACGTCTTTTGAGAGCTTCATTGGAATCATTAAGGAGTTGTTTATCATCAAGTTTAATTCACGTCGTGTACTTTACTTGCAATTGAAAGTTGTACCTTTTGATTAGATCATATGTAAAGCTACGTATAAACTCCTCTCATTGATTATTATGAAACCCATTTACTTGTAAATGTTTGGGAGACTCTATGTTCAAGAAAAATGGGTAAAAAGAAGAAGAGATTTTGATTCGTTGTTTGGTTTTACACGACATTTAAGGGTAAATATAGTTGAGAGAAAGACTTTTATTTGAAGAAAATGTATTATTATTTTAGTTGAAAATCGAGGGCGTGACAATTCATCTATCAAACACCATTCCTGTTACAAAATACATTCTGTGCATATCTCCTAAACACTTCTACCAAGCTCAAAACAAATTCTAACCATAATTCAAAAAGTCAAAAAACAAATTCTAACCATAATTCAAAAAGTCAAAAAGCTGAAAATGAAAAACTAAAAAGTAAGCTCCCAAACACCCATTGGTCTCTAAAGTATCGATTTGCAATTTCATCCTTTCAATTATCATATTGTTATCTACTTAGTCTAATCAATAACAAAAAATTAAGAATTTGGACGAAAAATACCACGTGAGACCATGTTTGAGATCTTGTAAAGCATATACTTGATTATAAATTATGATTTTTTAGGATAAAATGATCATAAAAATAAGATATTCGCACCGGTTCAAATAGATTAAAAATTGGAGCACTTAATTTTTTAACCATATTTTTTAATATATAACCTTGTCAAAAAAATTAGATGCTCAAATTTTCAATCTGTTTGAACTGGTGCGGAGATCTTATTTTTCTGATCATATTATTCTAAAATGATTATAATTAATTTTATTTTTACGGCTCTTATAATTAATATATTAGGGTCTTATGTGGCATTTTATAGAGGCTGACATATACATATTTTTTCAAAAAGACAAAGCTCTTTATGTAGAATTTAGATTGTTTATATATTAAAAATATGGTTAAAAAATTAAGCACTCCAATTTTTAATCCGTTTGAACCGGTGCCAAGATTTTATTTTTCTGATCCTTTTATCTTAAATGGTTATAATTTAATTTTGTCTCTAAAGCTCTCATAATCAAATATCTGCTCTACAAAATCTTAAATAAAAAGCAGATACTTAATTATTAGAGCCCTAGAGATAAAAATTAATTATGATCCTTTAAAATAATATTTAAAAAAATTAGATTTTCGTATCAATTCAAATGGTTTAAAAATTGGAGTCTTTAATTTTTTTAGAAGGTTTCAATCCATCCCGTCCCGTTTCCATTCCTAACTTGAAACATTAAGGGGACAACTCGAAAATGAGTGATAGTTGAAGGCGGTTTAAAGTAGTTTTCTCATCTTTTTGTCCGTGCTTATATATTTTGGGCGCGGCTATTAGCAACCTTTCATTTTCTCCTATAGCCCGTTAAAAATTTTCAATTATATTCGACAGTTAGTTACCAAAATTGAGATACATTTTCAGCATCCAGTTACCGAAATATGATATTTGTTTCAACAACTATTTACCAAAATGCATGTTTGGCAGTTGTTTACCGAAAGTTGAATATATTTTCGATATGTAGTTACCGAAATATAATCTTATTTTCAACAGCTATTTACCAAAATGTTATTTATGATTTTCAACAACCACTTACCGAAATGTGGTGGATTATGGGAGAAAGTAGAGAGTTGCGAATAGCCGCGCCCTATATTCTGGGGAAAATTTTAATAAAATCCCTCAACTTTTAGAAATTTTACAAAAAATACCTAGACTTTAATTAATAACAAAAAAATACCTGAATTTACCATTTCATTAACAATTAGGCCTTTACTGTCCAATTCCGTCAACTTGTAACGGATGGAGCTAACGGAAGGTGTTTACCTTTCCTTTTTTTTTTTTTTTAAACTTTTTACTTTTAAAAATTACTTTTAACTCTTTATTTTATTTCGTAGTAAATAAATATGTAATAAAGTTTTTTTTCTTACTATTTATCAAAAATTACTTTAATCCCATTTTTTACTATTTACAAAAATAACTTTAATTCTCCTTTTTGTTACGTTTAAATTTTACCTCCCCACCCACCCCCCCCCCACAACTCTTTTTTTTTTTTATTTTATAGAAATTCAACCTCATATCACCAATCAACCCCACAATCAACCACCAAAGCTCAAGCTCCAATTTAAAAAATTCAAAATTATTTTTAACCTTTCATTTTTTTTCCTTTTTACTTTCAAAAATTACTTTTAACTCTTTTTTAGTAGTAAACAAATATGCAATAATTTTTTTTTTACTATTTATTAAAAATTACTTTAAATCCGTTTCTAACTATTTACAAAAATAACTTTAACCCCATTTCTAACTATTTACAAAAATTACTTTCAATAACTATTTTAAAAAGGGAGAATTAAAGTTATTTTTATAAATAATAAAAAATGGGGTTAAAGTAATTTTTGATAGATAGTAAAAAAAAACTTTATTACATATTTATTACTATAAAATAAAGAGTTAAAAAAGTAATTTTTGAAAGTAAAAAGTAAAAAATAAAAAGAAAGGTTAACACCTTCCACTAGCTACATCTGTTACAAGTTGACGAAATTGGATGGTGGAGGCCTAATTGTTAACATTTAGGTGTTGTTTTGTGAAGTTTCTAAAAGTTCAGGATTTTTTTTTTGAAATTTCCCCCTATATTTTGCCCTAATATATATATTCTACCTGTAGCCTATTCTCCCGCTTCGTGCAAATACTTCATGCACACAATTCTGGTTTGTTGTGGATCATACATGGCCGATGCATCGCCGGATTCACCAGATTGGGCTTCACTACCGGCACACCTTCTGGATACGATCGTGGAGAAGTTGATCTATCTCTCCTATGTCATCCGCTTTTCCATCGTCTGCAAACTCTGGTTGTACTCTGCGACCATCGACAATCAACGGAAGCAGCAACATCGAGCCTTACTAGCGCGCAAACAGATCCCTATGTTGATGGTTCCCTTTTCCGATCCCAAGGATAACAACAGCGATGGCGAAGGACAAGAAAAACGCGGTCTTTACAGTATTACCTGCTGTAAGTTGTATGATTTTCAATTATCTCTTTCTTACAGAAAGAGGTGTTGTGGTTCTTCCCATGGATGGTTGGCTACTGTGGAGGACAATTACGCTATTACCCTTATCAATCCCTTCTCCGGTGTTTCTCCTATTACTCTGCCCCCACTTATGCAAGTTGATACATACACAGATTTTTCTGAGATGGAGTATGATATCGTTAAAGTTGTGTTATCAGCTGATCCGTACATGGCTCCTGATAGTTATCAAGTAGCCGCTATATATAGTATCTTTAGTTTAGTAGCCCTCATCAAATCGGATGATGCAGCTTGGACTTATATTAGTAAAGAGCAATTAAGGTTAGCCTCCGACGTTATATATTATGAATCCCAATTTCATGTCATAGATGAATGGTGTGGGTTGACAAAGATCAAATCTTTCTCCGGAATAGACCACAGTATTGAATTGGAAGCTATCATTAAACCTGATCTGACATTACGGACAATTCAATCATCCTATCTTGTGGAGTCGTCGACTGGAGAGTTATTGAACGTTGTACATTATCTTGAACAGAAGGATGAGATTGATCAATATGTGACGTGGTATTTTAAAGTTTACAAATTGAGTCATTCAAGTGAGCAACCTCATCCAACATGGGTTGAGATCGAAAGCATTGGTGGTGATGCTTTGTTCTTAGGGGATAATTATTCGTTCTCTTTACTGGCATCCCAGTTCCCTGGTTGTTGGCCCAATTCAATTTACTTCACAGATGACTTTATCACGGTTGAGCCTATTAAGCCTCTTGGGCCTAGAGACATGGGTATCTTTAACCTAGTGGACAAGAGCTTCCGAATGCACTACACCCATGATCCTTCCCATAATGGTATGCCACCACCCATTTGGATTGTGCCAACACCACTGGCAAAATAAGTATGAATTAGTTCAAAATTTATGGTGTTCAATGGTGATAGATCAGAGTAAGTTTAGTATTTGTAAGAGGGGATTGCACTATACAATTAGGGTTTTGCGGGTGTGTGCAGTGTTCATTTTAATAATCTAAAGTGTTTATTTTTACAGCTAATCGAGATCATCAATTGTTTCAAAAATCATAAAAATCGGATGTCAATTACTACCCATTTGGAATGAATTTATCTATTGTAAAAGTGGATTTGACAGATTTGATTCAATATCCAAAACAAGTTTTATAAACCTAAATGGATTCTGAGCAAGTATTAATTGACATCTGATTTTGATGATTTTCGACCTAGTTAATTTTCTCAATGAGGTTTACAAAAAACAAACAGTTTCGATCATTAAAATGAACCCTTATCGTGCCTGCAAAATAGAAGTGTAGTGCCGAGAAGCCTCTTCCTACTTTAGTAGCAATAATAAAGCAGAACTCGTTTTGTAAGTGACTATGATATTTATGTTGATGACAATGATGATTATGGTTATTGTTATCTTATAGTTTGTATTACCTTTCTCCATTTTCATGCTTGGCAAAAAAAGAAAGAAAGAAGTAAGATCTGGTATTAACTCTATTTTTGGTAATAAGAACATGATGGAATCATTTGTGAAGGAAAAATGTTGTTAGGGATTGGGCCCCCTGAGGAATTTAAAGTATCGGTCCCTAAGAGATCATATCAGCATTCCAACTTCCCAATAATTGTGGACTTCCAACTGGGAAGCAATTTCATGCAAAGACAGTTAAAACCTAGTTCCTCAAAATTATAAAAACTTATAATAGTGGACTTCCTGAATAATAGTGGACTTCCCAATAATAGTGGACTTCTAACAGAATGGACTATAAAAACTTATATGCAGTTTGGATGAGAATTAAGCTTCTAATGCCTATCAATTTGATAAACTAGAGAATCCACAGCCACCTCACAATAAATCATCTACGGAGACTTTTCACGAAATCAAAGGAAATTTACTGGATAATGTTTTACAGTTTTGCTTATCCTCTTATCCCTCGACTAAATTTCATGACTCATATCTCGTTAACTTGCCTGCTAAAATTGGCCTTTTTTAACAAAACTTATCCGTAAAAAATAAGAGCCCCTACTGCTATGATGCAATTATAGAGCATCTTCAAAAGAAGTAGCAAAATATATAAATTTCACCCTATATTTGAAGAATTAATGCCACCAAAAAGCACTCCAATGGAAGTAACAAAAAGCTTACCCTACTTTAATTCAGCTTTTTCAGTCTTTTCAACATTGTTACATCAATAAATGTATTTCAAAATGACGATGAAAAATCAAGTATTAAACCAAGAAGGTCTCTAAAAACAATTATGCTATAGGTCCAGATCTCCTGCATAGATCGTGCAAAGATCGCGTTGATGACTTGGCCCAAAAACGCGCACCTATACAAAAAATTTGGGATTTCAAAATTTTGAGAAAATGAGGCCCCACGTACTTTAAGCCATTCAATGTAAAACCATTTGATGTCATTCAAAACTAAAACTCATTTGTAAAATTATTATGTGGGGCCATTTTCTCAAGATTTTGAAATCCACCTATATAAATGGTTTTAGTTTGAATGCATGATTTTAAGTATGTGGGGCCATCTTCTCAAGATTTTGAAATCCGCCTATAGAATAATTGCCGGAAAAACTAGAGAAATCATAAACAAAGTGCCTATGTAGTGTGAATTTTTGTGTCATCTCTTAAAAGAATTGTCGTACAAAAAATCTCATTTCTTTAGAAACAAGTTTCACCTCACTTGGATAAGAGTCATGGCAAAGAAAAGAAAAATACAGTACTAGATATCAACATTATCCTACCGTAAGTATCGGCTTAATACTTGGATAAGAGTTAACTACTTTGATTTGGATAAAACTAATAATACCCATATCGGATATGGATAAAACAGTCTAGCCAATATCTCAATTCGATCCCCTATAAATACCCAATAGATATTATACCATTAATCCTCACCAATTGCCTCTTATCAAACTACATTGACTTCTTTCAAACGTTTGAGAACAAAAAGAAAACAAACCACAAGATGGGTAAAGGAGGAATTTCTCAAGAAAGCCATGGCGAAGAGAATATGGCAGCTTGGCTTCTTGGTGTCAACAACCTCAAAATTCAGCCCTTCAAGCTCCCTTCTCTCGGTACTTCCATATTTTCTTTCGCTTTTCAAACAACGTTTATGTGCACAGATCAAGATACAGAATTGGCTTGAATTATTTGATGCACGTGAATTTTTCATCGTATTGTGAGGTTCACGTGCATCAAATCTGTATCCGAACTCCTAATATGTGCACATAAGTTAGTGGTCAGAGATTTTCCCATATTTTTTTTTGTCTTTTATTCCTCTTTAATTGATAAATCCTTTTTCAATTCTTCACGGGAAAAAAATTAGGTGCCCACGACGTTAGAGTCAGAATCAAATCTGTTGGTATCTGTGGAAGTGATGTTCACTACTACAAGGTAAGGCCTTATTAACCATTCATCCATTAGAGGGTTTGGTTAACTCTGTTAATATTGCTTCTAATTCATCCTGCATAATTTTTGTATAATCACAGCACATGAGTTGTGGAGACTATCACGTGAAAGAGCCAATGGTGATTGGACACGAATGCGCCGGGATCATAGAAGAAGTCGGGACCGAGGTGAAGTCGCTGTTGCCGGGTGACCGCGTCGCGCTGGAACCAGGCATCGGTTGCTGGCACTGCAACCCTTGCAAAGAAGGCCGCTACAACCTATGCCACGACATGAAGTTTTTCGCAACTCCGCCAATCCACGGTTCCCTTGCCGATCAGGTGAGTCAACTCTGTTTTCATTGCCTTATGGAACCACAATTTTGGCAAAACAAAAACACTTTGTTGTTTTAAATTCACTCTTAGTTTTGAGAATTTGAAAACATCTTTTTGCGTTTGCTGCGCTCGTGTGTTGTATCCATATGTGGTAGATAGTGCACCCTGCTAGCCTATGCTTCAAGTTGCCCGACAATCTGACCTTAGAGGAGGGTGCGATGTGCGAGCCCCTCAGCGTTGGCGTCTACGCTTGTCGCCGAGCCAATGTTAGTCCCGAAACCACCGTTCTGATCCTCGGTGCTGGACCCATTGGGCTGGTCACATTGCTCGCTGCTCGCGCTTTCGGAGCGCCTAAAGTCGTGGTCGTGGATGTCGATGACCACCGCCTCTCTGTCGCAAAGGAGCTCGGCGCTGCCGCAGTTGTGAAAGTCTCATCAGATATTCAGGTTTTTAAATCTTCCAACAACATATCCCAGTTTTTTCGTTTTTCGCTTTCGTTCTCTGAAACTAAATGTCAAGTGCAAATCTGTTATTTATGCAGGTTGTGGATAAAGAAGTGGAAGAGATCAAGAATGCCATGGGGGGTGCGGTCGATGTGACTGTGGATTGTTGTGGAATGAGCAAAACCGTTTCCACTGCTTTGGCGGCTACTGCTTCCGGTGGTAAAGTTTGCGTTGTTGGAATGGCTCATTGCCAAATGTCTGTGCCTCTCACTCCTGCTGCTGCAAGGTAGTAACTCTACTTGATTCTGTAATTTGTTTTCTGAAAACAGAATCTAGTCCCCGTGTTAATTACTCGAACGGACCTCGTAGAACTAATCATAACTGGATTTCTTTGTTTTTGTTTCTTGAAAAAAAAAAAACTAACCGAATATACAGATCATAACTGATTGTGGTTTGTACATTTGTATTGTTTCTAGGGAAGTGGACGTGGTTGGTGTTTTCCGGTACAGGAACACCTGGCCGCTGTGCATCGAGTTTTTGAGCAGTGGAAAGATTGATGTGAAGCCGTTGATCACGCACAGATTCGGGTTTACGCAGGAGGAGGTGGAGGCGGCTTTTGAAACCAGTGCTCGTGGTGGCAGTGCCATTAAAGTCATGTTTAATCTTTAGAGTGGTGTTTGTCCGGTAGCAGCAGTGGTTGGTAGTTAGGCTAGGTTCAGTAGGTTAGGGTTGTTTTTGTTGATGCGAATAATTTCCTCTTAAACTTCAAAAAGAGTTTGGCAATTTTATTATTATTATTATTTTCAGGTCGTGGCTTTAAATCCAAAACATGGATTCATTTCCCTTTTTTTTTTTTGCTGCATCTGCAAATTTGCTTCTACATGTCTTATTTCAAAGAGTTCAAATGTATTAGAAATTCCCACTTAGGGCCACTGTGAGTTTTTCAAATCCTTTAACTTCCAAGTTTTTGCTTGAGGTGTGCGTAAGTTGTCCGAACATCTGATTTTGTGCGCATAGAGGAGGAATACCATTTAAAGCATTGAGGCCATGCTTGATAAGTGTGTTAGGACTTGGGATAGGATTGTTAATCCTATAGCCTTCATAACTCTTTGTTTGGTTGCAAAAAAATGGGATAGGATTAATAAGAGGATGGGATTAGCAATCCCCCTTTTTCACAGGATTAGTAATACCATGGGGTACAAGGTATTATGAATCCTATCCCAATCTCTCTCTTACAAAATGACCACATTGCCCATGGTTTGTCAACTTAATACCAATAATATCCTCCATTACACACTTCACTTACCCATCAAAATCCCTAATACGCTACCTATATTTTGTGGACGCGGCGGCGATGCTGCCTCCATGGCATAGCAGCCCCTACCCAGCCCAAGAACGATATCGTTTTGGAATTAAAAAAAAAAACCTCGAAACCTCTTTATTTGTGATCCTATGGAGTAAAAACGTAATTATGAGAGCCTTAGAGACAAATTTTAATTATGTCTTTTTAGAATAATAAGAAGGTCAGAAAAATAAGATCTTCGCATCGATTCGAACGAATTAAAAATTGGAGCACTTAATTTTTTAACTATTTTTTTAATATATAAACAGTTTAAAAAAACTTAAGTGTTCAAATTTTCAATCCATTTGAACAAGTGCAAAGATCTTATTATTCTTATCGTATTATTTTAAGGGGCCATAATTAACTTTTGTCTCTAGGACTCTCATAATTATGTTTCTGCTTCACAAGATTCTAAATAAAATAAATAATTATGAGAGTCCTAGAGACAAAAATTTATTATGACCCTTCAGAATAATAATATTTTTGCACCAGTTCAAATAGATTGAAAGTTTGAGCACTTAATTTTTTTAGACTGTTTATATATTAAGAAATATGATTAAAAAATTAAGTTTTTCAATTTTTAATCCATTTGAACCGATGCGAAGATCTTATTATTCTGAAAATATTATTCTAAATAAACATAATTAAATTTTGTCTCCAGGCCTTTCATAATCATGTTTCTGTTCCATAGGATCGCAAATAAATAATTAGTTTATTTGAGAGTATAATTAATAAGATGTTATCTGTTTTGTTTTTTTGTTTTCCTCCTTTTAAGGGACATGAATAAAAAATATATGCTTGCTTTATTACAAATATATGTCACAATAATGCATGGCTATTTGTCCAAATAAGAATCTGGAAATTGATTGGATGAAAAAATGCAAATTGTCCCAAAATGATTGGAAAATACAATCCATTTTTTTTCTTCATGCAATTCAAAAGACCATGTTTTCATCCATGGGTATAATTGGAAATGCAATTTGTAATCCTATCCCATGGTATTCCAATCAAACAAGGAATTGGGATTGGTAATCACAATCCCATAATTTAATCCTAACACAATCAAACATCCACTTGGGATTACACTCGGTATTACTAATCACATCTCCTTACCAATCTCATCTCCTTACTAATCCTATCTAATCCAACACACTTATCAAACATGGCCTGAGTGGCATAATCGTACATAAGTGGCGGTGCGACGGTGGGATTAGGAGTCGGGCCTACCCAAGTTCGAACCGAAACGGCCCAATGGTTAGGACACAAACCTTTGGCTATGTGCCGTGTGTTTTTTAGCCGTTTTCGGCCGTTTAGGGATCTGAAAGGCTAAATTTGCCGTTTTAGAAAATAATATTTTTGCTTATAACTTTTGGTAGGAAAGTCCAATAAAGTCTGTTTTTGTTGGAGAAGTCTAGAATATGTATTCATTTCGGAACTTTCCGAAATTGGTATTTTTTCCTTTTCCTAATAGGGTTAAGGTTTGCTTCTTATTTAAGGAGTTGTAAGCCTTAGGGCTGAACAGTTTTTGATTATTCTTTATTGACAAAGTGTCTAGAGAGAGTTTTTCTATATCTATCCTGTTTGTGATTGTTCTTATTGCACGTTTGTTCTTCGATTCATAGTTACGGTATGCATCAGTTGGTATTAGAGCTTCAAGTTCCAAACCTGACTATGGCCGTAAGACGCGCTGTTGGAGGTTGAGGGGGACGGGGTGATCGTACAGCTTTTGTGGACGACGTTTATGAATGGGATGACGTCGCGCGCGAAGCACGAATAGAGGAGCGGATCCAATAGGTCGCTGCCCTTGTTGTTGCGAACTAGCCTTGCCATCGCTCGATCAACCGAAATCCTCTATATGAGGAGGAGGCTGCGAGTGATGAAGAGGCCGAAAACCCTTTTGCGGTCAGAGCGCCCGGTGGCGGCGGCTTCTATCAATGGAGGGAAAGCGGTCGTGGGTTCATGGCGGACCGCGATTCTCGACAGTGGGAATCGGGGTTGAAGGTTGATCTTCCTGAGTTTCAGGGGGGTTTGGCATCGAAGGAGTTCCTTGATTTGGTTGCAACTATCGAAGAGATCTTGGACTTCAGGCGGGTCCCGGAGGACAGACGGGTCGCGTTGGTTGCTACCAGGTTTTGAGGTAGGGCTGTGGCTTGGTAGCAGCAGTTGAAGCTGTCCATGTCGAGATAGGGTAAGGAGAAGATTACTTCATGGAAAAAACTGAAGAAAAAGATGCGGGTGGCTTTTCTTCCCCACAACTATCCTTGTTTGATGTATCAGGGATTGCAGAATCTCTGTCAGGGTTCTCGTTCAGTGGATGATTATACTATGGAGTTTCATCAGTTGGTGGTCCAGAATGATATCGCTGAAACGGAGGAGCAACTGGTTTTGAGGTACGTTAGAGGTTTGCGTGAGCAATTCCGGTTTACGTTGAATATGTTCAATCTGTATTCTATTTCCGAGGCCTATTAAAGGGCCTTGCAGTTGGCAGTTTCTTCGACACAGAGGGCTTTTGCCACCTCTGTCGATGTTCCAACTTCAACATTGATAAAGCTATGTCCAACATTGATAAAGCTATGTCCAAGCATATGAGGTATCACCGCACTGCCACCATTCCTTGCTTGGATCGGATCTGTGTCAGAAAGTTTGATAATGATGCGGAAATGACCTACCACTACAACAAGCGCCATCCGTATGTGGAGGTGCCAAGGAAGTAGTAGGCCCTTTCTCGTTCTCTCTCAGAATTTCTGTTTGAGAAATTTCTGATTAGGGCAAATGAAACTTACTCTAGTAAAGTAAATAAGTCCTTGAACCTATTATTACTGTTTATGTGTTTTCATAATTGCATTTTGAACCAATAGCGAATGTGAGTAATTAGAACGGATGATTGTTGATTTTGTTCTTTTAACGGTTTAGCTGTGGAAAGTTAATCTTTCTACTGGGCAGTAATCTTGCTAGGATAGTAAATCACTCTGTTCAACAACTAGATTTTGTGCTATGTCTTATAGATTTAAGCAGTCTTAGTTCTTCCGTTTGGCTATCAACTATTCCCACATATATCTGCAAAATTTGAGGAATCATTGTATTTGTATGGGAACTTAGGTTTGATTAGGAATTACGCCATCTGCTTTTTTACAGGTAGGTTTTGTATTGTATGCAATGTCACATATCAAAGACATGCCATGTCAAAATGGACAAAGATAGTGGTGTATGAGTTTATATGAATAAAAGAATTATAACAAATAATTTGTGGAAATTACTATTTGGCGCAGACATTCTGCCGATGTGTGCTTGATTTTGACGGGACAAAAAAGAAAAGATGCACCATATTAGATCCTTCATTAGTTGAGGTGGCCAATAGTGACGTCGGGTTGTTGGTTTAGGTTGCAACCATTTGTGGGTGCGTGTGCCTTTAGGCACGGGCATTCACTGGTCATAGAATATGCATAGAAGAGTGTACTCTTAAGACACAAGTAAAAGTCTGATAAAGCAAGTCAGTGAAATCACTAGGTAGGACGAGCCACCAAACGATCCAGGATCAATACGATCTCACTGAAATAACTGAATGGCGGACTTATGAAATTTAATGAGCATGCCTTCGTTCTAATAAATTTTGGATTCACACAAGGTCATGAAATACGAAGTATAGATTACCAGATTGAAACCACTTATGTGTAAGTTTTGGTTGGCTACATATTTTTTGGTAACGGTGCATAACAGAATGGACTATAAATCCTTTCATCGCAGAAGTTATCCCACATCTCTTAGCTCATGTGCCATGGAAGATAGTTTGCCTTTACATGGCACAGTGCCAGATGTTATACCATTTATCATTAAAAAAAGAAGTGGCTTATTGATACATAGCGGACTCCTACAACTTCTATATCATAGACTCGAGACCTCTCTCAAAAATAACTGAGTTTTCCGGGGCCATCCGCGAATGGATTGTGTGAATAGTCAAATAGGCTTCTAATTATTTTCTTGCATTACGAAAGCTGGTCTGTAGTGTTCCATCCATGTGTCGGCGGTTCAAGGAATACGTACATTATGTATTGTACAATATGTACATTGTGTCGAAATAGAGATTACAATGTTAAGCTCGTTTTAGATTACCGTTCGATGGTGGATGATTTGTGATGATTTATGACTTCTTGCGTGGGCTGATAATATCAAAAAAATTCATCCTGGTTCTCCCCCGTCTCATAACTTTAGCCTAATTTAGTACTCTGCTTTTTCCTAATATCGTGTCATCTTTTTGAATAAAAACAATGAAGTACTTTAATTGAGATTAAATTCTTTACACCGCCGGTGTAAATATTTGATTCCTTCAAATCAATTATATTACGTTATGTCGCAATGTTTTATTGATTGAGACCACTGTTTTGCAATATGGTGCAATGTAAAGAATTTATTCTCACTTTAATTTTGTGCATAGTTTTATGAATTTTTGGAATCTTTTTTTTTTCTTTTCCTTACTATCCTTAAAAAAAAAAAAAAGACACGACTTTCCAAAAAGACAAATTATGGTGATTTTGTGAAGTTTTTACATTACAATGAATTATTTAACTATATGAAATAAAGGGGGAAAAGGTTTTTTCACAATCTTTTCTTACCACGTGCATGGTAAATTTTTTCTTTTACTCGTGAATTAACGACATTGCTTTTTAATACTGTAATAATGAAAAATATAGTAATATCATCATAATTTCATGTCAACTAAATTAAAAGACAAATCAATTAATCAATCTATACTCTATGCAAATGTGTTAGAGCCTCCCAAGCCTCCATCTCTAATTTTCTAAAGTTTTCATTTTCTTTTAATTTAGTATAAAAGTACAAAATTATGACCGAAAGTAAAAAAAGATTCACTAAAGACGAAAAAAATATCAAACAACTGTTTTATTTGTCTAAAATGTCGTTTTATTTGAATTTTTTTGACATCCGTCCATATTTTTTATACTTTTTCGATTCGTCTCATCGAGAGGCAATTTACCGGCCGCCAACTCCCAACCACCTCAACCCCTCCATCAACTTCCAAGTCGAGGGATTGATCCAAGCCCAAAAAATAATTAATGGTCCAACGACTGTTTCTCTTAAGTCTAAACGAGTTTTTCGTCAGGTCTCTCTTATATACTCATAATTGTCATCTTTAATCCATTACTGATTGCTTATGTTTTACTACAAGAAAACTTAGCCTCCGTTCCAGAAACCTTCTTAAAAAATAAGTACTTATTTTGCCACTTCTCAAAGAAAAATAAGAAGGTTTGTTCCACAAAATCCAAATAAGCAGCTTATTTCACATTTTCAAACTCAAAAATAACGTAAATGAGAAATAATTTTTCAATTTTTTTTGCACCGTATTAAAGATCTCAATGAGATCTATCAAACAAGATCTATATTGATAGGAAAATTATTTGCGTAAGCACATGATTTTTGAGCTTGAAATTGTCTTCTCAAAAAATAAGTAATTGTTCAATCTTTTCAGGAACAAGCCTTTTTATTACACAAAAAATAAGTTCTTATTTCGTTTCTGGAACGGGTCCTCTTCTAAAAGAATTACAAATAACTGAAACTTCGACAAACCACTTTAAGATTGGATCGATGCACAATGATCCATCCGCTGGTTGTAATCATGCGCGCAATTGCAGAACTTAATAAGGCCGGTTAAGTAACAATATCTAGAGTTTCATTGCGTATAGTAAATACGGCTAGCTCTGAATTAATTTAATTTTTTTGAACGTGAAAAATCCTAATTCTAAGCTATCCCGGGTGATGTGGCGGGTTAGTAAAGGAGGGAATTGAACCCGCCAGCCAACTGGTGAAAGGAGGTGCCTAAACAGGGGAGCACGCGCGACCACTTGTGCTATCTTCGCCTTCAACACAGCAGCCCGGCCCGAAATGCACTTACATGTTTACCAATTGTCTTCCTCTCCCTCCTAGAATTGCTGAGCAATAAAAGTGTCTTCCTCTTAGAAGAAGACCTATGTTTCATTTTTGTGTTATGTTTGACGTACGTCATGATTGTTTAATAAATACAAAATTGACTTCGAAAAAAAAGATTATTTGGGAGTCAACATATTACAACATTAATGAATTAAGCAAGTGGTTGATTTAGATCAATCAAGTAGGTAGCAGTACGGTCCATAATCATGTACTCCACATTGAGATTTCAGATTTATTAATATTTTTTACTAATAAACTTGGCAGTTTTGTCCAACACCAACAACTTCAATTTCTAAAAATTCAGGGAGAAGATAAAACTTGTTCGTCTAGCTTCGTTGCCACTTTAAAGCTGTCCGTTCCTCGATCCAATGGTCTAGATTTCATGGCAATGAACGGCTCAGCTTCGTCTATATAATTTCTAATTGTCTCTTTGTTCAAAAAAAAAGAAAAGAAAAAAAGAACTCATGATCCGTTCATTATGTTAAAAGTTAGATCAAATTGATTTTTCATGGAATGGTTTTATATGCTTCGATCTCCATAAAGCAACCGATTGAGATCACGATTCACGCTTTGAGGTAAGGTTAGGGACGACACCTGTTCCGCTAGCAAACCGGGCCCATGTCCCTTAAACAGGCAAATTTAGTTGGGCAGCGGTGCTATCCGCTCTATTTTACCGCTCCTTCCACTGCAGCTTTCATTCTCGCTATTCGTCTCAGCAATTAATAATCCGGATAAAAAAACTGTTAAACTCTTTCTAGAAATAGAGTTTTAAAAACAGAACCATCTAAAATACTTTCAAACGATGAAATTGAGAACGATGGAAGAAGCGGTTAGAAACATAGGGGTGAGATAGACTTTCTGGTGCTTGTAACGGAAGAAACGAAGAAGTCATATTTCTAGTCAGTTGGTCATTAGAAGGAAGGTGGTTCATGCACGTTACTTTAAGACTTTGAGACTTTTGTTGAAACCAACTTCCACCTACAATACGTCGTCCAAAGACTTCCACCCCCTCTCTCTCTCTCTCTCTTTATTGCATATATACACAAGTTTATAACCCCCACAATCACTGATTCACTATGTATGTATCATTATAATTCAAATCTCTCTCACTTCTCCATATGTTTTCACGAAACATGGCTCTCTCCTCCTCCGCACCCAATCCCACAAAAGCAATAGCTGATGCAGCCTCATGGTACCGTGCCATAGTCGTAGTAACCCTCATCTTGCTCACCTCTGTCAAAGAGATCACCACAAGTGACGATGAACCGGTGCTGATGAGGGGAAACCGTCTCTTGGACCGGCGCCCTTGCGACGAAATCTACGTCGTCGGAGACGGCGAAACCCTCCATACCATCAGCGACAAGTGCGGCGACCCGTTTATCGTCGAGCAGAACCCACACATCCATGACCCGGATGATGTTTTCCCCGGTCTCGTTATCAAGATTACCCCTTGTTATAAACCCAGGAAATCGCAATGGTAATTTAAGTAGTACTAGTATCTACCGAGAGAATTAGGTAGTACTCCCACTTTCTTTAATACTACACATTATACGATTGACCATGTTGTTTTGTTTGTCTCTTTGGAAGATAGTTTCTTGGCAAGTGAAAAGCAGAGACATGGACATGATTGTAGATTCCAATGACTGTTGTATTTTAATTTGCACTCCAATGGTTGTATTAGATTTTTGGCATAGTTTCTATTTTTACGTACGAGTGAGGAAGTTTGTAATGTTAAGGAAGAAATATATATAGTCTCACATTGTTTGGAAGTGAAATGATTGATATCGGACATCTTCACTTATTGCCAATTGATTTTGTAATGTGCTGTTTCACGCCACATTTTATGAAATTCACAATCCATACTATACAATGACAGACCAGCAAAAAGAAAGGCTTCATGTGACAGATATCAAATGCGGCTACACGTGAAGGGGACGACTTGAGTAAATGGAACTTATGCCTTGTTCTCTTCCAAACTCAAAAAGAATTGTTCCAAAAATTCCCACTAGATTCTCCCTAGATTCCCCCTATTTCTAACATTTCTCTCTCCACTCATTACCTCTACAATTTTTCAAATTTTTTTTCAAAACACCAACCAAACAAAGCATTAATTTGCCTTTTTTTTTTTGAATATTTCTAACGACTTTAAAATATAGCAGAAATCTTGAAAATATGGATTTTGTTGAGCTGGTTACTAGTTAATTTTTTTCTGATTAATTAGTTAACTAATTTAGTGACTAAAAAAAGGCTCGCAAAGAACGTGTTCATTTTTTTCTTGCAAAAATATTGCTGTCTGTGTAATATTTTTTTCCCTAGCTATTCGTCATTTTCAGTTCCACTGCGAGCTACGTACAAGTCCTTAAAAATCTAGTTATCCCCACCAAGCAATTAGTATTATAGCTATTGACCTAATTCTATTTTAATGGCGGGTTTTCAACTGTCAGGAATCTAGCCTAGCTAGCACTAACATATCTCGAATAGCTTGAATTTTTAGACATTGTAAATCGAAAGAGCCGAGCAGTACGTGTTTTGTTCGACCTAGATTCTAAAGCTTAACAAGCTTCAAAATTTAAAATGTTCAAGCTTGGTGTGCTAATGCAACAAGTCAATCTCAAACGAGCTTTTAACGAGCGAACATGGGTTGGAGCTCGAACGGTTTGATTCGTCTATCCACCTTAATCCATGTGTGTGTACACATACATATGCAAACATATGTACATTTACATACACATATAAGGCATAAATATGCATATATACATATATCTATTGACAATTCTTTAGATTTTATTTTCTAATTTGTCAAGAATGTTCAATAGAAATAAAAAGACACATTTGTCCTTATACTTGATTGCAAAAGGTGCTTGTTCTTGAGCTAAAAAAATATAAATATGAGAGACTTTTGGCCAAGTCTCCCTTTCATTTTTGTGTTAGGTTTGACGTCATGATTGTTTAACAAATACCAAAGTGACTTCGGGAAAAAAAAAAAGATTATTTGGGAGTCAACAAAACAGGCTTGGGAAGTGGGAGATGTCGTTAAAACAAGGGTTGTGATGTGGATGAAGGCAAAGTTCGACATCAAGGTCTATAGCGTAGAGGAGTTCAAGATCTTTTTAGATGGAATTCGAAAATTGAGATTGTAATCTAGCTTTCAGATTTGCTATCCAACTATCGGTTGGATGCGCTTGTATTTTTGGTGCTTAGAAGCTCTGTGAGCTTTGTTGTTTTTCCCTCGATGTACCCTTGTCGAGCTTTATAAAATGTTTCGTTTACCGAGCAAAAAAAAAAACATATTACTGTACAACATTAATGAATTTTGCAAGTGGCTGATTTAGATCAATCAAGTAGCTAGGTAGCAGTACCATTTACTATCTCATAATACTACAATAATAAGGTACGTCCGTCAAGCCTGCATTTGAGATTTATCAATTTGACTAATGGCCTTGGCAGTTTGGTCCAACACCAACAACTTCAATTTCTAAAAAAATACGGGGCCGGAGATCAGATCGATGAAACTTGTGTGTCTAGCTTCGTTGTCACTTTAAAGGCGGGGCGCTAATATTCTTTTTGTGCATGAGAATACGGGAATTAATCAGTACAAAGCAAAAGACACAACTTAGCCAAACAAAAAAAGAAAAGGGGAAAAAAAGAAAGAGGTTCAATACGCCTTTAAACGGAACCAGGGCCCTGAGGCATAACAGGCCACTTTGCTCATAAAAGGGTAGCGTGCCGAGTCCCAAAACTTGATTCCAAATTGTTTACTTTGCGTCCAGAGTGATTACTGTTGTAAATAATCCAGTGACAAAAACACACTTGTACATAATGAAAACCCATGCACGAAAAATCAAGCTCAAAAATATGATTCGCTGATTAGGTTAAAAGTTAGATCAAATTGAATTTTTTTTTTTGGAATTGTTTTATATGCTTCGATCTCCATGAAGTTACCGATTGAGATCACGCTTTGAGGTAAGGTTGGGGACGACACCCGTTCCGCTAGCAAACCAAGCCCAGGTCCCTTTAAACAGGCATACTTATAGTATTTTTTAAATTTATTTATTATCATTATAGTATTAGTTGGGCAACGGTGCTACCCGCACCAATCTATTTCACCACTCTCCTCACCGAAACACTCATTCTTACCGTTCGCCTTGATAATCAATGGTCTGAATTTTAAAAGAACCGTTAAACTCTTCCTTGATAGAGTCTTTTAAAATCCGGATCATCTAAAATACTTTCAGATGACGAAATTGAGAGCGGCAAAAGAAGATGTGAAAGTGAAACATAGCGGTGGAGTAGACTTTCTGTTAGTTGGGAACCGAAGAAGTCATATTTCTAGTCAGTTGGTCATTAGAAGGAAGGTGGTTCATGCATGTTACTTAAGACTTTGAGACTTTTGTTGAAACCGGCCAACTTCCCCCCACAATACGTCGAAAGACTTCCGCACCCTCTTTCTCTCTCTCTAGATTTCTCTCACTCTCCCCCTTGCATATATACACAAGTTTATAACCCCCACAATCACTGATTCACTATGTATGTATCATTGTAATTCAAATCCCTCTCACTTCTCTATATTTTTTCTCGAAACATGGCTTGCTTCCCCTCCACACCCAATCCCACAAAAGCAATAGCTGATGCAGCCTCATGGTACCGTGCCATAGTCGTAGTAACCCTCATCTTGTTCACCTCTGTCAAAGAGATCACCACAAGTGACGATGAACCGGTGCTGAGGGGAAACCGTCTCTTGGACCGGCCTTGCGACGAAATCTACGTCGTCGGAGAAGGCGAAACTCTCCATACCATCAGCGACAAGTGCGGCGACCCATTTATCGTCGAGCAGAACCCACACATCCATGACCCGGATGATGTTTTCCCCGGTCTTGTTATCAAGATTACCCCTTGTTATAAAACCAGGAAATCGCAATGGTAATTTAAGTAGTACCAGTATCTACCGAGAGAATTAGGTAGTACTCCCACTTTATTTTTGTAATACAAATTAATTATACGATTGACCATTTTGTTTTGTTTGTCTTTTTGGAAGACTAGTGCCGGGGTTCGTGCTCCACACGAATCACGTGCTCAATAAAAAAATTCGAAGCGATATCGTTGTTTTGAGGATTGGAATATGATGACATTTGGTGCGAAATGAAAGATGATTTGTTTTTATACATGCATTCATTAGGTAGAAGTTCAATACCAAGAGTACTTGATCTAATACCTATAAGTATTTGATCAAATCGTCTAACTTTTCATTCTCTAAAAACTTAAATGAAAAGTTAGATGATTAAATCAAGCACTTATAGGTATCGGATTGAGCTGATTTTACGCGGAAGCCTTTGAAAAAATGCTTTAAATATAATGAACGGCTCGGATCACTTGTGTGAGACTTTTAGTGGGCTCCACATAGAAATCTGTGCACAAATTTGCTGTGCCAGTAGACTGGTTCCTAATTTAGTGACTAAAAAACAAGGCTCGCAAAGAACGTGTTCATTTTTTTCTTGCAAAAATATTGCTGTCTGTGTAATATTTTTTCCCCTAGCTAGTCGCCTTTTCAGCTCCACTGCGAGCTACGTACAAGTCCTTAAAATTCTAGTTATCCCCACCAAGCAATTAATTAGTATTATAGCGATTGACCTAATTCTATTTTAATGTGGGTTTTCAACTGTCAGGAATCTGGCCTAGCTAGCACCAACATATCTCGAATAACTTGAATTTTTAGACATTGTAAATCGAAGGAGCCGAGTAGTACGTGTTTTGTTCGACCTTGGTTCGAAAGCTTAACAAGCTTCAAAATTAAAAATGTTCAATTTTGGTGTGCTAATGCAACAAGTCAATCTCAAACGAGCTTTTAACGAGCGAACATGAGTTGGAGGTTGAGCGGTATGATTCGTTTATCCACCTTAATCCACTTGTGTGTATATGCATATGCAAACATATGTACATTTACATTACATATACATATATACTCCGGCAAATGATTTTGTACACACACATATATCTGCATTTGAGATTTCAGTTGTTTATTTAAATATAATAATAAGAGCAAAATACTACATACTAAATCACTAGTATTTTATTTGTTCGTTTTCTTATTTTTTATATTTTTAACTCCCACCACTCATCAATACTTTGTTTTCTTGTCAAAACTCTTTCAAGAGAGCAAAGTTAGTTGTTCAAATTATAACATTGAATTAATGAAGACCTGATTATTCTTCGACTCAGCCATCCCCCCGATGCTAGCTTTGGGCTCCAACCCTTTGCCGATATGGATAAGGAGGACGACAAATATATCCAACTCTGTCCCTCCCTTGGTCCATCTCTATTTGCAATGTCTGGATGCATAAGGGGCCCATTGTGCAATTTAGTATTGTTATAGTTTCCAAGGATTAAACTGGAGCCCAATGTGTCATTACGATCCAAGCCCAAATCAAGTTGAAATCAATGATTTCAAATCATGGACAACAGTGTTGGGCTTTAGCCCATAAACTTGAATAAGGCAAAGAGACAAAAAGTAGGAGTAATTCAAGGATGAAGTCAGAAGACTTGGCAGCGGTTACCACCACAAAAGATTTTTAAAAATAGGGTAAATTTCAGTGACCTTCCCTGATGTTTCTGACAAAAACAGACATCTCCCTTGAGGTTTTGGAAATGCCACTAACCTCCCTTACTTTACTTGACAATATACAAGTACCCCCTTCCGTCAAGTTGCCGTTCAAAAACCTAACAGAATCTACTAGTTTCATAAAGTTGTGACTTTAAAGGTCAAAAATAGCCCTATCCTCTCTCTCTTCCTCTCCAATATCCAAACATTTCTAATTTCTCCCTTCTCCCCCATTCGGTTTCACCAGGCCACCACCATGTCCGCTTGCACCATCTCTCTCTCTCTCTCTCTCTCTCTCTCTCTCTCTCTCATTTTCCCCTTGTCTCTGTGCTATATGCACGTGTATGTAAACCTGAAGATAAATGTCTTTGAAAGCCCCATCACATATTTCAATCAACCTACCAAGAATTTTTTTTATCGGACCTACCAAGAATTGAAACCCAATTTTTTTGAACTCATTCAACAATTGAAACCCTGTTTTTTCACAACTCATTCTACGATTGAAACCCAGATTTTCCAAACTCTTTCAGCACATTGAAACCCAAATTCAACATAAAACCGGGCAAAATCAAATTCATAGCAGTACGTGATTTTGTTTACATACTAAAAAAAAAGAGAGGCAGAAATTGAAAACCCAATCTCAGGGCTGCACACAGGTCATAGACCAACCAAAACCCAATTGATGCTCCTCACCATAGCTATACCCAAGCAACCATTCCCCATCAATAACCTGATACCGATTGATCAAAAAATTGTCCATCTACATCCCCAAGTGCTATTCCTCCATTTAAAACCCTCAAATTCCATTAAAATGGTAACTACTTTGCTGTAATCAACATTTCCAATTGCTATTTAGGTACGTATAGGCAGAGCTTATTAATATGCCCGCATAATAGCAACTACAAGTGTATCTAAAACAAACCCACATAAACTGGTCACAATAACAAGAGATAAATACATAGATTTCTCCAACTTCCGGAAAAAAAATAATAATAATTTATGCCAGATTGCGTACTTAACCTAATCTGATAATGGCGTTGAGATTGGAGTGGTAATTGGGTGGTTGTGTTTGATGGGTTCAGTGGTGTGGTCGGTGGGTGGGGAAGAGGAGTTCCAGAAGAGGCGTCCTCTTTCATTTCATTGATGGCCATGGAGAGAGAGAGAGAGAGAGAGAGAGAGTTTAATGGAAATCGTTTGAGGCAGGTTTGATGCCTGAGATTTGTGTCTGGGAGGATGAGAGAGAGGGGGGTTACCATGGATCTCGTTTTTAGGGAGGAGTCCACAGAGAGAAGAAAGGCCAAAGATATGGAGGGTGGTTTCGTAAATTCGCCAACGAATTTAGCACCGTTTCGAGGTAATTAACGGGAAGGGGGTATTTGTATATTGTCAGGTAAAGTAAGGGAGGCTAGTGGTACTTCAGAAACCTCAAGGGAAGTGTCTGCTTTTGTCAGAAACCTTAGGGGAGGTTAGTGAAATTTACCCTTAAAAATAATACCATTTTTTTTTTAATTGGCAAAAGATGAATTTTATTAAAATGGGAAAAAGGGAAAGGGATCCAACAAAATGTTAGAAAAGACATCACAAGGGCAAAGCCCAAAACACCCGAGGGTCACAAGGGTCCAAAACGAAAACAACAATTAAGCCCGACCCAAGCTCAGATAATACATTAACAGCACCAAAACAACCTAACCCGGTCCAAGCCTGGACCGGCCCACCCAATCCATCCCCAGAACCCTAACGACTATGGCCAACTCCTCCCGTACAAACCACCGGCGCCCCGCCCTGCCTCGCTGTTAAGCCGAGCCAATCACTCCCAGATGTAGAGATTGGCGGCAGAAAACAAACCGGCCTACGAGAAAAGCAACCGCAGCAGTCAAAGCCAGGGGAACCACCACCACCAACAGCTGCCCCACCCCAGCTCCACACCTGCAACACAGACACCAAACGGCAAACAGCAACAGCCCAGAAGAAGCGAAATGACAGCCCCTCGCCCGATTGAGAGCTCCGAATGGTCGCCGACCGGACTTCGGCACATTAAACGACCCAAAACCCCGAGCCATGGGGGCCGCAACCACCCCCACCACCACCGGATTGAAACCTTCACCGGTCAATGCCCCATCTTCACCGATCTTTTTGAAATATAGAACACCTGTAAAATAAAACATTAGAAAAACAGCCTAGCTACTCCAAACCCCCACACCACTGCTCGCTCCGCCCACACACTCCGCTAGATCTACATCCGCCAGACCCACCACCAAACGACCTCCGATCTCGAGCCACCCTACGTCGCTAAACATCCGGAGGAAGCCAAGGAGACCACCGATTGGAGGCGACGGCAGCCGCCTCACCCTCCACACAGAGGAGGGCGGCGGCCCAAGAAAATGCAGGCGAGGGAAAAGGAAAGGAATCGGCATTGGAAGGAGAGAAGAAAGGAGAGAGAGATTGTGGGAGGGAGAGGAAAGAGGAGCCCGGGGGAGGAGGGAGGAGCGCCTCCCCCCCCCCAGGCGGCGGCGGCAGCAACTTGGAAACCCTTAGTCTAGAGAGAGAGAGGGAGAGGAAAGGTTTTGGAATAAGAATATGTATCCCCACATTATATCCCACCACCACTAGATTTTTTTTAAAATTATTTTGTTGTTAAATAGAAAGCCTTTTAGTCCTCTAGCTTTTGTTTTAATAAAGGAGGACCAAAAAATAGTCAAAAGCCAAATTTTATAGGCCTAAGTGACATGTTACAAAACATGAGGTCTAAATTAAGCAAAACCAAACTTCAAACTTTGTCTTTAATGCGAATTATGTTCGTATTAAGGTGTTAGTAGCCGTTTCAAAAAAAAAAAAGAAGGTGTTAGTAATATTTTTTTTAATCAAATTTGTATTAAGTTGTTAGATAAACAATTAAACACAAAATGGAAGAAGCCTAACAGCAAATCGAAGATTATGTTTTACTTGCATATGACAAACATCCTTTAATATAGTTTTTAGAATATTATGCTAATTTTTATCTAGAGTCGATAAATACTTCTAAGCATAGCGATCGATCTTTTTATTTTTTCAATATACATGTTCGTCACTACCAAGGTAAACTCCTGCTCCATCCTTAAAAAGTAGTATGCTCATTGCTCTTTTAAAAACTTTTTTTTTTTGTTTCATTTTTTTTAATCTGTTTTACTTGTTCTATTCTTCTCAATGAAAAGAATCGGAAAGACTAATTTTAAAAATTAAAAATACAGTAATCATGTGCCATGGTGGCGCTTTATGGATTTTTTTTTTCTTAAGGGCATGTTTGATTGCAGATTTTATTTTGGGAAGATTCGTAATGAGGTGAGATTAGAATTGAGATTGAAAATGAGGTGGGATTATTAATGAGGGGATGAATCATTTATTTATATTTATTTTGCATAGGATTCGATTGCAGGATTGTATTTCTTAAGGGCATGTTTGATTGCAGATTTTGTTTTAAGGGGATTCGTAATGAGGTGGGATTAGGATTGGGATTGAGAATGAGGTGGGATTAGGATTGGGATTGAGAATGAGGTGGGATTATTAATGAGGGGATGAATCATTTATTTATGTTTATTTTGCATAGGATTCGATTGTAAGATTGTAAATAACATGTTTGTTTTGACTAGGATTAGAATTATGATTGGAATTGGAATTGATGTGAGTTTTTATACTGATTTTGCTCAATCCCATGGGGATGAGATTCGTAGTAACACCGCCCCCTTGGTATTGCTAATACTCCATTTTGGGGGATTAACAATCCCAAGAGACAACTAGTCCCACCCATAAAAACCTTATCAAACAGGGTATTAGGAGCCCCATAGAATTATTAATCCAATCCCTCCTCCCAAACCTCCTATCAAACACGCCCTTAAGGGCATCATTCATTGAGTTCACACCAAAAGGATAAATTTTGAATTCTAAATCCATTCATTCATTCTATTCTTTTATTGCATTCACACTAAAAAAGAAGGAATGTTTTAAAATGTCCCACGCTAGTGGACGGTGGATTTAGAGTCTCTCAAAATTAGTTAGAGTGCACCTAAGCTGGTCTGAAGACTCTGAACCACCCAGTTAAAAGAAAAAAGAAGTTAAGATTTTCTGAAAGAACAAGAAGTTTGGTAACTTTGGTTGTGGTATAGAAAAAGGAAAAAAAAAAGTTTTGAAAAGACAGAAATACAGTAAAAAATAACAAACGTACAAAAGCACATCTTGTTCTAGGAAAAATTTAAAAAAACTCCTGAACTTTGAACTCAATGTCAAATAGACACCTGAACTTAAATAAACTTCAATTGAACACCCGAACTTTCACTCCGTTATTCAATTTACCCCCGGCCGTCTCAATCCGTGACTTTCCTAATGGCAACCGCTGAGCTGAACACTAACAGACAGAACAAAACGTTAGAGGGAGAAATTGGAGGGAAACAACAGTGATCTGGCACCTTTTTAAGGCCCCGTTCGGCTAAATAAGCCTATTGGCTTATTTTTTGTCTTTATTCAACTTTTTTTCATATTTGTTAGTTTTTCGTCAATTTTTTGGAGATTATTGCATCGTCATAACGAGAGGAATCAAAAAGTAAAAAATTATGATCGAAATTCATTTTTTTAATAAAGACGAAAAAATTGACTTATTGACTTATTTTTATCTTTATTAAAAAAAAAGTAGGTTTCGATTGTAATTCGTTACTTTTTAGATTCCTCTTTTCATGACGATGCAATAATCCCCAAAAAATGACAAAAAAATACAAAAAAAATTTGAATAAGGACAAAAAATAAGCCAGTAAGCTTATTTAGCCGAACGGGGCCTTAAAAAGGTGCCAGATCACTGTTGTTTCCCTCAAATTTCTCCCTCTAATGTTTTGTTGTGTCTTTTAGTGTCCAGCTCAGCTGTTGCCGTTAGGAAAGTCACGGATTGAGACGGAAGGGGGTAAATTGAATAACGGAGTAAAAATTTAGGTGTTCAATTGAAATTTATTTAAGTTCAAGTGCTTGTTTGACATTAGATTCAAAGTTCAGGGGTTTTTTTGAAATTTTCCCTCTTGTTCTTTGTTGTTTGTTAGTAGCAATAAATAGAGCTTTTAATGATCCCCGTGGACAGTTACCTTTTAACCCACCCTTTGTTGTACTACGGTACTAGAGCTTTTAATGATCCCAGTGGACAATTAGGCCCCATTCCAAAAACTTTTTTAAAAAATACTCGTAAGTAGCTTATTTCACATTTTTAAACTTAAAAATAATGTAAATAAAAAAATAATTTTTTAACTGTTTTTGCACCGTATAAAGATCTTGATGGGATCTATCAAACAAGATCCATGTTGGTAGGAAAATTATTTCCGTAAACACATTATTTTTAAACTTGAAATTGTCTTCTTAAAAAATAAGTATTTATTTGGAGTTACGCAACGGAGCCTTAGGGGCCTGAGATCCTCTGTCCGACTCTTGCCTATCCGACTCCCTGTCCCATCCTTCCATATGTGACACCTGTCCCCCTTTAACTTATCCTCTAACCCTGTTACAACCCAGTTACCCCCCAATTCTTTTCTTACTCCCCAATTTTACTAGTTCCCTACTTCCATTTATTTTCAAAACTAGGTTCCACAAGAAACTATTCCCCACTTCTGTTTCTTGTTACAATTGTCGCATTATTTTTCTGCAACTGAACATATGCACTATTTACCAAAAAAAAATACTCCCCCGTCTCTAATCTTTTGTCTCTCGTCCTATCTCAACTAAATAAAAAAATTAATTATAACTTTTAATTGAACATGTGCATTTTCCAGTGAGTGCTTTGATAAAGAGGAATTAAGAACGAAAAACATAGAACTTCAAAAATCAACGTGGTAAGTTAGATTGGTACATCACAAAAAGACACATGAAGTTTGCTCACTTTTGGGAATTAGCATAATTATAACATGTTATCAGAGCTAACTTTTCAAAAGCTTTTTCTCTTTGTTTATGTTATAGTTGCACTTTGTTTCATTATGATTTGTGTGTTCCGGATTCTTTATACATTGAGGAAGAATTATTCTACGCATATGGAGCACCGTCATGAGTTTAAAGTGCGGTGTCCTAAACTCATTCTCCATCATATGTATGTCTTTCAGTAAATAGAATGGAAACACTACTAGCGTGCATCGAACATGAATGAAAAAAATTAAACTATTTTTTTATCAACTAACGTTGTAGGTGTTCGATAGACATCTCCGAAAAACATTAATGTAATATTTTTTTTGGCTCTTACATTGCACGGAGCATAGTGCTAGTAAAAAAGTACTCCGTAGAAGGAAGTTTCGACTGTTTCGTCCTGGTAACAAGGGAACTGGGGTGGGGGGGTGTTAACGGAGTTGTAACAGAAAGAGGATGAGTTAAAGGGGGACAGGTGTCACATGTTGAAGGCTGGGACAGGGAGTCGGACAGGCAT
This sequence comes from Rhododendron simsii, assembly GCA_014282245.1. Taxonomy (NCBI): domain Eukaryota; kingdom Viridiplantae; phylum Streptophyta; class Magnoliopsida; order Ericales; family Ericaceae; genus Rhododendron; species Rhododendron simsii. The sequence goes on along the minus strand of CM024955.1, from coordinate 29,586,024 downwards.
GAGTCAGATAGAGGATCTCAAGCCGGACAGTTAACCCACTCTTTTATTCGGAACTAGCGTTGTGTTCCGTTCAGTGCACGGGGCAACAAAAGTTCGTTGGGGTGAAATTTATTCATCGTCTTGTACATTGTTTTTTGGGACGGTGAAAAATTTATTAATCACCGAATTTAAAAATTACAACGATTAAAAGAATAAGGGTACAAGAAAATTAAAATTACTCCCTTCATCCCAATTTGTTCAGCTACTTTGACTGTCATGAAATTTAAGGAAATATTGTACTTACATTGACTTTTGATCAATTTTACCATTTTACCCTTTTAAGAAAATATTGCTAAAATTTTGCACAAAAAAATAATTGAACCCACCAAATTCAAAATTACTCTCCTGATGAAGAGAATGGAGCCAAATTCAATGTTTTGCAAGCCATTTGCTCCGTTTTTCTTTAACCATGTTTAAAATTTGAATTTGGGGGGAGAAAATTTCTCTTTAAAACTGTCTCCTTAAATGAGGGGTAAAATGGTAATCTGGACATCTAAAAATGAAAAGTTTTAAAATAAGCGTATCATTTTGGGACATCCCAAAAAGGGATAAGGGCGGAACAAATTGGGATGAAGGGAGTACTTAATCTTCATAGGTACCGGAGACCCAAGTGCTGGTCAAAAACCAACAAAATCCTAAAACACGCCCAAACCCGAAATGCCGCCTATCTCCTGATCTGCCACCCCACCTGAACAAACCCCTGCCCAAGTCGCCAACCCATCGAAGAGCTGGAAACTGAAGCACCACCGTCGTCGCGAGGATCATCGTGAACCCGTATGTCGCCGATCCCAAAAACGCCCCGAGAAAAGCGAGCAACCTCAGATCTCGTTCTCCCGCTCATTGTCTTGTACATTGAACCAAACACAAAGTTAATAATTTATTGTGTGTGTGTAAGTATAAATATGATCAATTAAAACAGAAAATAAGAAGAAAAATTCATAAAACGTAAACAAATTAGTAATCCGTAAAAGATAAGGAGCAGACCATTCGAACCGAAAATGGTCACCAACGATAGGGACAAAATTCTGGTATTAGGAAGCTTCCAATGCATCCAATTACCTTATTTCAGCCCACACCATGCTCTCTCTCTCTCTCTCTCTCTCTCTCTCTCTCTCTCTCTCTCTCTCTCCCCTCCACGTTCTCTCTCACTGATTGCATAATCCCCTGTTTTCTCTCTCCATTTTTAGAAATAAAAAAATCAAAATTTTAGGAATTTAGGATTGAGGGTTGAGAGGGTTTTGTCTTCAACTACATTTCTATAATATATTGATAGATAGATAGGTAGATCCATCTGTTTTGCTGCAGTTATGATCCATATGGTCACGTGTGTGTATAATGTACACTTTTGGCTTATATTAGCCATTCAATATTTTTGTCAAAGAGGTTACGGTTAGTTAATGTCGATCGACTATGCATAACTTTATGTAACCAATTACTCCTACTTAGCAATTTTTTATTCTTTTACGTTACGTTCACTAGTTACAGTTGTTGGAAAATATTTCGTATATAATATTTTGCTTTCGGGTGTGAATTTAAATCGATTTGATGTAGAATCGTGTCTTTTGAGTGGCATATGTTTATCGTGAATGGACGCGTTTATTATGAGCAGAGTTGTTCCTATTTTCCTGGTGACTATTTGGAAAGTCACTAGAGGAAGTATAGGTCAAGTGACCCACACTGATTTCCAATTGGACTTCAGGTTGGTGTTGTGAGATGCACAGTATCATGCTGCGCACCTCCAAATCTTCGGATCGTGCATCTAATGGCTCCGATCTCATCTCAGCAACCAACGATCGAGAGTCGTTCATTGCCGAGATAAGATCCGAGTTATCGAATGCATAATCCGACGGCTCAGAAATGTGCAGCATGGTGCTGCGCACACCACTGCATATCACCGTCCCCCAATTCTTCCCAATTTTCTCCATTGATGAGTGATATTCTTTAATTTTGACCCCACTATTAAGATAGAATGGCCTCTAGCGTGAATCACAGGTATACTTTTTTTTCCCGCATTCACAGGTATACTACAAGTTGCATATTTGCCCCACACCCCGAGAAATTGATTTTGGTAGGAATGGCTAAAAAGATTTGACATGTTTCTAAATTATTGACCTCACAGCCCTAAAGTTCTACACTTGCGCCCCTGTTTATATCGCATCCTTCGTTCATTTTGGGTTGTTCATTTTCCTGATATATTTGTGAGAGTACAGACGTAAGTTTTGGTTTGACAGATCCATCAATTGCAGTGTTGTTTCTGTAGGGCGTTCAATGATCTGTGGGCTGTTAGATCTGACTTATGTACAAAGTACAATACTCGCCTTGCTCATAACCTTGTTTTCATCGATTTCAAGTTTTGATGTAACAATCCAGATCCTCAAGTACCACGATATTAAAAAGACCACAATCTGTCTTTTATTTCAAAAACTTTGCAATTTACAACTATCACTAAAGTAAAATAAATAACACCCACTCTCGCAGCAACTCAGACAAGCTCGCATCACCGGCACCTGCCTCGCTAATCAACCTGCAAGCTGGAGTCCAAAAGGACTTCAGGAGTGTGTGAGACATAATAACGTGTACAATATCAACACTAAAATAACTGCACAACATCAACCACAAATATAACACATTCCAAATAAATGGAACTACACATCCGGTCATTCTCAGTATATGACGGGTAACGTACCACCTCACTAGCCTCATCATAGCCCATTGGCCAACTTGTCTTTCGGCAGAACTTATTAGCCTAGTCACCCCGTCGTATACCAAACAGTTTCACGACATACAATCACCGCACATAACACAGCTAACAAGAATCCAACATTAATATTGTACAAAAAACATGTATCTCACACTCACCGTCACTCGGATTCCATAACAATGTTGGATTCCTTTGCCGATCATTTCTTCTCTCGGTTCCTCTCAAACTTTCTTACTGTTCTCTAACCTTGTAAAGGAATACTCGTTCCTATATACTCACATATATGTATATTGTACCATGCCAAAGGCAAGAAGCCACGGGAAACCCCATGCACCCACAAGCCTACAAAATTACTACAACTAAGATAGTAAATTCCCCCCCATAGTTACACGTTTCACTAACTAAGGTCCAAAGACATAATGGTGATAAATGCTCATCTTTATCTGCCAATTAACTACATCACTATCTTTTTTTTCCCTTTTTTTAAATACGGGGTATTACATTTGAGTTATGATTTTATTGCGTTTTCATTGGGTTCATGACAAAAGTAATCGAAAGTGAACATATTTTTATTTCTAACAATAGTAACAAAGCATTATATTCATTATGTAAGGTCCATAACAAATAAATCTAATAAACAACTTAAGAAATATAATCACATATGGGAAAAATATATTTTATATGCAAAGATAACAACCAACGATCAATTTTTGCTTTTTGCAATATTTGACCCTTTTACTTCTCAATAAAGAATATGCATGGGTGAACTTAACGAGTCCCGCTCCTCTTCAATCCCTTTAAATGGATTGGAGGGAACACTCTTTCTATTCCTGGCTCAGAAAAGAAATTTTCAATTATATTTCAATAATCGGGACCGTTCATAATTTTAATTCCTTGAGAGCATTAAGCATGCCAAAAATCAGTTTGATGATCAATTATCGTTTGATATGATTTCAAAACAGATTTATATTGCAAAAAATTTAGAATGGGGTTTTGTTCCAATGTTGCAATCTTATATTTTGCAAGATAATGTGTTCCAAAATCATATCTAATGTCCAATAAATCTGATTTTTGGCATACTTTATGTTCTCAACGAGCAAAACAAAATGAACTATTTCGATCATTGACGTGAGATCGTAAAAAAGTTGGGAAAAAAACCGAAATGGCCCCTGTAACTCTAGAAAAGGGGCCCATTCGTGTCTGCGGTTAACGGAGTTTAACGACAGTTAGTAATTAGACCAAGTACATTGAAACAAAATAAAAACTATAGAGTATAAATCGAGCTAATTCAAACTGTAGGGAACAAGTTGACACAAATACTAAACTACAAGGACCATTTCGATTTTTTTCCTAAAAAAGTTTTACGGGCCAAGATTGGAGAGAGTTTTCTCTCCATTAATGATTGGAGATGAGCCGGACTTGAACTGAACATCATTTAGCCTTTTTAGCCATAAGATTTTCTTTGATAGCACTCATTATACTCTTAGATACATAAAAAGTTATCCCCAGTATAGTTGAGCGAATGATGAACCAAAGACTTCCTTACTCAAATTTAAAGAGGACTCTAATGCTGTAGGTTAGTGACCCTAAATTTAAAATAAGCTAGTTTGGTAACAACTAATCTATTATTAATTCACCAGTAGTCTAATGATATAGCTGTAATTTGTTGAAGCGTCAATGTACTTAAATTTTGGACAACACACATCACTTGTCCAAGAATGGAAATTAATCATGCCGAACTGCTTTTTCAATATCTCTTCTAAAATTAATTGGTGTTGGGAAGGCTTCAATTAAGTCTTTTATGTCATTTGACATTGCACCCGCAAGTCTATTTTTAGAGCGGTCACAGAGAGTAGCATTATATAACCAAATCATAGAGGCACTCCCGGCCCAACAATCCCCTCATGATGATGCTCCCGTGACTTGAACGTACTCATGACTTCTTGGTTGTGATACCACTTTTCGGAGTACTATTTTTCCATCATTTCTCCTAAAACCAATTGGTGTTAAGGAGAGTTTCAATTAAGTCTTTTCTGATATTGGACATTGCACCTACAAGGACTCCTATGTTTTTAGAGCAGTTGCAATAAGTGACATTGAGTAACTAAATCCATGGAAGCACTCCGGCCCCAACAAACCAGAATCCTTATGACCTTGCTCTGGCGTTTGGTGATTCTTTTATTTTCTTTTATATTTTATATATCTTTCTCAATACATATCCTATAGGTTCGGTTGCGTTCAATTTTTTCCTCATTTCTCATACCAACACGTTTGGTTTTTACCTTTTTTCCCCCCCTTCCCCAGACCAGCACGTTTGACATGGGGACCCCACAAACACAAAATCTTTAAAAGTGCTAGGAACAAGGAAAAAGTACCGAAAATTACCCAGAATACACTTGTAGAATTATTTATGATCGGTAATAAACGTTTATTACCGATCCTAAATACATTGTTCCGGATTTTTTTTTCTTTGTACGTACCTTGCATTGCCCCAAAATCTTATCAAATTCTTTGGTTTATTTTTTTGCCACTTCAACCAAAATCTGGTGGCATACTACACATGGTGAATTTCTTTTGGAAGGAACCCATCTAAATGTCAACTTCTCTAGAAAATTTTGTCCTCAAACACGCAAGAATGTCTCCTTAAACACGAAAGAAAAGCAAAAGAAATTTCACTTTCAATCACGACCACATCAGGCTTGACTGAGGAGGCCCGCGGCCTGCGCGCAGGCGGCTCCTCACATGGGATTCGTTCTGAGCTCACAAAATAATTCATATCGTCCATTTTGTTTCGCTCATCAAGTTGATAAGACTTACAAAATATTATATGCATCAGCTATCAGCAAGCACACCAATGTTCTGGAAATTGGACCGGTGAACGAATCGAAAATGAACCAGAGATGGGTCAATTGGGTTGAACTTATTACATAATGAATATAATTATATACAAAAATTAATAAATAAAAAAAATTACATTTGGGTGTTTAAAAATTAAAATTATCTATGTAAATAGACTAGTTCAGTCATGAAACCAAGTTTAATTGGTTCAATGGTTCAACTGTGGGGTTACTCCAGTTTTCACTTTTAAGACCGTTTTGTACTTCAAACGGTTTTTTGGGATGATTAGACTGGTTGAACTGTTCAATTGATCGAATTGATCCGGTCTGATTTTGAAAACATTGTATGTGGCACGTTTGTCGTAAACTTTGTTTCAAACGGTTGTTTGGAGTAATTTTTTGAAGTAAAAACTATGCATGTTTCGATCATATTTATATCAATATCTGATCAACTCAATTTTTTTTTGTTCTTAACAAACCTGGCGAGGCGAACAAAATGACAGTTAATACGAATTACCATTTTGGGCTGGAGAGAGCCCCCACATGAAGAGCACAGTGCTCACAACCAATGTTGTCAAATCGGGATACGTATCGTGTATCGTTTATTTCATTTTTTGTATCGTATCGGGATACGTATCGTGTATCGTAAGATACGTTGACGAAAACAAATATAATATAAAATAATATTAATACTTAATTATAATCTAAAATCTGTTAGATATATAAAAATAAGTGTTCAATGTGTGAAAAATAGGCTTTTAGGATGGAAAATTTCAAGACTCCCAAGTAGGGTTTATCATAATGAGGCTTTTCTCGTGCCTGAGTCATGCAACAAAAGATCAAAATATGTTCTTTCTTCTATTCGAATTTTGGTTTTCTCTAAATGGTTTGGATACTGTCATAATTAGATCAAAGTCAAACGATTCATAATGCGTTTGTGTTCCAATTCTTAAAATATGGAATGATTTCTTCTCAACAAGAAATCGTAGGATACGTTCCGAATCGGGATACGCTATTGTATCGTAAGATACGTCATCGTATCGTAGGATTTCTATACAAAAAGGATACGAGGTGGGATATGTATCGTTTTTGAAAGGAGACGATACGAATCGTAGGATACGTATCCCGTATCGTAAGATTTTAACAACCATGCTCACAACATACCCCCATTTGGTCATTTTGCTTTAAAAAAAAAAAAAAGAAATTAGAACCCAAACTCTGTAATTATTTGTTTGTTGCTTTCGACACTCCACTTGATTCCATGCAGATACATTTCTCTTCTTCTCTTGAAGAGGTGAGGTTACCACAATGGCCTTCTCTTTTTAATTCCTTGCATTTTCTCTTTAATACTAATACATATCCTCACGAACAAGACTCATGACAGCGCACACTCTTTTCTTTCCCGTCCAAACAAATCCAGAGAGATGATTTTCATTTCTCACCTAATTAAAATGATTTAATGAGATACACAACGACAATTTGGGCGAAGGGAATGAATTATATTTGTTTGTTTTCTCACCAAACGCCCCACTCTAGTAATTAATGAACTGTCAAGCATTAGCTTTAATTTGTTATTTTTTGGGCACGCATCAGTGATTTGGACAGGCAGTGGGGGATGAGGGAAGGAAACTAGCTAGCTATCGGCATTCATTTTCCTTTTTTTTTTTTTTCTACAAATACCAATTTTTCTCTAAATTGAGAAATGAGGGTCGGTGCAACATTGGTATTAATATCGTTCAACGAGCAAGTTAACAACTCCCTCTCTTTCAGAGGGAAAAAAAGTGGCAGGAGAATTTTTCTGATCATAAAGGGGCATTTTGTTTGATAATTAAGTGGGAATTTTGTTTGAAGAGAAACAGATCCTTGGGAGGTGCTTTTTGCGTTTTTCTGATTTTGATTTGATCGTATGGGTTCAAAGCCTTTGTGGGGTTTTGTTTCTGCTGCTCTCCTTGGAATTCTCCTCCTTCAGTATGGTTCTTGTTTTGCTGAGAAAGGTACTCCTCTCTCTCTCTCTCTCTCTTCCTTCAGTATGGTTCTTGTTTTGCTGAGAAAGGTACTCCTCTCTCTCTCTCTCTCCCCCTACCTATCTATTTTCTTAGTTGACTAAACTTGACTTGCAAATATTCTGCCTTCATTTCTTTTTTGCTTTCACTGTGCTAGAGGTGGCTGCATGTATTGAATGATTTTCACGGTGTTAGGTCTGATTCAAATTCTATAGTCTCAATACGGTACAATTTTTCATAAAGAGGGTGATTTGCATTCTGAATAAATGTTCCATAAATTCATCTTAATCTATGTAATCTTCACTACATTCATCTAGTTGTGGTTATTGTTTTATTTTGTTTTATTTTAATAACTGGATGTTCGGGCCTGCTTGCACACATCTCAACCAATACTTCGGAACTCAAAAGTTAACGACTAAGTAAGTCTTCTCATAGCTGTAAGGCTTGAAATGTTTGGTTTCTGAAAAATTCGAACATATGACCTCATAAAAGATAAACACGGAGTGTATTCTTTCTCCTACCGATGTACCTATTGTTTCTTCATTTACTTTCCTCCAGTCGTTTGCACAATAATTGGTTGTTAACGTAAGAGTAATTACACATTTTGGATAGAATTTATACAATCAACACCGCCTGAATGACACGATGATCTTTACATTTATTTGTTTGTAGAATAAAGGGATCACATTTGAGCGACACGTATACATCCTTACGTATTTAAATTCTTTATAAATTATCTATGTGTTTACATTTTCTATATGGTTTAATCAGTACTGGTCATGTCGAATGAATATGGTCTATATATAATAGTGAAACGGGGGCGGTTACACTAGAGGTTTAGGGGTTTAAGCGAACTTTCTGAATTTAAAAAATGCACTTAAATTTTATTTATTTTTTTGCATATAATTTGGAATTTCATACATATTGTTTGTAGTAGATAATTCGTAAAATACCAAAGTACATAAAAATTTATTTAAATTTGTGAATAAATAGATCATATAGCTCAACAAAACGAAGTAAACTTTGCTTCCTAAATTTTTTCAACAAGAATAAATATCTTTATTTTATATTGTGTTTCCATGCAAAAAAAATTTGCATACATGCATTTCTGTTGTTATTGCTGACTTAAAATCCTACCGCCGCTCTCCCCGGTGACACCCGAAGCAGGCAGGAAATTTCAGTTTTCATTAATACTTCATAATTTGTCATATGATTAGACCAGTTAGAGACACTGAGTACTAATGACAATTGACAACAAATATTATTGGATCACCAGTCCATTCCATATATTTCTTCCTACGTTCAACATTATTTTTTTATTCAATTATTGAGACGTTTGTTCCCAAGCGTAAAACTTGACGTACTCTTTATTAAGTTTTTTTTAATAAAATGTTACTTTTGTTGATAAAAAAAAGTAAAACTATTTACTGAAAAACTGCGCTCTTTCTCTCTCAGGTCCATATCCCACGTTCACCCACCAAGCCACAGTGGCACCCCCAGTGTCATTCTACGACTACATCATCGTAGGCGGCGGAACCGCCGGCTGCTCCCTAGCCGCCACCCTATCCGAACGGGCCACCGTCCTCGTCCTCGAAAGGGGCGGCTCCCCGTACGGCAACCCCACCATATCCAACATAGCCACCTTCGCTGCCACCCTCGCAAACGTCTCCCCCTCCTCCCCCTCCCAAACCTTCGTCTCCACGGACGGCGTCATCAATGCCCGGGCCCGTGTGCTGGGCGGCGGCACCTGCCTCAACGCGGGCTTTTACACCCGGGCCAGCGCCGACTACGTCAGGCGGGCCGGGTGGGACCCGCAGCTGGTCAAGGAGTCGTACGAGTGGGTGGAGAAGAAGATCGTGTTCCGGCCGCCAATGCTGCAGTGGCAGTCGGCGGTGAGGGAGGGGTTGCTGGAGGTGGGGGTTTTGCCGGATAACGGGTACACGTTCGAACATATTTATGGGACTAAAGTTGGCGGGACTATTTTTGATGAGAATGGGCATAGACATACGGCTGCTGATTTGTTGGAGTATGCGGATCCCAGGCAGATTACTGTTTATTTGAATGCAGTTGTGCACCAAATCTACTTCGACAAAGGTGAGGATTAACAGACATCGTATTCACATGCATACATATGCCTTGTGAAAGAAGGCTAATACCCCGGTTATTATGCTAAGGTTCTTATTTTTGAAGTGTTTATTTTCCGTTTTATATTCTCTCATAATACATTATTTTTAATTCATAAAAATAAGTACTCATTTTCTTTAGTGGAAAAGGGCTTAAGATTTCATCAGGAAAAGAAAACACCAATGTGCATAATATTCGCTAGTAAATTACATATATGGTTTTTTTTTTAATCAGGAAAATTTTATTTATCACGAGGATAAAAAAATGAAATCAGTACTTAATTTACTAGTGGAACTATGTATACCGTGGGGTGGGCTATAGCCCAGGCCGATTTTGAGAAAACCAAAAAATTTCTTATGTAAAATTTAGCTCAAATAATTTAGCCCAACCCATTTTACTCACCAACCCATTTCTGCCCAGAGTAGTTTACATTTCTGGTCCCACCCTACTACATGTTTATTTTTAGGCTAGTGTACATGCATGGATAATTATGAAGATTACAAATTTAAAGAAAATTGCACAGGACATGATTTCTATATCTCAATCTTCAAAAACTCGCTATGAATTTTTCAGTACGTATTAATTTCTTATTCATTTCATTGCTTCATTCTCTCACATAACCGGGGATCTCATAGACCGGATTTGTTGGGGTCTCTACCATTCATTTGAGAGGTGGGGGCATTGTTCCCGAATAGGGACGGAAACGAACTAAGCAATTGGTAATGCCCGGTTCGGTTCGGCCACTAAATGAGTTGAGCTTGTATTCGAGTTTTTGGCTCGTTTAGTAAATGAGCTGAGTGTAGCTCGATTTGATTAAAGAGACTCATTTAGTAAATGACTAAGCTGGAGCTCGACAAGGATTGGCCCGACTCGTTTATATCCCTATTCCCAAAGTACTAAATTAGGAATTTGTTGACCGTACCAAAAGTGCTTAAAAAAAATATTTTCCGCTTGACCAAAAAAAAATAGTGCTTAAAAAACAACAGGAGTAGGAAAAAAAGAAAAGGCAATAATGCTAAGGACAATGATTTGAACGCTAACTTTATAGTACAACTTTGGACGCTGTCCAAAGATTGATTTGATATGTGGATCTATTTGCATTTAACAGTTTCTGACACAGTTATCTTCAGGATGCGTGTTTTTCGGGATGCGTGTTTGTAGACTTTTCCTAACGCTAATGATGACTTGGCTTTTAGTGATATAAGGTCCCGTTCGGCTAAATAAGTCAAGTGGTTTATTTTTTTTCGTCATTACTCAATTTTTTTTCGTATTTGTTAGTTTGTCGTTAATTTTTGGGGGATTATTGCATCGTCGTGACGAGAGAAATTTTCGTCTTTATTAAAAAAATTGATTTTAATCATAATTTTTTACTTTTTAAATTTCGCAATAATCCCCCAAAAATTAATGACAAACTAACAAATACAAAAAAAAAATAAATAAATAAGAACAAACAAATAAATCACTTGATTTATTTAACCGAACGAGCCCTAATTTGCTGTAGCAATAATATTGCAGGGCTACTAAAGCCAAGAGCTACTGGCGTAGAATTCAGAGATAAAGAAGGAAACATCCACAGAGCATACCTCAAAGTGGGCTCCACGAGCGAAATCATATTGTCAGCTGGAGCCCTAGGAAGCCCACAGCTGCTGATGCTGAGTGGTATAGGGCCGAGCCCACATCTTATGGCCCACGGGATCGAGGTGGTGCTGGACCAGCCCATGGTTGGTCAAGGGATGTCTGATAATCCGATGAATGCGGTCCTCATTCCCTCGCCCCGGCCCGTCGAAGTCTCTCTCATTCAAGTCGTGGGTATTACCCGGTTTGAGAGCTATATCGAGACCGCCAGCGGTTCCCTGTTGACCCTTGTGGGGGCCCGTAGCCTTGGTGAATTCTTCACGTCGTTGGCAAATCAGGTTTGTTGTTCTTACACCAAGACTAGGCCCAAGTCATGGAGGATGTCGTTACATATCCGAAATGATATTCAGAAATGATTACCGTAGCATTATTATCAAAAGTAATGATAGACCTTGCATCTTTATGTGTAGAGACCATACTCAATCACAAGTCACGAGTGATTGAATGATTGTTCGTAAATAGTTGTCCTTTTATAAAATTTGAAAATAGGAAGTTTTTAGGTTTCAAAATTATCTGTTATGAATAATGTCGTATATAACTGCAATAATGTCCGGACTAACTTTCGTGTACCTCGATTAATTTCATGGCCCTGAAGTTAAGGACTCCAAGGTTCGGAATATTTGGCCTTCGTAGGATTCGAACTTGCGATCTCTCGAGGGGCAAGCCCTTTAGCTGTTTTCTCATGTATATTTGGCCAAACAAGTTGCATTTTCAAAAATTGCATTCTCACGGGTCTCTTTAAAACTTTATTTTTACAAAGAAAACTAGTAACCGGACATCATTGAGTAAAACTAGAATTACCAGACACGTAAATTGAGCAATAACTTAACACCATTTTGGTATCTCCATTTTATTGAAGAGAGATACGTAATCCCATGCCCGATGCAAATATACAAATGTTGAGACTGTCCCCCTTAAAACAAGGACACTCTAGCTTTTTTCCTTTTTTTCATCTCCATTTCAACTGCTTTGACTTGAATTGTAAGTCATGAGAATTTAATCTTTTTCACATTTTGCAGACAGCCCAGCACTTCACACTGGTTCCAAACGAAAGGGTCATTTACCATATTACCCTATATCTATTATGTGTTGATCAACACTGAGTAAAAGCACTTGCGTTTTTTCATTTTTAACGTTCTGATCTAACAGGATTCAATGAGAATTGAAGTCTTCTCTCTCTCTCTCTCTCTCTGGGTATCCACTTGGCCGTCTGCTGATGTGTGAACAGATGGAAGAAGTGGAAAAGAGGAGGGAGAGGCAAAATTAATAAAATGAAGGGAGGAATGGGGGTATTTTGGTAATTGTGGCAAAAATGGGAAAAGCCAAAACGTGAAAAGCTCCTCCAACTGAGATTCTCGGTTTTTGCTTCTAAACCCAAAAACCAAAAATCCATTCTCCCATAATCCATTCTCATAATGAGTTGCCAAACACTCAAAATGAGAAAATGAAAATCTAAAAATGCAAAAATTGAGTTGCCAAACACCCCCGTAATCCCATGCCCGATGCAAATATACAAATGTTGAGACTGTCCCCCTTAAAACAAGGACACTCTAGCTTTTTTCCATTTTTTCATCTCCATTTCAACTGCTTTGACTTGAATTGTAAGCCATGAGAATTTAATCTTTTTCACATTTGCAGACAGCCCAGCACTTCACACTGGTTCCAAACGAAATCAACCCACTTTTGAACCCGGATATCAACGCGGGAGTCATCCTAGAAAAGACTGCGGGTCCACTCTCAACCGGTTACCTGGAGCTCCTAAGCCGGGATCCGAATGAGAACCCGCAAGTCACGTTCAACTACTTCCAACATCCACTAGACCTCGAGAGGTGTGTCCAAGGCATGAGAACCATAATTGAGGTTATAGAATCTGCGCCTCTTTCAAGTTTCCGGTACCCTGCCTTGTCTGTGCAAACACTCCTTCACCTGATGCTCAGCTTGCCATTGAACGCACGGCCGCGACATCTCAATGCCGCATTTTCTCTGGAACAGTATTGTATTGATACTGTGATGACCATTTGGCATTACCATGGAGGGTGTCAAGTGGGACAGGTCGTGGATCATGACTATAAGGTGCTTGGGGTGGATGGGTTGCGGGTTATTGATGGATCCACGTTTTATGGCTCCCCCGGAACAAATCCTCAGGCTACTGTCATGATGCTTGGAAGGTAATCACAATCTGATTTTCCTACATAAGATATACACAGAATCATGTGATTGTTATATTATTGAAATAAAATGACAACTTTGGACTGAAATCAACCACATTCCGTAGGAATGAAATTTTCTGCACAAAGTTTCTGTCTGCATAATCTACCCTTGTGATTATCATTGTGGTACCGTATTTGTATTGTTACTCTTGATTTTTTTGGAGGTTTTGATCTTGAATTGTGATGCAGGTACATGGGACAGAGAATCCTGCAGGAGAGGTTTCCAAATGGGAAGAAGTAGAAAATGCTAGTACTGATCCTTGGCCTGTAAAAGATAACCTATGTTTGTTAATTTTGTGCATTTGTTGGGATGGATTTGGGTAATAAATTGAGCTTGTACGTTGTAATGTTTGTGTCACGTATTCGAGTGATACGAATTTAGTTTTGGAATTGTGAAGGGTTGCTATATAAGCAAATCACTATTTGTTAATTGGCTTAGATGTACTGGACAAATAAGAATTTCCTGGAACAGGATCAATTACATTTCGGAGTTACTATTGTTTGATTCTTTTCCAAACTCCTTTTGTGCTTAACTGAAAAGAAAAACAGGAAGGTTCAATAACATACTGCCGTCATGCGTTCTGATTAAGGCCTCTTATTTCCTCATTGTGGTTTCAGACCTGCTACAAAATGACAGAATTAACAAGCTTTTGAGTCAGAAAACAATAAAGAAAATCCAGCTAAACGATCCAGATAGACGAAGATCGTATTCAAGAGAATGAATTTTTACCCTAAAAAGGCAGTACAATTGAAATCGGAACAAAGGGACTGCTTCGACTCTTGGAAAGTTGATCCTACATCAAGTAAAAGCTTAAGAGAGAAGAATATGACAATGGATATGCCATTTCAATACCCATCTTAGTCAGACTTTCCCATAGCAAAGAGTACAGCATCTGCTTTCAACTGCTTTTTTCCCCGTCTTGCCTGCAAATATGCGATGGGATGGAGAGTGGGGGAATCTGATTTAAAATGCAAAAGATAAGAATTGATCAAGGCCAAGAAAAGAAACCTTTGGAAGGATATATCCATAATAGCATCACTAAGTCGGATATGCCATTTCTTCAGTGGTTTATTCCCTTGAGCCCCAATGAAGAGTGTATATAAAAGCTAGTTCATGGATCACTCTCCAAAACTCAGAAGCAGTTCAATAGGCAATTCAGCCAAAGGATTGAGTTTCGTAAGCAAACCAGTCATAGGGCCACTTTCTATTGGCATGCAACGGTGATTGGTGCTTCCGGCATAGAAATCCAGTGACATGCCAAAGGAGAGTTGCCCTGTGACTGCTTCAGCTTAATGCATGTATGGCTTGTACCCATGTAATGCTTCAAACTCATGCAAAAGGTGCATATAGATGAGGTAAATGAGGCAAAAGGGTATGTGTTTTGTCAGTTTATTATTACTCAATTCTTCTGCAGTCCATGCCGAGCAACAGAATCCTTTTATAATGATGCTTATGCTGTGAATTTGGTGGAGATTGAATGCAGGTACTTGTCCCATATGATCCAATATAACTATATATGCAACGTCCTTATTACCAGGAGGAGATGGTTCAGAATTAATCTATATTCCAAGAATATGCTATCTGACCTTTACTAATTCCATAGTGCAATTACAAGGATTATCAGAGTTAGTAATATACAAGTCAAAGCATTGTCAACCTCAGCAGTACTCAGTCAATGTGCTGCGGCTGCCGCCGGGTTTTTTTTTTTTTCCAAGAATGAACTAGACATATTTTTCTGAAGCTGTGTAAGCATAACGGATATTGGGAGGATCTATCACGCCACAGATAATGATAGGAAGACTAGAGAAATGGATTTAACTTCTTCACTCTCTCTTTTATTTTCTGTCTATTTTTCTTTTTCGTCCATAAATCTACACACATAGTCATAATCCAAATACGGCCAAACCATATAATTTCCCTTAAAAGGAATTCTGCCAACAATCACAGTGGTTCTATCCAGTCGGGAAACTTCTGATAAATAAGGATTTTTATTTACTTCCCAAGGAGGTAACTGGTGAGTTTATGCTGTCACAAATTGGACAAAGGGTCACGCTAGACAGAGGAAGAGAGAGATTGACAACTACATCATAACCCCCATTCACTTAGTCATCGACTCATCGGTAAGTCGAAGAAAACAAAGCCAAGACGGCTTGACTAAGTTTTTTATGTTGTATATGAAGTCAGGCAACTAATAAACATCTACCCATTAGCTGGTTGACACAAGCAAGACATCGAAGGTGAGATATGCTTCACAAGTAATGGTGAATCACTATAATATTTTTATTTTTTTAACGGACACCAAAATACGTTGATTGGCTACGTTTACAAATATGATGGGAGAAAACAGAAAATGAAATGAAGGTTAATTTTTTTAAATATCCAGAATAAGTGATTACACGTGATATGGATTGAATATGCATAACTTTGAACTTCTAGAATATATATCCTAACAGCATTGGAGCTGTGGATGCGGTTTTGAATTGTTATTTGTCTGCTAAAATGCAGTCTCAAGTTTTCGATTGAATTCATCTAAGTGATCTCACACAAAATAAAAGTCTACCGAATTGCCGGTCAGAAAAAGTAATAGTCTGTCAAAAATGCAACTCATGGATCTAAAAACTAACTAAAGATTTGGAGACCACCAAGGATGACACATCAATCTTTAGAATCCCGAAAAAAACAAAAGGAAAATACACGAACTTTAGTCCCCATTAAGCAGGGCAGGGAAGAGGCAACTGGGAAAACACGAATTAAAACGACATACATAACAATGACCCTACCATGGAAACCCCAGCCCAATTCTGGGCACAAACTTAGCTACCAAGACTCTTGAATCTGACAAAAAGGAGAGTGCTCCTCACATGCTCCCAAAGTTGTGGGGTATTGCTTTCTTTGGCAGCCTTTGTAGACTTTTAAGAGAATTGAAATAATGCACACCATACTCCACACTCAAATAAAGTTGTATTATCGTACCAATAACTGGTTGGTCCAGTGGGATCTAAAGAGATTACTAGAAAAGACAGAAACAATGGAAATAAAAGATCAACAGGCTGAGAATTCTCCACTAATCCCGGAAAACATAAAGGGGTTGCGATTTTCCTTTCTACCGGAATTACTGAGCGTTTAAGGTTTTCGCCATATTTGAGAGGCTCAGACAATCTTACAGTTCTTAACCCCCAATTTTTGAGTGGGAGGACTATTGAACGCCACCGCAATAGTAGGGTTATGAACACTTGCTGTTTAACCAGGTTACCACCCCTACTTCCACCCCGAATTAACATAAGTAAGGTGGAAAAAGTATGTTCTATTTTACATGCTTATACTAAGACTTCTGAATGAGTACATTATCACGCGGAGTCCACAGATTGTGTATTGAAATGGCTTTTTGTCTGATCAAAAAAAAAAAAAAAAAAGGAACTATTGAAACAAAATTCAGACTCAATTCCAATTTTCCAAACTAGTTAAAGGATGCTTCTTTTGGCCAGCATTGATAGTGCCGCCCAATGCCAAGCCTCTTTTGTCGTCCACTTCCATTTGTTGCTTTCTTTTCTCAGCTCCACTCATCTAAGAAACACCAAATTACTTGAATATCCTCACAGCCACCCTATCACTGAGGGAACTGTATGGTACCACAGCTAAAACGGATTATTGAATGAATAAAAATTATCTCAGCTGTAAATTAGTAGTATTAAATTAGGTAGATGTAAGAATTTTTAATGATTTCTCATGAAAATACGGAATACCTGTTGAATGGTTGAGATCAATCAGATGCGATGGATCATAGGGATGTTGAACTCTTGTACTTCCTTCAAAATCTATACAGATGAAATAAGGTCAATTTAGACAAGGCCAATAAAGTAATCTGAAAAAGAGTTCAACAAATCATACTACGACCATCCAACCACCTGTCAAAAGCACACTTTAACACCAAGAAAAAAAAAAATTAGAAACACTTTCCTTGACCAATAAGCACCCTATTAAGAAAAGGAACAACAGAGCACGACGAAGCCACAAATACGAGAGTAGGGAAAAAATCAAGATAATTGGGGAAGAAGAGACGAGAGAATATGCAGTCCCCATGCCTGAAGGAAGCCACACAAGGCTGCCTTCATGGCTGTTGTCCTAGCCCCTTCCTCGGCGTACCGGAAACTGAAGAAACGGTTTCTAAACCCAGAAGCACGTCATCGTCCTGTCGACACAAATTTGCGGTCACAACGACTTCATCTTTCTTCCCAAATACCCAATTCACCAACCATGAGTCTCTCCCTTCTTTGCAAGAATCATTCACCCACTTCATCAAATCTTATCCGGAGTACTTGGAGACTGCACAAGTTGATCAAATCCGGACCCAGGAGTACTACCACCTCTCCCTCTCCAACCATATCTGCCTTGATTATATAGGCATCGGTCTGTTCTCACACTCACAGTTCCAAAACCAATACTCCTCCACAACCCCAATTGCTTCCACTTCTTCCCCACCACCTCAATATACAGATTTTCCGTTCTTTGGTATATCCCACAAGTCCGTCAATCTCAAGTTGCAGCTGCTTCATGGTGGGGAGGGATCTGAATTGGAATCCTCCATTAAGAAAAAAATCATGGATTTTCTTAACATCTCTGAAAATGACTACAGCATGGTTTTAACTGCCAACAGGTCGTCCGCTTTTAGGCTTGTAGCAGAGTCTTACCCGTTTCAGTCCAGTCGGAAGCTTCTAACAGTTTATGACTACGAAAGCGATGCTGTTGAAGCCATGGTTAGTACATCAGAAAAGAGAGGAGCCAGAGTCATGTCAGCAGAGTTCACGTGGCCTAGACTAAGAATTCACTCAGAAAAATTGGGGAAGATGATTGTGAGGAAGAGGAAGAAGAAGACAAATAGGGGACTGTTTGTGTTTCCTCTCCAGTCTAGAGTGACAGGAACCAGTTACTCTTATCAATGGATGAGTATGGCACAGGAAAACGGGTGGCATATCTTGCTTGATGCCTGTGCGTTGGGGCCAAAAGACGTGGGTAGCTTCGGCCTTTCTCTAATACGCCCAGATTTTCTGGTTTGTTCATTCTATAAGGTATTTGGGGAAAACCCAACGGGGTTTGGTTGTCTCTTTGTCAAGAAGTCGACCGTTCCAATCTTGGAATGTTCTACAAGCACAGGTATTGTAAGTCTCGTCCCACCGAACAAGTTATTTTGTTTGCCTGAAGATTCTTCTGGTACTGACACAGAACTTGAACAAGCAACCGGAAGTAGGAACCAAGAGAGAGAATTACGTAAATCAAGCTCTTTCTCAGGTCGTATGTCTGTCCAATCTATAAGGACCGGACGACACACAAAGGTAGAGGCCTCTCAGATGCACGAATCAGAAGTAAAAGCAGAACAAGAAGGACCAAAAGATTCAGAAAATTCCATTCAACCAGTCCAAGAGCAGGCCACACAGAGCGAGAATCGGAGCTCAGAGATTGAATGTAGGGCCATGGATCATATGAATTCACTTGGTCTCATGTTGATCAGTAACAGAGCAAGGTTCCTGATCAATTGGCTGATAATTGCAATGACAAAACTCCAGCATCCAAATGCAGATGAAATGATTCCTTTAATCCAAATCTATGGGCCAAGGATAAAATTTAGTAGGGGACCGGCATTGGCGTTCAACGTGTATGACTGGAGAGGAGAGAAGGTAGAACCTGTTCTTGTACAGAAGCTTGCTGATCGAAGCAACATTTCACTCAGCTATGGCTTTTTACACAACATCTCGTTCCCGGACAAGTATGAACAAGAGAGAGGGAGAGTTTCAGAGAGAATAAAAACTGGAGAAAAGGTGAGGGTAGGAAGCAAGAGGACAAAGTCCGATTACGTAAATGTGGTTACAGTTGCACTTGGGTTCTTGACAAATTTTGAGGACATTTACAGGCTTTGGGCTTTTGTTGCTCAGTTCCTGGATGCAGATTTTGTGGAGAAGGAGAGGTGGAGATACACAGCGTTGAACCAGAAGACTGTGGAAGTCTAGAAATTCGATTTTATTTGTTTTTCTTCCAGATTATCACGTCCAAAGAATACATGTTTGAATACATGTTTCAGCCAGCTTAAGATTGTATTTGCAGTTACATATTCATTCACAAAATATTTATTCTTCTGGTTAATCATGCTTAAAGCCAAGCATCTTTGCAGTTTCCAAATACAACTGCTGGTCTTGCACCCTTTGTTTTGAAATCACACTTCAATGTACCTATTTTGAGCAGGAAAAAAAAAATCTACCCGAAGGTCAAGAGGAATAATGGTATAAATTTTCCTCCTGAAATCTGATCGCACCAACTTCAATCAATGGTATATACCACACAACGCACATGCCCAAAAAAGGAAACATACTATTCCACTCAAGTTAAGCTGTATTTTCCTTATTTCCTCCATCCCTTCCCTTCTAAAGTAAGGTAGTAACTATGAAAAACTAATTTGAACCCCCTCCACTACGGTAATCATGTTTCTGACATAGTGATCTTACTTCTTAGCAACATACTGATCCCAAGGTTTACCATTTTGAATTAACCAAAAGCCAACATGAAATTCAACAATCAAAAATACAATAAAGATAGCATCCAAACTCTGAAGTATCTAAGGCACCATTTCTTGCGACTTGTGAAGGGAAAGACGAGGCAGGCTATTAGGACGTTGTGACATATGTCAATGAGGCCTACTAACAAAATACGAGTTAGTAATACTGCAATAGTATAACTCTCTCACATAAAGCTCTAGAGCCCTAGATACCCTGCACATGTAGAAACCCTACACCACGGATTAGGTCACCTTACTGAATAATAGAAAATCAGGCTGGATGTTGTAATGGGCTACACATTTCATTATACTTCAGCTATTGGTACATTTTTTTGGGACTTGCAGGCAGTAATCCGTTTGGTCGTCGATACACACAATGCAAGCATGTATATCCTTAGATGGGAAGAAACTTGACTAGCAACCTAGAGCACTCCTCCAGGATAACATGTCAACAAGTCAAGTCATTGAGTTCCAATTAAGTAACAGCTTGCTCTAAGTTTTTTGTTTTTCAAACTAACAGAATTGACAGTTTAAATAAAAGAGAAGCATAAATAAACCAGTCAAACCAATCCATCATTCATTTCTTGATTGATCTTATGCTTTGCTTGAATATGGTTATGATCAAGAAGATTGCTTCGCGATCAAGATCATGATGCCATTGCCCATAAGGTGAAAGGAACAAGCATACTAATCTCCAAAGTTACGTACAATGCCAGGTTATAAGAGCCACCACTCTTCCAGTATAGTGTCTGGTATGCACTTATACCAAACACAACCATCTGTGGGCGTTGTTGAGTTAAACGCTGGTCTTCTAAACATGGAAGATGGACCTATGCGAAAACAACAAAAGAAGTAAAATGATGTTTTGACTAACAAATAACAATAGCAGATAGTAGCTTCAAGTTAACCTGGGTTCCGCCAAAACATCATTGCATATCAGCATACGAAATATTGTCATTCTCACCTAGTGTACTAATGAAAAAGGCAGTCAGAAATTGCTCAAACATACACCAAAGCACCCTTTTTTGTGCATTTATTGAATCAATTGGCAGATAATGAATGAGATCTCATAGTTGGCAAATTAGATTTAGCACGAAAAGCATGCTTCTCATAAGATGAACCGTGTAAGAGGTTTTCACATCTTATGTAAATGAAACATGTTCTTCCTTCAAGAATGGTACCTTGGCTTTTCCAGTTGAGGGACTGAATGCCATCATTTCAAAACGCCAACCAAATCCAGAGAAGCCTAGCCCAGATTTCACGTCCGACTTTCATATTGAAGCTAACCAACTCGACGGATTGGCATTATATGCCCATGAAGATCTCCTTCAGAGAGCCCACTTCTGCCTCACAAGCACTCAATTGCTGAATCTACATTTTTCCCAGTTTAGCATAGGTTGCCTCCGCTTTCTAGAGGCAAATTCTTAAACAACCTGTGAATACCCTCGCAAAATGATTTCCATAGTACCCAGATAACAAGACAGTCCAACAGAGTATGCATCTCGCACGAGCATTTCATCAAACACCTTACCTGCGGCGTGCCTACGTGGCATTCGATATAAGCAAGAGTGGCACAGCTAACGTCCGCGCTAATGAGTAATGAAACCACACGTGATTTGTGGTGTAATGGAATTTCTGTGAGTACAAGTCTGACATCGTTGATTTCAATAATGCATGCTTAACAAAAAGCTGATTTTCGGTTGTCTAGCTTTCCAGTTTAAGCAACCTTCTTGGCTTTGTTTCTTTGATCAATCAAAAGAAGGGTGAAGTAACCTTCTTGGTTGAGATATATTCTCTCCCATTAATCCAGAGTTTTGAAAACAACTCGCAAACTTCAGTAAAACCCCAATAAATTTTCTTTCCCTTATTTCACTCCTCTTAATATGTTGAACTCAAAGCAGAGTCGGAACGACGAAGGAGGAAGAGGGGCAAAATGTCCCAAAAAAAATTTGGACCATTTCTCGATTTGTGCGTGTCATCCTTGCGCAGGGGCCATGCTAATCTTCTCTGTATCGTTCCAATTTTATCGGATGTCCCCGAAGGGACATTCTGCTCTTACTTCGCGATGGGCTATGAACACTTGTCGCTCTAACTAGCTGGTCGATGTGGGACGAAATGAGTACAGTACTCATTACCTACCCCTGTCACTTCACAAGTCTAGTTTCTCTACCTCTGTAGGATGAAATCCAACCGTGTAGGATTGCTGTTGGTTGGGCACCAAAGAGATTGTAAAATTGGGCTGCACATTTATTTTATTATTATTATGCTGTGGTGACGGTTTGTCCTCATGAACAGTAGTTATGGCTCGAATTGGACATTTTACAGCGGGTAGGGCGCCCCTATGGTTCCGCCCAAGGGAGTTGCTACGATGGTCGCCACCTCTCACTTTTTTTTCTGATAAAAAAAAATTATTTTATTATTTTATTTTGTTCATCTTGACTGATTAATCTTTTTAATAGAGTCATTTTCTTTCCAATTTCAGGTCCTTTTTAATAGAGTCATTTTTTGGATTAAGCATTCTGTCCTGACCACATAAATCAAAAATGTAAAATATGGATTGAAGTTGAAAGAAATCAAAAAAAAAAAAAAAGGACCCAGTAAACTTGTCTTTTTTGAAATCGTTTTGTTTTTAGTGATTCTTTTTTAGCTTTTGGTTACAATTTGTTTTGTTTTTAGATTTATATCCCAGAAAAATAGACCGTTAATCTTGTCTAAAAAAGAAGTGAGAATTTGCAGTCATTCATTGCATATGAATATGATTTTAGAGGGTCCTTGTAAAAAAATTAACTCCATCAAATAAGGCTCTTCATTTATTAATTCAATTTTTAATCCATATAAGGGCCAAAAATCGAAGGCGATGCTACACAAGATTATAACCAAAGACACATAATAAATTGGTTCTCTACTTCATGGCACAAATAACAGGGGAAAAAAAACTTTATGGCACAAATTCAAAAAAACATTATACTTCAAAAAAAATTAAGAAATTTAAAAAAAAAATAGAAGACTCTCAGACGGGAAGGGAGAAGGATTCACTCCTCCCAAGATGTTGCAATTTGCAATGTTTGGTTATGCATTGGCCAAAATTTAATTGTTGGTAATTCGCAACTACAGTCTTAGTTTTGGAATTGAGTATTGAAAGGTTATATCAAAAATAAGCAAGCTAAAAATTGTACGAGATCAAGTGTTACATCTCATTGGGGTGCAATTATGAAGAGTTTCAAAAAAAAAAAAAAATGGAGTTACAATAAATTTTGTCAGTGTTGGAGACAAGTTGAATGGAGTGTGAGTTGAAAAAATTAGGTTCAAAAGTTTGTTGAAAATAATGGAAATTGAATTTTGCTTAAAAAAAAAATCGTTAAAACAGAATTCTGCAAAATAATGGTACATGATCATAGAGTTTAAGAGTCGCACATTGTGCGTGGGATTCACGTAATAGTTTTTTGTTTTCAGCGGTGGTACCCCACAACTTTGTTTCTTTTCTCCTTCCATCGCAGCGCTAAGTTTTATCGTCCGTCCTAATAATCAATAATTTGGATTTTGAAAGAACACTTTCAAAGAAATTGAATTTCCATTAACTCTTATCTGGAAGAGTCTTTCAAAATCCGGACAATTGAGAGCGGTGATGGGAACCGGTGCAATAGAGCAGTGAAGTTAGATTTTCTTTTTCTTTTTCTTTTTTTTTTGATACGTTGGAAATTCATGTAATAGTGTTGGCTGGCACGTAGGGCTGTAAACAAACCGAACAGCTTATGAGCTTAGCTCATTAAGCTTGTTTAGTAAACGAGCCGAAGTCAAGCTTAAGTTTTCATTCAACAAAGGTTTAGCTCATTTAGTAAATGGCTCGGCTCGGCTCAATAAAGGTTCGGCTAGTTAAAGCTCGAACTGAGCTCAAACTCAAATTTTTTACTCATTTAATAAACAAGTCGAATTCGACAAAACTCGACTCGTCTCGTCTCGTCTCGCCTCGTTTACAGCCCACGTAAGAATTACCCTTCCCCAACGCGAGGAGTGTTTTCTGTGGTGGATCTGGCATTAGGAAGTGCAAGGAAACGCACGTAATTAATTACTCCCCGTGTGGGAGAAATCAACCACCTTTGACCAGATTAACAATGCCAAATCCCATTAATGGTTGGTCCAAATCGAGCGGGCCCTCAAGATCAACGACATTTTCCTGCCCTTTATTTCACACCATTCTGGAGTAGTACTACTTCTATAATTAGGGCTTGGGGCCCCCCATCTTCTTCGTTGGAAAGAGAATAGATAAAGTGGGCTCCCTCTTCTAGGGTTTGTTTTATTCAATGGTTCTATTATCTTAATTTGTTCACTGTACAGTGTTAATCGTCGCCAATTTTTTCTCAGCTAAAAACTGAATGAGATATGGTTCTGTTTTTTAGGATTCTGATTTCGTGATCATATTTTTCAGATTGATCAGCAGTTTTGGGGTTTCAGTTAACGTACATGGATTCGATTGAAACCCGAATTATCGATCCAGACGAAGACGACGAGATTAACAACGACGAGGATGGAAACACAAAGCAGCTTTTGTCATCTAATGATCTCTTGCTGGTGGAACCCCCACCACAGGGGGCTATCGTTCCCATTTTGAAGGAAGAAGAACACACAGACTCGGACCTGGAAGGATCAATCCCAGTCGGGCTAATTCCAATAACACAGACGCAACCGCAACCAATGGCTGTGGTGGGACCCAAGAGGGCGTCATCGAAGGACCGGCACACCAAGGTGGAAGGAAGAGGCCGGAGAATCCGCATGCCGGCCGCGTGTGCGGCGAGGATCTTCCAATTGACGCGAGAGCTAGGCCACAAGTCCGACGGGGAGACCATCCGGTGGCTCCTCGAGAGGGCGGAGCCCGCCATCGTCGAAGCCACGGGGACCGGTACTGTACCCGCTATCGCCGTCTCCGTCAACGGCGCGTTGAAGATCCCGACGACGACTCCGATCGCGTTGGCGGAGGGAGAGGGAGAGGGTACTAGGAAGAAGCGCAAGCAGGGTTGCTCGAGCGAGTTTTACGGTTCGGGTTCGTCGAACTTCGCTCCGATTGCGCCCGTGGCGCCGCAGGCGCTGGTGCCGGTGTGGACCGTGGGCGGAGGCGGTGGGGGTGGAGCTTTTTTTATGGTTCCTCCAGCCGGCGCCACCATTGCCGGGCTTCCGAGCCAACCGCAAGTGTGGGCCATTCCGGCTGCGGCTGCGCCCATGTTTAACGTTTCTGCAAGACCCATTTCGAATTTTATGGCTGCCGG
Source organism: Rhododendron simsii (assembly GCA_014282245.1). Classification (NCBI taxonomy): domain Eukaryota; kingdom Viridiplantae; phylum Streptophyta; class Magnoliopsida; order Ericales; family Ericaceae; genus Rhododendron; species Rhododendron simsii. Next base: position 29,560,669 of record CM024955.1, on the reverse strand, counting down.
TGGCGGTAGAGGTGAAGCGCGAGTGTCGGAAAGTGGAGGGAAGGTGTCAACAATGGCCCCAAGTTCGAGTTCTACGACTCAGACGCTTAGGGACTTTTCTTTGGAGATATATGATAAGAAGGAGCTTCAATTTGTGGTTAACTCTACAGGGGACAAAACTCCATCTCCGAAAGCTTGAGATGGAGTAGAAGGTTAGGGGTTTAGTCTTAGAACACAGCATAATTGAATTTCATAATTTTTTTAGTGATTTTGGGTAACTGTGTTTAGCTCCAAAATGATTTCCTTTTTAGTGTTTTGTTGCTCATTAAAACTCAATTTTATCTCAACCACTTTCTTGTAAATTGGATTTGCTAATGAGATTGCTGCCCAGATGTGCTTACTGCTTGGGCATTACATTGGATTTTGACAGTGTCAATTTGCTCTAGTCCTCATCGGAAAAATTTGCTGTGGCCTCTGTATTTGGGAGTATTGTACTTGTCCGTGATATTGAATGTTTATGCTACTTAGGCTCCGTTTTATAAACTTTCTTAAAAAATAAGTACTTATTTTGCCACTTCTCAAAGAAAAATAAGAAGGTTTGTTTCACAAAATTCAAATAAGCAGCTTATTTCACATTTTCAAACTAAAAAATAAGGTAAATGAGAAGTAATTTTTCAATTTTTTTTTGCACCGTATTAAAGATCTCAATGAAATCTATCAAATAAGATCTATATTGATAGGAAAATTATTTGCGTAAGCACTTGATTTTTGAGTTTGAAATTGTCTTCTCAAAAAATAAGTAATTGTTCAATCTTTTCAGGAACAAGCCTTCTTATTACACAAAAAATAAGTTCTTATTTCGTTTCTGGAACGGGGCCTTATTTAACTCTAAAACAAATTAAATGTATGCAAGGTTGGAGTTGGTTTTATTGTTGGATTATTTTGCATTAGGAAATGTGGGGTTGAGAACGAGTAATAGCGAGGACTCAACCGAAGATAGTTAGAATCCAATAAAAAAAGAGAGAGAAGAGGATAGCTTGAATATGTGAGATTTCAGAATAAAATTATACGAGAAAGTTAGTTGTATTAATGTATTATGCTTATTGGTTGATTTGAGAGTGATGCAAAATGAAATACTAATAAATGATGTATTATGCTTATTGGATTTTTTAGAGAATTAGTAAGATCAAAGACCGGCGCCAACTAATTCTCACCTAGATAGTACTGTTATTATTTAGCTAAAACTAATGCTTTGTTTGGAACCGAAAGAAAATGAGAGAAAAGAAATGAAACAAATGTTTGAGGAAAATAGAAGGGAAATGGAAGGAAAAATTTCACTGTAAATAATACTGGAGTAATTTTTTTATTTTTTTCTCTCTTCTATCCCTCTCCCTCTCCAAACAAAAGGAGAAAATGTATGGTCATTTAAATTGTTGCCTGACAGGTGACGCGTGGACCCTGAAGAGTGGTTAAATATGGGTCCCTAAGGTCATGATTCAGAACATCTTCTTAAAAAATAAATACTTATTTCATATTTTAAAATTTAAAAATAATGTAAATAAAAAATATTTTTTGCATTATATTAAAGATCTCAATGAGATCTATCAAATAAGATTCATATTAATAAAAAAATTATTTGCTTAAACCTATAATTTTAAAATTTGAAATTGTCTTCTTAAGAAATAATTACTTATATTTCCTTTTCGGAAACGGAGCTAAGTTTGTGGGGCCTATCTCATCATTTTTTTTTTATTCCGCTGGGGCCTATCTCATCTACTTCTTTTCCGTGCCGGCCCGGTGGTGGGCCCAATGTTACTGCTTGCTTACTTTTAGAGTGATTGCCCACCGCACGTCTATTGAGGTCCACTCCGGGTTCAAAACAACAGAAAAATATTCATAAATTTTAAAATAATATTTTATAGAAATCCTATAAAAAATCAGTTTTAACGGATATCGGTAGATATATTTTTTGAATTTGTGGGGACGAAAATGGAAAACTTCGTACGAATTCAGAAAAACATACCTACCGATATTCGTTGGAGTTGATTTTTCCCAAAGTCCCACAACATATTGTTTTAAAATTTATGAATGTTTTTCTATATTTTTTGAACCTGTAGGCCCTAATAGGCGCATGGTGGACGGTTACCGCGCATCTTCTTCTGGTGTATATAGACTTTCCGTTACTTTTTCGGGTGTGTGGGGACCTGGCAAGTGGGCCTGTCAGCAGTTTACACGTGTCGCTAGGTCGTTGCTATCCTGGTGGGGACCGTTTGTTGCACATTAGACACGTGGATCATTTTTCGAGGGATTGACAATGCAAGTTGTTATTATTGGATAACAGGTCGTGTCGGGTCGTGTTCGTGTCGTGTTGGTTGAGTTCGTGTCAGAAACCATTCAACCCGAACCCAACCTATTTAGGATTCTTATTTCTCGAGTTGTGTCATTTTTCGTGTTTCGTGTCAGAAATGCTCAATCCTAATCCGTTAACTTCGTGCCCGGTTTGTGTCGTGTTATCGTGTCCATTGCCCAATTCTATATAGAATTATAGATATACCATATTATATATATATATATATATATGTTTATGTTAACGAGTGACACATATTAGTAACCGTATTGGTCGTATCAATTTCGTGTCTTGCATATTCAATCCGAACCCGACCCATTTAGAATTCATGTTTCTCGAGTCGTGTCATTTTCGTGTTTCGTATCAGAAATGTTCAACCCTAACCCGCTACTTTCGTATCCAATTCGTATTGTGTTATTGTGTTTTGTGTTCGTTGCCTAGCTGGCCAGCTCTAGTTGTTCCTAGTCCCTACCTCTGGTAATAACAGATCAAAATTGTGCGTAAAATGGTACGCCACAGGCGCACTTCAGATTTTTAGGTAAACGAGCCTGAAAGTAAACCATATTTTGGTTTATCTACAAAGGGAATTGATTTCTCTCTCTCTCTCTCTCTCTCTCTCTCTCTCTCTCTCTCTCTCTCTCTCTCTCTCTATATATATATATATATATATATATATTTTAATATTCATATTTTTTTTTTGGCTTTTAGCAAAAAAATACATGCATTTTTAACATTAAAATTCACAAAAAGAAAATGTGATTATCAAAAAAAAAAGTGTAGAAATCAATTCTCAATCTCAAATGAATTTAACTTTATGGTGCGTTTTCCATTTTTTTCATTACTAATATCAATAGTCAAATTATTTTAGCAAAATGGTGCGTTAGTTAATGTACATGAGAAAAATGACCTGTCTACAAATCTATAAAAACATGTGTTTTAGTCCGTTTAATCCATTTACTAGTTTACTAGAAACGTTCCCTAAGAATCAGGAGTAGACCGAGTAGTTGATCTTGAAAATCACCAAATTTTCCTTATTATGGGAAAGTTACATGAAAATCATTAAGAACAATAATAAATAGTTTTTTCAACTCAGAAAGAGTAAAAGATCTCTTTTATTTAGTTTTTCAATAATAAGAACGACAAAATGAGTTTTTTATAAAAAAAGAAAAAGAAAAAAAGATGAAGTCAAAAGAATTCCCTTTTTATTTAGTTGTGACACTTGACGCTCATCATATGAATAATGGAGAATGGAAAATCTTCAAATTAAAGCTTACTTCCATTAATTAGGTCCACTTCGGATAGAAAAATAATAATGCCAAAACTGCTTTTGTTGGTATCAAAACTCCAGTGCATAAAAAACTTATACCATATACAATGTACAAGACTTTCATACTCTGGAGTTTTGACACCAACAAAAAATACTTTTGTCATCGGGTTAATGGGGTCTCTCTTTCATCATGTAGCAAAAGTAGTGAAAGAGAGTGAAAAATAGTTCAAGCATCCATACAAAATAACTTAGGTATGCTCTATATTACATAATCTTTCGACAGAATTTTTTTTGTTCCCGCTATTAATTCTTGTTTTACGCTCTCACTTTAAATCCTGACTCTAGCATTATATTAAAAGTAGCTTTCACATTCTCGCTCACACCTATGCTTGCAGCACGCGTATACTCACTCCGTGTAGCTATGCCAAATTCTACCCTACAAACCTGGAGTGGGGTTCTGATTCTGCGGTTACTTCATCATGCGGTGTTTGTTGTAAAACTGCATTACCAATTGTAAATTAGTTAGTGTAAAGTGTATTACGGCACCGGCCAGGAACTTCTCAAATGAATGTTTGGTAAATGTTTCGTCACATTCACAATTCACAAAAGCTCATGTTATGCCCCAAGTAGGCATGTAAAAAGCTGATCAAAGAGAGAGAACCAAACCAAACCAAATCGAGTCTTAAGTTCCAATCATTTGGGGTCGGCTAAATGAATTATTTTCCTCAATTGAACTCTGTCAAGGGCAATTTGTTCATACAAACTTATTATACTCATATCGTTATGCACTACAGCATCTAATGTCAAAGAGAGAGATATAGAGAAAAGAGTAGAGGCATATAAAACGGGCCAAGGTGAGCAGGCCCAAGATTGGCTTACTATCCCAGTCCAAGCCAAACCCATTGCACGGTCAAGTTCAAGCTAGCCCAATCACATAGCCTCACCATGTGTGTGTGGAGCACTTTTTTGGCTGGAAGTCTAGAAATTCAGAAAATATACTTACCGATATCCATTGGAGTTAATTTTTTACAAGGTCTACCGATAAAAAATTATTGTAAAATTTATATGTATTTTTTTGGGGTCCGGAGTGGGCCTAACTAGCCGTGCAGTGGACATATGTAATGGGTGTGTGCGGTGGTCCTAGACATTTTATTTTTTTGGTATTGTATTCGTGAAAGTAACTTATTTAATATTTGGATGACATGGCGTTATTGTGCCACTGGCTATACCAGTTCTATTACATGTACAGGCTATGGTTGGATGACCTAAATTTTCGGTACGAATAGAAAAATGATTAGTATGAATTACATTTCTAAGAATACAATACCAGGAGTAATTTTATTTTGGTGTTTGGGTTAATTTAGTAATCTTACGCATGAATCAATTATTTTGAAAATATATCAAAGTCATAGTTATTATTATTATATTATTGATTGAGCCAGAAATCTAAGATTACCATGGAGTAATGGAGGGATCAGATTCCCACTTAATTTGATAATATGATCCTTGGTCAAAAGTGTCATCAAGAATCACAAATTCTATTCATGTCTCTTCCAAACGTAAAAATCCTAGAAGTATGGCATCACATTTTTATTGATGCATGTCCCTTTCAAACGTCAGAATTATAGAAGTATGGCTTCATATTTTCATTCATCCTCAAGGTTGCTACCATCCAAACTGTAAGTTGATAGACTTAGGGATGGCAATTATATCTACATCCATGGATACCATCCGGTCATTTGGAGGTGGATGTTACTCGATTTTTTACCCAATAGGAATGGGTATGGGACATGGGCAGGGCCGACCTGTAACGCCCCGACTTTTCGAGAGTAAAATAAAATAATTCTTTAGGAAAATTTTGCTAAATAAATATGATTTTCCAAAATAAATATTTAGCTATAACAATCTCAAGAAAATTTACTGATTCAAATACATTAACTTCAGAGCTGACTCTAGGCTTGACAAGAATCCCGAGCATACTTGATCTCCATTCCTGATATTCTTTTTGCGTCGAACTGCACCATCATTGAATCCCCTCCATTGAATCCTGCGCCCTCTGGCAAATTGATCGCCGAAGCAAACGATTTGCCAGGATACAGACGTATCCGTGAGTGATAAATCACTCAGTAGAATAATCCAACCCAACCACCCCTCTTACTTTACAGCTAGCAACAACAGGATAATAGTATTGCGAATTAAAAATAAAACGGAGTTTGTTCCATATAAACCAGTTTATTACTATCCATTTAACTTGACGTGTAATCTAAGATCTCCTCCGCGGAGTCTTTCCTCCCCAACTGCTAGCTATGCCCTGTCCCATGAGCTCACTTTCTTTTGTTGTCGCGGATTGCACCTCAGTTATGTACCTAGCGTGTATCCCTCTCATTACAACAAAAGGAAGCTTATCATGCCCGAATCATAACTAGGGTTCGCCTATCTTATGCACCACATCACAATCATCACTGGGCTTACTTTGCCAGTTTCAACTCATCACTGGACTCTCGCCAGTATCAATTCATCAATCACCACTGGACTTACTTTGCCAGTTTCAAACCATCACATTCAAAATCTCGCCTGCAGGCATTCTAAAAATAAAAAATTTCCATTTCATCCATTACCTACCATCGTCTAATATGAACTCTATTCGCATACCACCCCATGTCTCTATGGTCCAATCTAGCATTCAAATCAGGTATCAGCGCAATATACAATTAATCAATAATAATTAAAACAATTAATAAGCAATGCAATCACGCAGCCTTTTATGAATGGGCCGTTGCCCTTAGTCTTGCATGGCCAAAAAGTTAAATTTTAATACAGAAATCTTTATTTAATAATCATTATTATTATTTACCTATAAGATATTAGTTATAAAACAATACAATCATAAAACATTTTTTTTTTATACCAACTATAGGGCCGAACATTACAGTTGATCACCTCCGGCATTGATTGTAATTTTTAACACCCGTATTATTAAAATTTAGGGCCAAAGTAAAAACTTTATGACTTCAGGGGTCAATTTTAACACGTTGTCCATGTACAGGGGCCAAACTTAATACACCAATTATACTAAAAGGACTACAGTGTAATTTTTAACCAAATTTTCAATTCCCACCCCGTGGGTTTGCAGAATACAGTCGGCAAAACAGAGGAAGAGGGCCGGTTCCGGCCACGCAACGTCGGGATCGATTTCTTTCACTCCAGAACATAAAATTCGTATGTAATCACTCAATATACTTAGGAGAAGGTAGGAGAGAGATTATAAGACCTTGGGTCCGGTCAAAAAGCGAGGAATGGGTTCCGAAACGGTTTCGGTAAAACGAAGACGACGACGAAGAAACGAGGCACCGGGCTGATTTTGGTGATTGGTTCGGTGATGCCCAGGCATGGGTTAGGAGAGGCATAACTCGAATTGGCGTTTGGATGGGTGCCGGACTGAGACCCACTTCGTTTTCTCACTCTAGACTTCCATTGACGGAGCTTGGATTCTCTCTCTCTTTTTCCTTTCTTTCTTTCTGAATTTCAGTTGTTGTGGGAGTGTGTTTGCTGTGTATTTCGGAGGTGGGAGAGGTAGGATTTATATAGGCATCGAACCGGGCCGTGATTCGCCGAAACGGGTGGCGGGCACGTGGTTTGGAGTGCGGCTGGCTTGGGGCGCAAGGTGGGAAAGGATAAGGTCGCCGAAATGGAAGGGATAAGGGTGGCATGAGTAGGCCAGTTGCTTAGAGAGGAAGAGAATTGTTTCGGGAGAGGGAGACTGGGAGAGGCGGCAGAGAGGTGAGGGAGGGTTGGTGAAAAATACTAATGTACATGTGGAACACCAATGCAGTAAATTTAAACTAAAGTACAATATAATTTGATGATTAATTAACTAACTTTATAAAGAAAATAATTTCCGTATAAAATTATAATTTAACTTATTAAAACTTTTGGATCATTATAACATATGGGTAAAATATATATATATATATATAGACATATACTAGTCAGTTTAATTATTTAATAAAATATAAATCTTTATTCGAAAAAAATTAGGACAAAAATTAGGGTCGTGTAGTTATTTATGTGTTCAAGGCTTGTTCTAAGAATGTTACCTTAAACGTTTGACAATTTTATGGAAGAAAAAGAAAAGAAAGCCAAAACTATAGTATCAAAATTTAAAATTTCCCATTCAAAACAATTTTAATTCCGATACTTACTGTCCACGTGTTGCTTTCACGTGCAACCACTCTGTGAGCAAGTGGAATAGGTGGAGTAGAAGGCTTTTTAGGTAAGCATTTTGTCAATTAAGCCTTTGCGCTAATGATATGGGACAAACAAGTTGTAAAACAAAGCCTCTCACCTATAGTCCTACAACGCTAGTTGAAGGAAACAATGAAGGCAAAGAATCTTTTATAAGTAGAAAGTCCTACTGCCTCAGTACCAGTGCTCTAAAGACTGGGTCTTGCTTTCTGAAACTTTGACTGGGCCTTTTCTAAAAAGAGTCCTACCCAATCCAAATATTAAAAAAAATTGAAATGCCCCAATAATTAGACATTTTGGAGATGTCCAAGGCCCATGCCTTGTGGGCCTTGAGCCTGGGCCGACTTTGGCCATGGGGTTAATCATAGATGGGGAGGGTATGCTTTTGCTACCCCCCATACCCAAATATCCAAACCCAATCCGATTTTTGTAACCCCTTGTACATGAATGTCTCTTTTACAATTATTTACCCCAAAAAATTATCTTTTGCAATCGATGGGGAGGATTTTGATTTTGTCCTAGCCACTTAGCTAGGTAACTATGTTATATCTTTGTTGCACTAACTTGCATTTTCGTTAATTTTATAGCTTCGATAAATTTGCTTTATCATGTTTTCATTGCGCATTCTCTTGTTATCGTATTATTATAGTACTAATATGTAAGGAGTTTGAATCCTTAATGTCGTGGTACATTTACGTACTTTTTGCTTAAACACTATTATCTCTTTTACGTTTTATAAATTCTCTTATTCACCAGTACTTTTCGTGATGATTTTATGTTTATCAGCAATGCATAAGGCGGTATAAAAGACATTGACATTTTATTTCATACAAAAAAGGCAATAAATACCCCCTAATATTCTCCAAATTAAAAAACATAGTCTTAATTTGGATTTTTTGTTTTTCTTCCTTTCCCCTCACAAGTTTGTTTGAAATAAAATAGATGTGGTATTGGATTGAACAAAGTGCTTATTCCACGTCATCCACCCCAGGAATACAAGACGAAACAATATTCCCAATCTTCTACTCCGGGATTATAATGCGTAGAATTGAATTAAACTCGGATAGGAATATCGTCTCACCAAACACGACCTTATTGTGTATGGTACTATACAGCCTGTACAAAATATCTCAAAATGCCCTACCATATTCCCCCCATAAAAGGCGAAACCCATATAATTTCTTCTCTCCTCACTCTCTCTCCTCTCCATAACCGCCCCTTCTCTCTCTCTCTCTCTCTCTCTCTGAAAAATGGATCTCACAGTGGTGAAGCTCAAGAACGAGGACGTCAACAACAGGCACGAAGACTACACCGTCCACGTGGGCTCCCACCGCATCCTCACCGTCACCACCCGCTGCTACTACACCGCCACCAAGTGGATCACCGAGGTCCAGAAGTTCTACCGCAACAAGTCCGGCCCCCTCCTCGTCGGCCTCCACCCTTCCACCAACACCCTAAACCCCACCTACTACCGCGACAACACCACCACAAACCCCAAAAAAATCCCCTACGACCTCCTCACCCTCTGCATCGGCTCCAACTGCCTCCTCTACCACCTCCCCAACCCCTACGAATACCACACCCCCAACGCCTTCCTGGACTTCTTCGCTAACCCCAACGTCATCGTCGCGGGCGTTAATATGTCCTCCTTCGCGAAGAAACTCGATGAGATCCACGAGATTAAGATCGCCAACAAGATAGACCTGAACGAGATGGCGGAGAGAGTGATGGTGGGAGGGAAGAAGGAGTATCCTGGTCTCGGGGGGTGCAGTTTGGACCGGCTGGCGGAGGTGGTTTGCGGCAGTGACATGTGGGTTGAGAGGCCGGAGGGAGAGGTGGAGTGGTACGTCGATGACGGCCGGCGTTGGTTCTACTGTGGGGGTGATGACAGTGAGCTTACTTGTGAGAAGGTGAAGTACGCTACTCTGGATGCGTATTTCTGTTACATAGTTGGAGATGATGTCCTGAGGAAGATGCGCGAATCGGCTTCGTCTGCTAAATCGTCCTCGAAGAAGGAGAAGAAGAAGAATGAGAAGTCGGATAAGAAGTAGAGAGAGAGAGAGAGAGAGAGAGAGAGAGAGAGAGGTAGTCGGAGTCTAGCGGGACTACGTTAGTCAGTGGTGGTGCTGTGCTGCGTAGGACTGCGTCTCTTTTCTTTTGAATAAATAAATGTTGGTAATCAAGTAGCTAGCTAGGGTTTCGTACTAGCGCGTTTTTAGTGTCGTTTTTTGATGCGAGTCTGGTTTAGGTTTTTGAGTCTGTGAAGTTTCTGTCGTTAATTAGGTATCCGAATGCGTTTTTCTGAATGTTTAGTTCGGAGACGTTTTCGGTTTAGGTGATTTTGCTTGTAAATAAAGATGTTCACGGTTTTGGATGATTGTGATGCTTATAATTCTGAGAGAAATGAATGATGTTTTGTTAATTGGATGCGTATCGATGAAATCGTCTTCATAATATTCGCATTTTCGTGTTGTCTCTGAGCCTCATGTAATTTGTTGATTCTGGTGCCAGCCAGATGTTCTTTAACGAAATGGATCAGTCTTCTAAAGTGAATTTGTGGCTAGCTAGCGCTTGTTTTTGTATCACTTTCTTTTGTCCTTATCACTCCAGTTTTCTGGCAATATTGTGAGAATTTTTTGAATGCCGTGAGGGTATAGTACACGTACATGTGCGATCCTCGCTTCAAACGTGTTTTAGACAGTTTAGATTTTAAAAAGAAAAAAAGAAGAGAATACATGGTCGAACGAGGAATGAGAGAAGAGAAATTTGGACCGTTTAAAATACACGTTTGAATCGCTGGAATATGAGTACCGCAACATTGTACCACTTCGGAACCCAAAAAATTCTCCAATATTGTAAACTTGATTCGCAAGTCTGCTCCAGACAGAGAAGCAGCAGCATTGTCATGATTACTAGAATAGTAGTATTTTAAAAAAGGAGATAATTTTAAATTCAAAAATTATGTGTTTATATAAATAATTTTTCTAGTAATATAGATCTTATTTGATAGTTTCATTTAAATCTTTTAAACGGCGCAAAAAAATTAAATAAATATTTTTTTATTTTCATTATAATTGAACTTAAAATTACCCTTTAAAAGAAAAGAAAAGAAAGCAGCACCTAAAAACATGCACACCAAAGTAGGCAAACCCACCTTTATAATCATTTTACATACTCAAAGCCACAAATATAATTTGCACCATTCTCTTTAAACACTGAGGTACTTTTCCTTTTCAGAAAATGCTCGGTAAAATTAGAGAGCCTCTATTCACAAGCAAACCATTAAAATACAATTATTCTTTTTCTCTTTTCTCATTACCACTCCCTCATTCTCTCTCTACCACTCTCTCTAGCTCTCTGTTTTTTAGGTATATTTTATAAGGATAAAGAGGTATAATAAAGAGGATTGGAATAAAATTGAGAAAACTTTAAATAGATAAAATTAAAAAAAATGAATTATTGAGTAGGTAAAATACTTTTTACCGGTGTACATGCTCTAATATGACCCAATTTGTGAGCCACTGTAGTGATTGTAGTAGTGCAATAAAAATACGTTGTGCGTGGCAAGGAAGGTAACGGATTGTGCAGCGGGGCCCACGTCAGTGAGTAACAGAATCCCCAATGGGGTTCACGTTGGTGCGGTGAGTACTGATGAGACCGAGTGGTAGCGGCGCTCGGGTCTATGGGGTCGTGGTATTTGATTGTACGGTTATTAGCTCCCATCACGCGGATTTTGCTGTCATGACTGGCTTGCTTCTCAGAAACAAGCTAGAAATTTTGTTCATTCCACTGGTTGTATTCTGCCTAAGATGGAGAGCCTCCTTGCAAAGGATAGGCCTCCTTAGTTTTGGCTGTTTTCTTTTCCATGTACGTGTTTGTCATTTCAAATATATATATATACGGGGCGGTTCCGGGGACCCCTAAAGAAACCTCTAAAAAAACCCCTCATAGTTCCCGATCGAATTTTGATGATCCGAACCGTTCAATATAATCAGAACGTAATTTTAAGGCTAACTATGAGAAATCAGCAAAAAAAATGACCGGAAAGGGCTTCATCTGTACAGTTTTTTATTGAACTTTATTGAACGGTTTAATAAAAAACTGCTCAAATCAAGCCCTTCAAGGTCATTTTTTTTGTTAATTTCTCGCGGACACCCTTAAAATCACATTCTGCACACATTGAGCGGCTCGGATCATCAAAATTTGATCGGGAACTATGAGATTAAAATTTGGGGGGTTTTTTTAGAGGTTTTTTTAGGGGTTCCTTGAACCGCCCCGATATATATATATATATATATATATATATATATATATATTTGAACTTAACTTAAATTTAATTTAAATTTAAATTTTGCTGAAAATTTTGTCCTTATTTAATTTTTTTTGTATTATTTAATTTTTCGTTAAACTTTTGTAGGTTAATGATTTGTCTCGTCGGGAAGAGTCGAAAAAGTAAAATTTTAGCACTTTTATGTTTTGATAAATAACCATTTTTAGCCAAAAAAAAATGACATTTTTGCGCTAAAAGTGGTTATTTTTTAAAATACTTGAGTAAAAGTAAAAAAAAATTATTTTTCTAATTTCTCTTATCGAGACGAATCAATAACTCACAAAAGTTTGATACAAAATTAACAAATTTAAATAAAGGCAAAAGTCTCAAATTTAAGTTAAGTTCAAAAGATGGGTGGGTAGTTTGGTTTGATCCATAACTGAGGAAGGGTGGGTAGTTTGGTTTGAATATATATGTGGCAGAGAAAGGTGGAGAAAAAGATCCAGTGGATCAGTGGTGTCACGACATGCTTGGTTTCATTCATCGCGAAGAATTTTTTCCTTTTCGAAGGAGCGTCCAATGAGGGAAAAAAAAAAGGAGCGTCCAGAAGAATTATGCAGTACAAAATTTTATCTAATTCCAGATTTTAGCATACGTCATACGTCGATTTGCAACGGATCGGTCTTAATCAAACAAATAGTGATTGTCATTGACGAAAAAAATTTGCAAAAATTTGCAATTTTTACTTCTTACTAAAATTGATGGTGGTCAAGCTTAACGTGTTTTTTGAAATAATCAAATAAAGTGCTAGATATTAACATTATAAACTTGTCATACTTTTTAATTGGTCTGTTCTAAAGTGAATGACCGACAATAAACTAGAGAATGATTCAATGAGAAATTTCTTAGAGTTTTCACAGGTTGTGTTTATTTGGTGAGGGCTTCCATTCTAGGCCATAACCGTTGGTCCAAAGACCGGTCTTTGCAAACAATTTCGCTGTATATTACATAATAATTTGTCATTACAATAGCAGTGATCTTAAATCTCCCGGTCCTGAGGTTTCTGAGCCCAATAACCAGTTTAGTCAAAAATTGATTTCTTTTCGCTGTATATTACATAATTTGTCATTACAATAGCAGTGATCTTAAAACTCCCAGTCCTGGGGTTTCTGAGCCCAAAATAACCAGTTTACTCTGGAATTGATATCTGGGATTCTGAGACGCAAAATTCATAGTTACAAATCCAACAGTCGACACCAGAATGTGTGTGGGTGAAGGTTGGGATTGCCTGCAAAATGATGCTGAATGCTGGACATCATGGAGGCTAATATCAGTAATCGAACTGATGGAGAACCTCTGAAAATGCAAATGGAGCTGCCCCTGGGATATGACATGTTTAGAACCTGCTTCCTGCACAAATAAAGATTTGCCATTGGCAAACTGAATGATATGGGTAAATATTCTTCTTGTGTGCCAAAAGGTAGATAAGAGAGAGCATCAAATGTTAGCACATTGAATATATGGAACTAGTAAATTAAGAGGATCTAATGAGCCTCCCTGATGACAGCTTTAAACCAACTCCCCACCATGACAGAGCCAACCTTAGCAATGGAGGACATTCGGGTGTAGAGCGTAGTTGGAAACTGCTCGAGCTTAATTAGTACGATGGGTGATAGAGGAGACAAGACTATTCGCTTGTGAAACAATTCAGAGAAAAGGGGGAGATGATAACTCTATTCCTAGATTTTCAGAAACTTCCAAGATTTGCGGACATAGTAATACCAGTGTGGTGGTGAAAACAATTACAAAGAGAACCTTACAAAGCCAAGGGCCAAACCATGACTGGGATCTTCAAGCTTAGATTGGAAGCAAACCAGATCGGTCCAAAAGTCACAAAACAAGAGAAGGTGCTCTAGTGTCTCAGGGTGATTGAAACAAAACGGGCAACAGCCTAAAATATTAGTGTCTTTGCAAAAGATTAAACCCAAAAGGCACTCAATCATGGCAAATGTTACACTGCTTTATTACATTTGAAGTCTTAAAATTGGACACCACAACAAAGATCATGGACTAATTCCCAAGTTCAATATAAAATGCAGATGTATTGATGGAGTATCCATGGGACTTCCAAGTCAACAACTAGAAACAGCAAGTCAAGGCCCTACCCACACAAACTACAACTCAAAATGTCAATGCCACCTTCTTTCACCATTGTTATAGGGCTTGCCATCTTAATTTTTCAGAGGTTGGAGAGAAGAAGTTTTCAGTCAAGGCTATTGAAAAACCACTAGTTTATGTTCAGGATAAATAGAGTGGACATTTTTAGGAGTCACAGTTTTGAAACTTCAAAGCCATTTGTTAAGTGATTACAATCACCAATCAGCCAAACGCAACATTGGTCATGGAAGCACCAAACTTAAAATCACAATGCTATACCACAGAAGAGTTTCATATTTTCTAAACACTTGCGAACTCAACAGGTGTCCATGAGATTAATAGAATATGAAGAACGTACCAAGGATGCAGGATCTACATAAGGTTGATCAAGCAAAAGTTACATCTGATCGTAACACATACTTAACACCCTTAGAAACATTCCGGGCTTCATGCAGCATACACTTATCACCATGAATGTGAAGCAGAGCCATACCTTCTGCAGGAGATACCTGAAAAATCAAACTGTTTGCATCAAAGGCCATGCCTTAACTCAAATTAGGCAAGTTACAGAAGCAATATAACAAAATGTACAACAATGTAGAACATACAGCCTAAGGAAAATGGGATTCACCTCAGCTACAACACCATTTCTGGGACCATAGAAGACAGTCTCCCCTCCAACTAGAAGCTCAGAAGAATCCTTAGGGTTGCTCTTATCACTTTTTGATTTGGGTTTGAAACCACCACTTAAATATATCAACAAAGTATAATGGGTATGCTTTCCATCTCCAAGATCAACGCTCTCATCAATATGCCGTCCAAAACGCTGACCAACCTTGTACCTGACAAGTTTAAAGATTTGCACTATTTGCTCATGCAACATCTTTTGAAACTGAAGTAACCAGGACAGTTGCATCTCTTGCTTTCTCATGCCTCTTTAGTGAAAAAAAAAGGAGATCATAAATTACTGCAGTATTATGCCTTAGAAGAATTACAGCTAGACAGGGCCGGCCCCGATATTTGGGTTGCCTAAGCCCGATCCCAAGTTTGGTTGCCCAGGCCGGCCTAATATTTTGGCGTCCTAAAGCTTTGAATAGGGCCATTGAATTTTTAAAAAAATAAGTAAATATAGGTCTACTAATACAAGGTAAAAAGATTAAACGTGGTATTTAACCTTCATAATTTAACTAAAATAAACTTATGAATTTTTTATACCATTAGAAAAAAAAATGATAATATAAAAAAGTACCGTTCATACACTGCGTTTTCTCTAACTAATCAAATTATTAACTGTAATTGTAAGAAAACTATTTTTAACAATAATAGGATTGATTATTTTAAACCTTTTGTTTTTATCAAATTTTTTGTCGAGTGAAAAGTAATTATTAAGGTTTATTTATAATCAAAAGTGTTTTATTTTTAAATTTGATATTTTTTTGGTTCAAAAAAGAAGGGGTGGGTAAGGTACCCACATCCTCCTCACCAGGGCACATTGCCCCTCATGTCACCCTAGCGTATTTGGCGCCACAGCTGGTACACCACAAGTCCTCCTTCAAGGATGCGCAAGAGACAACGTATGGCTATGGGGACTCAAACCTTGGCCTCGTCTAGCCAGGTCCGAGACTCCACCAATGAACCAACCACCCGTTGGTTTTAAATTTTATATTAAAAGAAAAGAAAATTATAATAAACGATAGAAAATAAAAGAAAACCTTACCAAATCATTTATGGTGTTCAAGAAATTTGAACTTAGGTCTTGAGTAACATCTACTAATACTATTACTATCACGGAAGTAGACCTAATTTATAATACAACAAAGGGGCAAGAATTGTATATGGAGTATCTACAATTATCCAACGAAATAAAAATAAAATAAAATTGCTTTGTCAAGAAACCACTCCGGGGACTTGAACCTAAGAAGTAGGACCTATAGTTGTACTAATTTAGCATAAGCCACTGAAGCAATTGCTCCAACTGCTCTAAAACACAGGACAACTAATAGATATATATATCGAGGCGGTTCCGGGGACCCTTAAAAAAACCTCTAAACCCCTCCCCCCCCCCCCAGTTTCCGATCGAATTTTGATGATCCGAGCCGCTCAATGTAATCAGAATGTGATTTCAAGGGTACCCGCGAGAAATTAGCAAAAGAAATGACCGGGAAGGGTTTCATTCGAACAGTTTTTTTTATTGAACTTTATTAAACGGTTCAATAAAAAACTGCTCAAATCAAGCCATTTCCGGTTATTTTTTTGGCTAATTTATCGCAGGCACCCTTAAAATCACGTTCTGAACACATTGAGTTACTCAGATCATCAAAATTTAATCGAGAACTATGAGATTAAGATTTTTGTGGGGGGGGGGGGGGGAGGTTCCGGTGACCCTAAAAAAAACCCCCAAATCTTAATCTCATAGTTCCCGATCAAATTTTGATGATCCGAGCTACTCAATGTGTTCAAAACGTGATTTTAAAGGTGCCCGCGATAAATTAGCAAAAAAACTGAACGGGAAAGGCTTGATTTGATATACGGCCCGGTTCCGGGGACCCTAAAAAACCCCCCCCCCCCAAATCTTAATCTCATAGTTCCCGATCAAATTTTGATGATCCGTGCTGCTCAATGTGTTCAAAACGTGATTTTAAAGGTGCCCCTGAGAAATTAGCAAAAAAACTAACCGGGAAAGGCTTGATTTGAGCAGTTTTTATTTGAACCGTTCAATAAAAAACTATTCGAAACTGTTCAGATCAAGCCCTTCCCGGTCATTTTTTTGCTGATTTCTCGCGGGCACCCTTAAAATCATGTTCTGATCACATTGAGCGGTTCGAATCATCAAAATTTGATCGGAAACTATGAGGTATTTTTTCACGCTAATTTTTTTCTTTTATTTTTTTGCCCCAGCCCGGAGGCTTGCTGGGCTTTCCCCTGAGCTGGCACTGCAGCTAGATATATATATATATATATATATATATATATATATATATATACACACACACACACACACACACGCTAATTTTTTCTTTTATTTTTTGACCCAGCCCGGGGGCTTGCTGGGCTTACCCCTGGGCTGGCACTGTAGCTAGATGACCGGCAATAACTCTTGTGATCATGTGACGAAATGAGCACAGCCTAAGATGGAAAAGACCCATGTCACCCAACTTACCGGTAGAGTCTGATATTCGGATTCAACCCAACAGCAACTTTGCCTCGTATCTTGAAATCACAAAATAATTTGTTGAGTCCAGATTCCCATATTGTATTTGCAAGAACTGGATCATTCACAGAAACACGATCATTGTCTCTGTATGCTTCGCCTTTTGTTGGGCCAAGGCTCCCTTGGTGAGCAAACCCAAGTGACTCAGCAGCTTTAACGAATGCCTTCGACTCAACAGAAGTGAAGAAATCCTGCACCTGAATATCTTGAACAAAGAAGGAATTATTACCACCCAATGAACGTATGAGCAATTGTACTGAAGAAAATAAAGTAGCATTGATTTTCTTGACTAAACTAATTTTGGTGATTCAATACCTTGATTTTATGGACAACGCAAGAATATCTAAGCAGATCATGAAGTTAAATCTAAGACATTTGGTTCAGATAAGCAGATTTTGTACATGTCTTTTGACTCTTTTCGCTTCAACACAGCACAGCTATTAATGGCCTTCCTTTAATATTGCAGCACCACATAGAATCTCCCCCAAACCCAATTACTACCTCAACCTTATTGGCACGTCCCCAGTTACTCTTTGTTACCTTCCCCTAGACATAAATGCATTCAGTTCTTGTCCGTTGTTTTCCACTCAGAAACTCAGCACCCTTATCATTCACTCTAGATCATAGAAGAACTATTGCCACCCAAATTCCACTCCACAAAGCATGGATGGTCTTAGCACAAGTTATCTAATTAAACTTATTACTGCCGAGATGCATGTCATTGTCAATCCTAAAGATACCATGGACGATAAGAGCCCACCCGCTCGATTTTTCCAAATTGCACTCTAATTTATTGCAGTCAAAAGGTGTTAGCAAGCTGATCAGGGACAACTATAACAATCAGACATGGTCTCGTGAAACTACATTCAGGCTCAAACTATGCCCCAAGTAGCAAGTTCAAGACTATCTTGATGATACTAAGGTAGTAAAATATCTCAATCTGTTATTATGTATTTTGATACCTTTTGTTCCCGTCTGATATGTGGGGTCTTCTATATAAGTGGTACCTGTGGGATACAGGGTTCCCTTATGAGAGTTACAAGACCTAGCCCCATGTATTCTCTTCTTTCAAATGATATCCCTGTTCAACTTTGTCCGTGGACACGGGCATTAAGAGGAAACACATAAATCCTTTGTGTTATATTTGTGATTGTTGTCTTATCTTCTCCATTTCTAGTGCGATCATAATTCAAGAAAATACACACAAACTCGAACTACATCCCAAACTTGATATTAAAGTTCTTATTGATGTAAATATGAAACGAAATTGCAGAATTTCCAAGCATAACAGGGATTGAACCAACTTCGAATCGAGTCCGTTTGATAGCCATTTGTTAGTAGAATTAACCTAAACTGAAGAACTAGCTTGTCTCATTTGTTTAGCAGACTGCCATCATCGATCTAAATTAGCTCCTAAGAAATATAACCTAGGCGGTGCTTGCATCTTACGTGGGTCGCACTGCATCAGATTATTCATTGGTAGTAACAGAAATAGGAAAATAAAAAGAACCCATCACAACAGAAAAAATTAATGCAATGTATAAACATATATCTACAATGATATGCTATGTAGACACACACACATACTTGTATGCCAGAATTGTGAGATTCCGTGAAAAAACACGATGGCATGGGAAATTTTGAAGGAAAATGGAAATTGGACAAATCAAGAAAGATTGTAAGGAAGACACAATACCGTAAAGAGATCAGTATCTTTGAGGCGAGTAATCTTGAGGTTAGACTTGGGTTTGATTGGTGGCCACTCCATCTTTGTTTTCTTCCCATCTTCTTCTTTCCTTCTTTCACCCATTTTTTCTCTGCCTCTAATTTCAGTCATAATCGACACACAGACACACACTTTCCTCCTCTCCTATGTTGTTTGGACCGGAAGAATCATGGGCCTCTAAATTCATAACCTCCAATGGGTTGGGCCCAATCTTTAATCTGGAGTCCTTTTTGGAGATGAGTCCACATGGCCTCTGAAAGCCCAATCTTTAATCTGGAGTCCTTTTCGGAGATGAGTCCACATCGCCTCGGAAACCAAAATGGTCCAGTGTGTAGTGCGAATTGTGGAACTCTTGGTCAAAGCACATGTCATGAAGCCGGAGCAAGGATGGTTTTGGACCAATAAGTTAATTTGACTAATTTGGCTTATTGGTTTGTGTTTAATTACTGTAATTTTTTTTTGAATTTATTAGTTTTGCGCTAAATTTTTGTTGATTATTGATTTTTCTCAGAAAAAAGAATAAAAAATAAAAAATAATATGATCGGCATTGAAATTTTTTGCCCTGAACCACCCTAAACCGAACTGGTTTGTCCCCCGCTTGAAATTTACTCACAGCAACTACTCAGACAATTACTTTAGTCGCGGCAACTACTCAGGCAATTTACTCACAGCAACCACTCATCACTTCCCAAACTTAGGGGGGTGTTTGGGAGCCACAACTTTTAACTTTTTGTATTTTACTTATTATCTTATTGACTTTTTATATTATGGTCAAAATATGTTTTGAATTTGGTAAAATGTTTGGAAGATTTGAGTATAATATAGGGAATTGATATTCGCGTTTCAAGATTTACTGTAGGCGCTCCACCTTTTTGTTTTTCACTGTGATGTTGCTGGCAACATCATAGTGTAAAAACAAAATATACACTGATGTTGCCAGCAACATCACAGTATAAAAACAAAAAGGTGGAGCGCCTACAGTAAATCTTGGAGTGGAAAAATCAGTTCCCATAATATATTTTGTAACATGATTAGTGTTTGGGAGATATATGCAGAATGTATTTTGTGGTCTTTTTGTTGGACCGGGGGGGGGGGGGGGGGGGGGGGGGGGGGGTGTTTTGTGCACCTAGTTTACAACACGATTTTGTGCAATCTCAATTGTTCAAAAGTGTTTTAGATAGTCTAGATTTTAAAAAACTTTTTCAGGAGGGAAGAGTCCTGGAAAAGTTAATCTTCACTGGAAAAGTTTTTTTAAAATCTCTGGACTATTGATTGTCGAGACGGACGGTCCAGATGGTGCACCATATAGTCTGCGCTTCCTTTTTTGTTAACCGAAATGAAAAAAAATGAAAAATGAGAACTCGATCAAAAAGCTCATTTCTCCATAGTTCTCACTTATCTTCTCTAAACATCAAAATGAAAGAACTCATTATGCTAGAATAGGTTTTGGTTTGGGGTACCCAAACACTTAAAATGCAAAAAGGTGATAATGAAAATGCAAAAATTCACTAATGAAACACCCCCTTGTTGTGCTTTGTTTGTGATAGCAGACCCTTGGCAGAGAGTGTCCTTCATGCGCTAAAATTAAGCACGCGGTTTATACTGCCGCTTTATATTACAACGCATCACACGTCAAGACTTTCTAAAAAAGACAACTATTGATGCGTGCTCTTCACGTGATTTCTACTGCGAGTTGTGAATGAAGTTTTCTTTTAAAAAAATAATTGAAAAATACTCCATTTGTCTCAAAATATTTGTTTGCTCCGTAAAACGGATTCTTAAAAGTAATAAAATTCAAATTTTTTTCAACAACTTATTAGATATCAATGACTTCTTTTATAATTTGTGAAAAAAGTTAGAATTTTTTATTGAAATAATTATGTTAGTTTTAAGACATCGATTTGTGGGCAAAATAAATATTATGGGACGAAGGGAATACTTTTTCCATAGTACTATCAATCAAGCCGTTGTTGATATCACAAGTGAAGAAAAAACTAAATTTCTACGAATGCCTTCCAAAGCCAAGCACAATCCTTAGGGTTGCAATTTGTAGTGGGGATTGAGTTGGAGATAATTGTAATTCATTTTTTAAACGGGCCCATTAATTCCCCAATAGGTCCCATCAAATTGTTTGAGCAGTAAGCCCAATTAATGGGGTTCGGCTCATGTCCAGTATTCCAACAGTCAGTTTGGTCCAGTGAACGGTCGAGATTAATTTTACAAAATCCAAAGCTCCACACCATGTCACCTCAGCTCTCCCCTTTTGCTCTCAAAAGACACATGCAGACGTCCTGCCAAAATCGTTAACGGAAGTCATGCAACAGTTACTTTTCTAATGCATGTTCAATTACTCAGTAAATATTCTTGTTCGAAGCTCTAGTTCGGGGTTTCACATAAATTATTGGAGATGTTCAATTTGTATAAAATATTTTTTAGGATACCTGCAAAAATTCAACTCAGTTGAATGATCAGAAAATAAGATTTTTGTATCAATTCAAACAGATTGAAATTTAGAGCACTAAATTTTTAAACCATGTTTTTTAATATATAAACGGTCTTCAAAAACAAAATGCTCCAATTTTTAATCTATTTGAACTGATGAATTTTATTTATTTTTTTGATCATTTTATGCTTAAGGGTCATAATTAACTTTTGGCTCTAGGCCTCTTATATGAGAGCCATAAGGATTGTGTTCACACTTGTTTTTCTTAAGGCTAACTAACGCGACTTATAGAGCCACAAATTAATTATGATCTTTCAGGATAAAATGGTAAAAAAAATTAAATTTTCGCACCAATTCAAACGGTTTAAAAATTAGAGCACTTAATTTTTTAACCATATTTTCTAATAGATAAACTATCTTAAAAAATGAAGTACTCCAATTTTCAATCTTTTTAACCGATGCGAAGATCTTATTTTTTTGATTGTCATAATGAATTTTTGGCCATAGGATTCTCATATGAGAGGTCTAAAGATTGCGTTCACATTTATGTCTCTTAGCTAACAAGTTATAGAGCCAAAAATTAATTATGACTCTTTAAAATAAATAATAAATTAAATTAAATATTTGCACCGATTTAAATAGATTAAAAATTAGAGTACTTAATTGGATATCCGGCTAGTCCGGATAAAATTTATTCTCATTTGAAAATATTAGTGTTGCAGGACTTCAGTTAACGATTTGGCAAGACATCAGTTAACAAGTCTGTGTCTTTTTTAGAGCAAAAGGGGAGAGCTGAGGTGGCATGGTGTGGAGCTTTGGATTTAGTAGAATTAATCTCAGCCGTTCACTGGACCAAACTGGACGTTGGTATACTAGACATGAGCCGAACCCCAATTAATGTTACTAGGTCAAAAATGTAAGAATGTGCATAAGCACCATAATGAGTAGATAAATCAGGTACTTAAAATATTAATTCTCGAGCCTAGTACGTATGAGTTATTTTTCATCGCACCTATGTCGTGCCTATCTCATGCATGTTTCGTACCGTGTCTGTGCTTATCTTTTGCAAGTCTTTTCTTTTATATAAAAAATTGTAGTCCTTTGCAAGTTTGTCTCACAGACTCGTCTTTTACCCTTCCCCGAACTTCAGAAAACAAAAATAAATTACTCCTTTCCAAGTCAGCAAAATGAAAAAACTCTCTAATTTTCTCTTTCAACATTACTCACCAGCAACTACTTGCAATTACTATTCTCTCTCTCTCTCTCTCTCTCTCTCTCTCTCTCTCTCTCTCTCTCTCTCTCTCTCTCTCTCTCTCTCTCAAATTTTCTCCATTACACATTGCTCAACAACCACTCATTGTCCGCATTGATGCCTGATCGGCAAAGGAAAAATGTCTATGTCGAATGCCAAGATCGAGAAGAGATGAACATGGGTAATATGGGACCAAAACGGGATAACATGCCACAAATCTTCCACTCATACATCTCGGGATATGCCTTTATATGAGGAGGCAGCCCCATCCTTCTAAGGCTATGTGCTCACTAGCAGTTTAAAAAAGAAAGAAAAAAGAAGCTAAGTGAGGTCCCATCTACTAAGGAAAATAAATACTTATTCCTTGTTGATATATTTAAGTGAGGGTTTCAAACCCGAATAAAAAAGTGATAAGAGCAACACTCAGGATTCTTTTGAGCTTCTAGTTGGATGAGAGACAGTATTCTATGGTCTCAAAAATGGTGTTGTAGCTGAATGGGGCCTCATCAGTAGAATGGAGGTAGTTAGACAGCAAGCTGGCGGAGGTGGCCGATAGGAAGACCAAGGGGGAGGACAGCAGGGTGGCCGATGTGGAGGACACGGATGAGCACCCCTGGATTTCAATGGGTGGTGTCATATATGCAAAAAGTACGCTAAGAATCAAGTAATAGAGCACCAGAAGGTCCACAAATTCCATATTGAATGCAAGAGTTGTGGGTGGAAGGTTCCAAACCAGGCGGAGCTCCAAGATCACCAAGGTAGATGTGGTGTTGTGCAAGGGGCAAGTAGTAAGATGGAAGGCCAAGGGAAAGGATAGCAGGGTGGCAGAGGCGGAAGACACGAGCACCCCCGGGATTTCAATAGGTGGTGTCATATATGAAGAAAGTATGTTAAGAATCAAGTAATAGAGCACCAGAAGGTCTACAAACTCCATATCCAATGTAAGAGTTGTGGGTGGAAGTTTCCAAACCAGACGGAGCTCCGGGACCACCAAGGAAGATGCTACTAATCGTGGTTGTTGGTGTTAGTTTGGTAAATTTGGTGTTAAGTTTGTTGGTCTTGGGTTAATGAATAAGGGTTCTAAGTTAATGGACAAATTGGGATCTTAGTCGTGGTTGTCTTAGTTTTTTATTTGTTCTTTTATGTATGGTCATAGTTCTTTTATAGGTCAAAAACGTTAGAATGTGCATAAGCACAATAACGAGTAGATAAATGGGGTACTTAAATATTCATTCTCGAGCTTAGTATGAGTTATTTTTTCATCGTGCCTATGCCGTGCTTATCTCGTGCATCTGTCGTGCCTATCTCGTGCATATGTCGTGTCGTGCCTTTGCCTATCTTTTGCAAGTCTTTTCTTTTATATAAAAAGTCATAGTCCTTTGCAAGTTTGTCATATCACGAACTCATCTTTTATCCCTCCCCAAACTTCAAAAAATAAAAATAAAAATAAATTACTCATTTCCAACTCCCAAAATGGGAGGACTCTCTCTAATTTTTAGGGATCGATCCCCCCCACCCTTTCAGCTCCGGCAGCATCCAAAAAGCACATGGATCGATCCCCCAATGTTTAGGGATCGATCCCCTAACCCTGCGCGGACATTTCAGTGGCATTTTTGTAGTTTTTTTTTTTTGTAAAGGGGGTATATATACCACCCTTAGTCCGATTTTAGGGCATTATTTAGTTTTCCTTTCTCTCTCTACCTCCCTCTCCTCCTCTTTTCTCTAACTCTCCTTTTTTCTTCAAAGGAGGGGGATTGCTAAGGTTTTGGGGTAGATTTCCTTCATTAATGTTGTAAGTACTCTTGTTCTTTGTATTAATCTAGCTTTTATTTTAGTTTTTGCCCATGTTTTCATTTCTCTCATCATTTAGCTTTGTGTATACACCCACTATGGGTGAGCAGTGATCTAGGCTTGGTCATGGGGTGATTTCTACTCCATGACTTGGATAGTTTAAAGGCTTCTCTCATTTCTTGTGCTTAATGTGGTTTGTGAATGGATTAAGTTCATTTTTATGTAACAAAACCTAGGGTTGTTAACCCCTTTGATTATGTATAGGCAAGGACTTGATCACTTGCCACATATAATGTTTGGAGCTATGTCAGTCTAGGTGTTTGCAAAAATGCGTCAAAGAACTTGTTGAACTCTAATCTTTGGTCTAAACTTAGGGTTGTTAACTTCTCTCTCTCCCCCCCTCTCTGTCCCCCCATTAAACATGGGGCAACTACCCACAGTCCGCAATTACTCGGCAACGGACAACTCACTTCCTAATAACAAGTCCCAGAAGAGGAAAACTCTTTCTCTCAAAAATTTCTCCTTTCAAACATTCCTCTTTGAGGAGATATCTTTCTCACACACGCGAAATTAACTCTCCATGGACGTCGTGATAATGGAGATGGATGTTGACAACGGATCGGCAAAGGGAAAATGTCTATGTCTAAGACGAAGATCGAGACAGAGATGAACAGGGGTCTCATCACATGGGATCAAAATAGGGTAACAATGTGCCTCAAATCTTCCATTGCCTCTATATAAGGAGGATAAGAAGGCAACCCATCCCCCCATCCTTCTAACTTCTAAGGCTTTTTTCTCACTGATCCACAGTTTTAAAAAGAAAGAAAAAGAACTAAGTGAGCAAAATGGAGGTAGTTGGACAGCAAGCTGGCAGAGTTGGCGGGCAAGAAGGCCAAGGTGGAGGAGGACAGCAGGGCAGCGGAGGATAACAGGGTCGAACACCAGAAGTTCCACAAACTCCATATAGAGTGCAAGAATTATGGGCGGATGTTTCCAAACCAGGCGGAGCTCTGGGCCCACCAGGATAGGCGCCGCCATTAGTTGTGGTGGTTGGTGTTGTAGGTTGGTTTTAGTCGTGGTTGTCTTTTATCTTTGTTGTTTTATCTGTGTATGTTAGTCTGTTGTTGTTGATTTGTTGTTTTATCAGTGTCTGTTAGTCTTCTGTTGTTTTTTTGATCATCTTGGTCTGTGTTGTTGGTCTTTGTTCCAGGTGTTTGTCAATGCAGTTTTATGTTTTATTTATCTCAATTAGTGTCTGTTTTATTTTTTTTCTACTAGTATTTGCCTATGGTTTATCTCAATTATATAATGGTTTGTTTATTTCTTTGCCAATATCTGTTCCATTTCAAATACAAATGACCAATCTCTTTGAGACATGAATTTTGACTTAACCAAAATGTGTGGTGGATAAATTTTCACTTAGCAAAACATGTGAATATTGCATGATGCATACAGATTTATGCTTATAAAAAAAAAAAAAAAAAAGGCAAGTTCCTAGTGTAGCATGTTTAAAGGTGATTTTGTAAACCCCAAATCCTAAATTAGATCACTGGAGACCAACATATATGAAACAAAGGGATTTGCTAAAACTAAAGGCTAACGATTCTCTAAGGCCAAAAGTTGCTTACGGCCAATGTTATCCATTGTCAGTCAAGTATAGTTTGAAAATTGTATCTGTCCAAAACAAAATCTCCTTTAAAAAGTTTACAAACCTTGTGAACCAGATATTCGAATTCGCACCAAAATAAATTAAGAACTTTGGGCGACCTTATTTTGATTCTGACTCACATTCATTTCAAGCCGGAATCATATACGACCAGGCTTCTCGGCAGTCCCCTTATTGGGACTGGACCGTGCAATTGGATGACTACCGTCTCGTATTGACTTTATTTTCATTAAAACAATTTCCAATTGACATGATTTTTGACGCAGTCAAACTTCTCGACGAGCTCTTCGACATGAACGGTTCCGATCATAAAAATAAAATCGATACAAGACGTTATTTGTCCAACTGCATGGTACATTCCCCATTAGAGAAAATTAAATTTCATTTACTGTATCGAAATCCAATTGACTAGATTTCTTGCTGGACTGTTCTGCTCGTTGAGCTCTACAACAAAATCATTCAAATTTCAAGCTCAGCTCTACAATAGAATCATTCAAATTTCAAGCTCACAATGAACACCATTTTTAAGGAAAAAATAGGTATGACGTCAAGGGTGCCAAATTTGACATTGCATGTTAAGTGGATAAATGGATATTTGAGCCAACCATGATGTCAATTGTCTGGGTGTCATTTGATTTCTCATTTCACATGTGACATGTCAAATTTGACATGCAATGCCAAATATTTTTCTTAATTACTTTAATCAACAAAAACTTGATATAAAGTAAAAGATAAAAACAAGACTAAAGTGAAACCATACCAAAACAATAAGGCTGGTTTCCCTAAAAAGCCAACTTGGCCTTTTATTTTGTCTTTATTCGAATTTTTTCATTTCTAGTCGTTTTGGGCCAAATTTTCGTAGATTATTGATTCGTCTCAATGAGAGGAATTGGAAAAGTATTGACCGAAACCTAAATGTTTTCACAAAAATCCAAGAAAAATTCAAAAAGTTCAATTTGGTTTTGTCTTGGATTCCGGAAAAAATAAGGATTTCGAGCGTGATTTTTTACTTTTTTGATTTCTCGTATCGAGACAAATTAATAATTTACAAAAATTTAACGCAAAACTAACAAACGGAAAAAATGAACAGGGGCAACATAAAAAAAAAAGCCCCAAAGGCCAAGTGTATGTCTATGAGTACATACATCTCATACAAACGCGTTTTGGATCTATATCGAGTTCTAAAAAAATTATTCAAGCCGCTCATTTTATTTAAAATGGTTTGTTTAAGTTCCTGTAAAAAATAAACTCAATCCAATATTAGTAAAAATGTTTAGAAAATGTCTAATTTTGCTTCATAATCTAGGCCTGCTTCATAATCTAGGCCTTGCCTATGAAGAAAAGTTGGATGTTTCGTATATGCTTTTACTGATTTTGGATAGAGTCTATTTTTATGAGGGCCCTAAACAACCTATTTTGAATAAAATGAGCGGCTCGTATCAATTTATTAGAACCCGAGATGGGTCAAAACGCGTAGGTACCTCTAGCAAAGCTAGTTTTTTTTTTATTATTATTATTTAGAATTGGCCTTGCATTACCTGTAAGAGGTTTGTTAACATGTGCCCCTAACATATGATAAAAAGTATATTACGTAACTCCTTCATTTATAATTGTTTGTATGGAAAATTTAAACTTGAAACCCCAACAATAAACTCTTCATTAATTCTTTTCGAAATGATTACCTTTTATGTTTGGGACAGAAATACCCCCTGTTTCAACATTTAAATTTTCTGCCCTTTTTGTTTTTTTGTTTTGTTTTTGCCTTTAAGAATCCCAAATGCTTCCGGACTTCCTTTTTTATTTTTTTGGTACTTTCTTCCACGATTCCACCAAAACACTCTACCAATCAAATAGGTAACCATTTCCCTCCAAACTCATCAGCACATAATTTGACTCATTAGCATTATCGAAATTCTTTCAAAAATTAAAAACCTCATATCGATTTTAAAAAAATTAGCAAACACAATATTTATTCAATAATTCATCAGATTAGGCCCCGCTCCGCTTTCTCAAATAAGGACTTAAAAAATAAGGACATATTTTCAAACATAAAAATAATGGACTTACAGATATAATTTTTTAATTTTTTTGCAGGGTTTGATAGATCTCATCGAAATCTATTAAACAAGATCCATATTGTATATTTTTTTATTTCAATAAACCTACTATTTTTCAGCTTGAAAATTACAAATAAGTACTTATTTTTTAAGAACCCAATCTGGAACGGGGCCTAGGACCTCGATTGGCTTAAATAAGTCAGTTGGCTTTTTTATCTTTATTTATTTTCTTTTGCGTTTGTTATTTTTTGCATCAAATTTTTATAGATATTTAGTTCGTCTCGACGAGAACATTCAGAAACAGTAAAAAATGATGATCGGAACTCAAAATTTTTTGAATAGAAGCAAAAATAAGCCCAAAAACTTTGTCAAATTTTTTTAAGAATTATTAGTTTGTCTTGACGAGAGCATTGAAAAAAGTAAAAAAATTATGATTGATACTCAATTTTTTAAAAATAAAGATAAAGAAAGCCAAAAAACTGTCTTCTTCGCTTTATTTTGTGTTTTTTCAAAATAATTTGAGTTCCAATCATAATTTTAAAATTTTCAATTCCTCTTATCGAGATTTACTAACAAATACTTTTTCAATTTAGCGAGCACTTTTGATATGAAGAGAGCCAAACGAAATGTGGTGGAGGGAAAAAAGGAAATTTTATCAACTACTTTCAAAAAAGTAGGTTTAATTAATTTTGTTTGATGATCATGATAGGATTTGAAGATGGGAAGTGGGAACCCAATTTTTTGTTTGAAGTATTAGATGAATATTGAGGTAGGACAAGAATTTAGGGGATTTTAATTATATGGAAACTTTATTTTAGAAATTATTCGTTTTAGAATTCCTCTTTTAATGCCACTTGTTTAGGCATATTCCTATTATTCTTTTAATTTTGTTAGTCTTGGTTTTCAAGTATTGTTTTGCTTGGTCTTTACTCTAAGTAGTTATCTTATTGTTAGGACTCCTACTAGTATAAATAGGGGTGTAAATTACTCAATTATTAACTTTTTATCAATAATCTCGTGAATTCTGTTGCGTCAAGTGGTATTAGACCCACACTTTTCTTAGTTCGATAGCACCAAACAAAGAAGAAGACACACCCATTGACGTTGGTCGTAGGCTTACTGACCTGAGAAGGATGGTGGAGGATCAACAGGCACAATTGACCGAAATCCGTCAGGATATTCACACTCAGTTCGCTGAGATCCATGAGTTACTGCAGGCGTTGACTCTACAAAATCGCCGAAGGCTAGAAAGGGTTGAGGAGGATTGCTGTAACACCCCTAATTTTGGGGTCGTTAAATAAGCATTTTTATTGAAAACCTAAATGGAGTCTGACTCATTATTACAGCATAACTTCCACAAGAGTACATTTATTAAACAAATGGAGGGAAAACTAGAGTTTCTATCTACTGCTCCGCCTGCTCTTCCATCCTAGCCAACTCTTCGGCTCCGAAAGCCTCTAAGGTGTAGAGTTCACCATGCTCATTTACAAGGTCTGACACATTTATACTGGCGTTGCCCCCAGTATAATATGTCAGGGTTACAATAGTAACACCATGAGCTACAAAAGCTCAGTAGAATAATCTCATACCCGCAAACCCATAAATTACAAACAACAGTTCATAGAAATAGTATACTAACTCATATAAATCCAACGATTTCTAAATAGATGCATGTTTAACAAATTTCCGATAGGTAGTTAACAATGACACATCCACATTCACTAATTAACTAGCGTCGGTGTCCGTGAAATTTGAGTTTCTCCTACGTAATATTTCATAGACCGTGTCACATTTTCACTTTTCATTTATCAAATTAACATTTCGAAAAACTTTTTTTTTTATACACACCCAACCTCGGTTCCGCCGTTCTGGTCTCCCGAGTATCCTCACAATGGTTCTGCCGTCCCGGGTTCCCATTGGCACACAAAATATTGCATTGGCTCCTCTTTGTAGATAACCAAGCCACACACCCAATCTCGGTTCCACCGTTTTGGTCTCTCGAGTATCCTCGCAATGGTTCCGCTGTCCCGGATTTCCATTGGCACACACATACATACACACACACACACACACACCACACAATGGACTACTATGTCTAGCCACTTGTAGTTTCAAAATATTTCCTTTTTCAAACACGTCTTTTCATTATCAACAGCCTACGTGTCATTTTTCAAATTTTCTCGATTTTTATGTCTCATTTTCATGCAATGACTCCGCGGCTTGGACTCTTTACACAGTGTCTCGTAAACATGCATCATCGATTGTAATCTTGAAACTAAACTAGAATAATTATACAGCAAGATCATCCAACTCTATAGTACTTTAACATGCTTATATTATCCTTAAGTTCACGAAATCTTATTCAATCATTTACCACACAACTTAAACTATAGTGTCACATGGACGAAGACTTTCTGAGTTGAAATCACTAATGCTTTAGCACACATCAAGACAAGTAATCCTAACAATCATATATACACGCTCATAACCATCCAAAGATCAAAATACAAATACTTTCAATCAAATTATAAATTCTTATACTTCAAGAAAAGTCCGTTCTTTCTTCCTTTTTGGAAGTTCAAAACAACATATGTTTATTCGGAGTAAAAGTCGAGTTATTCAACATGTTCATATTTCCTTTCGAGATTTTAACAAAACACATTTACTAGCTATTTGTCTTTCATGTATTTTTTTTTCAAAAGTGAGAAGATTGTATTGATAAACGCCCAACGGCACTTATAAAATGGAGATCATTACAAAGAAGTTGGATAAACTCTAACTAATCGTCTAACAAATACAAAACAAGTAAATCACAAGGCAATCGATGTCTTTCATCCTAACCCAGACATGGCCTGACACAATAGCGATACTTTTAAACTGCCTAATAGCTAATTAGGAGTTTCAAACGAGAAAAAGTGCAAAGTTTTTGACAAAAGACACCAAATACTCAGACGATCAGATGTACTCCACTCAAGTATGAACGCATCAATGAACTCCCAAGAACTACAGATCTGCTAAGCCGCCACAGGTTGCCTCGCTAAAGACATCGTGTAGAGATAGAACGCTGAAGCACAAATATCGTTGCAAAGCAAACTTGATTAAGAGAATCTGATCTGTAGACAAAATTTGTCTAAAGACAAAACTAATAAACTCTCGTAGAATGAGAGACAAAACTCTCACATATCAAATGACAAGTCATAAATCTGGAGAGACGGAAGGGAAAGAAAGACAAAAGAAAAGGAGTCGATAGTACCATGGCCTCCCCCTTCTATCGCGGCACACGGGTACGGAACCCACGGGAGGAGTGGAATGGAAAAGATAGAGGAGTTGTGATGGCTAGGGTTGAGAGAGAGGGAGAGAGAGATAACTGTCTTTCATGTATTTCAAACATACAAGTAATATACAATTTTTCTTTTATATTTAGAGATAGTGAGTAGAGTATTCTACCGTTCTTCTTGGCGGTTGGTACTACTACGGAAAAAGGCAAGGACGTCGGCTTACAGAAGGTGGCTATCGAACGAAGTGATTTCTTACGGTAAACTTACGGTAGCTTCGAAAGAGAAAATAAAATACTTTCTTTTTCTCTCAAAATTAATTCTTGATTAAACAACTAAACTTTTTGGATTGAGAGGGTGGTCGAGTGGGGGTTTAGTGACGGTTTTGGTTGAATTTCTTGAAGAACTCAAGAACAAGGAAAGAACTCTAAGAACTATTTCAAGAACACTACAAGAACACTAAATTTTTTCTAGAGAGAAGTTGGAGGATTTGAAGGTGTGAGTTCAAAGTAAGAGTGGGGTGCTATTTATAGCAAAAAGTTGAGCTCCCTCTCTCTCTCTCTCTCTCTCTGTCTCTCTGTAGACACTCTATTCTCGCTGTGCCCTCGACCAGGTTACTGATGATTACAAGCAGAGGTTACGCATCTTCAAATCGTGTCATAATAAACTCCCTAAGTTGATGATGGACACAAACGAAAACAGTGAACCAGCAAAGCGACTTTTGTTTAGTCTCACCGGAGAAATTACATACTCAGTGGATTTGACATTGCCTTGTACTCGGAGGTTTATAGGATCTGCCTTTGGATGGTTATTAGCTATAGAAAGAAGCACCCTGGTCATAACCCTCTTAAACCCCTTTACCGGTGGAGCCGTTTCTCTCCCGCCTTTGAAAGATCCTTATGGTCTTTATGAAGGTTACAACGATGATGATGATCCGGAGGATTTTATTAGGAAGGCAATCCTATCATCCGATCTGTTTCTAAGCCCAAACAACTTCGAGGTTGTGGTTATCTATGAAGGTATGTGTCGATTAGCTATGTTCAAATCTGGACAAGAGTCGTGGAATTTTATTGATAGACATGATTGCTCATGCTTATGTTTTGACATTATTTATCATCGCGAACGTCAAATTTATGGCATCGATCGAATGAGTAACCTAGTGAAAATTGACTTTGCTAGCGGTACAGAAAAAGCTTTAACCAAACGAGTAAAACCTTCGATTGATATGGCCGATGCCATTTATCTCGTTCAATCACAAGAGGGTGATCTACTACAGGTACAAAGGTATTGGATGGGCACTCCTGATGGTGATCAGATAGAGAAAACTTCAAGAATTGCTGTTTTTAAGTTGCTACAACATCCAACTGGGGAGGCAGAGGCAACATGGGTTCCTATTAATCGCTTAGGGAACCAAGCCTTATTTGTAGGCGACAATCATTCTCTATCGGTTTCGATATTAGAGTTTCCCAAGTGCCTACCTAACCGCATATACTACACGCAACACTTCCATTTCGACCGTCTAGGTTATGTGAACAGTGGGATCGATGAGGACTCGGGTATCTTCAATATGGAGGAAGAAAGCTTTCAATGGTGTTGCATACCAGATCCTCATTTTGGAAACAACGTTCTGCCTCTAATCTGGTTTGTGCCAAATATGAGAGGAGGAACAGTTTCGTCGTGTTTTCAATCTACTTCTTGTAATAGTAGTGGGTTGATGCAATCAGAATTTGGAAAAATTAAAATTATTTAAGTCTTGTAGTTTTATATTAGTATAATGTGAGTTTGCTGAAGAGTCCTTGTCATTTTGTTTTTTGGTTAGTCATAGAGTCCAGTTGTTTTTGTGTTTGTTATGTGAGTCTTCCTAGTTTTTTAGATATAGAATCAAAGTTTTATTTCCAATTCTTGGAGGGATGTTTCAAGATATTTATTTAAGACTTTAGCCATGAATGAAATGGAGGAGTTTGAGTTTATGAAAATAATTGCGGAATTTATTGCTTGGAGTTGAGGATTTCTTCTAAAATCAACCGTGTGACTTGGTCGCGTCGAGTGGCGTCCACGATTAATATCGTCGAGTAACATCCGCTACCCTCGATTGAGTGGCATTCTAGGACTATCCTAAACGTCGCACGTCCCGGCCTACATCATGGATTTACCATGGACTAAAATTGATGCTCTTGCTTGTGGTCGACATGGAGAAGAATATTTCATGGCCGAAGTGTAAATGGTGAATGGTTTTTTTTTTTCTTTTAAATCTGTTTTTCAGATTGGAAAGTGATTTTCGCACTCTCTAAATTGTTATCCGCACTCCGAAAACCAATATAGGTTGATTTTCTCACTACCTAAATTGTTAACTTTTGGAGAGTGCGACTAATAATTTAGAGAGTCCGAAAATCACTCCCCTTTATGATTGATCTAAACATCTCATACAATAAAATTGCAGAATTTCCAACCATAATAGGGATTGAACCAAGTCAAAATCGAGTCCGCTTGATAGCCATTTGTCAGTAGAATTGAATTTGAAGGAAGATTGTATAATAAAAAAAGAAAGAAAAACAACAATACCGGAAAGAGATCAGTGTCTTTGAGGCGAGTAATCTTGAGATTAGGCGAGTAATCTCCGATCCATCTTTGTTTTCTTCCCATCTCCTTCTTTCTTCCTTTCACCCGTTTTTCTCTGCGTCTGATTCAGTCATAATAATCGATGAATCATGGAGCTGAATTCATAACTTCTAGCCAAAAATATTATTGGGCTCACTTTATGGGGATGAGTTTAGCTGAAAAGGCCCAATCTGTAATTGGAAGGCCATTTTGGACATGAGGCCACATGGCCCACGCTGTAGTGTGATACTACTCTGTGCTTCATTTCAAAGAGAATTTTTTTTTTTATAATAGAAAAGGGTGGGAGGGGACGACCAGCGTAGCAACTCTCCTCAGGTGTAACCATAAGGGCTCCCTACCCGCCAATGGAATGTCCGGTTTGAGCCATAACTACAGCCCGGGAGAACGGGCCATCACTAAAGCACCATTTTAGTGCACAACTGGTGAAAAATCCCCCTTTGATCCACAGACGGATTTCGAGCATCTACCGAAACTCAAACCTCCATTTGTGTTAAGGAAAGTAGTGGCTCTCATCAACTGGGCTACCACCTCGGTGATTTTCAAAAAGAATATCACTTGCGAAAAAAATCAGGTCATGATGAATCAATGGCAAATCTCAGGTCAAATCAATTTCCAAAAAATAAAAAAAAGAAACTCTTGGTCAAATATCAGGTCATGAAGAATCAATGGCAAAACACATGCAACAACCAATCACTTTGTGGCTGTAAACCGAAAAAAAATTTTGAAAAAGGAAGGTAATTTCAAGCTCAAAAATTGTGTTTACGCAAATAATTTTTCTACCAATATGGATCTTGTTTGATAGATCTCATTGAGATCTTTTAAACGATGTAAAAAAATTTATTATTTTTATTATATTTGAGCTTAAATTACCGTATTTTTTAAAAAGAAGATCTAAAAGGAAAGCGGAACGGCACCTAAATCTATCATCATTGACTGAAGCATCTCCAATGGTTAGAGCTAATTATTCAAGGGTAACGTGATTCTTTTGACTCGTTTACAATATCCAATTTACATCGTCATTCTTTTGATTTTTTATGATTACTGAAAATTTTCTTTGTCGTTCAAAAAAAGTCAAACCAATTTATGTACTACTAAATTCAGCAAGTAATTCGACAAATGTTTAATTTGGCATCCATTTGTAAGCCATAGCGTACAATTTTGCAAAGAGAACGACTTACGACTGGTGATAGTTTTTCAAGAGATCTCAACAAAATAAATGACACGTAATTGGAGAATATTTACCTCAAGTTCGCACTCGTAAGTCACGATAGACCAAAAAGGTTCAAAAGCATTTGTCAAAACATAGCTTCGAAGTTCACATTGTGCTATCTCCTAGTATTGTAGCACAAGATGATTTTAGGAAAGTCAAAAGATCTTGTCACAGAATAAGTCGAAATCGTTATCTACAATCTCTTTCAAACCTATGATCTAAGCTAGTATTTTATTGTGCACGAATTAGCAACTACCTTCAGCAAGTAACACCTGTGTTACAGCTTAGCAAAAAAAAAATAGAAAACCTATGATTTTTTTTTATTTTTTTGATCATTACCGATGATATGTTTGCCGTCCTCTAGTTTAATTGACCAAAATATGGTACTATAAGAGTTATTGTTTTCCCTTAATGAAGCCTGGTTCTTAGGTCGGCGCTTCATTTTTCAGACTGTCTTGGACGTGTTTGCGATAGCTGTAGATACAGATTTTAGATTTTATACTTTAAATTTTAGTAGAATTAAATAAAAACATGTTTAGCTATTTATGATTAGACTGTAGCAAAAACTGGTACCGTTTTTTCTTTCATGAAACCTCTAACTTGAAATATGATTCAAAAAGTTCTAAAAGCTAATCAAACCCTGCTTTTGGATTTTTCGAATTTCATTCTATTTTAACTTTTCAAAATATGTACAATTTGAGAGTCAGTTATGTAGAACTTTTGGTGAACACTTCAAGCTGATTATGAAAAGGTAGGTCACACACGCATTTCCACATGTTGGCCCAAGCGTAGGTCGTTGGGCCCAATTAGCCTTTCGATTCGGCCCAATAGATGTTCCGACCCACTATAGGGTCCTTGATAGGAAAGAGAACCAACTCTTTGTCCACTTGAATTGTCCTTAGTTTTTGAAAGGGAACCAACACTGATAGCATACCAGTTTCACAAGAACGATCCTAACTTTGCAGAATCAGAACCATTTTGACCATCAAAGTAGGCTAGAGTAGAGACGGACTCAAAGTCGTGCTATATTTGGAGGGGTCAAGATGGAATTTACCGATGAGAAAGAGGTACTATCTGTATCTGTTGACGCGCCAAACAAGGTTCAGCTGATCCACGTGGGCGGCCTATTGTGATTGGCCCGACGGGATGAAGAAAACGCAATTATAACATATGCGTTGTCGAAAATCTACTGGTTCGAACGTCACATCTATTGTACGATGAAAGTGACGCATTCCCTCACTCGTTGGGTAGCCTGTCTTTATTTTAAACCTATTTTATTCCAAGTTTTATTAAACTTTCTTTTTATGTAACTGGGCTCTGTTTCCTATATATCAGTCTTTCCTTTCTTTTAATGTTTTCACCTAAACTTTTTCTAAAGTTTACCAAAATAAGGCAGCAATAAGGTTCTTTTATTATACCATGTTTTTTGCTTTTTCCAACGTTGTCCGTGATTGGCTTTCCCTCAATAGGAGTGTGGGCCAACAACTCCCGAGAGGCGCTTGATGGAGATGGACGGAGAGAGAATAAAATAGATGTATGGTGAGAGAAATATGTTGTGTTTTTTCTTCCCGATCAGATTTGTTGCTTCTGTGGAGTTGTGATAACAGGTAATAGGTCAATCGGAAGACTCAGTACCGACAGTACGTTCTCTCTCTCTCTCTCTCTCTCTCTCTCTGTTGTACACACATCTATGGGATTCGGGTTGTTTCTAGTTCTTGTGGTTTAGGATCTCTAAAATTGTAATCATCTTCTTGTTCATCTCTTCGATCTTTCCCCTGTGGATCGATCTCGGTCTTCAGCGTTTTCAGCGTTCGAGTGAATAATAGTCTGTAATTTCTTGATTTTCATTCTCTTGGTTGTTTTAAGTTCTGTTTGGATGGTTGATTTGTAGAGAAATTCACAGGAATCACAAAAAGAATAGGTATTTAAAGAAAATCGGTTTATTAGTGTTTCCCTTCGTCCTCATTATGTGCTTCTTCTTATTTTTCCTTTTGATTTTGGGAAGGGAGTTCAACTCTTTTAGTTCAATAGGTATTTTACTACTTATTTTTCATCATCCTCCGCCTTTCCCCCTCCTAATTAATCTCTCTGCAAATCAGTGCTCCAAACAGCGCATTTAGTGTTTCTGGATTTGGAGTGCACTTGTGGCTTAACTTTATTCTGTGGATATTCTTCTCCAGGATCGGCTTCTTCCACGATCTTTGAGACCTGTATTTCCGAACAAGCTGTTTCCAGGGATTCTTTGCTATATCTGGTAAGTTTAGTTTCTTGTCTTTCCTTTTCTTCATTTATTAGTGCTAGGTTGAATATTGACCCATTTATGAAACCTGGTACTATGCATCCTGCTGCCCTCTTTTTTTATTTTTCTTTACTATTGCACTGTTTTTTTTTTGTCAACGAAAAATGTCCGACCGATGAACCGGACTAATCTCTCCCGTTCCCTAGCCGTTCCCATTTCCCTTTCCACGATATTGCACTTTTTTGTTTCGATCCAGGATAAATTAAAAGTACTTTTCTTCCTTTTTTATTTAAGAAAAATAATGGAGACAAAGTGGATTAATTTTTTGGTTTTTGTTTTTGTTTTTTGGGGTATAATTGTGCAGGAGATGGTGAGAGGAAAGATAGAGATGAAGAGAATAGAGAACGGGACGAGCAGGCAAGTGACCTTCTCGAAGCGTAGAAATGGGCTGTTGAAGAAAGCCTACGAGCTCTCAGTTCTTTGCGATGCCCAAGTGGCTCTCATCATCTTCTCCCCCACTGGAAGGCTCCATGAGTTCTCCAGCTCCAAGTATGTCACCCCACTCATCTCCCTCAAACTTGTCAAAATGTCAACACAAATCCTTCTATATATTTAGTGGCTAGTGCTCGTTTCTACATTAACCTGTGTGCTATAATCATGGAATAACGATATTTATGATCTGGGGTAATGGTCCAAATTAAGGTTTTTAAATATTGTCCATGCGTAACGATTTTTTATCCTTCCCATGCCATTATACCCCAATATACAAGGAAGACAAAAAATCTCATGTGTATCAGTCGGTTTCCATTATGTATAAGCTTGACGTTTCTGATTCAGGACAAGTTTGCTGTTACGGGCGACACTAAATTGTTACGGTGATTTGTCAACATTGATTTCTAAAATTTAACGACTGGTAGGATTGATTCCCGTTACCCACTACATAACCATCAATACTCCCAATACCGTTTTACCTACACCATTATTATGTACTCCAATACCGCTATTTAAACTTTGGTCGCAATTCAACGCAATTAAGAATATCCAACATGTCTTGGGAATTGGGTGGACATAGCGGTCATGACGCTTTGTTTGGTCTAAGTTTTGAGGGAGGTTCTTTGTATATTGAGTGGAGAGGAATAGATAGAGAAATGAGATTAATAATTGTAAAAAAAATTTTGGGGGACTGTGCGCAAAGAGGGGTCGAGTGTAGAGATTGAAAGCGAACACTGGCAAAGTTTTTCAAATCGCTGGATGAAAAATAAAAATTAGGCTTGTTTGTTTTGGGGTTTTTGCATTTGGATTTGGGATTTTGGATTTGAATTCGTAATGATTAGTGTAGGGAGATAGAGGTAATGATTGGAGAGAGATAAAAATAAAAAGAAAAATAATGATTGGAGACAGAGACAATGAGTGGGTTTTGGAGTAGAGTAATAATGTAGAGTCCAAAATCCAAATCCTCAAACGAACAAAGCCAAGTAATTGAATCGACGGGAACGATTGAGCATCGATCGGTCATGAACCGCATTTTATAATTAGCGGATGTGGTCATTGTCATCGATATGCGTAATGGTTTCAGAGCGCCAACTGAGGAGCATTGGATGTCATCTAAAATACTAGCGAATGCCTAAAGGCGGCATGAGGGAGGGGGAGGATATAGAGGCGGCGGCGAATATGGCAGTGGAGGAGGGAAAGTTTGCTTCAAGTGTGGGGGGAAAAGGTATATATCGCTAGGAACTGCAATGAGGCAGGCAGTGGTGGAGGTGGAAGGTATGGAACGGTAGTGGCAGAAGTCGCGACGGTGACAACGGTTGTTTCAGCTGTGAAGAAGAGGGTCGTGGACGGAGTCCGGGATTGGATTTTCACGGAAGGGTTTGGGCAGAAGCACATGAAACAAGGATTGGATGGGCTCCGGCAACAGTGGTGAAGTTTGAAGGGCGGTTGCGTGGTGTTCAATGATGGAGCGGTGTGATGGTCGTCAAAAAAGAATATTGGGGGATGTTGAATTGAGGTGATATAGGGGCTTTTGCGAACAAGGATGGATTTTGGTCGGTTTTGGTGGTTTTGTTAGCATCTTATCAACAATTTGTGTTTTATTCCGTGTGTTCTTAAAGGAGATTAAATTCTTTTCGAATGGTGTCCACCATTCATTGTGCACCATACTAAGCATTCACTATAGTAATTTCTATGTTTTTCGTATCCTATTGTACTATTTTAATTTTTTTTAAATCTTTATGATAATAGATTTTTCTTGTTTCCAATAAAAAAAAAGTTTAACGTATTTCATCTACCACAAAAACTGAGGACATATCCTCAATAAACAGCCATTTGGTTGGAGATGTGTGGGTGAGAGAGAGAAGAGTATTTTTAGTACCTTTTCTTGCCGCACGGACACATTTTTTTAACATAAAAACGTAATCAAACGACGGCAGATCATAGTTGGATATCTATGATATCTTGAAAAAGTCCGCTCTATTTTATTTTGTATAGCAAAGTGGCCTAAGTTTGATTTTTCTTTTGATTCTGATTGCCGAACTAGAGAATTGGACTACAACACTCTTACTGTATTTAAATGTTTTTGGCATTTGAATGGGCTAATTCAAATCTGCTGCGGGATAACACGAAACATAAGATATATTGATGGAGACATAATCGCACTTGATTACATATCCCGATTTGAACTTCGAAATCGAAATAAGTATTTGTAGACGTGCGGCCTGATTTTTGGAAGATTGGTCAGAGAGCCCATTGAGATAGCTGACGTTTGAGCAAGAGTGTTTATTTTGGTAGTATATTTTGATCTTCGTATCTCATTGAGGATCTTGGAGAATTTTATAAATAAGTAGTCTAGAATATTTAGCTTTTTTATTTGAGATGATGATGATGTTATTTTCAAAGATCGTTACTTGGTCTACATTTAAGATTATACATTGGGTGTCCTGTTGGGATCTTGCCAACAGGAGTACTTATAAAATTGTGAGGTGAGGGGATAGATTAGACTATTGCGAGCTCTAGAAGTAGAAGGGTGGAGGGTCCTGGTCCCTTTGAGACTATCTCAAAGCGGTGTCTCTTATGTTGTAATCATTTCATTTTAGCCCGATTTGGAGTAGTGAAATTAACTTTTACCGACAATAAAAATAAAACAAAGTCAAGATTATACAGTTTTCTTGTAAGCTCCCAGTACTTGTCCCACATTTGAAATTTGTGGGAAAGTCATGTGCTTTTTATATAGTAGTTAGTGGTAACCCGTGCCTACGGCACTATGCATTCCTGTTGAAAAGGGATAGTAGTTGTGTGATTTAGGTGAAAGCTATGGGCATTTAACCGGAAAGTGGGAGGATGCACTACAGCCTTTGGATCAAATGAATCTAAGCCGTTCCAACAACTTATTCCCACACTCTTCTGTTTTATAATAGAGATACCAGTCAGCTACTATTAATTTGAGGTTAATCTTTTGAGCCGCGTAGTTAGATTAAGAGTTAAGCAGGTCAACTTTCTAGTACGCTAGGATTTCTTTTCTTAATTTTCTAGTACGTTAGGATTTTCTTTATCATAAATTTGAGTTATTTATCATGAATTTGAGTTATTGACGTGGGTAGTTACATTTCTTTTCTTAATTTTCTCGTACGTTAGGATTTCTTTATCATAAATTTGAGTTGTAAGCATCCAGGCTGTTTCGGGGTCATCTAAAAAAACACCTCATAGTTTCTGATTAAATTTTAATGATCTGAGCTGTTCATTATGTCTAAAATGTGTTTTTAAGAGTACTCTCGAGAAGGGCTCGATCTGTGCAGTATATCATAAAATAGGTTTTTTTTTTTGCTCAGCTTTATCATAAATTTGAGTTGTAAGCATCCAAGCTGTTTCGAGGTCATCTAAAAAAACACTCATAGTTTCTGATTAAATTTTAATGATCCGAGCTATTCATTATGTCTAAAATGTGTTTTTAAGGGTACTCTCCAGAAGGGCTTGACCTGTGCAGTTTATCATAAAATAGTTTCTGTCAACATTTATGAAAAACTGTTCAAAATCAAGTCTTTTCTGGTCATTTTTTTTTTGTTGATATCTCACATATATCCTTAAAATCACATTTTAAACACATTGAACAGTTCGGATCATCAAAATTTTATAAACTATGATATTGAGATTTGAAGTGTTTTTTTAGGTGTCCCCAAAACCGTCCTGTGTAAGCATTTGGACAATTTTGTTGAGTATTGGTTGGTAAGAATATGAGAGCTTTCTCAATACGGTATGGTATGCTAATGAGCTTGACCTCGTATTCGTTTTTCATTATCGGTCCACTAGAGTTGCTCATTCTAGGATACTACATCCTCCTACTGTTAGCTATGCCAATGGAATACGGTGTTAGGGTTTTCTACTACATTAGATGTCCTTTTGCTTGACGGGACTATATAGTGAAAGGATATATATTGTCCTACCCGATAATTAGTGATCCGATTAACATGTAATACCACACCATGAGGTCACCATGCCATTCTACATTTCACACTTTGTAGAATTTTATATTTGAGGCGTGTTTAATCTGATTCGTAAATATTTTAGCCAACCACCGGACATGTGATCAACTTAGATGCATGATCCCATCTGACGTTCATGTCTGATGAAACAAACGAACCCTTGTGAAATGAATTATGGGTGGACGGTAATATAATTAAGAAGATAATAAAAGGGAAAAAAATCCGAACTCCTTTCATTTAGTATTATTTTATTTTCTTTTTTGTTAAGCAAAAGGATTTTATTAATCTTTGAAAAAGATAACCAAAATCAAACATATCTCAGGCACACTGGCAAAAAGCCACCCGATAACCAATACCAAAGGATGACAAGAAACCAACCAAACAAAAAAAAACCTGAAACCGAGAAAACCCCACAAGGGGTGAGTCCATGCATCAAATACACCAAAACCTAAAACACCACAAAGGATTGGAAGTAGAAACAAATCAAAAAAAACCAAAGATAAGAACCAAAGTGTACACCCACACCCAAAAACACACACGCTGCGACTCACACCCGAACCACAAGAGAAACAGCCGAAAGACCAAAATTGAAACCCTAGATAGAACCAAAGCAACAACAGCAAAACCACGCAATTAAAGCTCCAAAGAAAGGGAGGCACCTTCCTCGAAGTCATCATCCTCCAAATCAACATCAATCTCCAAGAGTGTTAATCCTTTATGCTAATTCAGCTTCTTGCATTTCAACAAAAGATTTTAAGATAAAATTTCTTCCCCCTCTAAAGTTCACGCCCAGCCTGGCACCTAAATCCATCCATCGTCTCACAAGCTTCCTTAAAAAGAAGAGAGTTTCTGTTCCTAATGTCATCGGAAGTTGATGAAGAAGAAAGGATCATCCTATTTCATTTAGTATTATTACTAGTAGTATTTTTCCTTTCGCTTAATAAACCCCTCACAATTGATTATGTTAACAATGCCCAAGTGCCTTCAACCGTGCTTGGTATTGATCAGTGATCACATTGTTCTATTTGGGCTAATATTTAGAATGCTTTATTTCCTCCTTGAGTATCTGGTGTTCTTGTAATCCAGATTTGAAACAGGTTATCTCTTTAGAGGACAGTCATTTAGAGGATAGAATCTGGGCCATTTTGATGGTGAAACCAGCGGTAGCCAATGGTCCATCAGAATGATATAGAATCTAGTATATTTCTCGGAATTTTAGCGAAAACGAATCAAGTATTGTGTCGCAATTAATTACTGGGCTACATAATCAAGTTTTGTGTCGCAATGAATCTACAAATGGGTTATTACAGCATTCTTTGTCAGTTTAGATATTCCTCTTTTCTCTAGCATTTCCATTTCCATTTCCATTTTCGATTGAATGTTGGCTTGTATAGAGCTGAATGGTAGACAAGATTCTGTTGCTTAAACTTTAAGTTGGTTATTTGGTGTTCTCTATTAATCATGACTTATTGTTTTTTGGATTGTTTCAGCATGCACAAGATAATAGAGCGATACTGCGAACATGCAAAACAGGCGCAAACAAAGAATCCCGAAGTAGAACACTACATTCAGGTTACATATTCTCTTCTCTTCTTTTTTATCGGCAACAATAACATCTGATTAAGAAAACTTGATAAATTGTACTTCAAGTTGGGAAGGGGAAGGGAAATCCGAAGGTTGGATGAAAATAAAAACACTAGTTGGGATGAAGCCCAAAACCTGGTTACATTTTCTTTAAATGTGTGCGTAGAACTCTATATCGTTTTTTTGATAACTTGGCATCCATCTTAATAGACCGATCAATCTAAAGGACCAATCTGACCGTCTAGCAGTGGTGGCCTATTTAAGAACTCTATATTCTCCTTATGGATCAGGGTTGAACAGGATCGTACTTAAAACGTCAGCTGGTCCCCCAATATTTATACTTAAACTAAGGACGAGTAACTTAAGGAGTGCACCATTGTGTTAAATTAATAGGATTGGGAAATTGGTGAAAAATAAATTGCTACGTTAGCATTAATTATTGCTCACAATGTCCATGCATGCTACAGTAATGCTGGAGTAGCTTTATATTTAATGGTGTTTAAATAAAAGATTATATCACCATAGTGCATGTCATGTATATATCGTTAGAGGTGCGCTTAAGTTGGTCCAGACATCAAGTTATCAATAATTGTGTACCATTGGAGTGCTATATATTCTGATAACTCAGGTGCCTGAGCAACTTTACGCACACCTCGAATTGGAGAGTGCGATATATGGTTAATGCAGTTAACTCAAGCCACTCTATATCTTCTACTTCTATTAGGAAA
The DNA here is from genome assembly GCA_014282245.1 of Rhododendron simsii. Lineage (NCBI taxonomy): Eukaryota > Viridiplantae > Streptophyta > Magnoliopsida > Ericales > Ericaceae > Rhododendron > Rhododendron simsii. The sequence continues at coordinate 29,516,127 of CM024955.1, read as the reverse complement.
TGCAGTAAACTTGAACTACTCGCTAGAATTATCGAACTCTTACGTTGAGACCCGTCTTTAGCTTGAGCACAACTCGTTTAGTGCATCAATAATTCTGATCTACCGTTTGAGTATGCTTCCTGTAGGAAAGGTCAATGGATCACCGGATGCGACTATTGACCGTTTGACCAGCCAATGGGCATGCGACACATGTACTCATCCTTTACGGGGTTGACCGTTTGACTGACAAATCCTAGCTCGCCAAGTGGCACCTCAATCATGTGACACATATGAGGGTCGCGAGCCCATACTTCTTCTTAAGGGAGAGGACTGTGTTTATACAAATAAGTGCTTGGCGCGGTCCCAATGTAATGGAGACGTTAACGCGGTCTAATCAAGATACACGAACATATTGCCCAAACTCTAACGTCTGCTCTGGCCTTTAGGCAGTCCCTTGAGACTTGGCAGCGGTACTGGCGCGGCCGAACAAGTCATGACTTTGCCCCAACGGGAGTGAAGGGGATTTAATGGCTTGGTGTCTATAAAACAAGAATAGGTCTTCGCGAATAAGAGGATACGCTTACCTTAATACTCGCGGTCATCGCGAGGGTAGCGACACCTTGGCGGTCAGAGGGTACGGAAGGGACACGTGTCATTTCAGTAGCACGCCATTTGGCCCGGGTATTAGCTCGTGTGGGCTATAAATATGAAACTTTTCTTCATATATCGGATAAGAGCTCATTGTGAACATTTCCAAGAGAGAGAGTTGGTGAGCTCTAAAATTAAAGGGGGATTTTATACCCCTTCCGTGCTCTATTGTCTTTCCTCCTTGGGATCTTGGGCTAAGGTCTCCACTGCCTTTTCCACTCTCTATTCACCCCTGCTCTCTTCTCCATCCTTTTAGATCATTCATCTCATTCCTTTCCATTGACGATTCTAACCTCTCTGACACATCTATTCCTTAGGGGTATTTGTCCAAGTCAAATTCAGACCTATCCTACACTTCCTATATATGAATAGTTCTGATCTACTGGGTCGAACAAACAAGGTGGTTTTGCCATACCAATAAAATCCTTAACCGGCACACAGGACCATAGATCACTAGATGCAATATTCATGCTCCTATTCATCACATGATTATCTCCATCGCCATTCTTTTCTACCTTTTTGAATTTCTGAAACACTGTAAATGCAGCAACTCAAGCAAGAAGCAGCAAACATGGCAAAAAAGATGGAGATTCTTGAAGCTTCTCAACGGTTCTAATTAGTCGTTATTTCTCTTACCAGACTTCTTGTTGTCATTCAACAAGAAGATGATACGTATGATTTCTTTCTCCTAACTTTGGCTCCCGATGTCGTAGGAAATTTTTGGGACATAACGTGGCGTCTTGCTCGGTTGAAGAACTCCGAGAGCTTGACAACCAGCTGGAGCGAAGCTTACGAAACATTAGGGCGAGGAAGGTATATGAGAATACTCGCATAAAAGGATATCTTGATAGTTTCTTGATGGCATGACGTTTTAAACATATTGAGCTTAAAACTGACTAAGCGCATATGTCACATATTTCAGGAGTATTTATTCAGGGAACAAATAGAGCAATTGAAAGAAAAGGTATATACCAAGTGATGGAATTCATTTCTACTTTTAGTTTTGAAGGTTTACACATTGTTTCACATTCATCTGACATCTCTCTCTCTCTCTCTCGTTGTATTACGTAGGAGAGACTCTTGTTGGAAGAAAATACAAGGCTGTTGGAGAAGGTAAATTTCACTTTAACCGTACTTAAGATATCCAAACAGTTTTTGGATGGGCCTTCCAACCTAAAATTATGCTGGTAGATATGAATTCACACGAATATCACATAATTTTTTCAATCTTAATCTGTTTTTTATTATTTTTTATATTGATATATATATATGGTTATGAAATGAACTGATGATGGGGAGAAGTAGACAAATATGAGTCCAATAGTGTATGTTGGCTATGAAGCGTTTAAGAAAGACGTTCATAGTCAAATGTTCTTAGGCAGATTTTAAAGTTCTTGGTCTCAGAACTGCTACCTAGAGCGCTCGGGACAGAATTCTATTTCTATTTCTATTGCTATTGCTATTGCTATTCGGTCACATTTGGCTATATAAAGAACAAGTAGGAAATTTTATTATGTTTAATGTAACAATGTTATTTATAGTTACGGATAAAAATCTTTTTATGTTATTTACCCATCAATATTTGTTAATTTATAATTTAAAATTAAATGTAAAAATTTTATTGAGAAAATGTTTGAGCGTGGAATGAAGTTTGAAAGCTTCTTTTCTAACTTTTGGTACTTTGAAAAGTGTAGCAAAAAATAAAAGAGAGAAGAAAATGAATTTTTTAAGAAAATGCCACATAGGAGAGAGAATTGGGAAAAGCGAATGATTTAATTTTTGAAAACTACATTTGCTTGGTATAGTATAGAGGTTTTTTTTTTTTCCTCAATGGGTAGAAGGGTAATTCCATTTACTACTCCCACTAGGCAATTACTGACCAGGGGAGGGTAGGAGAACCCTTAAAACACACATACAACTCAATCCAAACTTCCGATGTGGGAGCCAACCCAGGACACAAGCCCAAAGGGAGAAGCACTTTTCCTGTGAACACTTTTTTGAAACTGTGCCACAAAAGTGTTTTTTACAATTGCCCCTCCCACCAAAAACTGAGAGTATAACTTAACTATCAAGACAAAAAGGTAAATTTACCCCATTTATGTGTGCCCAACCCAACCCAACCCAACGTTTCCCTCAGAGTACCGTACGAACAAAATATCTGTTGCAGATTTCAAATGCAAGCACTCAAAAAACGCATGTTTCTCAAGCACTTTTCATCTAATTAATTTAGTCCCCAATTTCATTTTGTTAAAAAGTTGTGTGCTCACCGTATAATGCTAAAATTGCATCCAACATTATTTGACTCGCACACGTATCGAGTGTGCACCCCTCTAATATAAAGAAAGGGCAAGCATTCTAGTCTTCATGGTGTCTTTAGTTCGAGCCATTTATTAATATCTACAGAGTTGAATGTTTAATATATCTAATTTTGGGGGAGCCCGTTGTGCACAATTCGAGCTGTCGGATTGTGCATCCGACGACGGCTCAGATTTCATCTCGCTAATGAACGGTTCTTAGTCATCCATTGCCGAGATGAGTTCTGATCTGTTGGATGCACGATCCGGTGGCTCGGATCGTGCACAACACACACCCCGGGTTCCTAAGGCTTTGTTCCAGAACGTGAATAAGAACTTGTTTTTGGTCTAATAACAAGGCATGTTTCACAAAAGGAAAATAAGCACTTATTTTTTAAGAAAGACAATTTTGAGCTTAAAAATCATGTGTTTATGTAAATAATTTTTTTAATAATATGGATCTTGTTTGATAAATCTCATTGAGATCTTTAATACGGTGCAAAAAAAGTTAAAAAATTATTTTTCATTTACATTATTTTTGAATTTGAAAATGTGAAATAAGCTATTTATTTGGGTTTTGTGAAACAATCCTTCTTATTTTTGTGAAAATTTCAAAATAAGTACTTATAAAATAAGGTTTCTGGAACGGAATCTAAAAAAACTTGCATGTTTGAAGAAAATTTTCTCTCATGTGAGGTCAAGTAACCTCTCTTGTCATTGTGTCCTTCCGCTCCTGAGCCCTATGAGGGTTGTTTAAGTAGTCAATTCAAAATCTATGGGCAATGAATGCAAAATGGAAAAATTATTACTAGCTACCTGGTCATGGAGTACTATGTGCCCACTAAAATTATTAGCTATCTAGTCATCATGGAGTAATGTCACTTCCGACGAATGAGAAACCGGAACCGGAACAAACACAATGTTGTCACTTCTTATTTTCTCCTCACTCACCCGATAAGAATGAGTCATAGTGTCCTATCCAATAGATTTATCGTTTTGTCGGGAGAGCACGTGAGCAAAATGCCCACACGATCCTCCTGCAGAATGCGTCAATGCTTAAAATTAGGTTGCATTCTACTACTACAATGATTTGTTTCGCGATTTCTTGAAAGTTTATTTTTCTGATAAAATGTGGCTGTTATAAATATTGATGATGTTAGTGTGGAGAAAATGAAAAGAAAGAAGTTGCGACGTGCAGCCAAAGTAGTGAGAGTTCGGAGCTTGTGGAAACCGAATTGTCATTGGCCAGCTTCCTCAAATGATCAGTGGTTCAATATGTTGTTATTATTACACATATAATAATAATCATGCTTTCGTGATATTAATGTTGTACTACTTCGAAATATACCTGGTTTTGTAGTTCAATTATTGTTTTCAATATCAATAATTGCATTTTACTAACCAGGTATATATATTTTATTGGTAAATTAATTACGTACTAGGACATTTGTTGATTCTCGTTTTCATTGTCTATGGTGGGATAAATGAGATGACATAAATTGTTTATTTGGTCCCTTTTTTTATTATACATCTTCAACTTAGTTTATTGTGTAGATCTCACGTGAACGGTGGAGTTGTGAATAATGAGGCTGAACACCTTACTTGATGCTAAAAGTTGGGTTTGTATTCAACTTATTCTATCCAAATACTCATTAATGGTTGCTAATTAGACGTACTTTTTATATTGGTGTACACTTAGGTACACACTATGTAAAAACTAAAATAAAACTACTATCAGGGTCTAAATTGCGCCGTGCCTTCAGCATGTAAAACCATGCATCTCAAATATTAGTATTGAATTTTTTTGTGGTACACCAAAATGTTTTGGTGTATGGTGTCTCAAAAGTGAGTTTTGGTTTTTCACCAAAAAGAAAGAAAGAAGTGAGGTGTAAGTATTTTAGATGCAATGGTTAATAGTACTATTACATATCCTTCCAGATCCAAGCTAAGATGAGCTAGTCAGTCTTTCATTTCTGAAATGGTAAGTATTCAAGTGTTGTGGTAAGTATTTTAGATGTATGAATATTTTTACCACCGCACTAGAATTTTTATCAATCTATATGAAATTCTTACTATTCAATTTGAAATACTTATTACTGTGTCTGAAATACTTACTACTATATCACTTTTAAGATATCATACACCAAAAAATTCATTTCAATTTCTAGTTGAACTATATATGCGATTCCAATCGAATTGAGTTGGTTGAAACTTGTACTCGTATCAAATTGCATGGATCGAGTCAAAACTTTATTCAAGAAAATAAGGACGAATTTAATTCCTTGAAAGTACAAGAGCAGTAAGATTTGTGTATAACTGCTGAGTTTGGGGTATTTAATTTACCAATTATTATTCAACCACAAACACACAAGTACTGCTATGTGTACATATGAAATGTACATATGGATTTTGTGGGGGCTCACCTCGGGTCCCACCAAGATGATTCGAACAGCCCATTATTTTTAAAACATTTTTTTATGAAGTCCTGAAAAAAATCAGCTCAACTTGATATCGGTAATGATTTTTTTTGAATTTGTAGGGGCGAAATTGTACAATTAAATAATTCCACCTCCGAAAATTCAGAAAAAATCCTTATCGATATCGAGTTGAACTGATTTTTTAGAGGGCTTCATAAAAAAATATTTTAAAAATAATGGATAGTTCGAATCATCTTTGTGGTACCCACTTTGGGCCCCACAAAATCCATATGTACGTCGTATGTACGTTCCAAATGTACTTGAAGCTTTACTCAACACACACTCACATCTTTGGTGGGGCCCACAAACACTTAAGATGTTAGATGTAGTATGCGTTGGTTCAAATATGAATGAGAGTGAATTTGTATAAATGTTTGCGAAGGTAGAATGATTGATAATTCACTTTCGATGTGAGGCCGAAGGTAAAAACTTTTTAATTTTCTGCTTGACCAAAAAAAAAAGAAGGTAAAAACTATTTCGATGAACCAAAAACATTGGTGGACCAACACAGCTATAAAAATCCAGTGGGCCGAACTAACGAACCAGGTACCTTAGCCATGGTCCTGGACCCTATTCTCAACCAGTTGCTCGAACAAGCGGGCCAGGTCCACAAGCCCCAAACATCAATTTTAGCTCACAGTATTTTTCTTTACTTATGCCGCGTTCCGCTAACTAATAAGTAATTTTTTCAAATAATTATTTATTTTTTTGAATTAAAACTGATATATTATGAGAGAATGACCTGCCTTGGAAAACGAAAAATAAATACTTAGAAAATAAGAACCTTAGCAGAACGAGACCTTAATACTAGATAAATAAGAAAATGTTTGCCATCAAAATCTGAATATTTTACTTTGGCATCCCAGATATAGGAATAATCTTATTTGGTCAGAAACAATGTACACCAACTTATAATCCAACTCAACTACCCCACAACCAAAAGCGTATCAAATATTCTACATAGGAGTTGAATTTACATAATTTTACAGTCCCATATGTTCCTTAAATCATCTCATGGTTTTAAGGATTCTTGAAGCTCACCACATTTCTATTGCGGACGGAGGCGGGGGGGCTGCTGCCCCCCTTGCTGCTCCCCTTACTGCTGCCCGGGGTTTTTGGGCCTACTCCGGTCTCGCTCCGATGATCGGAAACGTTCACTTTGTAGAGCTCGTCGAGTAGAACAACCATGTCAAAAATCAGCTTGATTGGATATCATTAAGTGCCTGATCGGAGCCCATATAACTCTCGGTCCATGGGTTACAATGGATTTGATCCAGTGTTTCGGATCCATTATTTTTAAGATAAAAAGGTTCCAATCAAGTACTTAATGATATCCAATCAAGCTGATTTTTCTCATGGTTGTTCTACTCGACGAGCTCTACAAAGTGAACGTTTCCGATCATCGGAGCGAGACCGGAGTGGGCCCGGAAACCCCGGGCAGTAGCAAGGGGGCAGCAGCCCCCCCGCCTCCCATTGCGGACCCATCCCTTGTAAGTGGTCCGTAGGGCTGCAAACTTAAGCGAGCAATTGCACGAGGCTCGGTTCGACTTGTTTAGTAATCAAAATCGAGCTTGAACTCAAGTTTTAAATTTGTGTAGTAAACGAGCCGAGGTCAACAGAGATTGCTTTTGTTAATTTAAATTGAAGATTGACATCACAACGATTTATTTTCGAAATCGTAACTATCTCCAGAGTATGTCCCTCGACTATACGCCCATGTAGCTACTCCTGCTCCATCTCAAAAAGGTCAGGATCAGAGAGATCCTCACTCTTAAAAATCTGGTGATCGAGCACCCTCAGCAGGATCAACATGAGGAATCTTAGCATCTACATCCTCAGTCTCCTCGTCCTCACTCTAAAGTTTAGCTCGACCCGTTTGTATAAACTTGTTTTGTAAATGAACCGAGCTCGACGCATTTTCAAACGAGTCATGAGACAGCTCGAACTTGAGCTTTAGGCTCGTTTTCTAAACGAGCCAAGCTCAAACGCGGGGAAAAAAGAAAAACTCAACTTAGCTCGGCTCGTTTTCACCCGTATACAGCACCGGTGCAGGTCGTACCCTTCATTGAATAATGGTTTGTCTTCCCCATGATTCAAGCAGGAATAGGAGGGATGGGACCACCCTATACCACCCCCCGTTTTAATTTCTGGAGACTTCAATAATAGCTTATGTACAGCCAGCCAGCCCACACACATAAACAAGATTTCAATAATACTCCACTTTCAGGATGGAGCCCAACTTGAATGAGGAAATTTGCATAAGGCCAAAACTGAAATGACAGCCCCTTAGCCGATCCCTACCCCATCCCGCGCAGGTTTTGTCTATCCTCCTCTTCCCTCCTCCATGGATCTGGGTTTCAATTGAATTTTCCTAGCTTTCCAACACTTTTTCCGAAACTTGCTACTGTGAAATTTAAACAGAGTACTTGCCAGTCCCACCACAATGTGCAACTCTATATCTATCTATCAATGTGGTCTGATTGTAATAAGGAATTATAAATGCTACAACCATGCGTGTACTCCACATTCTTAAATTAGGATACGGGTGTTTGGATGTGCAAAGTAAAACAGGGGGGAAGTGATGCAGTGTCCTTGAGGTACGGTCACGTCGATGTGAGGCTTAAGAGTGTATGGAACAAACATTGATGCGTACCGTTGTAGGAGTTTGGAGCACTATGTGGCCGGCGGTGCCCTGAGACTGCTAAATGATCTCTTAGGCTGCGTTCTTATGAACTTAACTTAAATCTAAAAATTGTTCTTATTTGAATTTTTTTCCGCATTTGTTAGTTTTGCGCTAAATTTAACTTTTTTTTCTAAAAAGTGTTATTTCTCAAAATACTTGAGTAAAAGTAAAAAAAAAAATACTTTTCCTATTCCTCTCGTCTAGACGAATCAATAACCACAAAGGTTTGGCACAAAACTATTAAATGCGAAAGAAATTCAAATAAGGACAATTTTCATATTTAAGTTAAGTTCATAAGAAGCAGCCTAGTGTTAACCGAGCTTGCTTTGCGGACCCGGGGATCTTGCAGGGGGCTCTGTAAGGCAAATCTTAGCTGTCCGTGAGTGTATTCAACGATTTGGATTCAATTGAAACAATCCCCGGAACAATTTCATTTGAATCCAAACCATTGAAAACACTCACCAACGGATGTGATATGCACTACACGCCTTGTAGTGTACCCTGCACTACATAGTTTCCGGATCCTTGCTTTGCTCCTATGGACCTGTATGATTCAAATTAAACAAACTGCTTTGGTAGTGTTTGGTTGAGAGTTTAGTTTAGTTTAGTTTTGGTAGTAGGTAGAGAGAGAAATAGAGTAATGATTGAAGATATGTGTAATAATTGGAGAGAGATAGAGAGAGATGAGAAAGTAATAATTAAAAAAAATAGGGTAATGATTGAAAAAAGAAGTAGGATAATGATTAGAAACAAAATTAAAACTAAAACTAAGTTGGAGTCCGAACAAAGCCTTTGAGTGTGCAACTGAATATTTAAAATACTTTTTAATGTTATTATTCGTAACAATTCTGTTTTAGGTGTTATTTGAACACTCAACGTGATACATTATGGATACCTGAGGCTGTGGTCCATTTAATTCAAAATTGAACACTCAACGCATTACCCAAACAAAACAATTTTTGAATCTATCGAATAATCTTATTATAAGTATATTGTTTCAAGTGAACGAAACAGTCCTCAATAAAAGAAGGGGTCAGCTCCCCTCAAGACCCCAATCCTCTCATACTCCTTTAAAGCTTTAACATTTAGCAGCGAAGCACATAAATGCAAAGAATATCGAAACATAAATGGTCTCATGGACAACCCATATATATATTTTTTTTGATCCGCGGACAACCCATATTAAATGGACCGTAAACATATACTATAAGATTAAGTTGCCCATTGGGTAAATTACAGTTTACCCCTTCTAACTATGAATCGGAGACACTTTATCCCCTCTAGGTTATTTTCTTAGCACTAAATCTCCTCTAAGTAATGGAAACCTCATTTCCATCTGACTTCCATTAGAAATTGGATGGAAAGTGTTATGTGCCCTCATTATAGACATAAATACCCTCCTCCTCCTCCTACCAAATATAATATACAGTATTGTTTGGCTGGGATTTTGGCTAACTTCGGAAATATGATTGTGTGCGAGCCTGCCAGAAAAAGCTTATAATTATCCTTTTCAGATTTCACCTTATAAAAAGCCAAACTTAATCAAGCGATTGTGGTGTCGGTTCAATTATCTCAATGAAGAGGAATTCTCTATCTAGAAGTATTAGAACGGCACAACGATTCACTGAAAACTTGATAAATCAAAGAATAAGCAAGATATCTTGATCAATTCAAAAACAAACTTGCTTTCCAACTGATTCTCCAAAAACTTTCACTAATGAACAAAATGAGTTACAAAGTGATTACTACTACAAACTACTCCTAACTACTTCGAACTTAAGTCTAAGTTCTTCTAACTACTGCCTAATGGACAAACCAAGCATAACATAACTTTTTGTTTGATGATTTGTCTGGGGTTGCCTTCCAATATAAGGTTGAGAAAACCCCAATTGTAGGGCTAGATCGTCGGTAGCATAATAAACCGGTAAGTCTGGGATCGTACCACAGGGATTTGTAGATATCTTAATCGGATTGTAGGTTTTATATGGTGGATTCCGGCGTTTAAGACGGCCAACATGATTTTACTTTAAATGGTGGAAGTAATAATGGAAAAGACTAGAAACGAGTTTTATAAACTAAAAGAGGCAAGTCTAGGGATCTTCTATCCCTTGATAAAGGCCGTTACCGGTTCTCACTTATAACTCAAACGAGAGTCACGATTGCATGCTCACGTCTAGAAGATTTGACTTTAATGAATACGTTTATCAAAATATGTGATTAATCGGAATTAAATTAACCTATTTTTGCTAATGTATCTAACACGTAGGAGGCCACGAGCTCTTGGTACGTTGCTTGCCAAGACCGCTTGACTAAACGACATATCAATGAGTTAACACCCCTCGCTTAGACCAAAATGGCTAGATTAATGAAATTCCTAAAACTAGATTTTAAGCCTGAAGAGTCAAGAACCAAATAACAACCTAAGTCCTTGGGAAAGATTACCCCGAGACTTAGCCAAACGACTACTCACACATAGCTAAAGCACCAAACAAAACATAAAAATGGGGCATGTTTTTTAACTGATGAAAATGAAAACAAACTTGATATTAACAAAGATCTAGTCCGTAGCTACAACGTTAATGCTTGAAAAATTAACAAACTACTTAAACTTACCAAGGTTCTTGAAGGAAAGGACTTAAAAGCTTGAAAGGAGCTTTAATGGAGAAAAAGCTAAAATTAATAATGTGCTAGGTACCAAAGAAGAGAGATGGAACCCCTATTTATACAAAGTGGGTTTCTCTCTCATCAAATATCTAAAAAGCATACTAATAAAGGCAACTATTTCATAAGTGAAAAGTCCAAAAAGCAACAAATATCTGACCGAAGGCTCGTGGTATCGATACTAATTATAGAAAGTATCGATATCATATTGCTAAGCTTGAAAAGGGACTTTCCCCGTAGTGATCCCGTATCGATACGGATTTAGGCCGTATCGATACAACAAAACCTGTCTTCCCACAAAGCCAACGCGTATCGATACAGCTTTACGGCGTATCGATACGCGACTGCTCTCTCCAGATCTCCAGGCCAGCCTTCAAGACTTGGCACTCGACGGCTCACTGGCTTGCTTGATGCGTCAAGCCTTCGCTTTTGGGTCATCCTGGCAGAAGTTCCACCGGGCGTGGATACTTGAACTCACTTGGGGGTTGCTTACTATCAAAATACACCTTTTAAGGACGTTTTACCTGAAATACTCAACAAACTACCTTACGAGCAATATTGAATAAAAACGACAAAAAATATAACTAAGAACACTACTAACTAAAGGACTTAAACTCCACGATCAAGCAATCTTAGGTGCTTATCAGTTTTTCCTTCCTTCATTTCTTCTATTTATAGGCAAACTCTTGAGTCTTCTCCACATTTTCTGTTTCCTACTTGGCTGTCTTCGAAGTCATTTTGGTTTTGAATTCAAACTTTCCCTCCATGATCTTTAACTGTGGTGATTCAGTTTAATCCATCATTCCACTTACTTGTTGACAACATCGTGTTGGAAGTGGGTAGTTATATGCTCGAGTCTCAACTCCTTTGACTGTGTCAATCGTAACTGCTTCTTGTTTGAATTAAACTACTCGCACCTCTGAGCTTCGAACTGCTTATCTTCTAAGCTATCATTTGAATGACACCTGGCAATAATTGTCATCACCTATAAAATGACATTATTTTGATCAGAATGTCATCGTTCTTTTAATTTTGTGATTTCATGTATTTCAGTCTATGTGTGCTCCATTTTGTCTAAAATGAATGGCCACTTGTCACTAGTTGATTGGGCCAATAAATTCTCATGCAAACAATTATACACACACCCGCACCATCACTACAGTCTACAAATCTCGCTACAGATCAAACCCATCGCCTTCTCCTCCACTGATGTGACGGCATCACCCTCTTGTCGATGAACAACATCCATACCTCCTGCGTCTAACCACCTCTACCTTCGAGTTCCGCATCGGAAGCACCGAACAGCGCCACATCACCGAACTTCCACTTGACCTCCAAGAACTCCCCCAGCGACGACTGCCATGACTCGTCGTCATCCCGGCACAGGCTTTACCATTTCCGTAGCCATCGTTTCGCCATCGACACCAACGCCGCCGCCTTGTGGACAGTACATACACACACGCAAAACCGACACAAATATTTACAGATCACAGATTTTTTTACCTCTGCTACAGTACCTCTCTCTCTCTCTCTCCACAATGTTGGTATTGTAGGCTTCGTAGTTTTTGCTGTTGTTGGCACAATATTGTGCAGGATTCTGGCAGGGTTTTCATTTTGTGGGTCTTCAATTTTTAGATTTTGGATATGTGGGTTTTCAATTTTTAGTTTTTGGATTTGTGGGTTTTCAATTTAGTTTTTGGATCTGTGGTATGCAGTGTTGGGTCTTCCGATTACAGTTTGATTTATGGATTTGTGTGAAAGACAAAGAGAGATGGATTTGTGGGTGTTTGATTTGGGTGTTTGTCTATCCGTCTACTTGGGTGAACCTCTAGAGTGGAATTGAATGAACTGCAATTTGCAGACGAGAAGTACTCCAATTTGAATTATGGTATGCAATTTATAGTTTGATCTGTGGCATGCAATTTGAACTGGAGTGGAATTAGGGAACGAAATCCCTCTTTGGCCTTTGCAAAGGCTTGTTTTTGTGAGGGCAAATTCGTAACTTTACGCCTCTCCATTGGGGAAGTTAGAAGGAATAAGGTCTCCATTACTTAGATGGGGTTAAATGCTAAAAAAATAAGTTAGAGGGGGTAATATATCCCCAACCCATAGTTAGAGAGGGTAATCTGTACTTTACCCTTGCCCATTTTATAAACAAATGTATTGTTTATCACCTACTTTTCCATGTGTGATAGAGATATTTTTTTCAGATATATTCTACACTAAAAAATGTAAGAGATCAACGGTTTCGATCATTGATGCAGTTCCAAAAACGGGTCCGAAAAGAGGAGGTTTGGAGGAATATGGGAGATTGGAGTCTTGAGGGGAGCTAATTCCTCCAAGAAACCCATACGTGCAAATTGTAAAGTCAAATTACAAAATGTAAAACCCTTCAATAAATGAAGAACATTCGACGTAAAATCTATAATAAACAAAACAAGAGTTTTAAAGGGAAAATAGAATTTTGGAAAGAAATGAATGGGTTTAAATAAATATAGAAAGAAACGAAAAAAAAAGTTGATTGAGAGTGAGTGAATAGTACATAGACATTTTTTCGTTGTTTTTAAAAAAAGCATCTTGGTGTTATTAGCTTTTGTTGCTTATTGTTTTGCTATTAAAAAAAAGTATTTGGTGCTATTCGCTTTTGTTGCTACTTGTTAAATTCGACATAATTTTTTTAGTTGCAAAATATATAATTCCAGGGGTAACAGGGTATATTGGTAATAAGCGTAACTACCTAACTTGTTACATGCTCTTATATCTACTACTACCTATAGGTATGCAGCGCGATTTCAAGAAACAAAGGGGTGCGCAACGCGATTTCACTGGAATAAAGGCAGTGTTTTGGTCCTATATATATTTCAATTTAATTTTTGGACCTAACATGGAGGGAGCCCAGGCACAATCAAGTCCAAGAAGCCCACTTTGGAACTGTTTACATCCTAAAATATGCCACCCAATAGGAAAGTTACACGTGGCACCAAATAGTGCGTTGACCAATCAGAACACATCCTGATTAAACCCGAGATACAGAGGATTGCGGGGTTAAATGGTGATGTTGTTTTAGTACTATACGGTATCGTTTTGATTGGAACCGACAGCGTTTAGACTATAATTAAGGATGGTTTTGAAAGCAGTCTGATTTAAACCGTTGATTGATCTTTGGAAACATCACACGGTATCATTACTGCTTGGTTTATAATAAATGGTGGACATGATTGTAGGGGATTGTTCTGAGCCAAACACTAAACCACGTTGCTTGGAAGTGGGAACCGTTATTTAAGCATGGAGCCACGAACACCACGATCGAAGCAAGCAGGAGAAGAAGGGATTCTGGAAATATCAGGATAACCGTTCGAAGACCCCCCTCAACCGTTTTATGTGGCCAACGTGGATATCAATCGAAGACGTGGGGGTTCGAAGGCAAGATTCAGCATCTATAAATAGAAGAAGCAATTGAAGAGAAAGGGACGACAAAAAATCCATATCATCTGACAATTCATACAAAATGATTGCTCAGAGATCTATCTTAGATTAGTTTTAGTTTAGAGTAGGATCTTTTTTGTAAGTTGAAGGCTTATTTGCATGTAAGACTGCTTTCGATTAAATTCAAGTTTTCTTATTTCCTTTAAGCTCTTTTCTTACCAAAGAATAGTTGTTTGCAAGTTCGCTTTTGATTAAATTCAGTGTGCTTGCATTTCTTTATTATTCTTGATAAAATCTTAAGAGTGTTTGTATACAAACTTACCTTTGATTAGATTCAGGTTTGTTTGTGTTCAATCATCTTTTCTGATTTCGAAGCGCGTCAATCTTTTATTTGGTTGATACCTTAAGGAAAAATCCTCTTAGTTGAGGTAATCGAACGGATAACACAATTGCCTGATTGAAATTAGTGGTTTCAAATCATTTTGAAAAGAGTAATTTCTTCTTTGAAGTTATTTCTTTTCTGGCACGCCCGCACACAATTATTTGCCAATTGATTTGAGTTAATTCAGCCCAAACAATTTTTGGCACGCCCGGTGGGACCTCGAAGGTACCAGAATGCCAAGGCTTCGAAAGCAGATAGGGACACCTGTTGGTGGTCAAGTGCCAGAGGAACAAGCTGTGCTAGAACAGGCCGCAGAACAGGGAACGCCTATGAATCATGAGTTTCCCCAATTGGCTTCCGAAATGGGAGAGCTCCCTTATGAGGGGCCTTCTTATGAAGTACCTCCTTATGAAGAGCCTCCAAATTCCCAAAAGGGACAAGCCAGTGGTAAAGACCATGATAAGGAGGAAATGTTCAGAGAAATGATGATAGCTTTTCGAGAGATGGCTCAAACCCAAAGAGCCATGATCAAAAGCATAAGAAGTAGGTTGCCCAACTTAGAGGTAACAAGAAACAGTCCAGGGAATATTGGGCTAGATGATCATGCTAATTCAACTACTCACCAAAGTCCCTTCGAAGGAAGGCTGGGAGAGGATGTTGGTCAGGGTAGGATAAGGTCTAGAAAGGGTAAGGAAAAAATGTATCCAGAGGAAATACCACAATCTTGGTATGAGCCTTTAAAGCCTACAAAGCCTGTCTTCGAAATCCCAGATCAATCTCATGGGATTCCTATTGGGATCCCAAGAAATGCCAGAGACAGGCAAAGCGTTAATCCTCTTTTCGAACCCACACTTGGGGATGGGAGGATGATGTAGAGCTAGAACGAGGTTATAGACCTGAGAAAACGAGGGATAACACACAGCCTTCCCGTCAAAGTCTCCCAAATACCAAAAATCCCACCACGGCGGTTTATGGAAGCCATAGGCCTGCTCGGGTGAATACTACGGCTGACCCAATGCAGCAACCTTGGTATGAGAGACTTCCCAGAGAAAACCAAGGGGATTTTAGTACTATAAGGGAAAAGCATAGAGATGACTTGGTAGAACCAAATCCACCAGTAGGAAATCAAGAACAAAATTTCCTTGTTGGCAACCCAATACTAAGAGACCAGGTTATGGATCTCATACAAGAAGTTTGTGGGCCTCGAACTCGGGGGTACAACCTCAAATCTATAGAAAACCATATCCAGAATGGGTTGACACAACATTTCAGATCCCTAGAGAATTTAAGATCCCAGACTTTACTTTGTTTTATGGGGATGGGAGACAATCTTCTATAGAACATATTGCTAGGTTTTCTGCCCAATGTAAGAACTTGGCTCAGAATGGTTTCATGAAGTTGAAATTGTTCCCAAATTCTTTGTCTGGGCCAGCTTTTGCATGGTACACAAATTTGCCTGCAGAATCGATAACGAGTTGGTTTCAAATGGAAGAGGCATTTCATGCACAATTCTTTAATGCTGAGCCTGAAGTCTCTATGGCAGATTTGGCTAGGCTAAAGCAGAAACCAGATGAAAAGGTAGCAGATTTCATATCTAGGTTCAAAAGGGCTAAGACCAAGTGTAAACTCCATCTGCCAGAGGCAGAGTTTGTGAGATTAGCACAGGATGGTTTAGAAAGAGAGCTTCGAAAGAGGTTTGATTCTACAGAGTTCAGGGACTTTGCAGACCTAACCTATAAAGTTGCTAGATATGAATCATTGTTAGAGGAAGATATGGATAGGCATAATTCCTCTTATCCAACATACTATAGGGATCCTAATTATGAAATAGATGCTGCTGAAATTATAGAGCACGAACCTTGTGTTTGTGAGCCCTTAATTCAAAAGAATGTCTCTCTTGGGCAGAAGTTCAAACAAAAGGAAATTACTAAAGTATATTCTTTTGATATATCTAAAGCTGATGAGATCTTTGACTTCTTGTTAAGAAAGAAAATCATTAAGCTGCCTTTGGATGTGAAACTGCCCACAGCGGAAGAAAGGAATGGAAAGACCTATTGCAAATGGCATGATTCTTGGTCTCATTCAACTAAATCTTGTAATGTTTTTCGTGACAGGATTCAGGAACAAATCAAGAAAGGAAGAATCAAATTCCCTGAAAAGACTATGGGGATAGATGCAGTGCCTTTTCCAAAGGTAGAAGAGGTCAACACCAGTGTGCCCTCCTCACTGGCTCGAACTGTCAAGAAATATTGGCAGGACAAAGAAGTACCAGTGAACATGAATACTGTTCAATATGGAAGGGGCAAGCCATATGCTGGCCACCCTCGAGGCATGGGAGCGAGGCCAAGTTCCTATAGGCGAGCCAATGATGGTTTTTCTTTGCAGAAATTCTCAGGTAATAATCACCTACCTGCCTATGCTAGAAGCCTCATTTTTGGAGTGCCTGTGTGTAGGATGCAGGGCCAACTATTTGGTCTTCAAAGACTTGGATAGAAAGGGCGTAAGTTTTTTCCCAAAAGAAATGGGGATGAAAAGAATGGCCCCAGTTCAAGCAAAGCCAAGTGACAGCAAGTCTTGGTTGGCACCAAAAAGGGACATGCCTACTAGCCCTGTTCCAGCTATTCACAGAAGGGAGCTGCCACCTTCGAAGAAGGCTAATGTTGGCCAGACATCGAAGGCGCAAGAAGAGGCCAAACAAGAAGAATTCACCTTGGTGAAAGGGTTCCTGACTGGTTTCTGAAGCAAGTTAAGCCTGACTTGTTTCAAGGATACAAAGGTTCAAACAGGAATGCGAGCAGAACTTTCAAGCCACCAATTTCGAACTCTGGAAACTGGGTGTTGATTAGGGATCCCAAGTCTCAATTACCACAGATGGTTCCATTGCTCTCAAGAACTCAAAAGAGAAAGCTCCAAAGGAAGTATACGCTCTTCCAGTCAGGAGAATCTTCAACGGGAGAAGAATCAGATAGACGAGCAAAACCTAATCCAAGGTTCGACAGAATTGAAAGGGACCCAGAGGAATTTCGAACCCAGTATCACGAGAGGGAGACTTTGGAAAAGGTTGCCTCTGCTATGCTCGAAGAGGATCTGGATCCACCTTCTCCTAACTCGCTGGCTAGTTATCAGTCTGGTTTGCTCGAGGCCATGGTGGTGGAACAACAGGGGATGGAAGAAACCTTTTCCCCTATGGAGGTATCCACACAAGAATTCGAAAAGAAGGGTGCTGAGGACCGAAGCAGTTAACCACCAAAGAAGTGGCTTCGATCCAATTTGGAGATCAGCCAGAAGTACAAGTTAATATGGTCTATCCAAGCTCTATGAATTTCTTCTCAAATGGTCAGACGTTCAAAGATCAGATACTGCTTGGTCGAGCTTGCGCGAGCCAGAGAATTCTGAAGAAACTCTGAGTGATAAGGAGTTAAATATCATATGCAACGACTGTGACTTAAAAGAAGTATCTCAGATCGAGATGGGTAAGAACTTGGTACGTGAAATTGAGCAGAATCAAGAAAGTTTAGAGGTAAGCTCAAAAGAAAGTGCTTGTTTCGTGTCAGATTCCATGTCCGACGTCGAATACCCCCTGGTAATAGATTTAAATTATGTGGAAATTTCATATCCATTTAAATTACCTACTAATGCAATGAGACAACATTTGCGTCCATTGTATATCACTGCACACTTTGATGGAGTCCCACTTAATAGAATCTTGGTGGATAATGGGGCTGCGGTGAACATTTTGCCTTTCCAAACTTTAAAAAAGTTAGGAAAAGGAAAAGCAAAATTAATCCCAACCAGCACATCCATTGCAGGATTTACTGGGAAAGCCAACATGCCAGGGGAATCATTTCCATTAGATTGGCAGTAGGTGGAATAGAAACTGATACCGTTTTCTTTGTAGTTGACACATATGCTAAATATAATGCTTTATTGGGAAGAGACTGGATTCATGTTAACGGATGTATTCCTTCCTCTATGCATCAGGAATTAATGATTGTTAAGTATGACAAAGGCAAGGAAGTGGGTGTCGAAGGAGTCAAAGCTGATCCACATCCATTTGCTGCCACGGCAAATTTTGCTGAAGCAGAAATGTACAAATCGGATGTAGTTCCTCTGAGTGAACTACTTCAAGCAGCCACCCATCCAACCAACGAGATGGAATTGGGGGAATTGGCAGAGCTAAAATCGAAGCTGAAACAAGCTGTTGACTATGAATCAGACACCCCAAAAGATGATGCTGCTTGGATGTGAATCCAAGAAAGAGGCTGAAGAAAAAGCCAACTCATTGGCTTTAGTAAAGTATGTTGCTCTGGGGTCGAACAGAAGATCCAAGAAGAGAACATATGGGAAGAGGTTATGCAGAACAATAACCCTCATGTGCAAGAAATCCAACTCACTTCTGAGGAACGGGTTGAATCACAAGATCTGTTGGAAGAAGTAAGGTTGGGAGATGCACAAAACCCCAATCCAGTGCTTATTAATAAACAGCTTGAGCCTGGTATGAAAGCTGAATTGGTGGCACTATTGAAAGCCAACAAGGAATGCTTTGCATGGAGTTACAAGGAACTACCTGGCTTGGACAGGGGATTGGTGGAGCATAGGTTACCTATCAAGCCACAATTCAAACCTGTGAAACAACCAACCAGGAAGATGAGTCCAGAAACTATTGCAGGTGTTAAAAAGGAGATGCAGAGACTTCTAGATGCAGGCTTCATTAGAACAGCCAGGTATGTCGAATGGCTATCTAATATAGTTCCAGTCCCTAAAAAGAATGGAACTATCAGAATCTGTGTTGATTTTCGAAACCTAAATACTGCTACTCCTAAGGACGAATACCCAATGCCTAATGTGGATACACTTGTAGACAGTTCTGCTGGCCACAAGATATTGTCCATTTTAGATGGGCATTCAGGGTACAATCAAATCTGCATAGCAGAAGGAGATGTGCATAAAAACAGCATTTGCCTGCCCAGGTAACATTGGCATCTTCGAATGGGTCAAAATGCCATTTGGGCTAAAGAATGCTGGGCCACATATCAAAGAGCAATGAATACTATTTTTCATGATTTAGTGGGAACTTTTCTGGAATGTTACATAGATGATATCATTGTGAAGTCAAACTCTGATGAGGATCATCTACAACACTTGGAAAAGACATTCCAACAAATGAAACGCTATCAGCTGAAGTTAAATCCAGAAAAATGTGCTTTTGGAGTATCAGCTGGGAAGTTTTTAGGGTATCTAGTTCACAGTAAAGGAATACAGGTTGACAAGAACAAAGCTAAGGCCATCATTGAGGCTAAACCACCTTCTTCTAAGAAGGAGTTGCAAAGGTTTCTTGGTCAATTAAATTTCCTTCGAAGATTTATATCTAATACTGCAGGGAAACTAAAATCTTCTCTTCTTTGTTGAAACTGAAGGAGGGGAGGAATTCAAGTGGTCAAAGGAGCATGATGAAGCCTTCGAAGCCATTAAAAGATACTTAGCCAACCCTCCTGTATTGGCGCCTCCCATTGAAGGAAAGCCAGTAAAGTTGTATTTAGCTGCAACACAAGATTCAATAGGTGTTCTGTTGGCTCAAGACATGAGGATGGCAAGGAAAGAGCAGTTTATTACCTTAGTAGGTTTTTAAACTCTTGTGAATGCAAGTATGCTGCAGTAGAGAAACTATGTTTAGCTTTATTTTACGCTTCTAAGAAACTCAGGCATTATATGTTGCCTAGAATAACTTATGTTATTTCTCAAACTGATGTAATTAAGCACATGCTTTCTAAGCCAGTGCTTAGTGGGAAGATTGGGAAATGGATAGTGTCTTTAATTGAATTTTGTCTTGAGTATGTGCCTCAAAAGTCAATAAAGGGCCAAGCATTGGCCAATTTTTGGCCGATCATCCAAATGAATACAAAGCACCAACAACGTTGGAAGCTAGTACAGTTGAAATCAGGCCATGGAAATTATGGTTCGATGGATCAAGAACTATTCAGATGGCTGGAGTGGGCATAATTCTGGAATCCCCCCAAGGCTTGAAAACCAAATATGGTTTTAGGCTCAGTGAGGGACAATGTTCCAATAACCAGGCAGAATATGAAGCATTGATTATTGGACTAGAAATTTTGCTTCAATTAAGGGTTAGTGTTGCTGAAATCTTTGGAGATTCTCAGTTAGTGATTAACCAACTAAATGGACAGTTTAAATGTACTAGTCCAGCGCTGATAATTTATTATCAGCATGCTAAAGAGCTGATGGATCAATTTCATATGCTTACTTTAACTTATATTCCTAGGTTCTTTAATGAAGAGGCTGACGAAATAGCTCAAAGAGCGTCCGGGCTACAAAGTTTTATCAGAAGTTGAAAAGGAATTTTGTCAATTAACTTTGAGGAAATCCCTGCCTATGTTACACAATAGGTTGACAGACTTCGAAGTATTAACACCAATGCTTTAACCCATCGAAATGATGATTGGAGACAAGCATTGATTGAATATTTAACCAAGCCAGACAGCGTTGCAGATAAGGCAACCAAATTGAAAGCAATGAACTATATAATGTATAATAATGAGCTGTTCAAGAGAGGAATGGATGGTCTTCTTTTGAAATGCTTAAGTAAGGTAAATGCATTTAAAATAATGGCTGAAGTGCATGAGGGAATCTGTGGAGCCCATCAGCTGGCATAAAAATGAGATGGTTAATAAGGAGATACGGTATTATTGGCCCACCATCCTCAAAGATTGTATAGATTATGCAAAGGGGTGTCAAGCCTGTCAAAAAACAGGTCCACTCAAGCATTTACCAGTCACAGATTTGCAATATGTAATAAAACCGTGGCCCTTTAGGGGATGGGCTATGGACATGATTGGGATGATTTATCCTCCTTCATTGGAAAAGCATAAATTTATCCTAGTAGCTACTGATTTATTTCACAAAATGGGTAGAAGCCCAAGCCTATCAGGAGGTCAAACAAACCCACGTAATAGATTTCATAAAGGGAATCATATACAGGTTTGGGAGTCCTCAAACAATAACAGTGGACAATGGTTCCATATTCGAAGGACGATTGGTAAGGATTTTGCCACGAACCATGGATTTTCATTAATATATACTAGTACTTATTATGCTCAGTCCAATGGTCAAGCAGAATCAACTAATAAAATTATTAAGAAGGGGATCCAAAAAATGGTGGATCAAAACCCAGAAATTTGGCATGATCTGTTACTTGATGTGTTATGGGCATATAGGAATACAAAAGGACTAGTACAGGTACCACACCATTTTGCATTAACATATGGGCATGACGCTGTGTTACCCATGGAGATCACTGTAAGATCCAGAGAGTAGCATGTCAGAATGATTTTAGACACAGGATCTTATCATCAGGCCATGCATATGGAATTGGAAGATATTGATGAGGCTAGAATAAAAGCCTTAAACCAGATTATGCTACAAAGGCAAGAATAGCCAGAAGCTATAACAAAAGAGTGGCTCTTCGAAGCTTCGATGAAGGAGATCTCGTATGGAAAGTTATCCTCCCTATTAAGGATAGGAGAGTTAAAAAGATGGATTAGGAAATGGGCACCAACATGGAAAGGGCCTTTTCAAATCCATAGGGTTTTGAAAGGGGGAGCTTATCATTTGAGAAATTTGAATGGTTATGTTCATCGAAGGAAAATAAACGGAAGACATCTGAAAGTTTATATTCCTTCCATATGGAAGTCCTTCCAAGAGGTAGTGGAAATAGTTTGGTTACACACATCGATGGTTCTGACTGGCTGATTTAGTGTTGAGTGATTTGATGCTAAAAACTTTTCTACAAAAAAAAAAAATTTTTACTTTTTAGCATTCGAAGACACAAACGAGTCACCATACTACTAATCGAAGCTATAAAGAATCGAGAATAGCCAAGCAAGAGTTTCATTTCATTAGTAAAAGAAAACAGACCCAAGTAGGTCTGAACAAAAAAAAACAGGCCCAAGTAGGTCTGAACAACAAAAAGACCAACTCTGGTCCAAAAAGCAAAATGAAGACCATTGGTGATCTTCATAGTCCCAAAGGAGAATCTTCAAGAGGATCCTCCCTCTGGGGGACTTTTTGCCTCATGAGCCGAGAGGACGTCGAAAGATCATCCCAGGTCCTAGCCAAGCAGAGCGTGAAGCTGTTTCCACACACACCAACTGGCTTCGAAGCTGAGCGATCTCACTTCGAAGAGACATTTTTTAGGAGTTTTTTCTATGTCATACATCTTACTTAAGGGAATTTGATGGATTTAATTTGGATTTGTCATTTTTTGTGTCTTTAGGCCATATATATTTGTTTGGCAAAATTGCTTTAACTTTGGCCTTCATAATGTTTAGCTTGGGTTTTTAGTATTAGTTAATCTCATAGAGACTTGCATCTAGCACATAATATTGCGTGCTTTGATCCACGGCATGACTTTAGCACGGAAATACGCTATGTGTGGTGTATATATATTATGGTGGTTGTCTAATTACACGCACGTCACCTCGGGTGTATCGGAACACCTAACAAATCTAAAAAATACTTGAATCCAATTCTCATAGTTCCGTATTTGATGTCCGACTGTTTGCCATGTGTTTAAAATGTGATTTTAAAGGTATCAATGAGAAATTGGCTAAAAAAATGACTAAAAAAGGCTTGATCTTAGAAGTTTTTCATAAATGCTGACAAAACTATTTTATCAAAAACATTCTGTTTCAAATGAGGACCACCTCATTTTAAATGAGGACTCCCCATTTCTCCCGTTTTCCGATCAAATTTCGATAATCCGAGCCCCTCAATGTGATCAGAACATGATTTTAAAAGTACCCACGAGAAATCAGCAAAAAAAATGACCAGTGAGGGCTACATCTGAATAGTTTTTTATTGAACGGTTCAATAAAAATTTGCTAAAATCAAGCCATTCATTTTTTTTGCCAATTTTTCGCAGGTACCTTTACAATCATGTTCTGAACATATTAAACGGCTCGATCATCGAAATTTGATCGAAAAATGAGGTCCGCATTTTAAGAGGTCTTCATTCGATAGTAGGCTTTTGTGGTATGCACGCTTCAAAGTTTTAGGTAAACTACCATTTCGCGTTGCATATGTGATATTCTTGATTAGTTAATGATCACAATAGATGTTTCAAGTTTGTGCGAATAGTTTTTTTTTTTTTTCCCCAACTTCCCAAGCGCACAAAAAATTCATCGCAACGTTATTACTACTCTAGTTTGGAGCACCAAGTGGGGAGGACACGTTGTACTTAGTGGCGGACCCGTGAATTATTTATAGTGGGGGCATGTAATTATTCTTAATCTTGAAGAATTTCACCGTCAACTACAGTTATCCATCATTCCAAAAGTTTTCGTACATATTCACATATATGTATTCTCTGCTAGATTTTTTCATTTGAGTGGTGAAGCGGCGAATTACATTTTTTAATATGTTGTTTTCGTGTTATATTCTTCTTAAGCACCATATTTTTCTTCCTAACTTAATAAAAGGACCTGATTCCCTGCAAGTGCAATTTGTCCGCAAGTATATCTCCCCTCGCCAATCCGAACCGTTCACATGATAGGGCTCGTCATATAAATTGTCCATTAAAAAAATCAATGTTGATTATACTTTAAATTGAAACAATTTCATCAAAATACTTATACTCATAAAAACTACACGATCAAATCATTTTTCACATAAATAAAATGTTCTTATCAAGTTGTTATCAATGTCCGATCAACTTGTTTTCTTGTGTGGACAAATTATTTGACAATCTCTACATTATACACATCTTGAATTATCATAAAAAGATCCATAATTGTTGCGAAATATACTTTACAACCCTCAATCAAACAAAAGAAAGCCTTAGTTGAAAAAAATTGTATGGGAGGGTGTGGGGGCACGTGACCCTTAGTAAGTCTGCCTATGGTTGTACTACGGCGGTATCAGATAATTACCCCACAATGAACAGTGCTACAGTCACTGCACCAAAATGAGGTAGCCGGCCATCCCACGCCGTGTGGGGCTCATTTTGGGCCACGCATGAATGATCCAACTCGTTTAATTATTTTTAAAAAAAACTCGAGTGGATACCGCAGAACATTAGCTTGATCCAATATGTGTAGGTACTCGGATCAAGTTTCTCATCTTTCTGTTCACCAGAAAACCAATCTTAATATTTTTTTCAATTTTTCAAAGATGAGAAATTTAATTCAAGTACTTACACATATCGGATTGAATTAATTGTAGACTTTCTGCCCCACAAGAAGACCATGCACGTGATTGTGTTGGCTTTTGGAGCAGCACCATGCCCCTCTCAATCAGACGGATCAGGTCATGCCACCTCAGCACGTAAAACCAATGGAGACTTGACCCCGGCTTATTAACCTTTTTAGTCCCCAAAGTATCACAAAAATCTCATTTTGGTCCCCAATAAACACATTGGAGAAATTGAGTCCCCAACGCTATTAAATGTGTACCAATGTAGTCCCCCACCCCGAACGCCGTTACCCCAGACGTCAAAACCAGGGGCTCGTTTGTCATTTTCCCTCCCCAACCTTTTTATCCTCTACAACCCATCTTCTTCCCCTTCCCCCAAAACCCACCGCTCCATGTGCCGCTCCATGCGCATCATCCGCTCCAACCTCTACCACACCCGCTCCTTCCTCGGCGACCACCTCTCTAAAAACCTAACCGACTCCGCCGTCGACTTCCGCCTCGACCAACTCGCCGCCACCCAGAACTGGTCCGACAACCGGGTTTTAATCGCTAAGTCGGGCGCTGTGCCAGCCCTAATCCCTCTAATGAGGTGCGCCGATCCGTGGGCCCAGGAGCACGCCGTCACGGCCCTACTGAGGGATTGTTCGGCTAAATAAGTCAAATGGCTTCTCTCTTTTTTTGTCCTTATTCAAATTTTTTTAACATTTGTTAGTTTTTTGTCAATTTTTTAGGGATTATTGTTTCGTCAAAACGAGAGGAATTTAAAAAGTAAAAATTATGATCGAAACCTAATTTTTTTTAAAAAATAAACCAATAAGATAATTTTTTTCATATTTATTTTTTAAAAAATTGATTTCAATCGTAATTTTTTACTTTTTAGACTCCTCTCGTCATGACGAAACAATAATTTCCAAAAAAATTAACAAAAAACTAGCAAATGCGAAAAAAATTTGAATAAGGCAAAAAAATAAGCCGCTTGGCTTATTTAGCCGAACAACCCCTCAGTAGGGCCGTGATGGCGTGCTCCTGGGCCCACAGATCGGCGCACCTCATTGGAGGGATTAGGGCTGACACAACGCTCGACTCGGCTATTTTTGTCTTTATTAAAAAATAGATTTTGATCATAATTTTTTTACTTTTTAGATTCCTCTTGTCATGAATAAGCAATAATCACCAAAAAATTGACAAAAAACTAACAAATGTGAAAAAAAATTAAATAAGAACAAAAAAATAAGTCACTTGGCTTATTTAGCCGAACAACCCCTCAGTAGGGCCGTGACGGCGTGCTTCTGGGCCCACGGATCGGCGCACCTTATTAGAGGGATTAGGGCCAGTACGGCGCCCGACTCGGCTATTTTTTTCTTTATTCAAAAAATTAGAAGGTCATAATTTTTTACTTTTTAGATTCCTTTTGTCATAAAGAAGCAATAATCCCTAAAAAATTAACAAAATACTAAGAAATATGAAAAAAAATTTGAATAAAAAAAAATCAAGTGGCTTATTTAGCCGAACAACCCTTGAATCTCTCCCTCCACGCGGAGCAAGTGATTTTCCCAACCCTTCTAAGTGCTGTGGAGGATAAAGAGGTTGGGGGAGGGGAAATGACAAACATGCCCCTGGTTTTGACGTCTGGGGTAACGGCGTTCGGGGTGAGGGACTACATTGGTACACATTTAATAACGTTGGGGACTCAATTTCTCCAATGTGTTTATTGGGGACCAAAATGAGATTTTTATGATACTTTGGGGACCAAAAAGGTTAATAAGCCCTTGACCCCGGTCCGTGCACAAATGCTAAGGGGTACCGACCAAGCCGTGTACATACGGCGCACATTACCGCGTGGGGCTCACTAAGGATTCCACACAAATGATCTAATCCGTTGAATGATTTTAAAATATTTTTTGAAGTGGTCCCGCAAAAAAATAAACTTTTGAATGAAAAATTAGAAAATTGAATCAAGTACCTCAATATATTCAAGTAAGCTGACTGACTATCCATTTGAAAAATTATTTTTAATCTTTTCAATGGATTGCATCATTTGTGCGGGAACCTTAGGAGACCCCGCACAGCTTGGTCGGTACCAATAGTCGGTCTGCAATCTGTACCTGTTATGTTTGGATGGATTTTTTAGAGTTTTTGGATGGGTTTGTATGGAATCGTTACAGATTATACTTGTTGTGTTTGAATGGGTTTTTTGAGAATTTTTGAATTTGGTTTTTGGGTAATGAGTGGAGAGAGAAATTAGGGTAATTATTGAAAATAGGTGTAATGAATGGAAAAAGATAAAGAGAGAAATGAAAATAATGATTAGAGATGGGGATAATGAGTGAAGAAAAAAATAAAAATAATAATCAAAAGTAAAGGTAATGTATTTTTTGAATTAGAATTCTTTTTGAAAATTGAATTCTACACTCCATTTTTTGAATCTACACTCCTTTTTTTGTTTTCTAGTAAAAAAATTACATATACTTTCAATACTAAAATCCAACCCCAAAGCAAACCACACAAATGCTTTGTTCGGTTAAGGATTTAGTTTTATTTTTATTTCCAATCATTACTCTACTTCTTTCTCCAATCATTATCCTATTTTTTCAATTATTACTTTCTCATCTCTCTCTATCCCCCTCCAATCATTACCTCTATCTTCAATCATTACTCTGTTTCTCTCTCCATCTACTACCAAAACTAAACTAAACTAAACTTCCAACCAAACACTACCAAAGCAACTTTCTCTGTCTCTCTGGTTTCAAAGCAGAGAAGAGAAAAGTGGAAGAGAGTGATGGGGTGTGTATCATGTATGGCCTCTGTTGTCTCTGAGATTTTGTGAATCACAAATTCACGTGATCGGTGATTGTAATACTACGTCATTACATGCATGAATGTTGACCATAGTACTCTCATTAGGAGAGAGAGAAAAAGTAGGGGCGAGTAGGTTAGATGGCGTTGCGCTTTCTTTTGAAATTTTATTTTTCAAAATGAATGTAATTTTAAATTTATATATAATGAAAATAGAAAATAATTTTTTAATTTGTTTTTGCACTATTTAAAAGATTTAAATAAGATTTATATTGATAGAAAAATTATTTACAAAAACACATAATTTTTAAACTTAAAATTACCTTCATTTTCTAAAATTTATTTTTTTCACAAACTGCAACACCCTTTAGCAATAAAAAGAAGATGACTCAACGGACGGGATGCCCGCGCTGGTTTCCCGCCAAAGGTCCCCGGCGGGCTCCACAGCCTGCCTTTTTTCTGCCCGAAAACAATTCCACAGGCCTCATTTGCCGACTCGGCTCCCATCCAATTTGGTAACCATTCAGTTTGATCCAATTTCGGTTATTTGTAAACCCCTTCTCGGGTTCACATTATGATCGAAATTGGTTGCTGTTTAGATCTCGTCGAGAACAGCGACCGTGTTGAAAATTACGTTCATCGGATACAGGTTGTTATGATTTGGAAAAGCATTAAGCTTAATGCATTTCGAAATCATATTAAACGGTGTTCGATCAACGTAATTTTCCGTGTGTTCATGTTTTTGAGATCTCTAACAAAGTGAACGATCTCGATCATTATTGTTGGCTCGGAAAAGGCCCATAAATGAATGAAGCTGCAGCCAACGCTACCAAATTGGATGGGAGCCGGCTCCCTGTCCCTCATTTGCGGTCAGGGTTGCAACGAGTGACACAGTCATGACTCAGAATTGGGTGTGACGATGGATGTTTAATGAGACTTCAATAGTATGAAGCGAAAATGAAATGTAAAGTGGTTACAATACTTGGGTGGATTTGGATTGAAAAGTGGAATAATAACTTATTTTTTGTCTTTATCTGAAAAAATTCACATTTTTGACTTTCGCATCAAACTTTTGTTACTTATTGATTCGTCTCGGCGAGAGAAATTGAAAAAGTATAAAATTTTGATTGAAACTCATACTTTAAAAAAAAAAAGAAGACACAAATAAGTAAAAAAAAAAGTTTGTCTTTTTTACTTATTTTCGTTTTTATTCAAAAAATTATGAGTTTTGATCAAAATTTTTACTTTTTCGATTCCTCTCGACAAGACATATCAATAAGTTACAAAAGTTTGACGCAATACAAACAAATGCAAAAAAAAAATTAAATAAAAACAAAAAAATAAGTTGGGTAACTTTTCAATCCAAACCAGGTCTATATTTCTGTTTTGTTACTTTGATTTAATGCTCTTGTATTCATCAAGCGAAAGCCATTGCAATATTCTTTTTATGATCTGAAGTACTCTTTTCCTGAATCGCTAATTTTTCCTTATTTTTTTTGATGCTGATAAATGCATAATCTATAAGGATAAAAATATAGAAAATTACTCTTAAGTCCATTATGTGAATTTCATAAGATTTTAGGGTACATTTTTTTTTGTTATAGGATACGGTACTCTAGGGTAGGGTAGATTACCCTAACGTAGGGTACCCTACAGTTTAGGCACTTTTATAGGGTTTTAAGATGCACTTTCCTATTATAGAGTTTTAGTGGTTTAGGCACTTTCATAGGGTTTAGGGTTTTAAGCACTTTCATAGAGTACCTAAGATTTATGTTGTATGGGCTTGTGGCTTTACAAAACTATTAGATGAATTTGTGAACTTATGAAATGTCTATAATGAACATATCACTAAATCTATCATAAAAATAACAGTATTTAGAAAATCGAGGTGACTCTTGTCACTCTCCCATTCAATTTAGCTTCGCCCCTAGCTTTAATGACCATTTTTGTTCCGAACATGGGCAAAAATGGAAATATATTGTCCCATTCCACAAACCGTCTTAAAAAATAAGCAGATTATTTCTCATTTTTTAAATTAAAAAAATGTAAATAAAAAATATTTTTTTAATTTCTTGTGCACCGTTCAAAAGATCTCAATGAAATCTACTAAACAATATGTATATTGCTAAAAAATTTATTTACGTAAACACATTAATTTTTAGCTTAAAATTATTTTTTTTTAAAAATAAGTACACATTTGAGCTGGGCTCTATACAAAGTGTTTATATCCCACATAAGTATAATAAAAAAGTGGCATGAAGCACCACGCGGGTAATAATCTCTTATTGAAATAGCAGTAAGAGATGTGTTTTGGCTAACGACCAGTGCGAGCCAAATGTTAATTTGGCTCGAATTGATGTAAAGCAAGGCGCAAGCTTCGATAAATTTAAGAAAAAATACAAGAAAATAACTTAAATCCAATTTCTAACACAATTATCTTCAAAGTCATCAGCTATTCAGCTCTATATGGCTCATATGCATAAGATGACTTGGGAAACAGCTGTGTTCAGTGTATGAGTCTCCACATGCGTAGTGAGTGTGCACTTTTTGTGCAATTATTTATGGTTGAAACAAATTTTTTTTGGTATCTCTTATTTCCAAGTATATTATTGTTTGTAGTCGCGATCAACTAAGAGCATCTCCAACTTTGGCTTCAAATGTGGAGATGTCAAATTATTTTGAAGATGTACGTGGTAATTTGACATGATAGAATTTGACATTTCTACAATGTTCCTCAAACCAATATGCCTAATTTCTTATTTAAAGACATATGTTAACTTTTGAGAAGTTAAGTAACTAATGAAAAGATTTGACATGAGACAGGAGATGTCAAATGACACCAAAGCATTTGACATCTCAGTTGGAGTTGTTGCACATGCCAATTCTTCTACTTGGCATGCCACGTCAAGTTTGACATATTGGGTCTATGAAGGAAGTAACAAATTTACATACCAAACGTGGATTTGGTGATATATTGAAGCGGGACGGTTTTGGGGACACCTAAAAAAATACTTTCAATCTCAATCTCATAGTTTTTGATCAAATTTTGATGATCTGAGATGCTCAATGTGCTCAGAACGTGATTTTAATGGCACCCGCAAAAAATTAGCAAAAACAAAATACCGGAAAAGGGCTTGATTTAAGCAATTTTTTATTGAACCGTTCAATAAAAAATTGATAGGATTAAGCCCTTCCTGGTCTTTTTTTTTTTTTTTTTTGTTGACTTCTCACAAGTACCCTTCAAATCATGTTCTGATTACATTGAGCAGCTCAGATTATCAAAATTCGATCGGAAACTTTGGGATATTTTTTTAGATGTTTTTTTTAAGTGTCCCCAGAACTGCCCCGATATTGACGTGTTACTTGCAACACCTGCACTTCATGTATTAAAAATTAAATTTTGGTTTATAGAATGGACAGTCATAGATGATGAAGTTAAACTTTCCACGACAAATTTGATTTTTGATATATCTATTGATGTCCAATCAAGGCAATATTTTTTTGTACGACTATATTACTTTATGGGACTTACAAGATAAACGATTCAAATTAAAACAATTAAAGTTTAATGGGCCCATAATAGCGGTGGTGAAAACTGTGGGGTTTCCACCTCTTGCAGATAGAAATGATCCACTTTTTTTTTTTCGGTTACCTTCTTCGGAGATGTTTCTAAAAACGACAAGTATCATTCCTTAATTACTACTAATAGGAATTCTTTTCGTAGAACTATCTAATCTTGAGTATTTGCCACGTTTCGAACAAATATAAGACTTTTGTGCTGGGTTTCTTGCACAAGCTAAGCTACAAGATCAATGGCCTTTCAATTTCATGGTTATCAAATGGTGGGTTGTACAAAGTTGCCTAAAGCTAAAAAAGAGTATGAAAATGGGCCACATGTGAACCCATTTATGCTACGAGAATGGACAATTTCAGGGAAACAAGCCTGGGGTTGGTTCTTATTTTGATCTTCTGCTGCGAAATGAAGCCCAAAAGCCCACTACGCAACACTGGTGGAAGCCGTAACTACTCGAAAGTTATCTCCTCGGGTGCCCATCCCTTGGCTTTACGACAACCAACTAGTCGAAAGTTATCTCTTCGGGTGCCCATCCCTTTAGGCTTTACGACAACCAACTAGTCGAAAGTTATCTCTTCGGGTGCCCATCCCTTTAGGCTTTACGACTTCATTTTCTAGACGGAGTAACAGCCTTACAGTCAGACCACTAAATGAACCAGATCGTATAATTCAAACCTTTGGAAGAGCTCGCGTGGTCACACTACTCATGGCCTCCCACTTACTTTAGGGTACCCACCCGGTGAAGAATTGAATCCCACATCTTGAGGGGTACTCCCAAAACTTGGGCATCCGCCTGAACCAACAATCCCTGGGTGTGTAGGCTTTAGGACCTTTCGGCTTCCACTAGTAGAAAGCTACCTGGTTTCTTATTCTCAATACTTCCCCACCAAAATCAACCAAATGCATTTTACAACCGGCAGAATCCTTTGTTCTTGGAGCAGAAGCAATTTGCTTAGCTTACATCCGTCCCAAGGTATCATTTTTAATATGTTTATCTGTGGGGTAGGCTTGGACACATTAAGTACACCCTGTACATATATCATAAATTTGTATTGAATGTAGAATCCATTTCGTTGAACAAGTACAATTTGTTAGAAAATGATGAGCTACGAAATAGGCAACAGTTGTTTTTTTTTTTTCAACGGAAAAAGCAAATTCATTAATCAAGCCATACGGCATCTACAGATAAATTCGAATCCAGAATAGGACATACGGCAAGTATAGATTTCCATCCAAATACAAAGAAACAAAGACACAATACAAAAAAAGATTAAGAGACGAAACTAGTGTCTAGCGCCTATGCAAGAGCCAAACGCTCACTTCTTCACACCGTCAACATGGCCGGCTAACGTGGAGCTAGTACCCAGACACCACCGTCTCGGGATGGCGGAACTCCAAATCAAAGATAATATTAAATTTGTGGAAATCAGTCACCCGATCTGGAAAAACCAGATCAGAACAAAACCACCCGGGAAGACCCACCGGGACAAAAACCGGACCAATATCCGGACAGAAACCGGCCTTAACATCCGAAAATATTCGGACAAGAGTCCGAACAAAACAAAAACGAAACACAAAATCAAAATCTTAACCTGCCGAAACACTTAAAACAACCACCACATCACCGTTGCAACAACCACCACACCAACCACAGGAATCACGACAGCTCCTACTCCCGCCATGCCTAATCCCAACACACCATATCCACTCACAGCATTACCACCAACAACCCAGCAAAATCGCACCATTCACCACCCGAAACGGCCAAAGCGCTGCTAGGCAAGAGACCGGCTATCTCCAACATGGTAGAAAGGCGGTCCATAACGGGATCCAGAAAGCCAGCGGAATATGATACACCCAGTAGAGTATCCGGCGGGATCTTACCAGAGGGGGAGGGGGTGGAAATGAGGAAGGTGGAGGGAAGGGGAAGAGGGAGGGGGGAACAACAGCCCACGGAGGAGAGGAGCGCCGGCAAGGGAAGGGGAGAAGAAAGAGGAAGACAAAGAGAGGTGCCCGAGGGAGGAGGCGGCGCCTCCCCCCCAAGCAAACAATGGCGGCTAGGGTTTCTCTGGAAAAAGTTTAGAGAGAGAAAGAAGAGAGAAGGGAGAGCAGGACTGTAATTACTTATAATCACAGAAACAGAAAAGAGATGTGTTTTGGCTAAAGACCGGTGTGAGCCAAATTATTGGCTCGAACTGATGTAAAGCAAGGCGCAAGCTTTGATAAATTTAAGAAAAAAAATACAAGAAAACAACTTAAATCCAATTTCTAACACAATTATGTTCAGAGTCATCAGAGATATATGGCTCATATGCATAAGATGACTTGGGAAACAGTTATGTGTTCAGTGTATGAGTCTCGTATGCTTAGGCTCCGTGCTCGAAAGGGGAAATAAGTACTTATTTTTTAAGAAGATAATTTTAAGCTTAAAAATTATGTGTTGACGTAAATAATTTTCTATTAATATGGATATTTTTTTAATACGGTGCAAAAAAAATTGAAAATATGAAATAAATACTTATTTTCTAAGAAGGTATTCTAGAACGGAGCCTAAACTTTTTGTGCAATTGTTTATGGTTGAAACAATTTTTTTTTTTTTTTGGTATCTCTTATTTCCAAGTATATTATTGTTTGTAGTAACGATCAACTAAGTGCATCTCCAACCTTGGCTTCAAATATAAAGATGTCAAATTATTTTGAAGACTTTTGTGGCAATTTGACATGATAGAATTTGACATCTCTACAATGCTCCTCCAACCAATATGCCTAATTTCTTATTTAAAGACATATGTTAGCTTTTGAGAAGTTAAGTAACCAATGAAAAGATTTGACATCACATGTCAAATTTGACATGAGAGAGGAAATGTCAAATGACACCTAAGGATTTGACATCTCGGTTGGAGTTGTTGTGCATGCCAATTCTTCTACTTGGCATGTCTCGGTAGGTTTGACATATTGGGTCTATGAGGGAAGTAACAAATTTACATACCAAACGTGGATTTGGTGATATATTGAAGCGGGGTGGTTTCAGAGACATCTAAAAAAACACTCTAAATCTCAATATCATAGTTTCTGATCAAATTTTGATGATCTGAGCTGCTCAATATGTTCAAAACGTAATTTTAAAGGTACTCATGAGAAATCGGCAAAAAAATTACCAGGAATGGCTTGATTTGAGCATTTTTTTTGAACTTTTCAATAAAAATTTGCACAAATGAAGCCCTTCTCTATTATTTTTTTTTTTTGTTGATTTCTAGCTAGTACCCTTAAAATCATGTTTTGATTATATTGAGCAGCTCGGATCATCGAAATTCGATCGGGAACTTTGGGGTGGTTTTTTTAGATGTCCCCGGAACTACCTGTTTACATCCTAAAATATGCCACCCAATAGGAAAGTTACACGTGGCACCAAATAGTGCGTTGACCAATCAGAACACATCCTGATTAAACCCGAGATACAGAGGATTGCGGGGTTAAATGGTGATGTTGTTTTAGTACTATACGGTATCGTTTTGATTGGAACCGACAGCGTTTAGACTATAATTAAGGATGGTTTTGAAAGCAGTCTGATTTAAACCGTTGATTGATCTTTGGAAACATCACACGGTATCATTACTGCTTGGTTTATAATAAATGGTGGACATGATTGTAGGGGATTGTTCTGAGCCAAACACTAAACCACGTTGCTTGGAAGTGGGAACCGTTATTTAAGCATGGAGCCACGAACACCACGATCGAAGCAAGCAGGAGAAGAAGGGATTCTGGAAATATCAGGATAACCGTTCGAAGACCCCCCTCAACCGTTTTATGTGGCCAACGTGGATATCAATCGAAGACGTGGGGGTTCGAAGGCAAGATTCAGCATCTATAAATAGAAGAAGCAATTGAAGAGAAAGGGACGACAAAAAATCCATATCATCTGACAATTCATACAAAATGATTGCTCAGAGATCTATCTTAGATTAGTTTTAGTTTAGAGTAGGATCTTTTTTGTAAGTTGAAGGCTTATTTGCATGTAAGACTGCTTTCGATTAAATTCAAGTTTTCTTATTTCCTTTAAGCTCTTTTCTTACCAAAGAATAGTTGTTTGCAAGTTCGCTTTTGATTAAATTCAGTGTGCTTGCATTTCTTTATTATTCTTGATAAAATCTTAAGAGTGTTTGTATACAAACTTACCTTTGATTAGATTCAGGTTTGTTTGTGTTCAATCATCTTTTCTGATTTCGAAGCGCGTCAATCTTTTATTTGGTTGATACCTTAAGGAAAAATCCTCTTAGTTGAGGTAATCGAACGGATAACACAATTGCCTGATTGAAATTAGTGGTTTCAAATCATTTTGAAAAGAGTAATTTCTTCTTTGAAGTTATTTCTTTTCTGGCACGCCCGCACACAATTATTTGCCAATTGATTTGAGTTAATTCAGCCCAAACAATTTTTGGCACGCCCGGTGGGACCTCGAAGGTACCAGAATGCCAAGGCTTCGAAAGCAGATAGGGACACCTGTTGGTGGTCAAGTGCCAGAGGAACAAGCTGTGCTAGAACAGGCCGCAGAACAGGGAACGCCTATGAATCATGAGTTTCCCCAATTGGCTTCCGAAATGGGAGAGCTCCCTTATGAGGGGCCTTCTTATGAAGTACCTCCTTATGAAGAGCCTCCAAATTCCCAAAAGGGACAAGCCAGTGGTAAAGACCATGATAAGGAGGAAATGTTCAGAGAAATGATGATAGCTTTTCGAGAGATGGCTCAAACCCAAAGAGCCATGATCAAAAGCATAAGAAGTAGGTTGCCCAACTTAGAGGTAACAAGAAACAGTCCAGGGAATATTGGGCTAGATGATCATGCTAATTCAACTACTCACCAAAGTCCCTTCGAAGGAAGGCTTGGAGAGGATGTTGGTCAGGGTAGGATAAGGTCTAGAAAGGGTAAGGAAAAAATGTATCCAGAGGAAATACCACAATCTTGGTATGAGCCTTTAAAGCCTACAAAGCCTGTCTTCGAAATCCCAGATCAATCTCATGGGATTCCTATTGGGATTCCAAGAAATGCCAGAGACAGGCAAAGCGTTAATCCTCTTTTCGAACCCACACTTGGGGGATGGGAGGATGATGTAGAGCTAGAACGAGGTTATAGACCTGAGAAAACGAGGGATAACACACAGCCTTCCCGTCAAAGTCTCCCAAATACCAAAAATCCCACCACGGCGGTTTATGGAAGCCATAGGCCCGCTCGGGTGAATACTACGGCTGACCCAATGCAGCAACCTTGGTATGAGAGACTTCCCAGAGAAAACCAAGGGGATTTTAGTACTATAAGGGAAAAGCATAGAGATGACTTGGTAGAACCAAATCCACCAGTAGGAAATCAAGAACAAAATTTCCTTGTTGGCAACCCAATACTAAGAGACCAGGTTATGGATCTCATACAAGAAGTTTGTGGGCCTCGAACTCGGGGGGTACAACCTCAAATCTATAGAAAACCATATCCAGAATGGGTTGACACAACATTTCAGATCCCTAGAGAATTTAAGATCCCAGACTTTACTTTGTTTTATGGGGATGGGAGACAATCTTCTATAGAACATATTGCTAGGTTTTCTGCCCAATGTAAGAACTTGGCTCAGAATGGTTTCATGAAGTTGAAATTGTTCCCAAATTCTTTGTCTGGGCCAGCTTTTGCATGGTACACAAATTTGCCAGCAGAATCGATAACGAGTTGGTTTCAAATGGAAGAGGCATTTCATGCACAATTCTTTAATGCTGAGCCTGAAGTCTCTATGGCAGATTTGGCTAGGCTAAAGCAGAAACCAGATGAAAAGGTAGCAGATTTCATATCTAGGTTCAAAAGGGCTAAGACCAAGTGTAAACTCCATCTGCCAGAGGCAGAGTTTGTGAGATTAGCACAGGATGGTTTAGAAAGAGAGCTTCGAAAGAGGTTTGATTCTACAGAGTTCAGGGACTTTGCAGACCTAACCTATAAAGTTGCTAGATATGAATCATTGTTAGAGGAAGATATGGATA
The DNA here is from genome assembly GCA_014282245.1 of Rhododendron simsii. Taxonomy (NCBI): domain Eukaryota; kingdom Viridiplantae; phylum Streptophyta; class Magnoliopsida; order Ericales; family Ericaceae; genus Rhododendron; species Rhododendron simsii. Next base: position 29,478,983 of record CM024955.1, on the reverse strand, counting down.
GGCATAATTCCTCTTATCCAACATACTATAGGGATCCTAATTATGAAATAGATGCTGCTGAAATTATAGAGCACGAACCTTGTGTTTGTGAGCCCTTAATTCAAAAGAATGTCTCTCTTGGGCAGAAGTTCAAACAAAAGGAAATTACTAAAGTATATTCTTTTGATATATCTAAAGCTGATGAGATCTTTGACTTCTTGTTAAGAAAGAAAATCATTAAGCTGCCTTTGGATGTGAAACTGCCCACAGCGGAAGAAAGGAATGGAAAGACCTATTGCAAATGGCATGATTCTTGGTCTCATTCAACTAAATCTTGTAATGTTTTTCGTGACAGGATTCAGGAACAAATCAAGAAAGGAAGAATCAAATTCCCTGAAAAGACTATGGGGATAGATGCAGTGCCTTTTCCAAAGGTAGAAGAGGTCAACACCAGTGTGCCCTCCTCACTGGCTCGAACTGTCAAGAAATATTGGCAGGACAAAGAAGTACCAGTGAACATGAATACTGTTCAATATGGAAGGGGCAAGCCATATGCTGGCCACCCTCGAGGCATGGGAGCGAGGCCAAGTTCCTATAGGCGAGCCAATGATGGTTTTTCTTTGCAGAAATTCTCAGGTAATAATCACCTGCCTATGCTAGAAGCCTCATTTTTGGAGTGCCTGTGTGTAGGGTGCAGGGCCAACTATTTGGTCTTCAAAGACTTGGATAGAAAGGGCGTAAGTTTTTTCCCAAAAGAAATGGGGATGAAAAGAATGGCCCCAGTTCAAGCAAAGCCAAGTGACAGCAAGTCTTGGTTGGCACCAAAAAGGGACATGCCTACTAGCCCTGTTCCAGCTATTCACAGAAGGGAGCTGCCACCTTCGAAGAAGGCTAATGTTGGCCAGACATCGAAGGCGCAAGAAGAGGCCAAACAAGAAGAATTCACCTTGGTGAAAGGGGTTCCTGACTGGTTTCTGAAGCAAGTTAAGCCTGACTTGTTTCAAGGATACAAAGGTTCAAACAGGAATGCGAGCAGAACTTTCAAGCCACCAATTTCGAACTCTGGAAACTGGGTGTTGATTAGGGATCCCAAGTCTCAATTACCACAGATGGTTCCATTGCTCTCAAGAACTCAAAAGAGAAAGCTCCAAAGGAAGTATACGCTCTTCCAGTCAGGAGAATCTTCAACGGGAGAAGAATCAGATAGACGAGCAAAACCTAATCCAAGGTTCGACAGGATTGAAAGGGACCCAGAGGAATTTCGAACCCAGTATCACGAGAGGGAGACTTTGGAAAAGGTTGCCTCTGCTATGCTCGAAGAGGATCTGGATCCACCTTCTCCTAACTCGCTGGCTAGTTATCAGTCTGGTTTGCTCGAGGCCATGGTGGTGGAACAACAGGGGATGGAAGAAACCTTTTCCCCTATGGAGGTATCCACACAAGAATTCGAAAAGAAGGGTGCTGAGGAGACCGAAGCAGTTAAACCAATCAAAGAAGTGGCTTCGATCCAATTTGGAGATCAGCCAGAAGTACAAGTTAATATGGTCTATCCAAGCTCTATGAATTTCTTCTCAAATGGTCAGACGTTCAAAGATCAGGATACTGCTTGGTCGAGCTTGCGCGAGCCAGAGAATTCTGAAGAAACTCTGAGTGATAAGGAGTTAAATATCATATGCAACGACTGTGACTTAAAAGAAGTATCTCAGATCGAGATGGGTAAGAACTTGGTACGTGAAATTGAGCAGAATCAAGAAAGTTTAGAGGTAAGCTCAAAAGAAAGTGCTTGTTTCGTGTCAGATTCCATGTCCGACGTCGAATACCCCCTGGTAATAGATTTAAATTATGTGGAAATTTCATATCCATTTAAATTACCTACTAATGCAATGAGACAACATTTGCGTCCATTGTATATCACTGCACACTTTGATGGAATCCCACTTAATAGAATCTTGGTGGATAATGGGGCTGCGGTGAACATTTTGCCTTTCCAAACTTTAAAAAAGTTAGGAAAAGGAAAAGCAAAATTAATCCCGAACAGCACATCCATTGCAGGATTTACTGGGGAAAGCCAACATGCCAGGGGAATCATTTCCATTAGATTGGCAGTAGGTGGAATAGAAACTGATACCGTTTTCTTTGTAGTTGACACATATGCTAAATATAATGCTTTATTGGGAAGAGACTGGATTCATGTTAACGGATGTATTCCTTCCTCTATGCATCAGGAATTAATGATTGTTAAGTATGACAAAGGCAAGGAAGTGGGTGTCGAAGGAGTCAAAGCTGATCCACATCCATTTGCTGCCACGGCAAATTTTGCTGAAGCAGAAATGTACAAATCGGATGTAGTTCCTCTGAGTGAACTACTTCAAGCAGCCACCCATCCAACCAACGAGATGGAACTGGGGGAATTGGCAGAGCTGAAATCGAAGCTGAAACAAGCTGTTGACTATGAATCAGACACCCCAAAAGATGATGCTGCTTGGATGTGAATCCAGGAAAGAGGCTGAAGGAAAAGCCAACTCATTGGCTTTAGTAAAGTATGTTGCTCTGGGGGTCGAACAGAAGATCCAAGAAGAGAATATATGGGAAGAGGTTATGCAGAACAATAACCCTCATGTGCAGGAAATCCAACTCACTTCTGAGGAGCGGGTTGAATCACAAGATCTGTTGGAAGAAGTAAGGTTGGGAGATGCACAAAACCCCAATCCAGTGCTTATTAATAAACAGCTTGAGCCTGGTATGAAAGCTGCATTGGTGGCACTATTGAAAGCCAACAAGGAATGCTTTGCATGGAGTTACAAGGAACTACCTGGCTTGGACAGGGGATTGGTGGAGCATAGGTTACCTATCAAGCCACAATTCAAACCTGTGAAACAACCAACCAGGAAGATGAGTCCAGAAACTATTGCAGGTGTTAAAAAGGAGATGCAGAGACTTCTAGATGCAGGCTTCATTAGAACAGCCAGGTATGTCGAATGGCTATCTAATATAGTTCCAGTCCCTAAAAAGAATGAAACTATCAGAATCTGTGTTGATTTTCGAAACCTAAATACTGCGACTCCTAAGGACGAATACCCAATGCCTAATGTGGATACACTTGTGGACAGTTCTGCTGGCCACAAGATATTGTCCATTTTAGATGGGCATTCAGGGTACAATCAAATCTGCATAGCAGAAGGAGATGTGCATAAAACAGCATTTGCCTGCCCAGGTAACATTGGCATCTTCGAATGGGTCAAAATGCCATTTGGGCTAAAGAATGCTGGGGCCACATATCAAAGAGCAATGAATACTATTTTTCATGATTTAGTGGGAACTTTTCTGGAATGTTACATAGATGATATCATTGTGAAGTTAAACTCTGATGAGGATCATCTACAACACTTGGAAAAGACATTCCAACAAATGAAACGCTATCAGCTGAAGTTAAATCCAGAAAAATGTGCTTTTGGAGTATCAGCTGGGAAGTTTTTAGGGTATCTAGTTCACAGTAAAGGAATACAGGTTGACAAGAACAAAGCTAAGGCCATCATTGAGGCTAAACCACCTTCTTCTAAGAAGGAGTTGCAAAGGTTTCTTGGTCAATTAAATTTCCTTCGAAGATTTATATCTAATACTGCAGGGAAAACTAAAATCTTCTCTTCTTTGTTGAAACTGAAGGAAGGGGAGGAATTCAAGTGGTCAAAGGAGCATGATGAAGCCTTCGAAGCCATTAAAAGATACTTAGCCAACCCTCCTGTATTGGCGCCTCCCATTGAAGGAAAGCCAGTAAAGTTGTATTTAGCTGCAACACAAGATTCAATAGGTGTTCTGTTGGCTCAAGACAATGAGGATGGCAAGGAAAGAGCAGTTTATTACCTTAGTAGGTTTTTAAACTCTTGTGAATGCAAGTATGCTGCAGTAGAGAAACTATGTTTAGCTTTATTTTACGCTTCTAAGAAACTCAGGCATTATATGTTGCCTAGAATAACTTATGTTATTTCTCAAACTGATGTAATTAAGCACATGCTTTCTAAGCCAGTGCTTAGTGGGAAGATTGGGAAATGGATAGTGTCTTTAATTGAATTTTGTCTTGAGTATGTGCCTCAAAAGTCAATAAAGGGCCAAGCATTGGCCATTTTTTGGCCGATCATCCAAATGAATACAAAGCACCAACAACGTTGGAAGCTAGTACAGTTGAAATCAGGCCATGGAAATTATGGTTCGATGGATCAAGAACTATTCAGATGGCTGGAGTGGGCATAATTCTGGAATCCCCCCAAGGCTTGAAAACCAAATATGGTTTTAGGCTCAGTGAGGGACAATGTTCCAATAACCAGGCAGAATATGAAGCATTGATTATTGGACTAGAAATTTTGCTTCAATTAAGGGTTAGTGTTGCTGAAATCTTTGGAGATTCTCAGTTAGTGATTAACCAACTAAATGGACAGTTTAAATGTACTAGTCCAGCGCTGATAATTTATTATCAGCATGCTAAAGAGCTGATGGATCAATTTCATATGCTTACTTTAACTTATATTCCTAGGTTCTTTAATGAAGAGGCTGACGAAATAGCTCAAAGAGCGTCCGGCTACAAAGTTTTATCAGAAGTTGAAAAGGAATTTTGTCAATTAACTTTGAGGAAATCCCTGCCTATGTTACACAATAGGTTGACAGACTTCGAAGTATTAAACGTCCAATGCTTTAACCCATCGAAATGCTGATTGGAGGCAAGCATTGATTGAATATTTAACCAAGCCAGACAGCGTTGCAGACAAGGCAACCAAATTGAAAGCAATGAACTATATAATGTATAATAATGAGCTATTCAAGAGAGGAATGGATGGTCTTCTTTTGAAATGCTTGAGCAAGGTAAATGCATTTAAAGTAATGGCTGAAGTGCATGAGGGAATCTGTGGAGCACATCAGGCTGGCATAAAAATGAGATGGTTAATAAGGAGATACGGGTATTATTGGCCCACCATCCTCAAAGATTGTATAGATTATGCAAAGGGGTGTCAAGCCTGTCAAAAAACAGGTCCACTCAAGCATTTACCAGTCACAGATTTGCAATATGTAATAAAACCGTGGCCCTTTAGGGGATGGGCTATGGACATGATTGGGATGATTTATCCTCCTTCATTGGAAAAGCATAAATTTATCCTAGTAGCTACTGATTATTTCACAAAATGGGTAGAAGCCCAAGCCTATCAGGAGGTCAAACAAACCCACGTAATAGATTTCATAAAGGGAATCATATACAGGTTTGGGAGTCCTCAAACAATAACAGTGGACAATGGTTCCATATTCGAAGGACGATTGGTAAAGGATTTTGCCACGAACCATGGAATTTCATTAATATATACTAGTACTTATTATGCTCAGTCCAATGGTCAAGCAGAATCAACTAATAAAATTATCAAGAAGGGGATCCAAAAAATGGTGGATCAAAACCCAGAAATTTGGCATGATCTGTTACTTGATGTGTTATGGGCATATAGGAATACAAAAAGGACTAGTACAGGTACCACACCATTTGCATTAACATATGGGCATGACGCTGTGTTACCTATGGAGATCACTGTAAGATCCCAGAGAGTAGCATGTCAGAATGATTTAGACACAGGATCTTATCATCAGGCCATGCATATGGAATTGGAAGATATTGATGAGGCTAGAATAAAAGCCTTAAACCAGATTATGCTACAAAAAGCAAGAATAGCCAGAAGCTATAACAAAAGAGTGGCTCTTCGAAGCTTCGATGAAGGAGATCTCGTATGGAAAGTTATCCTCCCTATTAGGGACAGGAGAGTTAAAAAAGATGGATTAGGAAAATGGGCACCAACATGGAAAGGGCCTTTTCAAATCCATAGGGTTTTGAAAGGGGGAGCTTATCATTTGAGAAATTTGAATGGTTATGTTCATCGAAGGAAAATAAACGGAAGACATCTAAAAGTTTATATTCCTTCCATATGGGAGTCCTTCCACAAGAGGTAGTGGAAATAATTTGGTTACACACATCGATGGTTCTGACTGGCTGATTTAGTGTTGAGTGATTTGATGCTAAAAACTTTTTTACAAAAAAAAAATTTTTTACTTTTTTAGCATTTGAAGACACAAACGAGTCACCATACTACTAATCGAAGCTATAAAGAATCGAGAATAGCCAAGCAAGAGTTTTCATTTCATTAGTAAAAAAAAAAAACAAGACCAACAAAAAAAAAAAAAGTAGGTCTGAACAAAAAAAAACAGGCCCAAGTAGGTCTGAACAACAAAAAGACCAACTCTGGTCCAAAAAGCAAAATGAAGACCATTGGTGATCTTCATAGTCCCAAAGGAGAATCTTCAAGAGGATCCTCCCTCTGGGGGACTTTTTGCCTCATGAGCCGAGAGGACGGTCGAAAGATCATCCCAGGTCCTAGCCAAGCAGAGGCGTGAAGCTGTTTCCACACACACCAACTGGCTTCGAAGCTGAGCGATCTCACTTCGAAGGGCCTGAGACTCAGCGTGGACGTCCCTCTTCAGCTCCATGATCATGCTAGTCAGGTTGGCCAATTGACTAGTAAGATCATCAAGATTTGAACGGTTTTCAGCCATGTTGTTTGTTTGAAAGAGATGCTGTGATCTATCGACGTCTAGGTGTATTTATAGCCCAAAGAAATACGGGGAGTCCGCCTCATTTATTACCATTATTAAATGGGTTGTAGACGCATGAAGCCCGGAAGGTGAAGGGTTTGAGAGCGTTAGGCGTCATACATCAGAAGTATATGATCTTTTACAACTTACGAGGAGACAGCTAAGAAACCACTGGAATTAAAAAAGTTGGTTGAAACGATTGGAATTACACTAGATTAGTCTTCGAAGTAGCAACACATTTCGAAACAGGAGTAATAAATAGACATGGAATAAAGGAATACAGCATTGGAAGGAGGATTTCCGTTTGTATTTTCCTTCATGCTATCATGTTTTCATTAATAACATTAAATAGAAAGGGATGGCTAAGAACACCAGTTTATTGGTCAAAGCCATTAGAATAAAGATCGATACATTGGTAAATAATTTCTGTGCTCATAACAGTTACACAGAAGGTTACATTGGAGAACCTATCTAGAGCATAATAGTATCATGGAGGAGGATCTCTAGGGATCAACCAACTGAGATCCAAAGACTTGAACCAAGCTTCGTTGGGACTTGATTCTATTCTCCCTACAAAGCTCCATTGGTAGGGAGATAGAGCTCGAAGCCCATTCTTTCTTCGAAGCAACAGCCCAGTACAGGCACATCATGAGTGTTGATGTGTCTATACCTAAGGGCTTTAAGGTTCAAGGGAAATATCATGAGGGTTGATGTGGCTATGTTTCGAAGTTTTTCTTCACAAATACAAAATGAGGCTTCATTATAGTTATCTTTCTTGTAGCTTTACTTGAAAGCTTGGTTTGAATGATACTACAGGAAGGAGAAGTGGAGAAGATGATCTGTAAGTTTTTTCTTTCCCAGAGACCTCTATTTATACTAGTAGATAGTCATTAATGACTCTTTAAGATACGGTAGGTGAGAAGTTGGCACAGTAAGCTTTTAAGCAATAGGAACTAGTGTCAATCTTAATTACAGTTGTACTTATCCCAGAATTGAATTGAATAATAAAAAACGTACAAGCTGTGTGAAGTTACAAAAAGGGGCTTATTACATCACGAATAGTGGTTAGTAGCTCTCGAAGAGAATTAGAGTTAGCATCCAAAAGTGAGGTATGGATAGCTTTTCTTCTCTGTTCCTTTCGAAGAAAAGGAATAAGCTGTGGAAGCGTTGATTCATCCCGTAATGCTTCGTCTTCAAGCTCTGGAAAGCCATTCGAAACTTCAGCTATCTCTTCCCTGACCTTCTTCATTTCTTCTTGTAACCACTTCATTTTCTTGTCAAGTTCTGAAAGTTTGTCCCTTCGGGCTTGATAAAGAGACAGACGAGAAGCAGTCTCAAGTGCTTTGGCCTCCAATTTGTTGGTTTTCTCAATAGTTGTGCCAATGCTTTCAGACAAGAAGTGGTTATAAGCAATCAATTCACTAAATTGTTTGAGGTGCTTTTGAAGAGTGAAGTTGATTGAAGAAGGGAGTCCTTGGGAAAGGAACAAGGCCTGATAGCATACCTCGAAGTGATAAGTTAAACTGTGATCAATCAAAGTAGGAAGTCCTAAATGATTTAAAGATTTTAGAAAACTTTTTAGTGTTAGAACTTCTTCCTTTGAAGGAACATGTTTAATCTTAAAGGAAGGTAAGTCAGAGGGCATGGAAGGGCTCAAAAGTTGTTGAAGGCTTTCGAGGGAATTCGAAGAGGAAGGAAGAATGGGATCAGCAATCTGATTACAAAATTTTTCCAATTGACTCTTAAAGAAGATATATAAAAACCACTAGGGGCAAGTCAATTGGAGCAGAGGAAGATGAGGGATGATCTTCAGGAAAAAGGGCCATGCCTATTCCCTGCATAAGATTTATAAGTTAAGGTTAAATAGAATGTAAAACAAGAAAAGAAAGGTATGATTAAGTATCAAGAATACCTGATCTAAGGAGGAGGTCAAACTGGAACCTTGTCCTCAGCATTTCTAAGAATATGGCTCTTCGAAGCCAAAGTAGGGTCCATCCTTAAGGGTCCCTCCCCTGAAACCGATAAGGAAGTAAAGGGGAAGTCTCCCTGAAGAATGGGAAGTGGCCCCAGAGTCTTCGAAGGAGCCAAACTAGCCACTACCTGTGCAAAGGTTGGCTCAGTAAGAAATGACAGCAAGGCGTGCATGTCAAAGTCTTTCTGTGTAGAAAGAGCTTGAACAGGGGATGCCTGTAATAAAGCAAAAGAAAGTTAGAGTAAATCTTTTCATAATTCGAAAGGCGAGTATTCAGAAGATACCTTGTAAGGGGCAGCTGCTGATATTGGAATTAAGGGCTCTATCACTTCTTGTTGAGGGCAGGGAACAAGAGCTAGGTCCACCGCCTTAACAGGGGATACAACCTGAGCCTACAAAGAAGTTAGCAGCAAATCACGAGCACAGGAGACACATGAGAATGTATGCAGTTTAAACTAACTTACCTCTTGTGGGGAGGAAGACTTCTTTGGAGAAACAGGTCTCTTGGGAGGAGTTGTTTTCCTCACATAGCGGAGGGTCTCCTTCATCTGTCTTGTTTCACCTGGTTCGAACTCAAAATTAGAATTACAGTAAAATCCTTACTGAATTGTAAATAAGGAAGGAATTTACCCCTTGAGGCCAGCATCTCTGTGTCACTCTCTGTCTCTTCATCACTAGAAGAAACCTGAGGACCACGCTTCCTGGTGGTCCTTGTCCTCTTCGAAGCTGAAAGGAAAGGGGTAAGAGAGTGGCTCGGATAAATGGTATGGGGGTTTAAAAGATTAATTGGAGGAAAGGAAACCAACCTGGAGGTGCAGCTGAGGGCTCAAGATAGTGCTTAGTAGGAATTACTTCTGTAGGCTGAGAAGTAATCTTTCTCTTCTTCGAAGCACTTTCTGGAAAAGAAGTGGCACCTGTAGGATGGAATGCAATTAGGTTTGGTTTCAGCAAGAAAGAAGAGATGTTCAGAGATGATTACCTCTTTTTTGTGTTACCCTCGTAGGTTGTCTTCTTGATGGAGAAGGGGGAACGACCATTGCTATTGGGGAGGCTTCGACTGGAGTCAGTCTTTGTTCAACTTCGCCTCCAGTAATGTCTTCGATCCCTCCAGCCAAACCAAATTCATTGTCAGAGGAAAAAGATGACGAGTTATTTTTTCCTCCATGCCCAAACTCAGACTTCTCGAACCCAATGTGGGCTAGAAACCGTTTGAAGGGTTTAATCCCTGAGAGGAAGGAGCAGTTAGAGTGCCACCAGTTGTCAAATGCAGGGGTGGTGCGCACTTCAGGTTCCCTGAACTCCTGAATCACTGTTCTCCTCAATGCATGTCTGGCTTGGGCAAACCCCGTCAGAAATTGGTCAGCCATGATCGGTGATCGTTCAGACATACAGATGTTGGCGAGGCCACAGTAAGGAGTGGGTATGCCTTGAACAAAGTCCAGTTGCCTAGCAAATTGTGCAGGGCAATATACCTCTGCATGTGCTATGGACTTGAGGGTATTCGACGAGGAAATGAAGATCTCTCTGCTTGTAAGAATGTTGCCCCATGCTTGGATAGCTCGAGAGGATCTTCCCCGTTTGTCTGCCAGGATGTCGAACAACCATGTTGGCCCAACAAGAGTAGGGTATGGATTGGGCCACTCCCTATCTGAGGCTAGACCAGCAAAAAAGCAGAGGTAGTATACCAAAGTCTGTGTTGTGCTATCCTCTGGATGGACGTAGTTGTCACCATGAACATTGGGCGCCTCGACGACACCAGTAAGGGATGTGGGTGTTTTGAAGGGACCCAGCTCAGGAAAGTAAGCATGAAGCCAAAGTTGAATAAACCATTGGGGCCCTCCCTGTGAATGGTTCAAACCCTTATGGTAAAAGTCGAACCCAGCTTTGTAGACATGACCCAAGAAGTAGGAGGCGAAGTCAAACTCTTCTCCTCTAGCAAGTGCCAGTGCCAATGGAACAAATTCATTCATCACTCTTTTCCCGGAGTGGCAGAAGATGTGTTTGCAGAGGGTGTAAAGAATGTAGGCAAAAAACTCTGTCTCAGTCACTTCTCCTACCAATTTCCGTTCTCTGTGGTAGAACTGGGAAAAAGCCCCGTTGGTGGCAGTCAAACGAGTAAACCCCTCGGGAGGAGGGAACTCCTTGGTAGGGTCAAATTGGGGGCCATACGGAATAAGCCCCAACATTTGGGTAACATCCAGAACTGTGGGTGCCATCATGCCACAGTTAAAGCGAAAGAAGTTGAAAGATGGGTCCCAAAAGGCCAAGGCGGCCTGAATCAGAGGAGGATTTTGTGGGACCCCCCTTCGAAGGAGGGTAATAATTCTTTTTAAACCCACCTTCTCTAAGTCGTCCGACTTCGCAGCCAACATACGGGTGGTCCATATCTTCCAATCCTTGTCCAATGTGGGCCAACAGGGGAAGGATTTCTTTGGAAAATTTTGCCAATCCTGGTTCGAACAAGCCCGGATTTCAGCATCCCCTAATCGAGGATAGTAGAGAGAAAGGCTAGCAGGGATTTCTCCTATGAGTTGAGGGCCTAAAATGTAAGTACCTTCTTCGCTAGGGTTTGGAATGAAGACCCTGGAATCGAGATAGGGCTCTTTAGTCGGTCCTGGTGTTTGTCCGGACACGAACCTTCTCAAGGCCAAAGAAGGAGTAACATGTTCTCGAGCTGCTGGATTGCTGGAAGAAGCCATTGATTCAGTTTGGGTTTAGCGTTGATGACGAGGAAAAGAGAGAGGGTTTCTGTTCTTGGGAGTTTTGAGTTTGAGAAAGCTTGAACGAATAGAGTGTAAGGGGTGGTTTTGAATCAATTCCGCTTTTATACTCCTGCAGGTGGGCCAGGCCTGTAGTGGGCCCGTACTTCGGGGTCCGCTGGGGTTGGTTTTTTCTCTTTAGTAGAGTTTCTTATTATTAGAATTTCTATTTTAATAATAAGCCCAAGTCCAGCGTGTTGTAAAAAGGAAATTTCATTGAACAAACTTACTGGATTACAAAATTGAAATTTACGTATTTACAAAAGGGAAAAAGCAAAACAAGGGAAATTCTAGTTCCTATGAAAAGAAGCACAGATTAGGCCTTCGAAGGGCTTGGGTGCTGAGTGGTTGCTTTTTTATTCTCAAAGTAATGAGGAAAGGACCAAGTAACAAGGCTATGGAACTTGTTCCATGCAAACTGGAGGAATTTCAGCTCCATTTTCCTCATGTCTTCTTTGGAGTCTGACTCCAATTTCTTCTCCAGCAGGGGCCTGAAGCGGAGCACCAAAGCTTTGGCTTTCCTTCGAAGCCGAGCCTCTTTTGTTGGACGCTTCATTTGTTGCCTTTTGAAGCGCCTTCGAAGCTTTTTGTCAGCATGGCCAGGCACCACTTCGAAGGACTCAGTAGTGAAGTTATGGATTTGGTCATGCAGTTTTTCAATCCTTTCCTTAGTAAGAGCATAGTCTTGAAGGGATTGATCGAAGCAATACGCAGCAGTATTGGCTTCGAGCCATGACTTGATCACTGGTAAGAAATCCAGGAAGCAGTGGATTTGATAGGAAACCGCAGAAGGGATGGAACATAGCACCAGTGTTTCACAAGCCCATTTGAAATTGGTGAGTGGGACTTGTTCCTCCAGGATATGGATGTCCAGAAAGGAGAAAGCTGCAAGAAGCTGCAAAGCTTTGCTCTTGTCAGCAGAGTAGATGGAATAACCATATTGCCATTGGAAATGAGGGGTGTTAATGGCAAGGTTATTCACCTCATTGAACCAGTCGGGCTCTTCAGGAAGAGGAATTAGCTTGTTGGTCTCTTCGAAGTCAGCTGGGAAGTGTGGGGTTTGCACCTCTGTGAGCCAGAGGGTTTTTTGGGCTTGGGCCATGCGTTTGAAGTCACAATAAGGGGCCGGCCCAAGATAGTTTTCTTCTGTTTAAGGAAAGGAGAAAATTTGAGAGAAGAATAAATGGATTCGAGCATGCCCATGTGAACGGTATCGTTACCACTCAGGGGTAGGAATTGACTCGCAAAAATGGTTCGAAAGTGATGGAATTTATGAGGTGTGGGATCAGGTTGATCGAACCGGACCAGAATGGTGCCAGTATTGGTATTAGTAGGGTTTTCTTCCCATGAGCCCCAGTTGACCCATCGAACGAATTCGAACGGGTTAAAGAGGAGTCCCAACCTGTGGTAGATGGGTTGGGAGTATGGAATGTTTTATCCGAAAGGATTTTGCTTGCTAACATTCGAGGAGAGTTTGGAGGAGACATTTGAGGAGAAGGAGTTTGGCAATCGAGATTGTCCAAGATAAGATTGATTTCTGGAAGAGAGTCCATAAACTTAAGATTTCTTAATAAAAGAAAACTCAAATTCGAAGGGGTTTATGAGAGGTAATGTAATTCGTTAAACCCTATCATTAACTGCCATTTATAGGGAAATTATTGTAGCTATCTTTGGGAAGCTCAATAGACGTGCATGGGAATGAAGCCCTGTCAAGCTTCGTGCATCCGAAGTTGAAGGGATATGGGCAGAGAACGTGTGCCATTAACATTTATTTAGCATAAATAAAATGTTAATGCGGGGGGTGTGTTTACATCCTAAAATATGCCACCCAATAGGAAAGTTACACGTGGCACCAAATAGTGTGTTGACCAATCAGAACACATCCTGATTAACCCGAGATACAGAGGATTGCGGGGTTAAATGGTGATGTTGTTTTAGTACTATACGGTATCGTTTTGATTGGAACCGACAGCGTTTAGACTATAATTAAGGATGGTTTTGAAAGCAGTCTGATTTAAACCGTTGATTGATCTTTGGAAACATCACACGGTATCATTACTGTTTGGTTTATATAAATGGTGGACATGATTGTAGGGGATTGTTCTGAGCCAAACACTAAACCACGTTGCTTGGAAGTGGGAACCGTTATTTAAGCATGGAGCCACGAACACCACGATCGAAGCAAGCAGGAGAAGAAGGGATTCTGGAAATATCAGGATAACCGTTCGAAGACCCCCTCAACCGTTTTATGTGGCCAACGTGGATATCAATCGAAGACGTGGGGGTTCGAAGGCAAGATTCAGCATCTATAAATAGAAGAAGCAATTGAAGAGAAGGGACGACAAAAAATCCATATCATCTGACAATTCATACAAAATGATTGCTCAGAGATCTATCTTAGATTAGTTTTAGTTTAGAGTAGGATCTTTTTTGTAAGTTGAAGGCTTATTTGCATGTAAGACTGCTTTCGATTAAATTCAAGTTTTCTTATTTCCTTTAAGCTCTTTTCTTACCAAAGAATAGTTGTTTGCAAGTTCGCTTTTGATTAAATTCAGTGTGCTTGCATTTCTTTATTATTCTTGATAAAATCTTAAGAGTGTTTGTATACAAACTTACCTTTGATTAGATTCAGGTTTGTTTGTGTTCAATCATCTTTTCTGATTTCGAAGCGCGTCAATCTTTTATTTGGTTGATACCTTAAGGAAAAATCCTCTTAGTTGAGGTAATCGAACGGATAACACAATTGCCTGATTGAAATTAGTGGTTTCAAATCATTTTGAAAAGAGTAATTTCTTCTTTGAAGTTATTTCTTTTCTGGCACGCCCGCACACAATTATTTGCCAATTGATTTGAGTTAATTCAGCCCAAACAGGAACCCAAAATCTGACCACAAAAGTCCAATGTTGCGGCCATGCTATTTAAGCTTGCGGCCATGGTATCTTAGTTTGCGTCCAGATTGTCTATGTTTGCGGTTACGTTTCCAAAGCTAGGAGCCATGCTGTCGAAGTTCGCGGGCACGTACGTGTTCCTCGTTTCATTCCACGCCTCTAAATCAGGGTTTGGTGTTATGATAAAGTCAAATTATACATCATTATTCATACATGCAAATTTTAACGGAAAATGCACATCGATATTCGTGTGTTGAGTTCTTGTATGACTTGGATTTCACTGGATACCGTGGGAAGAGGATTAGTAAGGGTTTCTCCCCCCCCTTTGTGGGGGCCGTAAAGATTTAGTCCTGTGGTGCGCGTAAGCTAGCCCAAGGATACTCTGCGTTACCCAAAAAAAAAAAAAAAACAAAAATCATACAACCCCACAGTGGCAGATCCAGGAATTTTTTACAGATGGGTCACTCTCCTTTTCGACCAGTCCTATACATGTAAAAGTCGCAGACGAACTCACGTTAATTTTCATGATTCAATTCGAAAATAAGTATATACGTGTATCATATATTTTTCTTGTTAGTGTTAGTTAATTTTGTGCTTGTAAAAAATAATAAACAAAATACAAAATATTAAAGAAAATAAGTGTTTTTTTTTTTTTACGTGGATGTTATAGTTATATTAATTGATTTGTGTAATAAATGAGTTAACATTATAGATGGCTTTGTGGTACCAATGCTACGTAAAATCAGTTAATAAGTGTGTGTTTGAGTTGGGACCCAATCAAAATTTAGGAGAGAAGTGTATGTTTGGAGGCGGGGGGGCTGCTCCCCCCCTTCCCGCTCCCCTTCCTGCTCCCCCCCCCTTTCCGGGCTCACTCCGGTCTCGCTCCGATGATCGGAAACGTTCACTTTGTAGAGCTCGTCGAGTAGAACAACCATGTCAAAAATCAGCTTGATTGGATATCATTAAGTCCTTGATCGGAGCCCATAAACTCTCGGTCCATGGGTTACAATGGATTTGATTCAGTGTTTCGGATCCATTCTTTTTAAAATAAAAAGGTTCCGATCAAGGACTTAATGATATCCAATCAAGCTGATTTTTGACATGGTTGTTCTACTCGACGAGCTCTACAAAGTGAACGTTTCCGATCATCGGAGCGAGACCGGAGTGGGCCCGAAAAGAGGGGGAGCAGGAAGGGGAGCGGGAAGGGGGGGAGCAGCCCCCCCGGCTCCGGTCCAGTCCTCTCCGATTTTAATCATTTGGGTCCATTTCCGGACCCCAAAAAGTAATTGGAATTGTTATTTTATAGAACTAAACGAGTAGAATATTAATGCCAAAATCAGTTTGATCGAAACTCAATTCGGACTGTCATATTTTTAGACGGTCCAAATATGCGCGTCGAATACCATGTAGTATACGATTTGCAACCAAGAATTTCTAGTAATCATTTTTTCACTATAAGTAAAAAACTGGAGGCCTTGGACAGTTGGACCACAACCCAAGCAGAAGGTGTAATTACAGTACTATCCTCATTAAGTTATTAACCCACCTCGCTTTTATAACTGTTAGGAGAGAGAGAGAGAGAGAGAGAGAGTAGGTACTCTGGCCTGGGTGTGGTCCTGGTCTGGTGAAACTTGGGAGTGAGTGAAAGACAACCAGATAAACCAAAAATATAATAAGACCCAGAAAGAGAGAGAAAATTTGGGTTACGCCGTATTCCCTATATTGTCACCGTTGCGTTGTACTTCAAATTCCCTCGAGGAAGAAAAATAAAAAAACAAAAAAAAATGAGCCTTTGATTCCTGTTTTATCCTTCATGGATCCGCTTTTTCCGCTTCCCCCCCTCCACCAGCTTTTTTTAATACCCTTCCTTCGTCACCTATGCCTATCTCACTGCTCCTGAGAAGTCGAACAACTAGTAGTATCAGACTCTCCCTTTAATACTACTTCGGCTTCTGTCATTTTCTTTCTGATTCTTCCTCTCCGCTAGAATCTCCTTTTTCTTTCTTTCCACCTCCTCCTGCCCTTTCAGATCTCCTTCAAAAACAAAAAAAAAAAAACAAAACAAAAAAGGTTGATCAGAAGTACTCTAGCCAGATATGGGCAAAGACTGGTTGTACTGGGGCGGCGGCGGCAGCAGCACCAAGACCGGGGGAAGCAGCAGCGGCGGCGGAAGATCCACAAAGAAAGGAAGAGTAGAAGGAAATCACACAACTTCTGGCTGCATGAATGCTGTCTTTCAACTCTTTGATTTTCACCATTTTCAGTTCCCTTTACACCACCAACGCCAAGTACCGCCGCCTCTCCAGCCTGACTCTTTCCTCCCAGAAAAACCCATCAGAGGTCCTCTCTCTCTCTCTCTGCACTATTATAGATTCCATTAATAAATAATACTAATGTTAAAACTATTTTTGTTATTTTCAAAATCTTAATAAACTTGTATCATGTCTATATATAGGCAAATGAGGAAAACTTTAGACATGGGTTTTCTGAAAATAATGCAGGAGTAGAAGCACCAAGGAACAGCTTGGAGATGGAGGAGGCCTTCGCTTCATTTCCATCATCAACCATGAAAGGGGAGGAATCTTTCAATATCCCAGTAAGATTCCGAAAACTACTACTAGACTAGAGTATAATTTTACTCCAATATCTATATGCTGATTTATACTTCCCATGTTTTTTTAATTTTTTTAATTTTAAAGAAGAGATTAGTTCTTGGTTCTGTAAAACTAGCACGTAATGATGATGCTATTGCCTATTGGGCGTCCTTTTTAATCTTATCCAACGGTCTTGAAAAAATCCAGATGGGTATCCAAGTCAAAACAAGAACGGACGACTTGTCCTCGGAGTTTAGCACCTCTCCGGGGTCCAAGACTCCGAATCTCGTGGCCAGGCTGATGGGCCTCGATGTTCTTCCTCCAGCTGATACCTGCTCCACCTCGTCGTCATCCTCGACATGCGTTCGCCCGTCGAAATCCCGCCCGCAGATGGGTCAAAGCCAGTCGAGCAGAGTCGGAGCCAGGCATCTTTTCGACACCGACATCATCGGGACCCGTTCGTTGCCGGAGACTCCGAGAATATCGTCCGCCCGGAGGTCAGACGTGGAATACCACCACCGGCTTTCGCTCCAAATCAACAAGGAAAACGCCGGAGCAACCGACGATTTGTCGGCAATGAAGGGAGTTAGGAGGAGAGATCAAGTTCTGAGACATGAAGATGAGAATTTAAGCCCGGGGGGCAGATATGCAAGGCAGATTGTGAAGCAAGTTAAAGAAAAGGTGAGCCGGAGGGCTGGTCTAGACATAACCAATACCATCAGAAACAGAGAGACCAGAGGAAGAGACCACGATGATGGTGATGATCATGTGGTTTTACTTAAAATAAGGAAACCATCAAAGGGTCCAGAAATTGCTTGCGATGAATCAAGTCCAAGGCTCAGGAAACAGAATCAAGCGACCACTCACTCTCCAAAACTGACATTGCAGTCCCCGTTATCTTCGGCCGTTAACGGAAATTTACCGCAACCTGGTAAAGTTCCGTTAAAGCAAAAGTCACAACCAGTAGTACCGGTACAGGATCCGGAGTACCAGAAACACAGGAAGTCTGCGAGTCATGATCAGGGTCACAGTCCAGTGTTCAAAAAGCACCCAGCGAATTCCAACGTGTATCGGAACAAGCAAGAAGAGCCCTTTGTTCGGTCCTCGTCAGTGACCAACAGGGCGAATCATTTGGACAAGAAAAGCAAGAAAACTCCCTTATCTAGCGACCTCCTCAATACCAATGTCCCTACCCTTTTTCCAGTCAAGAAAGACTACCCTTCTTCTTCAGCAGCAAGATTTCCTCAAAAAACGGTATGCACTCATTCACTGTCTCTCTCTCTCTCCTCCTTTTTGACAGTGTATTGTCATGAATCATTTCCTTCTGTTTGTTTGTTTGTTGGGGGCTTTTTAAAACAGGCACATGGAGGATCTGACGCTGTTCCATCGAAAAGGAGCCCACCGCAGTTATCTAGCAGTACGAGCCAGGTGACGTACAAGCTCCAAGCAAACAAACACACGCCCACCGTCCAAGACCTCATATCCCTCTACAACAGCTCCAACGGCGCCACCAACGGCGGTGGAACGGCGTTTCACTACATCACAAGGATACTCAAACGCGCCGGAATAGACAAAAACGCCCCGCTGTCCTTCGCCCAATGGTACTCGCCGTCGCACCTGCTTAACCCCTCTCTCTTCAACCACCTCGAAATATCCTTCCCCATTCCCACC
Source organism: Rhododendron simsii (assembly GCA_014282245.1). NCBI lineage: Eukaryota > Viridiplantae > Streptophyta > Magnoliopsida > Ericales > Ericaceae > Rhododendron > Rhododendron simsii. Next base: position 29,460,502 of record CM024955.1, on the reverse strand, counting down.
ACCACCGCCGCTGCCACCACATTATTAATCGACTCTCACTTGAAGCATCGGTGCATTCGGAAGCTAATCTTTCAACTAGTGGACGAAAACCTGGTGGAGATTTTGAAGCCTTACGTGAGTTTAAACCCATGGGGATCTTGGGTTCGGTTCGGTCATTCGATTCATGGGTCGGAGTTAATCGAGAAAATATGCGCGAAAATCAGAAGCTTCCCGTCGGCGGATTGCCGGGTGCTGGAAGACATCGACGCGCTAATCGAGAATGATTTGGGTAGGTCAAAGCTGCGAGGAGCAGTGGCGTTGGAAGAGGAAGGGGAGGCCATAGTTGCGGAGCTTGAGGAGGACCTCGTGGAGTCACTAGTGCATGAAATGACCATGGGAGTATTCTAGTGTTTGGGATGGGCCGGGAACAAGGGTTGACGTGGGTCACGTGAGCACACGTGATGGGATACTGTTCGTCGGGGGGGTGGGGCCGGCTTTACCTAGATTAGGGGACTTTGTAGTTTGGAGGTTACACGTCGGATTTATAAAGAAGTGTGGGGCACACTGCCGCCACGTCTCCTTTTCTACCATACATGTGGTAGGTTTCAAAAATAAAATGCATGAGGCTCCTCAGTCCGCACGATGTGTGATAGGAAACGAGCCTGAGGCATCACGTGACGGTGTTCATAAGTACTAAATAATCTTTCGCAACAACGAGCTCCTAATCATTGGTTATCACAGGCTGAAGAGTGGGATTCTTCTGAAATCTCTTTTCTTTGTATATATATTCACCTTATTTTTTGTTTTCTAGATTAGATACCATCATCCTTTATTAAGTGACGGGTTTAATTGTGTATCTTATGCCTAGTACTAGCTGATTTCTTGCGATAATTTTCTTCCATGTATTGATGTGACGAAAAAACTACTGCACCTAGTTCCTTCATATATACTTCCTCTGTCTTCAACGGTTGATTCTTCTTTTTGTCCAAGAAAACGTTTGATGGCTCTACCCTTTTATCTTTCCTTTTCAAACTAATAGAATTAAGAAAACAAAATCCTCAAAATGCTTTGATGATATGTCCTTTTCTTTTCATGGGTGATAAGAAAAAGTAAATACACATGTATAATGATGATGATGATGTTCTCTTAATTAATTAGAACATTCAAAAGGAGTCGGCAATTAGAAACAAATGAAGAAAAATTTCAGAGCAAATGCATGTTGCAAATAAACTTAGCTCAATAGAGATGGATATGGGAAAGAGCGTCAAATTTAATTAGATGTAGCTAGGCTAAATATTTTAAAAGATAGTAATGAACAAACAACTGTTAGCTAGTGGACGATGAGTTTATGATTGTTATCTAAGATTAGTCGAAATGTGAATAAGCTCATCTAGACATTTGGCTATAAAAAAAATGACCAAACAACAATATCGTGGGAGCTGAATGGAATCCAGCTTGTAAACATTCAAGTACAAAAATAGTACTCCACAGTCCACCCAACACAACACAAGCACAAGAGGTCATGACCATTCTAACAGAGGAGTAGATCGAATAGAAAACAAGGATGGAGAATCAAAACCCCTAATATGAGAGACGGAAAAACTTTCAATGTCGGGTGGGAATCATGCAGTGCTCGCTTAGCGCGTTCGAACAACCTATTGCTATTTTGGACGATTCGGATTTGGAAAGAGAAAGTGCTAGGATAAGAGGAGAGAAAGAGTTTCAATTCGATCCGTCCAAAAGTGTATTGAACGTCTTAGATGTGCCGAGCGGATACCACATGGGATATACCCTATCCAACACCCAAAAATTTCTCATAAGGAGAGGACGCGGAGTGCCTACTGCCCTTGTGGCCAAGACAGGCGCTAGCTGTTGCCCCTCACACGGCACCGTTTTGTGCATTAATGATCCACTTCTTTTTTCTTTCTCTTTGTCCTTTTGTTTGCTACCAATTTCAAAATTTTGAAAAACATAATAATGCGACATCCTTATCCACCGGTAATTATCAAAAAGAATACTCACAAACAAGGTATGTATCATTTGAGATTGAGAATTACTTGGGATATAATTTTTTTATCAACTATCAGGGGTTGTCTGGGACAACTTACTTGCACTTCGACTAATTTTTTCTCAAGCCAAAGTCAGGCTCATCCACACTGTGACTAGAATCTCTTGTGGCCTGCCCCAAGAGGTCGCCAAGTTATGAACTCAGAATGCCTGGGTTTACATCTCATCTTTGTTGCCAACCACCCTCGCAATATTGACTAGGATGTGCAATCATAAATATTAGCTCTAGCAGCTATACATGTAATGATAGGTGGTCACTTGAACACCCCAAAATTTTTCTTTGATGCAATAGATATAATATTTTTACTTTTATTTTAGTTTAGCCCTTCTTGAACACCCAACCAAAAAATATTTAAATCCCACCCAAAAATTCAATTCACAAATCAATGCAATGTAAACAACCCAGCTAATTAAAGTTGGGAAATCAATGAATGAATGATTGCTTGATTACTTATATTGAGAGTGATGAATTATTTACCATTGATGAATAATTATTTGGTGGTCTTAAGACATGACATATGGTACCTAAATACCTTTATCCGTCACATATTTTCGTAGGATTTATACACTTAGTATTGAGCCCCACAAAAAGTTATAGTGGATAAAGATGTCGGGTGCCCCAAGATTTTTGTAATTTTGTACGGGTGTGCGTGTTTTGTTCTAGCAGCTTTCCGTTTGCATGAAGGAGCTTATAATGCTCTTTTTCCCCCCATTTAATGAGTACCAAGTCCAAAGAGAAGAAAAAAGAAGTGGACTATTAATGCTCAAAACGGTGCCATGTGAGGGGCAGCAGCATCTACCTTGACCACAAGTGCAGTAGGCACCCCGGATCAAACATAAACGTGTGTTTGAATTAAAAAATCAAATGGTCCGAAGCCTATATCTAGAATGTGGAGCCGAACTAGGGCCTAGTTCTGATTCTTCTTAATGACAGCTAGTACTACTCCATTTTTTTTTTATGATCTACGACAACTTCGTACATGGAAACAAATACTACAGTACTAATTAAACGGTTATCGAAAGGAGGTAGCTAGCTAGGATTTGGTCATGTAACTTATAATGGAAGCATGATTAAAGAAATGAATGAAAACATTAGTAGAAGTACGATGGAAGAGACACATTAATAAGGAATCAAACAAGACCCAATCGAATAGATTCCTAGTTATGGAAAAGTGCGAAAATATAAATAGTACTGTAAATACTAGAGCTGACAATGACAAAACCAACTGTTACTAAAATAAAGTACTGTAGGTTTTGGGCCTGGTTGACCCAGCGCGATAGTCCACAAGCTACTAAACCGTATTGTTCTACTATTTTCTTGGGAAATGATTTTGTCGTTCCTTTTTTTTTTTTTGGATCAAAAATACATTTGCAGGGGAGTGACATTAACAAAAAAAGGAATGACAAAATCAGCAACCTTTTTATTTTCCAAATTAATTTGTAACCTCGTTTTCTTTCTAGGTAATTGATTTTCACATTTTTGTTTACCATTTGCATTACTTATTCTTCTTTTTATTCTTGTGAATTTAATACGATTCTCTGTGTATATATGATACATTTGAACTATTGCACATGAATAATAATGAGAAAAAAGCTCAGATATAAATAATATTAATGAAGAGACCAATTTAAAATAGAAACGATAACGGGTAAGATAAGGATCGGGAGATCTTAGTCCACCCCTGATCCCAATCGGAAATCCTTCTCCATGCCCGCCTTCATACCTAAAAGAGATATTGGACAACTCACCATACTCGGTTCATGTTCGGATAAATCCATATGCAAACAACTTGAACAAGAAAGAAAGATATGATCTAAACAAAAAAAGGGTTCATGTATGCTTCAATAGAAAATTAAATATTGGATAGAAAACTGGTAATACTCATCTCGAAATAGGCAGGGCGGGTACTTTTCATATATGAACAAAATCATCATCCAAAGTTTAAAAATTATTGACATGTATATTATTAAACAGAGTGGGAAATTTATAAACATACAATCAAAGCAACATTCGGCAATTCTTTAGCTAATTATGCAAACCTATGGCTTAATTGGTTGGGCACAAGATAACTCTCTCAGTATTTTACTTGTTTGAAAACGTGGCGCAGGCTAATTGGTAGGGAGAACGCCCATTTCCTCCCAAGCCTGAAAGATTAAAAGGCTTGTTCGTTTAGGGATTTTTGGATTTGGGATTTTGAATTTGAATTTGTAATGATTAGGGTAGGGAGATAAGAGTAATGATTGGAAAGAGATAGAGATAAAAAAGAAAAAAATAATGATTGGAGAAAGGAGTAATAAATGAATTTTAGAGTAGGGTAATAATTTAGAGTCCAAATTCTAAAAACCCAACCGAACAAGCCTGTCTTCTAAATTTATTATCTTTCTTAAAACAATAATCTATCTTCGTGTACTTGATTTATCTAATTTGTCGGGAGATAAAAAAAAATTCATATGCATAACAAAGTAGAGACAGAACTTGAAAAAATTGAGAAAATAGTAGATCAACAGATCACTCTGAACCGTTTAGCCAGCCCGTTTGTGAGATCTTCATGGACTCTCTATGATGATTGGGATCATTCATTGTATGAATCTCTTCGAGAACATTAGCTACTTCAAAAATCATATTCATCATATATCAATTGGTCACATTTATGTCAAAAGAGTAAAGTTTTTTGAATCATTGAATCGAAACATTTTAAGCAACATAGACAATAGACATGATTTGAAGAATATCAAACGATATCAATCAATATAATTGTAGCCGTGACTGATACTTCCGAAAAGATTCAAAAAATGAATGGTCTCAATCATCCAAATATGTCCAAGAAAGACCCACAAGCGGGCCGGACTCGACGGTCAAAGACACTGAAAAGGAATTTTCTCCACCCTTGGAGAGGCCGGAGAGGATATTCGTCCATAATTGGACTGTAATTTAGTTTAGTCCCAAACCATCCTCGCAGTATAACTAGTCCTCAATAAAAGAAGGGGTCAGCTCCCCTCAAGACCCCAATCCTCTCATACTCCTTTAAAGCTTTAACATTTAGCAGCGAAGCACATAAATGCAAAGAATATCAAAACATAAATGGTCTCATGGACAACCCATATATATATTTTTTTTGATCCGCGGACAACCCATATTAAATGGACCGTAAACATATACTATAAGATTAAGTTGCCCATTGGGTAAATTACAGTTTACCCCTTCTAACTATGAATCGGAGACACTTTATCCCCTCTAGGTTATTTTCTTAGCACTAAATCTCCTCTAAGTAATGGAAACCTCATTTCCATCTGACTTCCATTAGAAATTGGATGGAAAGTGTTATGTGCCCTCATTATAGACATAAATACCCTCCTCCTCCTCCTACCAAATATAATATACAGTATTGTTTGGCTGGGATTTTGGCTAACTTCGGAAATATGATTGTGTGCGAGCCTGCCAGAAAAAGCTTATAATTATCCTTTTCAGATTTCACCTTATAAAAAGCCAAACTTAATCAAGCGATTGTGGTGTCGGTTCAATTATCTCAATGAAGAGGAATTCTCTATCTAGAAGTATTAGAACGGCACAACGATTCACTGAAAACTTGATAAATCAAAGAATAAGCAAGATATCTTGATCAATTCAAAAACAAACTTGCTTTCCAACTGATTCTCCAAAAACTTTCACTAATGAACAAAATGAGTTACAAAGTGATTACTACTACAAACTACTTCGAACTTAAGTCTAAGTTCTTCTAACTACTGCCTAATGGACAAACCAAGCATAACATAACTTTTTGTTTGATGATTTGTCTGGGGTTGCCTTCCAATATAAGGTTGAGAAAACCCCAATTGTAGGGCTAGATCGTCGGTAGCATAATAAACCGGCAAGTCTGGGATCGTACCATAGGGATTTGTAGATATCTTAATCGGATTGTAGGTTTTATATGGTGGATTCCGGCGTTTAAGACGGCCAACATGATTTTACTTTAAATGGTGGAAGTAATAATGGAAAAGACTAGAAACGAGTTTTATAAACTAAAAGAGGCAAGTCTAGGGATCTTCTATCCCTTGATAAAGGCCGTTACCGGTTCTCACTTATAACTCAAACGAGAGTCACGATTGCATGCTCACGTCTAGAAGATTTGACTTTAATGAATACGTTTATCAAAATATGTGATTAATCGGAATTAAATTAACCTATTTTTGCTAATGTATCTAACACGTAGGAGGCCACGAGCTCTTGATACGTTGCTTGCCAAGACCGCTTGACTAAACGACATATCAATGAGTTAACACCCCTCGCTTAGACCAAAATGGCTAGATTAATGAAATTCCTAAAACTAGATTTTAAGCCTGAAGAGTCAAGAACCAAATAACAACCTAAGTTCTTGGGAAAGATTACCCCGAGACTTAGCCAAACGACTACTCACACATAGCTAAAGCACCAAACAAAACATAAAAATGGGGCATGTTTTTTAACTGATGAAAATGAAAACATGATCTTTAACTGTGGTGATTCAGTTTAATCCATCATTCCACTTACTTGTTGACAACATCATGTTGGAAGTGGGTAGTTATATGCTCGAGTCTCAACTCCTTTGACTGTGTCAATCGTAACTGCTTCTTGTTTGAATTAAACTACTCGCACCTCTGAGCTTCGAACTGCTTATCTTCTAAGCTATCATTTGAATGACACTTGGCAATAATTGTCATCACCTATAAAATGACATTATTTTGATCAGAATGTCATCGTTCTTTTAATTTTGTGATTTCATGTATTTCAGTCTATGTGTGCTCCATTTTGTCTAAAATGAATGGCCACTTGTCACTAGTTGATTGGGCCAATAAATTCTCATGCAAACAAATATACACACACCCGCACCATCACTACAGTCTACAAATCTCGCTACAGATCAAACCCATCGCCTTCTCCTCCACTGATGTGACGGCATCACCCTCTTGTCGATGAACAACATCCCTACCTCCCGCGTCTAACCACCTCTACCTTCGAGTTCCGCATCGGAAGCACCGAACAGCGCCACATCACCGAACTTCCACTTGACCTCCAAGAACTCCCCCAGCGACGACTGCCATGACTCGTCGTCATCCCGGCACAGGCTTCACCACTTCCGTAGCCATCGTTTCGCCATCGACACCAACGCCGCCGCCTTGTGGACAGTACATACACACACGCAAAACCGACACAAATATTTACAGATCACAGATTTTTTTACCTCTGCTACAGTACCTCTCTCTCTCTCTCTCTCCACAATGTTGGTATTGTAGGCTTCGTAGTTTTTGCTGTTGTTGGCACAATATTGTGCAGGATTCTGGCAGGGTTTTCATTTTGTGGGTCTTCAATTTTTAGATTTTGGATATGTGGGTTTTCAATTTTTAGTTTTTGGATTTGTGGGTTTTCAATTTAGTTTTTGGATCTGTGGTATGCAGTGTTGGGTCTTCCGATTACAGTTTGATTTATGGATTTGTGTGAAAGACAAAGAGAGATGGATTTGTGGGTGTTTGATTTGGGTGTTTGTCTATCCGTCTACTTGGGTGAACCTCTAGAGTGGAATTGAATGAACTGCAATTTGCAGACGAGAAGTACTCCAATTTGAATTATGGTATGCAATTTATAGTTTGATCTGTGGCATGCAATTTGAACTGGAGTGGAATTAGGGAACGAAATCCCTCTTTGGCCTTTGCAAAGGCTTGTTTTTGTGAGGGCAAATTCGTAACTTTACGCCTCTCCATTGGGGAAGTTAGAAGGAATAAGGTCTCCATTACTTAGATGGGGTTAAGTGCTAAAAAAATAAGTTAGAGGGGGTAATATATCCCCAACCCATAGTTAGAGAGGGTAATCTGTACTTTACCCTTGCCCATTTTATAAACAAATGTATTGTTTATCACCTACTTTTCCATGTGTGATAGAGATATTTTTTTCAGATATATTCTACACTAAAAAATGTAAGAGATCAACGGTTTCGATCATTGATGCAGTTCCAAAAACGGGTCCGAAAAGAGGAGGTTTGGAGGAATATGGGAGATTGGAGTCTTGAGGGGAGCTAATTCCTCCAAGAAACCCATACGTGCAAATTGTAAAGTCAAATTACAAAATGTAAAACCCTTCAATAAATGAAGAACATTCGACGTAAAATCTATAATAAACAAAACAAGAGTTTTAAAGGGAAAATAGAATTTTGGAAAGAAATGAATTGGTTTAAATAAATATAGAAAGAAACGAAAAAAAAAAGTTGGTGGAGAGTGAGTGAATAGTACATAGACATTTTTTCGTTGTTTTTAAAAAAAGCATCTTGGTGTTATTAGCTTTTGTTGCTTATTGTTTTGCTATTAAAAAAAAGTATTTGGTGCTATTCGCTTTTGTTGCTACTTGTTAAATTCGACATAATTTTTTTAGTTGCAAAATATATAATTCCAGGGGTAACAGGGTATATTGGTAATAAGCGTAACTACCTAACTTGTTACATGCTCTTATATCTACTACTACCTATAGGTATGCAGCGCGATTTCAAGAAACAAAGGGGTGCGCAACGCGATTTCACTGGAATAAAGGCAGTGTTTTGGTCCTATATATATTTCAATTTAATTTTTGGACCTAACATGGAGGGAGCCCAGGCACAATCAAGTCCAAGAAGCCCACTTTGGAACCCAAAATCTGACCACAAAAGTCCAATGTTGCGGCCATGCTATTTAAGCTTGCGGCCATGGTATCTTAGTTTGCGTCCAGATTGTCTATGTTTGCGGTTACGTTTCCAAAGCTAGGAGCCATGCTGTCGAAGTTCGCGGGCACGTACGTGTTCCTCGTTTCATTCCACGCCTCTAAATCAGGGTTTGGTGTTATGATAAAGTCAAATTATACATCATTATTCATACATGCAAATTTTAACGGAAAATGCACATCGATATTCGTGTGTTGAGTTCTTGTATGACTTGGGTTTCACTGGATACCATGGGAAGAGGATTAGTAAGGGTTTCTCTCCCCCCCCCCCCCCCCCCCCCCCCCCCCCCCCCCCCCCCCCCCCCCCCCCCCCCCCCATGTCGTCCCTGCTTCAAGAAACATACAACCCCATCTTGAGAGTAGTATAGTTGGTGATCGGTCAGGACGGAGTGGTTTATCAATCCGAGGTTCTAGGTTCGATTTTTGCAAAAAAATCTTTGTGGGGGCCGTAAAGATTTAGTCCTGTGGTGCGCGTAAGCTAGCCCAAGGATACTCTGCGTTACCCAAAAAAAAAAAAAACAAAAATCATACAACCCCACAGTGGCAGATCCAGGAATTTTTTACAGATGGGTCACTCTCCTTTTCGACCAGTCCTATACATGTAAAAGTCGCAGACGAACTCACGTTAATTTTCATGATTCAATTCGAAAATAAGTATATACGTGTATCATATATTTTTCTTGTTAGTGTTAGTTAATTTTGTGCTTGTAAAAAATAATAAACAAAATACAAAATATTAAAGAAAATAAGTGTTTTTTTTTTTTTTACGTGGATGTTATAGTTATATTAATTGATTTGTGTAATAAATGAGTTAACATTATAGATGGCTTTGTGGTACCAATGCTACGTAAAATCAGTTAATAAGTGTGTGTTTGAGTTGGGACCCAATCAAAATTTAGGAGAGAAGTGTATGTTTTTTTTTTACCCACTGACACAGAAAGAGACTAGAATGCTAGAGCCAAGAATCAAACTAATGTCACTCAGTTTGGGAGCACGGCTCCCCACCACAGTAGCACTGGAGCAACCAAAAAAGCTACCAAAATGCCTTGTTCCCGATAAAAAAAAAAAAAAAGAAAAAATTGATGCCTTGTTCGTTTTCAACTCAAAATAGTCATTATTCAAACTTTTAATTATTGCTCTTCACTCGTTATCTTTATCTCTAATCATTATTCTCATTTCTCTTTCTATCTCTCTCTACTTATTACCTATACTTTTAATCATTACTCTCATAAATTTTTTTTTTTCAAAAAATCATCCAAACATAGCATCAGAGTTACTTCATTAATTTTGGCATATTTTATATAATTTTCTTGCTTAGAGCCCGTTCCATTTTCCCTTCTTTTTTCCAAAATTCATTTTTTTCAAATTTCAAACTCAAATATAATGAAAATGAAAAATAATTTTATGATTTTTTTTGCACGGTATTAGAGATTTCAATGAGATTTATTAAATAAGATCTATATTGGTAGAAAAATTATTTACGTAAATACATAATTTTTGACCTTGAAATTTATTTTCTTTTTCAAAAACTCACTTTTTATAAAAGTGGAACGCCCAGTCTTGGGAGCCCTCTCTTGGGGCCTTACTTTCAGTTGAATCATGTAATCCATCTTTGGCTACATTGAATCAGCTGCAACCCGATCGAAAATAAATTTTGAATTTCAAGAAGTTGAAAAAAAAAAAAAAAAAAAAAGAAGAAAAGAAGCAGTACACCCACTCTCTCTCTCTCTCTCATACTGTATTTAGAATTGACATGCAGTTGGGAGCGGACTCGTCAGGAATATTATTGTGTCGGTAGGGGAATCTGACAAATCCTTAAGGCTTGTTCTGGAACTCATTTCAAGTAGTTATTTTTTAAGAAGATAATTTTAAATTTAAAAATAATATATCTATACAAATAATTTTTCTAGCAATATAAATCTTATTTGATAGATCTTATCGAGATCGTTTATACGGTGCAAAAAAAATAAAGAAATAATTTTTTATTTATATTATTTTTTAGTTTAAATATGTGAAATAAGTACTTATTTTTTAAGAAGGTGTTCTGGAACGGTTCCAGTTTTGTAGAAAAAGCACTTTTTAAAAAGAAAGGTAATTTCAAGCTCAAAAATTATGTATTTTTGCAAATAATTTTTCTACCAATATGGATTTTATTTGATATATTTCATTGAGATTTTTTTAAACGGTGCAAAAATAAAAATCAAAAACTTATTTTCCATTTTCATTCTATTTAAGTTTGAAATTACCATCTTTTCGAAAAAGAACATTTAAAAAGAAAGCGAAACGACACTTTAATCCGAGAAAATCATGTAAAACGTTACGGAGGGAGGGGTAGAAAAGTATTGGGTGCTCGATCTGGTTTCATGTGGTGGAAATTATTAATAAGTGGACCCAATACTTGATTTTTGTTTTTGTTGAAGAGGAGTACTGACTGAGGTTACATTTATAGAGTATATATATATATATATATAGGTGTGATTTGGAGCTAGCTTTCTGCTTGGTTTACTTTTAGCTACCTTGATCTGCTTGGTTTACTTTTCTAGTATATTTCGTAGGGTACTTAACTAGGATAAGAGGATCATAGATAGATCATAAACTGGAGTACTATATAGATCATGCATGCATGTAGCTAGGTGTGGACATTGGGTGGTTTTGATTCTGCAGCATGCAGCCAAGGCTATATGTCTAATGTGAGTGATTTATTATACTCCTCCTACGTAATAGTAATACTACATGGTAAAGGTTTCCTTAAACTCTGACCTTGACCTACAGCTGCTACACCCTGAATTCATCCAAATAGTGAGAGAGAGAGAGAGAGAGAGAGAGAGAGAGAGAGAGAGAGAGAGAGAGAGAGAGAGAGAGAGAGAGAGAGAGAGAGAGAGAGAGAGAGAGAGAGATTCTAGTCTAGAAGTATCACATTATCCGCAACAGATCATTTTTCTTATTTTCTACTCATTCTGTCTCAAAATCATTTTTTGTACAACATAGATTTGTTGAACGGTGTAACAAAAATTAGAAAATTATTTTACTAAACACATTATTTTTTAAGTTTAAAAAATTACACGTAATTTCGTAGGAGACCAAAATTATAAGATGAAAAAAGTAATACAGAACAACAGTTAAAAATGGTATCTTGAGTTTAGAGCCTCGTTTACCAATTTCAAGAGTGTCAGATAATTGGGACTCGTTTGTATATGGACATCAAATTTTTTTCCAGTATGATCCAAGAAAGCACATAATCGGTGTTCAATTAAAAGTTTTATGTTCCGATTTAAATAATGATTAAATATATAACCATGCACATTGTGAGATATACGTTGTCATGGAGGGTGTGGTGTTATTAATCACATCACTACTCACTAGAAGTATTACGGCATTATATGTACAGAGTATTTTATAAAATCATATAGAGTATTTTCTTTAGTATTAGTTCTATCAAATTTACTGGACTTGGTCATAGAAGCATAGTAATATGACCATTTTGAAGTGATTATTGGCAATGGGTACGTGAAATTTATCGTTTTAGATGGTTGGGTTAGGAAATGAGAAGAAAATACACAAGTATAAACTGAAAAGAATCAATTTTAGCTAGGTAAACTCAAATTCAAAATGAATAAGCAAATTTATTTTCTCTTCATCGGGTAGTTAAGAATGGGTGAAGAACAGAGGTTCTGTTTTCAACTTGGAATATATTTAATTTTCTTCTGGAGCAATGCAAAGGAGGACCACATAAATAAAACATGTAAAAAAATTAAGGACGCATGCATTCCCAATTATTGCCAATAAGCCTGTTAGGTGGACAATCTTCGAAACTAAGAAAGGTTTCCCGCTAAGAAAGAATGGAAACTTTTGAATGTATATCTGTGGTCCCTGTCCAATGCTACAGAGTCACCCTTTGCTCTATCGGCCTGAGATCTTCTGTGCCGAAAATGGTATGCCTCTGTCCCGAGTGGATTTGAGATGTTAAATTGTGTGAGTTTATTTATGTTTTCAAATTTTTGTGTGATCCAACGGCCAAAAATGCACTCAACATAGAATCACACCATTTTTCGGCACAGAGAATCTCGGGTTTGCTTTGTCATGGGGGGTAATAGACCATAACAGAGCCACGGCGAGATCCACAGAGTGGGAGTTAGAGACTTTTTAGAGCATCTCAAATCAATGATGTCAAATGTAACATGGCATGCCAAGTGGATGAATTGAAATTTGAACCAGTTTCTACCCATGTATTTAGGTGTTATATTTGATATCTCTTCTCTCATGTCAAATTTGACATGTCATCATCAAATGTTTTTTTTTTCATTTTACTCCACGAAACTTAAATTAAAGTGACAACATACCTAAATAAGAAGCTCGACATATTGGTTTGAATGACTATTTTAGAAATATCAAATTCTAACATGTCAAGTTGCCACATAAGTCTTCAAAAAGATTTGACATTCTCACTTTTGTGAGGATTCCTCCCTGTGAGGATCGTGTGAGGATTCTCATGAGATCCGGACCATTCATGGGGTTTTGTCCTTGCTTTTTCTTGGGTGTTCCGCAAGCAGATGGTGGAATCGGTATTAGGATTTAATAGGAGTGTGTGTAAATTTGGTCGAATATCCTAGATACTTGAGTAAAAAAATAAATAAATAAACTCATTTAGAAAATGAAAAAAATGAAAAAAGAGAGGAAGATTACTTCTGTTGTTCGTTTTTATTGTTCGTTCAAAAAAAGAGATTAAATTCAAAACTGTCCTATTTTGCGGTACACTTAACGAAAATTGCCTTCTCAAAACTGTCCTTCAAGGATATTAATTTTTCGTCTTCTTTAGAATGGTTCCTTAAGTTAACAAAAATACAAAAGGAAACAAAAGATTCTACCAATTTTTGATATTTGACTTTCTAACCGGACTCCTAATCGTATTACGAGGCATATAAATAAAGGAATAGAATACTAATATATTCTTAGACTAACACTGAATTTCACATTTTACTAAAATACTTAAAAAGTCTACAGTCTACTACTCTTTAAATATGGTCTTGCTACTGGGCTGACGATAAGTACACTAGAAGATAAAAAAAACACATATTTTTGTTTACTTTTTACACTTTCTAATACATATTCACACACTTACTATTGTCAATCCATTGAGTTGATTTTAGAATTTTCCCTTTAAATACACCGGGGCAGCATAAGTTTTTTTTTCTTCTCTTTTTCCATAATGTATGAGCGGTTGGCGGACAATTTGTAAGTTAACAACCAAAGGGTTTCGACATCTCTCCTTAAACTCAAACTTCAGACCTTCCTTTAAAAAGGCAAAGGGTACCACCACATACACTAAGAGTCACATCTAAAGTAAGTTAACTTGTGTGTCATGATTCAGAAATACAGACTAGTTCCTTTCCAGTTATTCTATCCATATGGTCCAGTCCTCTCCGATTTTAATCATTTGGGTCGATTTCCGGACCCCAAAAAGTAATTGGAATTGTTATTTTATAGAACTAAACGAGTGGAATATTAATGCCAAAATCAGTTTGATCGAAACTCAATTCGGACTGTCATATTTTTAGATGGTCCAAATATGCGCGTCGAATATCATGTAGTATACGATTTGCAACCAAGAATTTCTAGTAATCATTTTTTCACTATAAGTAAAAAACTGGAGGCCTTGGACAGTTGGACCACAACCCAAGCAGAAGGTGTAATTACAGTACTATCCTCATTTATTAACCCACCTCGCTTTTATAACTGTTATGAGAGAGAGAGAGAGAGAGAGAGAGAGAGAGAGAGAGAGTAGGTTCTCTGGCCTGGGTGTGGTCCTGGTCTGGTGAAACTTGGGAGTGAGTGAAAGACAACCAGATAAACCAAAAATATAATAAGACCCAGAAAGAGAGAGAAAATTTGGGTTACGCCGTATTCCCTATATTGTCACCGTTGCGTTGTACTTCAAATTCCCTCGAGGAAGAAAAATAAAAAAACAAAAAAAATGAGCCTTTGATTCCTGTTTTATCCTTCATGGATCCGCTTTTTCCGCTCCCCCCCTCCACCAGCTTTTTTTAATACCCTTCCTTCGTCACCTATGCCTATCTCACTGCTCCTGAGAAGTCCAACAACTAGTAGTATCAGACTCTCCCTTTAATACTACTTCGGCTTCTGTCATTTTCTTTCTGATTCTTCCTCTCCGCTAGAATCTCCTTTTTCTTTCTTTCCACCTCCTCCTGCCCTTTCAGATCTCCTTCAAAAACAAAAAAAAACAAAACAAAAAAAGTTGATCAGAAGTACTCTAGCCAGATATGGGCAAAGACTGGTTGTACTGGGGCGGCGGCGGCAGCAGCACCAAGACCGGGGGAAGCGGCAGCGGCGGCGGAAGATCCACAAAGAAAGGAAGAGTAGAAGGAAATCACACAACTTCTGGCTGTATGAATGCTGTCTTTCAACTCTTTGATTTTCACCATTTTCAGTTCCCTTTACACCACCAACGCCAAGTACCGCCGCCTCTCCAGCCTGACTCTTTCCTCCCAGAAAAACCCATCAGAGGTCCTCTCTCTCTCTCTCTCTGCACTATTATAGATTCCATTAATAAATAATACTAATGTTAAAACTATTTTTGTTATTGTCAAAATCTTAATAAACTTGTATCATGTCTATATATAGGCAAATGAGGAAAACTTTAGACATGGGTTTTCTGAAAATAATGCAGGCGTAGAAGCACCAAGGAACAGCTTGGAGATGGAGGAGGCCTTCGCTTCATTTCCATCATCAACCATGAAAGGGGAGGAATCTTTCAATATCCCAGTAAGATTCCGAAAACTACTACTAGACTATAATATAATTTTACTCCAATATCTATATGCTGATTTATACTTCCCATGTTTTTTTAATTTTTTTAATTTTAAAGAAGAGATTAGTTCTTGGTTCTGTAAAACTAGCACGTAATGATGATGCTATTGCCTATTGGGCGTCCTTTTTAATCTTATCCAACGGTCTTGAAAAAATCCAGATGGGTATCCAAGTCAAAACAAAAACGGACGACTTGTCCTCGGAGTTTAGCACCTCTCCGGGGTCCAAGACTCCGAATCTCGTGGCCAGGCTGATGGGCCTCGATGTTCTTCCTCCAGCTGATACCTGCTCCACCTCGTCGTCATCCTCGACATGCGTTCGCCCGTCGAAATCCCGCCCGCAGATGGGTCAAAGCCAGTCGAGCAGAGTCGGAGCCAGGCATCTTTTCGACACCGACATCATCGGGACCCGTTCGTTGCCGGAGACTCCGAGAATATCGTCCGCCCGGAGGTCAGACGTGGAATACCACCACCGGCTTTCGCTCCAAATCAACAAGGAAAACGCCGGAGCAACCGACGATTTGTCGGCAATGAAGGGAGTTAGGAGGAGAGATCAAGTTCTGAGACATGAAGATGAGAATTTAAGCCCGGGGGGCAGATATGCAAGGCAGATTGTGAAGCAAGTTAAAGAAAAGGTGAGCCGGAGGGCTGGTCTAGACATAACCAATACCATCAGAAACAGAGAGACCAGAGGAAGAGACCACGATGATGGTGATGATCATGTGGTTTTACTTAAAATAAGGAAACCATCAAAGGGTCCAGAAATTGCTTGCGATGAATCAAGTCCAAGGCTCAGGAAACAGAATCAAGCGACCACTCACTCTCCAAAACTGACATTGCAGTCCCCGTTATCTTCGGCCGTTAACGGAAATTTACCGCAACCTGGTAAAGTTCCGTTAAAGCAAAAGTCACAACCAGTAGTACCGGTACAGGATCCGGAGTACCAGAAACACAGGAAGTCTGCGAGTCATGATCAGGGTCACAGTCCAGTGTTCAAAAAGCACCCAGCGAATTCCAACGTGTATCGGAACAAGCAAGAAGAGCCCTTTGTTCGGTCCTCGTCAGTGACCAACAGGGCGAATCATTTGGACAAGAAAAGCAAGAAAACTCCCTTATCTTGCGACCTCCTCAATACCAATGTCCCTACCCTTTTTCCAGTCAAGAAAGACTACCCTTCTTCTTCAGCAGCAAGATTTCCTCAAAAAACGGTATTCACTCATTCACACTCTCTCTCTCTCTCCTCCTTTTTGACAGTGTATTGTCATGAATCATTTCCTTCTGTTTGTTTGTTTGTTGGGGGCTTTTTAAAACAGGCACATGGAGGATCTGACGCTGTTCCATCGAAAAGGAGCCCACCCCAGTTATCTAGCAGTACGAGCCAGGTGACGTACAAGCTCCAAGCAAACAAACACACGCCCACCGTCCAAGACCTCATATCCCTCTACAACAGCTCCAACGGCGCCACCAACGGCGGTGGAACGGCGTTTCACTACATCACAAGGATACTCAAACGCGCCGGAATAGACAGAAACGCCCCGCTGTCCTTCGCCCAATGGTACTCGCCGTCGCACCTGCTTAACCCCTCTCTCTTCAACCACCTCGAAATATCCTTCCCCATTCCCACCACCACCGCCGCTGCCACCACATTATTAATCGACTCTCACTTGAAGCATCGGTGCATTCGGAAGCTAATCTTTCAACTAGTGGATGAAAACCTGGTGGAGATTTTGAAGCCTTACGTGAGTTTAAACCCATGGGGGTCTTGGGTTCGGTTCGGTCATTCGATTCATGGGTCGGAGTTAATCGAGAAAATATGCGCGAAAATCAGAAGCTTCCCGTCGGCGGATTGCCGGGTGCTGGAAGACATCGACGCGCTAATCGAGAATGATTTGGGTCGGTCAGAGCTGCGAGGAGCAGTGGCGTTGGAAGAGGAAGGGGAGGCCATAGTTGCGGAGCTTGAGGAGGACCTCGTGGAGTCACTAGTGCATGAAATGACCATGGGAGTACTCTAGTGTTTGGGATGGGCCGGGAACAAGGGTCGACGTGGGTCACGTGAGCACACGTGACGGGATACTGTTCGTCAGGGGGGTGGGGCCGGCTTTACCTAGATTAGGGGACTTTGTAGTTTGGAGGTTACACGTCGGATTTATAAAGAAGTGTGGGGCACACTGCCGCCACGTCTCCTTTTCTACCATACATGTGGTAGGTTTCAAAAATAAAATGCATGAGGCTCCTCAGTCCGCACGATGTGTGATAGGAAACGAGCCTGAGGCATCACGTGACGGTGTTCATAAGTACTAAATAATCTTTCGCAACAACGAGCTCCTAATCATTGGTTATCACAGGCTGAAGAGTGGGATTCTTCTGAAATCTCTTTTCTTTGTATATATATTCACCTTATTTTTTGTTTTCTAGATTAGATACCATCATCCTTTATTAAGTGACGGGTTTAATTGTGTATCTTATGCCTAGTACTAGCTGATTTCTCGCGATAATTTTCTTCCATGTATTGATGTGACGAAAAAACTACTGCACTTAGTTCCTCCATATATACTTCCTCCGTCTTCAATGGTTGATTCTTCTTTTTGTCCAAGAGAAAACGTTTGATGACTCTACCCTTTTATCTTTCCTTTTCAAACTAATAGAATTAAGAAAACAAAATCCTCAAAATGCTTTGATGATATGTCCTTTTCTTTTCATGGGTGATAAGAAAAAGTAAATAGACATGTATAATGATGATGATGATGTTCTCTTAATTAATTATAACATTCAAAAGGAGTCGGCAATTAGAAACAAATGAAGTAAAATTTCAGAGCAAATGCATGGTACAAATAAACTAAGCTCAATAGAGATGGATATGGGAAAGAGCGTCAAATTTAATTAGATGTAGCTAGGACGAATATTTTAAAAGATAGTAATGAACAAACAACTGTTAGCTAGTGGACGGTGAATTTATAATTATTTTCTAAGATTAGTCGAAATATGGATAACCTCATCTAGACACTTTGTTATAAAAAAATGACCAAACAACAATATCGTGGGAGCAGAATGGAATCTAGCTTGTAAACATTCAAGTACAAAAATAGTACTCCACAGTCCACCCAACACAACACAAGCACAAGAGGTCGTGACCATTCTAACGGAGGAGTAGATCGAATAGAAAACAAGGATGGAGAATCAAAACCCCTAATATGAGAGCCGGAAAATTTTTCAGTGTTGGGTGGGTATCATGCAGTGTTCGTTTAGCGCATTCGAACAGTCCATTGCGATTTTGGACAGTTCGAATTTGGAAAGAGAAAGTGCTAGGGTAAGAGGAGAGAAAGGGTTTCAATTCGAGTCGTTTAAAAGTGTATTGGACAGCTTGGATGTGCAGAGCGGGTGCCACATGGGATATATCCACCCGACACCCGAAAATTTGCCCTTGTGGCCAAGGTAGGCGCTAGCTGCTGCCCCTCACACGGCACCGTTTTGTGCATTAATAATCCACTTCTTTTTTCTTTTTCTCTTTGTCCTTTTGTTTGCTACCAATTTCAAAATTTTGAAAAACATAATAATGCTACATCCGTATCCACAGGTAATTATCAAAAAGAATACTCACAAAGAAGGTATGTATCATTTGAGATTGAAAATTACTTGGGATATATTTTTTTTTTATCAACTATCAGGGTTGTCCGGGACAACTTACTTGCACCTCAACTAATCTTTTTTCTGGCCAAAGTCAAGCTCATCCACGCCATGACTCGAATCTCTTGTGGCCTGTCCCCAAGAGGTCGCCAAGTTTTGAGCTCAGGATGCCTGGGTTTACATCTCATCCTTGTTGCCAACCACCCTCGCAATATTGACTAGGATGTACAACCATAAATATTAGCTCTAGCAGCTATACATGTAATGATAGGTGGTCACTTGAACACTCCAAAATTTTTCGTTGTTGGAATACATATAATATTTTTACTTTTATTTTAGTTTAGCCCTTCTTGAACACCCAACTCAAAAAAAATTTGAACACCCAACCAAAAAATATTTAAATCCCACCCAAAAATTCAATTCACAAATCAATGCAATGTAAACAACCCAGCTAATTAAAGTTGGGAAATCAATGAATGAATGATTGCTTGATTACTTGTATTGAGAGTGATGAATTATTTGCATGAAGGAGCTTATAATGCTCTTTTTCCCCCCATTTAATGAGTACCAAGTCCAAAGAGAAGAAAAAAGAAGTGGACTATTAATGCACAAAACGGTGCCATGTGAGGGATAGCAGCATCTACCTTGACCACAAGTGCAGTAGGCACCCCGGATCAAACATAAACGTGTGTTTGAATTAAAAAATCAAATGGTCCGAAGCCTATATCTAGAATGTGGAGCCGAACTAGGGCCTAGTTCTGATTCTTCTTAATGACAGCTAGTACTACTCCATTTTTTTTTTTGTATGATCTACGGCAACTTCGTACATGGAAACAAATACTACAGTACTAATTAAACGGTTATCGAAAGGAGGTAGCTAGCTAGGATTTGGTCATGTAACTTATAATGGAAGCATGATTAAAGAAATGAATGAAAACATTAGTAGAAGTACGATGGAAGAGACACATTAATAAGGAATCAAACAAGACCCAATCGAATAGATTCCTAGTTATGGAAAAGTGCGAAAATATAAATAGTACTGTAAATACTAGAGCTGACAATGACAAAACCTACTGTTACTAAAATAAAGTACTGTAGGTTTTGGGCCTGATTGACCCAGCGCTATAGTCCACAAGCTACTAAACCGTATTGTTATAGTACTATTTTTCTTGGAAAATGATTTTATGGCTTTTTTTTTTTTTTGGGTTCATTTCCAGTCCAGTTTTTTTGCTATCCAGTACGGTCCAGTTTTGGGCCGTTGTGGGCCCATTCCGGGCCCACAACAATGATCGGAATCGTTCATTTTATAGAGCTCGTCGAATATGTCATTCATGCCAAAAATTAGCTTGATCAAACATCAATAGGTACATGAACAAAATAGATTTGTACATAAAAAAAATGGGCAATTATTAATTTCAACTTAATTTTTGTCGTCGTTTTTATCTTGTACAAATCTGTTTCATCCATGTACCTATTGATATTTGATCAAGCTAATTTTTGGCATGGATGACATATTCGACGAGCTCTACAAAATGAACGATTCCGATCATTGTTGTGGGCCCGGAATGGACCCACAATGGCCCAAAACTGGACCGTACTGGACAGCAAAAAAACTGGACTGGAAATGAACCCTTTTTTTTAACGTCATTTCTTTACAAGTGTATTTTTGCACCAAAAATACATTTGCAGGGGAGTGGCGTTAACAAAAAAAATTGACAAAATCAGTAGCCTTTTTATTTTCCAAATTAATTTGTAACCTCGTTTTCTTTCTAGGTCATTCATTTTCACATTTTTGTTTACCATTTGCATTACTTATATGTCTTTTTGTTCTTGTGAATTTACTACGATACTCTGTGTATATATGATAAATTTGAACTATTGCACATGAATAATGATGGAAAAAAAGCACAAATATAAATGAAGAGACCAGTTTAAAATAAAAACGATAACGGGTAAGATAAGGATCAGGAGATCTTAGTCCACACCTGATCCCAATCGGAAATCCTTCTCCATCCCTGCCTTCACACCTTAAAGAGATATTGGACAACTCACCATACTCGGTTCATGTTCGGGTAAATCCATATGCAAACAACTTGAACATGAAAGAAAGATATGATCTAAACAAAAAAAGGGTTCATGTATGCTTCAATAGAAAATTAAATATTGGATTAAAAACGGGTAATACTCATCTAGAAATAGGCAGGGCGGGTACTTTTTATATATGAACAAAATCGTCATCCAAAGTTTAAAAATTATTGACATCTATATTATTAAACAGAGTGGAAAATGTATAAACATACAATCAAAGCAACATTCGGCAATTCTTTACATTGCTTGTCGTTGAAAGTGAAGTGGCGTCCTTCGTTGTTGTATAATGTAAAGTTGGGTGGGGGGTGGCGGGGGGTGGTGGTTTGTGTGGTTGTGTGGTTGTGTGCTTTAGCTAATTATGCAAACCTATGGTTTAATTGGTTGGGCACAAAAATAACTCTCTCAGTATTTTACTTGTTTGAAAACGTGGCGCAGGCAAATTGGTCGGGCGAACGCCCGTTTCGTCCCAAGCCTGAAAGATTTTAGGCTTGTTCGTTTAGAGATTTTGGGATTTGGATTTGGGATTTTGAATTTGAATTTGTAATAATTAGGGTAGGGAGATAGGGGTAATGATTGTAAAGAGATAGAGATAAAAGGAAAAAAATAATGATTGGAGATAAGAGTAAGAGTATCCACAATGGCATAACCAAAAGTGATGAGTTTTTAAAGTTAACAATGTTGGTGTAAAATATGGCTCACAATGCTATAATCAAACTTAACAATATCCTTAGAAATAATCAAATTTTAGACTTTGAATAATCAAAACTGACAACTTTTTGCTAATAACCAAATTTAATAAATATCACGTTCTCAATGAAATACACACATCATTACAAAAAAAAATGTTCTCTCTCTTCCACCCCACCCCACCCAACCCCCCCCCGTTCCCCTTTTTCTTTTTCTTTTTCAACAATGTTTTCAAAAAAAATATTTCACTATTTTTTAAGGATTATTTTTAAAAAACAGTTTTCCCCCAAAAATTGTTTTTTAACTGTTTTAAAAAAACATTTTATACAAAACAAATTGTTCTATTTTCAAAATATTGTTTTGTACAAGAAAATATATTTTTTCAAAATATTTTCTTATATAAAAACTATTTTTTCAAAAACCGTAGTTACACAAAAGCTGTTTTTCTTTAAACTATTTTTTTTAAGTTTTGAAAAAGTTCAAAAATTATTTTCTATTTTAAATAGTTTTTATTAGTCTCAAAATTATTTTAGGAAAAACTATTTCCTATGCTCACAGTTTTTAGTTTTTTTGTAATTTAAAAAGGTGATGTGTCAACTTTTGGTTATTTAATTTTGATTATGCCATTGTAGATCTTTATATTGTTAATCTTAACAATCTCTTAAATGAATAATCAAAAGCTGATGTGGCAACTTTTGATTATCCATATTTGATTATAGCATTGTGGATACTCTAATAAATGAATTTTAGAGTAGGGTAATAATTTAGAGTCCAAATTCTAAAAACCCAACCGAACAAGCCTGTCTTCTAAATTTATTATCTTTCTTAAAACAATAATCTATCTTCGTGTACTTGATTTATCTAATTTGTCGGGAGATAAAAAAAAATTCATATGCATAACAAAGTAGAGACAGAACTTGGAAAAATTGAGAAAATAGTAGATCAACAGATCACTCTGAACCGTTTAGCCAGCCCGTTTGTGAGATCTTCATGGGCTCTCTATGATGATTGAGATCATTCATTGTATGAATCTCTTCGAGAACATTAGCTACTTCAAAAATCATATTCATCATTTATCAATTGGTCACATTTATGTCAAAAGAGTAAAGTTTTTTGAAACATTGAATAAAAACATTTTAAGCAACATAGACAATTAATAGACATGATTTGAAAGCATATCAAACGATATCAATCAATATAATTGTAGCCGTGACTGGTACTTCTGAAAAGATTCAAAAAATGAATGGTCTCAATCACCCAAATATGTCCAAGAAAGACCCACAAGCGGGCCGGACTGGACGGTCAAAGACACTGAAAAGGAATTTTCTCCGCCCTTGGAGAGGCCGGAGAGGATATTCGTCCATAATTGGACTGTAATTTAGTTTAGTCCCAAACCATCCTCGCATTATAACTGTAACACCCTGACCCAAAATACATATGTGACTCGACTAAAAGTGTAGACAGTGTTGGAATCGGTGCTTGAAATTATCTAGCTTTATTTTTGGATGAAAAATTAGGAATATTTTTATGCTATACGCGTAAAAAAAAAAAAGAAAGAAAGAAAAAGAAAAAGAGAAAGCAGATAAATACGAAAAAGAGGCTTCAGGTTCTGTTATTTTCTAAGAAGCAAGAGACTGCCATCTCATGCTTGTGGATTGCCACCTAAGAATCCATGTGTCCAAATTAAATTAAATTAAATTAGGCTTACATGTGTCAAAGTGTGGTTAATTAGGAAGCCAGGTGTAAAGTCAAGACCAATTTGGAAACCTATAAATAAGGGTGGTCTGCTAATAGCATGGACCAAAAATAGTGCTCCTTTAGTACCTAGGCTACTGTACAGAAAAAGAAGAAGAAAGAAATGTGTGAGGTTAAGTACTGAATATTAGGTTCCACTGCCTAGTGCAGTTGGCAACCTACCCTCTCCTCCCTCCAGGAGGCAGAGGTTCGAGGCCCCTTGGGGCGGTTGGGACCCAGAGCTATGGATAGCTACTGGACTCCTCTAGTGCTAATCTAACTACCCGCTAACCCCCGCTGACTATAATATATGGCAAAAAAAAAAAAAAAGTACTGAATATTAGAAGATTAATAAAGGGAAAAAAAAAGGTACCAGACTCCCAGCCGTGCTTTAGTTTTGTTTCACTGAGCTTCTGCTACGTCATCCAGAGGTTAACAAGTATACGTAATAAAGAATTTCAAGGTGAGATACTTATACTCTAGTTACATAATTTTCCTTTATAAAGGTAGCATGATTTTATGTTGAGCAAAAGTTACATTTTTTTTTAGATATGCCATGGGAAAAATGTGACAAGTTTTTCATGTTAAAGATTAGAAGCACGTCAGACAAAGGTGATGACGCTATAAAGTTTAAGCTTAGAAAATGAAAGCGGTCAGACAAAGGAGATGACCTATTGATGCATCCAGACAGTTGTCCCGAGTTTGAGGGACGCTTAAAAAGATACCATAACACAGAATGGAATTATACGGACAGAAAGAATAGGGCCCTAATATCCAGTGACTTGATCATTTCACACAGCAAGAGGGGTCGCTCCCCTACAGAAATATTAAGCTGTTGGATGAACATCATAAGATTATTTGTTTTAGATTATGCAAGCATTTATGTTTCCATGGTATAAAATATGCAACTTTTGTATTTGTATCTCACACGAGCATTCGGCTTATGAAAATTGATATTTTTCACAGATATTGAAGAATAGAGATGGAGTTGCTGCTACCCTGGGACATGTCTGTTGTACTTTTGTGTAGTTATTGTAAAAATGTTATCTTTTCAGAAGACTTGGGTTTTGTAATAAGAGTTTTAGAAATAAAATAGTCATGTTTTTATCTCCAAATTTAATTATGAAAAGAGACCTAGATGAGCGTTAGGTCTCATTGGCCGGTCACGATGACTCGACAAATTTCTAGAATCGGGGTCGTGACAATAACTCAAACGAAAGGTGCTAGTGACGTAGAGAAGAACAAGATGACGGGCGACCAGGAAATCCATATTCCATGTGGCCAAAATTTTGGGATCCAAGGACGCTACCAAGCAGTCCCTGCCAAGCGGGTGCACCCGGTGAATTTGTTTTCAATCTGAACCATTAACTGCCGAGATGAACTGTTTTGATGCACAGGGACTGCTGCCCGCTTGACAGCATTCCCAGGCCCAAATTTTGGGAGAGAGAAATTGAGATAGAGAGAGGTTACGTGTGTCACGTGATGACTTTGCATGATCCATGGGATGCATTCGTCATCAGTCTTAATAACCGGGCTGACCAACTTCTCTGTACCTAAACCCCACAATAAAATAATTCAAAACAAAATAGTAAATTACTACTACTACAACTACTACAATTGCACAATTTTTCCAGAGAAACTACAACTACTACAGTAAGTATATTGGAAAACTCCAAGCGGGAAATTCAAATGCACTAGCAACATAAATGCAAATGAAATGCAGATGCGAATGAAATGCAGTCAAAGTAGACCTAGACCACATGATGGGTGATGGTCTCAATCATTAGTACATGGGTTGCAATTATGTTTGGTTTGCCCTCAGACTCGGACCATTTTTAATGTTGCTGGAGCAGCTGCAGCCAGCTTGCGGTTTCAACCGGTGCTGAAAGGCTTGCTGTATTAAATAATACAGCATAGTGTCTTTTACTTTTTTTTTTTCCTGTTTGCGATCAAACAGCATCTGTGTTTCCATCAGGGGTTCTTAAATTTCAAGCAAAAATTGGTGAGATGTCACCTCTGTGTTTAGGGCTTGTCCAGGACGTTGGCTTCCCATGAGGGATATATGGGAAATTGATGAATGAATTAATGCACATTTGGCAATGACAAATGGAATCTATCACAACTCTCTGCACATTGGCATTTCAGGGTTTCTTTTTCTGTGTTTCGATAGGGTTGGTAAGAGCTTTTGCTCCACAAAACATGAAAATGGAGGAATAATAATATCCGCAATGAAAGTTTTGAGGCATTGGTTTCTAACATAACATCAAAATAGAGGAATAATATCCGCTGTGAAAGTTGGAGTCATGGATTTCTGATTTACTACTACTACTACTATTTTTCAACTAGTAATGCTGCAAGAAAAAGAATTTATATGGGAAACTACAATACAAAAAGCAGCAGAGTGAATGTTGCGCGGCAAGTGAAAGCAATGGAGCCTGTGGTAAAAGTCTACACCAGCTAAATAAGCAACACAAGTTCATGTTACCACAAACGAAAGAATAACGAGACGACAAACTACGATAGTGTTGGTAATAAGAGCTTGCGAAGAAAGAAAAAAAACTAACGATAGACTTCATGCAAATATTCAAACCGTAAACAAGTACGGAGTTTCAAGCTAGCTCAGTGATCGGTGGATTAACTACGGAATATCAAAGTGAAGTTCAATGTCCCAACCAACCTGCTAGCCCTTTCACTCCTCCCACATACATAACTATGATGTTTTTCATCAGACCATAAGACACAGGTGAAAAAAGACAATAAGTAGTCCAAATCGCTAGTGAACCCAACTCAGGAATTTGAGGATAGTTACTGAACGCACTCAGACAGATGTGGGACTATCAAGAACTGTCCCAACAATAAGACCACCCAAATGTCTCTACAGTTGTGATCCAAAACAAAACAATGGAGGACCCGCACCGCAACTACCTTTCCTGTTGTCAATTCATGGCTTTCTAGCATAATTCAGTTTTTGGTGGTGTACAATGTCCTGAGTCCTATCAAATCAGTTAAAAAACACGTGGCCCAGTACTTCACCATCACCTAAATGTGCCGGACATTGATATCGGAAATTCTAATTGCATGGAAGATTTGCAGGGAAATATGTAAGGAAAAATGCGTTTGGACTCATTCCGGAACCCATAAAAATCTAGAAAAATATCCATAAATTTTTGAATATTATTTTATGGGGCCCTATAAAAAATCAGTTTCAATGGACATCAGAAAGTATTACTTTTGGATTCGTAGGACGAAACTGCTCAGTTCGCCCCTATGAATCCAAAAGTAATACTTACCGATGTCCATTGGAGCTGATTTTTTACAAGGCCCTATAAAATAATATTCAAAAATTTATAAATATTTTTCTAGATTTTTGTGGAACCCATAATGGGCCTAAACATGTTTTTCCTTGCGTGATTCCCCGAAAATCTTCTTTGCGAATAGCAGGGCTCGCCATTAATATCCCTTTCACCATGCCAGTGAATTCGTGCCAATTAGAGACTGTACTGATGTACTCACAGGCACTAGATGAATCAAAACTGAATGCCATGCGCGAATACGAAATATCCCAAGAAAATGAAGCTTGGGAACGTTTATCAGCATTTGAATTTCGAATACGCGGTTCTCAATTCCAATGTAGAAAGGTGCAACAATCATCACTGAGATGACAAAACAAAACGGGTACAGTGCGATGCATGAACATGGGTGAATCAATGAAACATAATGCAGGAATAGAAGATGTATGTGACATGTAATAATTGAATATTCCAAGAAAACGAAACTTGGAAACGTTTATCAGAGTTCAAATTTCGAATACGCGGTTCTCAATTACCATGATACAAAGGTGCAACAATCATCACTGAGATGACAAAACAAAACTGGTTCAAAATGGAAGATGTGACAATCATCACTGAATGTCTGAATCAAAGAAAAATAATGCAGGAATAGAAGATGTGACACTGACAAATTATGCGACATGTAATAAGCATTTTAATCTAAATTGGGCATGATTCCAGAGGCTCAGTGATGTATCAGTTGTTGTAATTTATATTGGTCCCTTGTTAATGTTAACCCAACTCAGACCACCACACTCTGCAGCACCCCGAGCTCTCAACTTTTTTGACCTTTCTAAAAGGAGGTCTAGAACCCATGACCTACCAATATCAGGAAATCCGGTGGCCTCTGGAAATGTGATCCTCAGTGACTACAAATCATTTAAATCTGCTAAACCTTCTTCCGAAAGTTTAAACTACATATAGATTGTCTCGGATTTAAACTACCATTACATTGTCAGATTTCGTTCTTGAAAGCAACTTCATGGATCCATTTCGACCACATTGAAGCAAAAGGTGAAAGGGAAAACGATTAAACGAAATAATAGCCTAGCAGAAGTTACCTTGTGCGTTTTCTTGTCAACGCCATTAAAAACCAATTTGTTGATTGAAAAAGGAAAAAAATAACATGTAGACAAGATGTCATCATAAGGGGGTACATCAAGTTGTTGCAGTACACATTATTCCTATCTGCTCCCTTTAAGAACGTGCCATGATTGCAATTCAACCTGAAGCTTAATTGAGAGATAACCACTTGTGATGGATACGAAGGATAGAACCTTCGCCCAGAAAATATCATTGCTGGGGCCTTAGAATCTAATCTAGATAATCTAATCTAAATGAAGGTGATGGGATTTATGTGCGGCATAGTTTTTAATTGTTTTAATGACTTCATTCATTTTCTTTTCACCAATTTTTTTCTTTCCTTTTTCTTGTGGCACGAGAGCTTTTAAGACTTCTGTTTTTGAACGGCGAGCTTTTAAGACTTGTTTCATCAATGAAGACAATTCTCTACTAAAGGGCATGATGGAAATTGAACTCTCTCTATTGGTTGTAAAAATTGATGGCATTCAGAGAATCAGAGTTTTTAATTAGTAGAGAGAAACAAGGATGACCCCACACAAGAAAATACAAAATGATAAGGTAAGAAGGTTTGTTGCAATACTCTGTATCGACACTTGATGAATAATGAGACAAATGCTAGAAAGATCATACATCAAATAATAAATTGATGAAAGAATAAATGGACTAACAATGTACCTAGTTGATGAGCTGCTGATAAATCTTTCATCCCATAAACTTAGCATGGAGAATAGATTCCGAAATGGTGCTCTCAAGTTCTACCATCCACATCAAACCCAGCCCCAGTCCAACCTGTTGTTGGAGGTACTCTACCCTTAGGAACAGCTCCTAATCCCTTTCCTCTTCCCTGTATCATAATTTTCTTCTTCCCTTTTCCTTCCCCCTCAGCAGAAGGTTGTTGATTGAGGTCATTTGCACCTGGAGCATTTCCAGCATTTACGTGGTTGGCTATGTTTTCTGTTCCACCTGGTGCCAATGAGGGAGGCACAGACGAAGCATCCAAAGCAAGACTATTCTCTATAGGTCCCATTGGTTTCCCATCCTAAAAACGGTAAATTTAGCACTTCTGGATTTACAAATATGCATGAATCAACCTCATGGAAAATGTTAGTATATGCATGACATGTTGGTAGTGCTGTAGAAACTTTCCATGAGATGAAGCAAGTACTTCAGTTTGGCTGTCATATGACAATCTTCCAGCCTAATAAATAGGGATTGCCTCTACATCAAATAAAGGCAACAGCTTGAGATTGTGGGTTCGGAGGAGATTTCTGCCACAATCATAAACAAAAAGCTTGAACTACAGAAGCAACAGGGCACAAAATTAAGCCGTAAGCTGGAGCCAGAGATGAAGCAAGGAATCACCCAAATGGGCCGAACCTGATAAGGGCCCAAGCGCCCAACAATGGATGTTTATTACACTATGCCCGTCAATAGCCAAGGAAACTAAGTCCTCATGGAAGCTACTTTGGGCTAAAGAGACTACTATGTCACAAGCAACTTTATGATCAGCAATCTAGACATAATTAAAACCTAAAAATGATCAAGTCCGACCAACAAATATAGAATACTGTAGCAACTGTACAATGAAAAAGGCATTAATCCAATCAACTTTTGAACGACACAAAGTTCATAAAATACCATTCAATAGGCAAACTGAGCAAAATCGACCCCCTCTATTGATTTTCGTTCTACAGAAACTACAACCACCACCCCTTGCAGTCACACCAGTCTTGCCAATTGCCATTGATCACAACAGTTACAGCATACCAAAACCACCACAAAAAAGAAGTTAAGAGCTAAAACTACACACTTGTACAAAGAGGCCTAACAAATGGGGGGGGGGGGGGGGGGGGGGGGGGGTTGTGTGGTGCGTTGATAAGAAACAGTGTGTTCCCAGGTTACTATTCCAATGGTAAAGATATTGTCCAGAAATTATCACCAAACTGCTTGAATTTTTATCACTTTAAGTTTGTGGGCAATAATATTTTTGCATGTAGCATCTCAATAAAACTTTGATTTCAGTTCCACATCTATATTGACGCTGATAATGCCACGACATTAGTGGTACATTTTTACCTTCAAGTCTTCTCACTCTCTCACGCTCTCTTTCTGTGTGTAATACTCTCTCACCAGTGCCAATAGCCGCCCAAACTCATCTCGGTGTATACCACTTTCGAAAATTTACAACAGCTACATCACCAAAGTTGGAGCTTCACCACAGCCAACCTCTATGCCCCCCTCCTCATCTCAACTTCCATCAACTCCTCTGTGTGTGTGTGTGTTCGGTTCTTACCAATCACGACCAAATAATAAACCCAAAAGCAAACCTAATTAAAGGTGTGACGCTAGCAGTAACGTACCACAATAGACAAGTAACATTTTATGATTTTGATTTTTGTATGTTGTTATATCAAGAGGCTGTCGTTTTCGTCTCTATATTAGCATTGGAACGTGCTGACTGGGTTTCAAAGGTAAATGGAACAGATAAAAACCAACATTTGACAGATTTACTGGCGGAGGTGAAGCCCTAACAACGTGACTAGATGGGACTGTGGAGAAAGATAGGTGCTAAACGGGGATAAAAAGAGGGTGAGGGACCATAGGTGTATGGGATAAACAGAGAGAAGAGGTGAGAACCGGAAGTGGGTTGTTTTGCCAAGTTAATCCATTATTTCAAGGGAGGGTGAGATTTCTGGAAAGAGGCAAAAACAGAAGTTTGGTGGGGGTAAAACAGGCAAATAGGAGAAATATCCGAGGCACAGTGGCACTGTACAAAAGTGCTCTGACATTAACACCACCCTTTGTTCATGTGTTCTTATCATCACCTTCATCAGCCAAAGAAAACAACAGCAAGCTTCAAATCCTCAGATTCCTATGTCTCTTGAAAACCAAGAATCAATTTAGTGGCAAAAAAACCTGCTCATCACCTCAACAGAACAACAATTAACTTGCTTCCTTAAACCTTATAAAACAACTAAATTGCATAACCTTGCTTCCTTATAAACATTCACGACTATATGTACTTTGTTTGCAAAGGAAAAAAACAGGCTGGCTTATAAAGATGACCAAGTGTGCTTAATTGTCCATCTCACATAAGGAAAATTAACTAGGCAATACGACATGATCAATGGGAAGAACTACTGCTAATATCATGGTTCCATATTGAATGTTAGCATCTCCATAGCTGCACTAAACATACCTTAGGCCAAAAATACCATATCACAATGCACTAGAAACTTTTGATGATGAGATGACGAAACAAAGAAAATCTTTCCTGTTGACAGATACAAAAGCAAATGGAAGGACTTACATAAGAGACAGAAATGGATGATCTGCTCGGGTTCAAAGCTTCTAGTCGCCTTTTCAACTCCTCCAGTCTAGCATACTGAGTGTTGCTGCTTTCTTGAACCTATAAAAGACCACTTCTGTAAGAAAGTAATTATAAAGTGATACTTCAACTTTCACATAACACAAACATGTACCAGATTGTTTAAGTCTTTGCATAGCTTCTCTTTAATAGTTTCTTCATCCTTTACAGCCTTTGATGCCGCCTCCCAAGTCTGAGATGAGCAGCCGAGCATTGATTGGATAAAAGAAGGAAAAATTGGTGCGAAAGAAAAACATGCAATAGCAACATTAACTCCCTATGCGGAATGGAAGCTATAATTCTAAATACTAGTCGTGAAAACTAACTAGAGGAAGGAAAATTCATGTAAATCAAGCTGTTTTTCAAACTTAAACAGATGCAAAGAAACATCTATCTGTTTCTTTTTTCCCCAAGTGATCAGTTCATTATGGTTCCCAAATCAGGAAACCTACATTGCTTGCCTCTGAATGGTGAAAATAGACATATATAATTACAAAAAGGAACTAATATTAGTCATTACACAATAAGTTCCTGAAATTGTCATTCATAAGTTACTAAAAAGTAAAAACTAATTTCTTTTGATAAGAGTTTCTCATCCATACACCCACCAATCAGTCCAAATCTGATTCAGACCCAGGTGGCATGAGACACAACTAAACAGAAAATCATACATTTTGAGAAATATTAGGTAGTAAGTTTTACAAGATTTTTTGGCCCCAGCACATGCTTATGTTTTACTCCTCGCTAATATTAACGTGTATGAACCATGAGGAATCATCTGACAGAAATGTTCACACAAACTCTTGACAGCTGAAAACTTTGACCCAAGAATTGCTTACGTTTATTGTGCATGGAGCTGGGAAGCAAAGCACTGCAAATGCTGCTAGCTTCAGCCATACTTGACTGAAAATGACAGCAATGCTAGTTTATTCAAAAGAGGCCTCGTAAAATCACCACATACATAAAGGCAAAATAGAATCAACATAGACCAAAAGCAAGGTAAAATACGCAATTTTCCTCAGCACACTGTTGTAGGTATGTCTAGCTCATACGTCTAGGCCACATTTTCCTCATGGATACAGAAACAAGCTAGCACAACAGTTTCGAGATATGTTTTAGCCTTCCAGCATAGAGCTCTACACATGTTTGCATGTGGCATCCACAGCTGAAAAATGTTTCCAAGAAGCAGCATATATAGGACACAGGAGATAAATGTTCTTAGTACCCATATAAGAGGATGAATGGAGTATTCAAAGGAGTGATGGAAAAAGAGTTAAGGAAACAAGATGAAAAAATGAATTAAGAGGGAGAAACCTTTCGTGCTTGTTCTTCATTCAGCTTTGCAACACGGATTCTCTCAGTTGACATTTCAATTTTCTTCCTCATATGTTCAAGTGCTTTGGTAGATGCCATACAAGAGAACAACGACAATGGTCACTTAACTCTACATATGGTGATTTGTGCTTGCGTGCACGCGTGGTGTGTGTGGGTAGGTGAGAGTGTGTGTCTTTGAGAGAGAGAGAGAGAGAGAGAGAGAGAGAGAGAGAGAGAGAGATTTCACACAATTCTAGTCAGGGAACTAATCAAGATAATGATCCAACCTGCTTTTTTTGGTCCAGCAATGAGTTTCATATCCAATGTAAGATTCTCCAGCTCACGCTCAACATCACGGATTTTGGAATAATTCTCTTCAATGTATCTAGGAGAATTATTAGAAGAAGAGCCATAAGTTTTTTAAGCATAGAAGCTTCTACATCACAGAATCAAAATGCAGACAAGTTAAGGAAATCTCAGGAATAATGATCCTTCCTATCTTGGTTTCAACATATTTAAATCCTGATTAATCATTTGGTTTCTCACTAATCATTTCTTTGCTTTTCACTCCTAATTGCCAAACTGGCAAATTAAATATCACATAAGATGTCTTAAATCTGAAGTACTTGAAATCTAATTGCGAGAATAAGAAATTCTCCCTCGAATCCATGTGAGAGGCTAGAAATTTCCTTGGTGTCAAATGTGAGAGCTTCTTCCTCTTCGACATTCAAAAAATAACAAGCAAGAATCAAATTGTCTAATCTTCTTAATTGGTTGGGCACATCTCCCTTTATTGTATCCTTACCATAACCGTTCACAATAAGTACGTTAGGACAAATAGAAGAGTACATGCAACACTAGCTAGAGTTGAGGGTTATCATCGTATCTCAAGACAATTTGAGACTAACCAGCTTCAAATGAAGACAATCCTACTTATGAGACTATGCCAGACATATGGTGTATTCATTGCACCCTGAAATGTGAAAGGTACAACCAACTCCTGTTGCAGCCACAGTGAAGTGTGACCTCACGGTTTTTGACACCCCTTCCTATGCTTTTCATCAAGCCAACTAAAGGGAACCACATTTGTGGCTTTGTACTCGCCCTAGCTTGCCACTATATGAGCTGGCCTTTATGGCTTAACCTTCCTATAAATAGAGTGTCTCCACATTCAAGCCATGAAGAAAAGGGCATATTCCATATACAGATTATAGATCCCTCTAAAGCCTGCTCAGCCTACATCATCACATTCTCCATAGGAAGATAACCTCATCTGTTAGCAATGACATCTGGCATGCTCAATGAAGCATAGGTAAGGGGACGAGGTATGGGATACGGGAAAAACCTAAAAATATAGGGTATGGGTACATCGAGGGTACACCAATATTTTTTTGTATTTCTAGCATGCTATAGAAAAACATGGCCTTATCATTCATGGATGTCCCACCTCTACTTATTAAACTTATACTTTCCATATTAAAATTTTTTCGCCTCTTTTTTGTGTGGGTACTTCACATTAGTTATTTTGTAAATACGAAACTATTGTACGTAAAGATAAATAAAATATATATATGACATAAGAATGGGAGGGAAAAATAGTTGATAATGTTAACAATTAAGTATTTAGTACATAAAAAACATAAATAAATAAGAGAACTGGTGTACCAGTGTCGTACCAATCCACGTACCCATCCCGTATTATAGCATCCCGGTGCCGTACCGGATACCAAAACGTAGCTGATATGTTTCTAGCTTATTGGGTACATATTTTAACGTACCTGTATATATGGCAACATTTGTGGAGCACCTGTGCTTTGTAGGGCGTGCTTTGCACCTCCAAACATGACGAACACATCCTTCCACAATTGTAGTAGTTGTGGCATCTTACAATTTTGACTTTACAATGAGAAGTGGTTAACATCTCATTGTCAGGCCAATGAGAAAGATGCAACTATCCCTTTGCCTTCACTTGAGCAAGTAACTAGGAGAGGAAGCCTCTGTAACAGACCCCCACTATTAGAAACTCCACCTTCATGAAGTCATATACCGTATACACGCTAGATTCTGTCTCTAAAACTTCCATTCTAATGCCATCTTGCTTTCATCTAGCTCATCTCCACTGACCTATTGCCATTTTAGTATTTTACCGATCAGAATTCTTACCAGAAGGCTCCTTCCTTCAGCAGTTCAGCCTTCACTGCTCACAACAACTCCTACAGTAAAGCTACCTAATCCGACTACTCTTCAAGTAAGTACTGCATAGATACCACTCTTATCTGTTTGGCCAAACGTTCATCAATATTCTCTCTCTTGAGCAGACTGTTTCACCCACTAGTTGTTTGCACATACTACATAGAGAAAACTAATTAATACAATCTGTATACCTTACTAAGACGCAGACGCTTTTCGACTACCCCAACTAGTTGTCTCATTTTCACTTCAAATTTATCCTCCATCACTTGCACACACAAATTCATGACGCAACCTTATGAAGGTCCCTTAGTAACTAGGCAAGCAGAACAACTAATATGCCACAAACAGTACACGAAGCAATTCCATTGTGAGGCTGGATAGTTTAGATGAAAAGCTACACATAAATCGGGTGTGGAATCAATTGTCCATTCACAATTAAATTAGAATGTCATGAACTCTGTTAAAAGAGTCCAACTCAACACCAAATGGCGATGAGTAGAAAGGCCGTCCAGGATCATATACTAGTTTTGAAGGTTATAATTAACCAATGTGAGATAAGCTTTAACACTCCCTGCGAGGTAAACAAGGGATCCATAAAATTGAAACCGCGACGAAACAATGTGCACTGGCAAAAACAACGACGCAATCAGTCAAGAGGTTCTTGTTCAAAAGCTTCAAAAGCTTCCGAAAGTCCAGCCCGTTACCATGTCAAAGCATCCAACTTAAAACCAGGCAATGAGTGGGGAGGCCACCCAGACTCGTATACTAGTTTTAGAGGTTATAATTAACCAATGCGAGGCAAGCTCTAACAAACTCAAGCGAAATTTAAGTCAAAATGACTTGTGTAAAACAAAAAAACAAAAAACAAAAATTAAGATCCAGTACAATGGAGGAGCAGAATTCAAACTTACTTCTTCAACTGAAGCTGCTCTTGCTCAATTATCTGAAAAAACAGAAGGAAAATCACAACTGTCACAGAGAGAGAGAGAGAGAGAGAGAGAGAGAGAGAGAGACCTTTTCGGTGTAGGCGATGACAGGGGCTTCCCGTGGAAGGCCATCGGGTCCCATCTCAGGAAGCAACCAAGTGTTGTTGGTCGCCATTTCCTCGACTGCCCAAATACCAATTGGCGCTTCTGATCTCACCGGCGATAAGTTTTTAACCATCTTCGGCGGTAAACCGTTGTTTGTATGTACACTATAGTCTACAGGTCACTCACGTTGGTAACGAACCGCGGATCGGGCCGACCGGTGGGCCGTTTGTGGATCCACTTTTTGGGCCACCGACATGAGTCCAATTAGTAGTAGTTTTCATTTTTTACCAGTCTATAGGATTATGGGGTAAGTATCTAGCAAAATTGAACTAAAAATGATTTTCACACTCTCTATTTTGATTGTAGTACTCATTTTCTTATTTTTTTCGTAAAAAAATTACGCAAAAGCTTTACTAAAAGACAAAAAATGGAGTACCATAATCAAAAGAAGAAGTGTGAAAATCATTTCCCATTTTAAAATCAATCAAGCATCAATAACTAGGTCGTAAATTATGTGCATTCTCTTTTTTTTTTTTCACGGAAGAATGGATGATTTTATTAAGACAAAGAGCGATCCGAGGACCAAAAATCATCACGGGCAAGACTAGCGAGATGTTGGGAGACAGGACCCCCCCCCAACACTCCAATCTAGCACCTAATAGGGAACGTTTAGCCAAAGAATGGGCTACCCTATTACAAGAATGCTTAACATGAATAAAGGACACAAGATGAAAATAAAGGAAAAAGCTCTACACATTCAGTAAGAATAGAGCTACAATCAGAGAAAGACTTTCCATCTTGAATCAAAGCCTGAACTACTTGCAACAAGTCACCTTTAACAATAATATCAGAAAATCCTTTAAAGCCGCAGTGACAGGGGCTTCACGAAATCCCAAAGCCTCAGTAGAACGTGGCGATAAGAAACCAGCAAAAGGAATTGAAATAGACCCCAATATTTCACCAAAATGATTCCTTGCTACAATACCCACACCAGAAATGTCATTCTTTTTGTTAACAGCACCGTCAACATTAAGTTTAATAACATTAGGTGGAGGGGGAAGCCAAGACGAGGGGTGGGGTGGAGTGGAGAGTCTAGGGAGGGCATAGATCGTTTCTGTAGCTGCCTTGAAATCTTCACATAGAGTGATCGCCTTTTCAACTGTAGCAGAGCAAGTCCAGAACTTTTTATCAAAATACACAGTGTTCCTCCCCTTCCATAGCATCCAACACAAAGTGGCTAAAATAGCATGGAGATCTTCCACTCCACTAGAATTATGAACCGATTGGACCATACCAATCCACCATTCAGTAAATGAGAGAGAATCCCAAGAGGGTGAGACTGCATTAGCAAAGGGGGAATTTTTCCACACCTCCTTGGATGATTTACACTGAAAAATGAGATGCTCGATAGTTTCAAATGCAGAATTACACCTCGGACAGTAAGGAGAAACATCAATCTTTTTCTTGAAAAGATTAAATAAAACCTCAAGGGCGTTGTGAAAGCATCGCCATAAAAACATTTTAATCTTGTTGGGAACTTGTAAGGACCAGATTAATCTTCAAATACCATCCTGTAAATTGCCCGAATTGGATTCTCCTCTCTCTCTAGAGTTGTGCGGAATATTGCTAGATCTCGTTAAGCAATATGCCGATTTTATTGAAAAAAGACCATTATCTGTATAATGCCATACCCCTTTATCCGGAGCACCGTGAGAGCTAATTGGAATAGAAAGAATAGCTTCCACATCAATATCAGAAAATAAAGTCTTGATTAAAGGGATATTCCAAGAGTGAGTTACCTCACCAATAAGATCAGAGACCCAGGTGACACTGTGACAAAGAGAATCCACTGGTGGGGCAGGACTAAGCACACGGAAGCTAAGTGAACGGGGAAGCCAAGGATCACGCTAAATACTAATAGCTTTACCATCCAACGCGCCATTTCCACCCTTTCCACAATGTTGTTCGACCAGCACAAATACTCCTCCAAGCCCAGGAGGCTAACTTTGGGCAGGAGGCATCCCAAAAAGTGGAATAATGAAAGTATTTCCCCTTGAACAAACGCTGGAATAGAGATTCAGGACCATTAACCAAACGCCATCCTTGCTTAGCAAGAAAAGCTATATTGAAATCATGAAAATCCCGAAAGCCAAGCCATCCCTGCAATTTACTATCACAAAGCTTATTCCAATTAACCCAACTGATTTTGTTCTCACCTTCTTTCGAGCCCCACCAAAATTTCCTAATCACACTACATAAGTCCTTGCATACTCGCTTTGGCAATAGAAAGCATTGCATGATAAAATTGGGCATTGTCATAGCAACAGATTTAAGCATGGTCTCTTTCCTAGCCAAGTTCAGAACCGTGTCCTTCCAACTCTTAAGTTTGGCAATAACCCGATCTTTAACATATTGGAAGACACCAATTTTCAATCTGCCAATAATAGAAGGTAAACCCAAATACTTCCCACCATGATTCTCAAAACGAATATTAAGAGCCTCCGAGATCCCTTGTTTCACGTCTACTGAAGTATTAGGACTAAAAAACAAAGAGGACTTTTCTCTATTTACCATTTGGCCAGAAGCTATCTCATATTTTTGCAAGATTTCATCAATGGCATAACACCCTGAGGATGTAGCTTCCCAAAATAGAAGTGAATCATCAGCAAAAAACAAATGCGAGGTAGAAGGGCAGTGCTGCCCTATTTTAACACCATTAAGAGATGAGTTCATAATAGCCCTTTGAATAAGATAATGGAACCCTTCAGCACATAAAATAAATAGATAATGAGAGAGAGGGCATCCCTGCCGAATAGCCCGAGAGGGCGTGAATAGCTCACCCTTCTCCCCATTAATTAAAGTTGCAAAGGAAACTGTGGTGACGCAAGACATAACCCACCTGATCCATGTTTCATTGAACCCAAACTTGCTTAGAACTGCTTCCAAATAAGACCACTCTATTTGATCAAAAGCCTTGGCCATATCCAGCTTTAGAGCAACCCACCCTTTCCTCCCATTCCGCCTATTCTTTAAGGAGTGCATAATCTCATGCGCAATAAGAATACTGTCTGAGATTTGCCTACCACCAACAAAAGCACTCTGATTTTCTAAGATAATAGAAGGAAGAATATCTCTTAATCTGTCAGCCAGAATTTTAGTGATAAGTTTGTACGATACATTGCAGAGGCTAATTGGGCGGAACTGACCTGGCATGGTAGGGCAACTCACCTTCGGGATCAATGTAATTAGAGTCTAGTTCACTAAACGATGGAGTTGAGAAGAATGGAAGAAACTTTTAACAGCTGCCACCACAAGAATGGAAGAAACTTTTAACAGCTGCCACCACATCCTTGCCAACAGTAGACCAATACGAATGGTAGAACAGTGCCGTCATCCCATCAACTCCAGGTGCCTTAGAAGGGCCCATATCCATAAGGGCTGTATGAATCTCCAAGTCAATCACAGAGCAAGTGAGAGAACTGTTCATATCATACTTTTGTTTGTTAGTACTCCATCCATCCGGATTTAATAGTCATTTTTTGGAATTCGTGTCATTTTTCAATCGATTATATCTTCCAATTTATAGTGTTTTACGTGATTTCGAAAACATTGTATTATAGAACTAATTGAGATCTATCAAACAAGATCCATATTCGATATGAAATTCGTTACGGATTCAAAGATATAACTTATTTTTTAGCCGGTTAGAATAGAACTAGGGACAATTAAATCCGGACGGAGGGAGTATTAAAAAAATGCAACCCGATTACGTGACTACCAAAATCTGGTTGACCTAATTACTGCTTTTGTGTAGTTCAGTTGATGAATTGTGAGTTTTTTTTTTTCTTCTAACATATACTATTTGGTAGAAAGTTACGGAACGAAAAGTATTAGGGGTGAAATCAATTCGGTTTGGAATGATTTTTTCCAAGACCGATTCGATTCGGGGCATGACTTCTCAGGACAGATCCCGACTGATTTTATTTCGATTCCCGACCAATTTTATTTCGGTTCGGTATCAGGTTGTGTCAGCCCGGTCGGGGACTCAGTCAAACCGAAATGGGCCAACTTGGGCCAAGTTTAAAAAACTTAATTTTGGGTCAAACCCACTACTAGATTTTAGGGTTAGATAGGTTAGATATGGATGGACCAGTTTTTAAGAGTAAAATTCAACGGATCAGATTGGTCAAAGGTAAAAATTAAGAGTACTATTAAAAACTGATATAAAACTTAGATTTTACTTCCAGCGTGGTTCGGTCCGGCCAGAATTTCACGCAACCGAGACCAAACTGAAAATTTAATCTTTTTTAGTTTTCAAAATCGAACCCGATCTGAACCGGGACAAGACCGATCAAAAACCAAAGAAACCGATCAGTTTTTCGGTCGGTTTAGGCTGGTTGGGGTGTTTTCACCTCTAAGTCGAAAACTATTTGACAGGACTTCCAGTTAAGAATGAGATTACTTTATTGAAATTTTATGCATGCTTTCGTTAAGTATGGCAATGCACAAGATCCTACTCCATCCGCACTCCTGAACCACACTACGCCTTGAAATTTGAGTCGTTTGAGCTTTCCACGCGTTATATGACTGAAACTGTACAGGAACAAGTAATGAGGATTTTCAACACCAGAATAAAAAGATACGTCGCATGCGTTTCTGAACTTGACCTTCATTCAAATCAGAACATGAAATCATGCAGATATACAAATTACAATGTAGTAGTGTCTCAAGTTACAAATGCACCACCGCATAAACACAGCCAATCGTGTACATTTCATTTCAAGAGCTAAAAGCCATGCTAGAAATAATGGGAACTTGGGCGCATTTATTGACGAAGAAAGCGAAAACATGGCATACATCAAAGAGGAAAAGGAATATAGAGCTCATTATTACTACCCTAGCAGGGGAGCCTGAATTGCATTAGCATAATAGAAACAGATTCAAGAAACTAAGAAAGGGTTACAATTTCTCGTCTTTCAAGCAGTGATTCCCCGTTAAGACTTGGAGTACTGCCTCTTTTGTGGGTAAGGCTGGAATTGCGCCTTTCTCTGTTACCGTGAGGGCACCACATGCATTCGCAAAAAGAAGAGCTTCTCTTAATCGTTCCTCATCCTGCCAACAAGTGAAGACCGAGTTTTATGACGCGCAAAAAAATCATGGCTCGGGAGAATTAGGTGTGGAGATGAAGTGATTGAAACCATCTTGTGCACAGTTTCGGTTAACTTGTTGCAGTGTGAGCTCCTTTAGATTGACTCAAGTGAGGGGTGAAGTGAAGATTTCCACAGGGTTTTAAGTAAAGAACAGAACAAGATAGCTGAAGTTTTATTTATGTATTATGTCCTTTTCAAATTTCTGAAAAAGCACAGGGCTTTCTGAAGAGAGAGTCAAATTAAATGGAGAAGCGCAATAGCTGGCTTAGCTCAGCACTTCACCAAGTGATCTTAAAGTATAGCATGAGGCAGTATCAGTAGGTTATAAGGCAAATAGAAGCACCAGTAAAGCCCAAGTTACCTGTGGAAGAAGTACTTGTGATGCTTTTAAAAATGTCATCGACAATAAAATTATTGTTTTAAAAATGTAATATCTGGGCTGTTGACTTCGGCTTTCTAAGATACGATGTTAAAACTCATCTCGTGGACTCTAGATGCCTTGGATGCCCTATAATTTCTCACTTGTTCCACGATTAATCACATCAAGCACCATAGACAGGATGGCAAAGTTATGAACTTTAGGGAACATTATAAAGCCATCAAATTAGCTTTCCAAAATGCTCCGTGGGAGAAGTATCGGCAAGACACTGTTACCATGGAGTAACAAAAGAGTCTTATCGTTGAGGCTCCCAAGACAAATCAATTAATAACGAAACAAGGAAAAGACACTATATCAATGACGGCATGATGCTGAGGCATGCAATGCAAAATATTCTCAAAATCATGGAGAGCAGATCACTAGAAACATTTGGAAGAACGGGTCGCTAAAACAACAAATATGCCGCATAAACCCGCAAATTCATGCAAGGACCACTTACCTCGTGAAGATAAAAATCAGAAGCCAAGCTGTTCAGTATCCCACCAACAAATGCATCACCGGCACCAGTTGTGTCGACAGCTTTAACTTTAACACCGGGAACTTTACCCTTAAATTGCTGCACAGTACGTTCACAACGGGTAAAAGACCATGGAATTCCAAGTGACTTGATATATATACCGAGATCCATAGAAGTAATCAGTTTGTGTGCCCTGTGATTGTTTGCGAAAATCAACGGCATTATATAAGAAGAAAACCAGTCTGTTTAGGTTCATTTTATTGCTTACTCAAGACAGACCACCATGTGCACTGCACATAAATGCCGTTTGACTGGGGAAGAAAAAAGAAGCAGCAATCAAAGTTCAAGCTGAGTTTCCAGTGCGATCCTTGAAATCAAAGCAATGAACGGAAATACATACCTTAGTGTAGTATCTGCAACCATCGGACCCTTCAGTTACCAGCAAAAGCTTAAGGTTAGGATGAAAAAGCTTCTCCATCACCACATTATCATCATAAGGATCATCACCCCCAGTCAGGAAGGATATTTCGTCCTCACTTATCTGCGAGTACAAATAAAGCAGCAATTTCATTTTCAAAAAATTACTGAACGTAAAGACATTCTAAAGACATTCTACTAACCCTTAGAAGCAGCCAACAAAAGATAGGCTTTAAAAGTAACAGTGAAATGCCATAATTTAAAAAACTGTACCTTTATGACATCTGCTTGGTCCCATATGCTCATTATGCCCTCCCTAGCAGCATCTGCTGAGGGCCATAATTGCAATCTCAAATTTGGATCATAGGAGAGGATGCAACCAGACTCTTTGGCAGCTGCCATGGCAGCAATATGAGTTGACCTACATGGTTCTTCAATCAAACTAATTGAACCATAGTGGAAAATCCTTGCCTGGATAGAAATGCAAAATTTTGTACCGAATCAGCATTTCCACCAGAAACAATAAATTTTGTGCAAAATACCTATACACAAGTGGCCAAGGGGAGCAAACCTGCTTAATAAGGTTTCGATCGAGCTCTGATTCATGCAGAAGCATGTCAGCACTAGGATGACGGAAAAACAAGAATTCACGCTCACCATCAGCCCTGAGTGTAACAAATGCTAGAGCAGTCCTCGCACTTGGGTCAAACCGCACTCCAGAATTGTCAACATTGTTTTGTTTCAAAATATCGGTCAGCAAGTATCCAAATTCGTCCTCACCGACCTAACACAAATTACAAACATTTCACAGCAAATCCCATTCAAGCTAGTAGCTAACAGAAACAAAGGATACACTGCTTCGGCTACAACATAAGAATACGATCATACTGCACAAGACAAGTAAAGGAAATGCAACATTAAGCCAATACACATCAAAAGTGTTGAACCAAACCAGTCATCAGAAGGCCCAACTACGAATTCTGTTTCAAAATGCTTAAATGCATTCTTGATGTGCTTCTCTGTAAACAAATATGTCCATTTCTACAATAAAGTCTTAACATCTCAAGTTTTGGCAACATTCAAGAACAAAACCTACCCAGAAAGCATGATGCTAGGGTACATGGGTCAGACTGAAATCGGGCTCAATGGATATGATTATGACTTATGAGTGATCCTCATAAAGGGAATTATACAAATGCACACACCAGTAGCTCAAGGAAGATGAAGAAATAAGGTAATCGTGCACCTTTCCAATAAAAGCAGAAGAACCTCCTAATCTTGCTATACCAACAGCAACATTAGCAGGAGCACCACCGGGAGCTTTTTTGAAGGCAGGTGCTTCTGCTAGTGAAACTCCACCAACTGTTGGCACAAAGTCGATCAACATCTCCCCGAAGCAAACAACAAGCGAACGTCCATCTGTTTTTTTCGAGGCAGAACATAGAATGACCCACATAGGAAAATGCAGCAAAACGAACGTAGCAATTTAATTGAGTAATATAAACCATTGACAAGAAATACTAAAACCATTCACCAATGACCAATCAA
The DNA here is from genome assembly GCA_014282245.1 of Rhododendron simsii. Lineage (NCBI taxonomy): Eukaryota > Viridiplantae > Streptophyta > Magnoliopsida > Ericales > Ericaceae > Rhododendron > Rhododendron simsii. The sequence goes on along the minus strand of CM024955.1, from coordinate 29,416,450 downwards.
TAAGACTGCTTGCAATCATATGCCCAATGGAAGATACACTAGTTTGACCCGCTTGGAACTCTCAGCGGTTGTCCAACGACGAGAAACCTACAAACTTTAACAATACAAGTGTAGTTCCCATACTATGCACGAGAATACATATATCTACTGTATTGAATTAAAAACTTGAAGTTTGAATGGTATTATTTAAATTAATTCGCAAAAAAAGAAAGGAAAAAAAAAAAAACTGTGATAAAGTTTATAGCCGGTTGATAGGTGGGAGGCAACTAATTGCTTCCTGGGTTTTACACTTTTACTTTTACATAATAAAAAAACCCAACTCCCCAGTTACCAAAAATCTCTCTCTCTCTCTCTCTCTCTCTCTCTCTCTCTCAATCAATTTTTAAAAATCAAAAATCAAAACTTTACTACGATTTGATAACAACAGAGAAACTACCCCAAAAAAAAATACTACTACGATTTGGAGCCGTTCAAACTTGACCAATGCAGGGATTCAATTTTTCGTTTACGGCTTACCAAATACCGACTTCAAATGCCTATTTTGAGACCTCATCGGATTGGTAACGAACCCAATTGGACCCATTTTTCGGTTCCTGAAACTGCCCTTCACAATTGTGATATTTTCCAGAGGAGCCTCACAACATACGTGCCTTACAATCTAACGAACCCATCCAAGAAACGTGAAGGCCGTATTTTCTACAATTATTCAGATTCCGAATCACGTACTGTTAAACATGTCAACAGTAACCGTAAAAGTCAATTATGAAAAATACTAATTTAAATATACCCACAACAGGCCAACACCAATTTCCGGAGATCCCAATGAAAGATAACAAATCGACAGAAAATGACGATTTGGCATCTTAACGGAAATCCACAAGTAACCCAGAGAATAGAAGTCAATGTGCATATTAACAATCATACACAGAATTCACTGAAACATGACAAGTTCATACATCGGATTTAAAATCAAATCCAAAATTACATATTTGTAAAAAACAACCCTTGTATGCATAATATCAAACAAGTTTGGACTTTTCGCCATAAATTCTAAGGAATGGAATTAAAATTACGAACCTTGATGTGAAACTTTCAGTGTCAACTAAATTGTACTTGGACGAGAGTGTGAGAGAGAGAAATTGCTTGAAACAGGTAGAGGAATCAAGGGCATCTACAAGAGTTTACACAGGGAATTAAAAACAAATTCAAGAAACTTCGCGTGGCGTGATGGCGTCACTAGAAGAAGAAGAAGAGGGATACAATTTAACGATGATTGATTGAGAAAGAGGGATCCCAGAAGAGAAATCTTAACGCTTGGAGACAAAAATCAAAATGCATCAGAATTTGCAAATGAGTCGTTGTGGAAGGCGGATCCTGAAAAAAACAAATCCCCCTGGTATGTGACGTACCTTCACCGTCAATTGGTACTGAATCCTATGAATTTTTAGTTACCTTGAAACTGCCCTTCACAATTGTGATATTTTCCAGAGGAGCCTCACAACATACGTGCCTTACAATCTAACGAACCCATCCAAGAAACGTGAAGGGCGTATTTTCTACAATTATTCAGATTCCGAATCACGTACTGTTAAACATGTCAACAGTAACCCTAAAAGTCAATTATGAAAAATATTTAAATATACCCACAACAGTCCAACACCAATTTCCGGAGATCCCAATGAAAGATAACAAATCGACAGAAAAATGACGATTTGGCATCTTAACGGAAATCCACAAGTAACCCAGAGAATAGAAGTCAATGTGCATATTAACAATCATACACAGAATTACACCCGAAACATGACAAGTTCATACATCGGATTTCTGATCAAATCCAAGATTATATATGCAGAAAAAAAAAACATTTGTATGCATAATATCAAACAGGTTGAAAGTTTTCGCGTATAAGTTTTAAGGAATGGAATGAAAATTACGAACCTGATGTGGGTCTTTCAGTGTCAACCATTGTGCGATGAGAGAGAGAGAGAGAGAGAGAGAGAGAGAGGGTTGAAACAGGTAGAGAAATTAAGGGCATCTACAAGAGTTTACACAGGGAATTAAAGAAAGCAAATTCAAGAAACTTCGCGTGGCGTGATGGCGTCACTAGAAGAAGAAGAAGAGGGATACAATAAAGAGAGAGAGAGAGAGAGAGAGAGGGAGGGAGAAGAGAAATCTTGAACGCTTGGTGACAAAAATACTGTATGCATCAGCAATTTGCACATCAGTCGTTGTGGTAGGCGGATCAAAAAAAAAAATTGTTGTGGTATGTGACGTACTTCACCGTCAATGGTTCTGAATCTTCTGATTAATTAGTTACCATTTGTTACGATCTTAGGACACCGACACATTTTTCCAATGCTCTTTTTTCCGGATTGGGAGATGCTTTGCAGCAGTACTGAGTAGTCAATCAAATCGTTCATCTCAAAAATTGATGGCTCTTGAATTTTAATCAAGCAATGTACGATTCAGATATGTATGTGCTCAAATTCAATTCGAGCCGTCCGTATCAAGATGAACAAGTTAGATGCCGCTCGACACCTTGCTTAGTAGGAAGTGCTTAGCAGCATACCGGAGCCCTATTTTACCACGTATTTATGTGAGGTTTGTACATTTACTAATGAGTTCCAAAGAAATGTGTGACCGGTAAAGGGAGTCTGAGAATAATCAGATTAGCACCGTCAAACTTGACCTCTTTTCTTCTAGTATCGAAGTGCGCCCCTATTGCGTTGGGTCAAAGACCTCTTAGTTGGTTTATGGAGTAGTTTCAACCAATAACTTCTCATCTGTCGCACTCGACATCCATATCAATTTTATGCATGTTCTTTTTGTTTTTATTAGATTTCCAAAGAGAACAAATATTAACTATTTCAATTTAACTAAGCCAAGATTGCATTTGTCGTGATGGGTTTTTGTTTATTGATTTTTGAGTAACAAAAGTAGATAGTATATTATTAGTGGGTAGTGATAATGTCAAAATCGTTTTTGTTAGTGTCAAAATTCCAATGCATAAAAGTCTTGTACATTGCATGGTACAAGTCTTTTGTGCACTAGAGTTTTGGCACCAACAAAAACAGTTTTGGCATCAACAAAAATAGTTTCTGCATTATCATTTCCCGTACAAACCGTTTTAGTTTATACACTTTTTTTTTGGGTTCTAATGTTTGACTCAAGGAAGAACATAATATACGGAGTAACATTGATAAAAGTAAATTGATCGTAATTGTGAAAAACATTGATAAAAGTAAATTGATCATAATTGTGAAAAATCTGTCTAGTACTAATACTTAAGAATTTAAGACAGATTGTGCGGCACATAACATGACTTCCATGAGATGGAACTATAAATAACAATTTCTTTTTTTTTAACAGCAACTGTAAATAAGTGGACCCTTCCTTTCGTCCAATCGGGAAGGAAAAATTCTCATTTGATTTGAATGTGTTAGTCGTCATTCACGTGTGCAATTAGTCTTTTTACAGCTGTATTAAGATGCAAATGGTGGGTTATATTAATGAATTTCTTGATGTTCCATCCTTCACCAAAAAAAAAAAAAAGGATGGGGAAGAATTCTAAAAAAAGAAAAGAGAAAATTCGGTCAAGGAAGAAGAATCTGCTTGCTTGAGAATCTGAATAAGCAATGGCCTTTTGCTTTTTCAGTTCAAGACTCACAAAGCCAGGCCAAGGGCACTCAAATTCCACTTTGCTTTAAACTATCACAAGGTTAAACTTAGGTTAAAAAAATATGAAGCATACAAAATTAGAGTTAATCTATGAAAGTAATTAAAAATGCGATTTTGCCAGATAAAGCTTTTGTAATTAAAAGTCCAGATGATCGAAGACTATTACAAAACGGGACCAACTTCGGGGGTTTTAGGTCCATGGAAAAAAAGAAAAGGAAAATGCACCGTTAAGTATTTTTGAAATATTTTTTCAAAATTGTCCATATAAAAGTGTTTAAACCACTAAAACATGCATAAATCTAAACCTTAGGGTACCCTCTGAAAGTGCCTAAAATCCTAAACCCTATAAAAACGTCTAAACCTAAACCCTAGAGTACCCTATTAAAGTGTCTAAGCCAATACCGAGGGTACCCTATAAAAGTGCATAAAACCCTAAACCCTACGAAAGTGTCTAAACCACTAAAACCTTATAATAGAAAAGTACACTCTAAAATCCTATAAAAGTGTTTAAACCCTAGGATACTCTAGCCCTATAATAGGAAAAAATAATAAAGGATATCATCCTTATGGAAGGGTAAAAGGACAATCTTCATAATGTGATCGTCCTTAGAGGTAAACAAAAATTAAGTTCATCTTTAATGAGAATTAAAATATAATTTTCTACCCTTAGAGATAATTTTCTCGCAACTTAAACCGCGAAAGCGGAAAATTCTTTCATTTGGTTGCACTTTCTCGGACATTAAGTGCATCGATGATGTAGTACGTTACATTCTTCTTTTTTTTTTTTGGCTGCAGTACGTTACATTCATTTGGTCTTCGGTTTCAATAGAGGCAATCCTTTTTTTTGGTTTTGTTGTATTTTATTTTATTTTGTTAATTTTGTATTTTGGGACTAGTAGTATCACCTCTTATTGTACTATATTTACTTTGGTTGAATTTGTTAATAATATTAAGTTGATCGGGTTCAATCAAAAAAAAATTGAAGCATGCTAGGTTCCTATTGCTAGTGTTTGGCCCGGATCTATATTCTACTTTCTATTGTTTATTTGGCAGCCCGCAAGAAACTCTGCCCTCCTAAGGTGGAAATTCTTTCGTGGATGGGAATTCAAGATCGGGTACCAATTAGATCAGTACGCTCCAACAGGAATATTATACAAGAGGGCCAACCGTTATCCTATCCTTTGTGCTCCTTGCAACTAGAAACACTGGATCATCTATTCTTCCACTGTCAATTCTCTTGGAATATCTGGTCTCTAATTCTGAATTGGTGACATGCTTCATGGGTTTGTCCTAATTCGTTGTCAAATTTGGCTATATGGTGCTTTGGCAACAGATTTAGGAATCTGGAGAAAAATGTGTGGAAAGCGTCTTTTTATGCCACACTATAGTCTTTGTGGCTAGCCCGGAATGACTATGTGTTTAACAATGCAACAACGAGTATTGAGGTGGTAGGGGATCGGAATTGGTAAAAACTAGAGTCGCAATGTAGATGAAGACCAAGTTCGGGATCAAGATTTATTCGGTGGAGGAGTTTAAATTGTTTCTCGATGGTATTCGTAAGCTCAAATTGTAGTTCTTGTTGAGGTGTAGAGTCTGTCCAACTTTCTGTTGGATGGGCTAGTCGAGTCTACTTTCTTTTTATTTTTCCCTTGATGTACCCTTTCTAGTTTTTATAAAATGTTTCGTTTGTCGAGCCAAAAGAAAAAATGAAAAAGAAACATATGAAGCCACTTTCCCTGAAAAAATTAAAATGCAAAGACAAAATGAGTTTTGAGAAATTTTTTTTGATGTATATAATTAGTGGTAACAAGTGGAAAGAGATAGATAGAAAAATTTATTGAGAGTAAAATATATTCTCAAAACTTGTAAATGAACAAAGTAGACTACGTCCAGTATTGAATAATCGACCATATGCAATTTCTTAATTGTCACGACTAATTATTGATCGGGAAAATTTCATAATAGCACCTGACCTTTCACGAAAATCACGCAGAGACACCTGACCTTAGAGAAATATCACATAAACACCTGACCTTTCAAAGAACTCATCAATTTAACCCCTACCGTCAACCTCCGTCAAAAATCAAACGGAACTGCTGACATGTAATACACGTGGCTTTATTGTGCTTAGGTGGAGAACACGTGTGTGCATACATGGCACAAAACACGTGTGTGTAAAAGTATTAAGGCTTCAAACGCGAAACACCAAAATTGTTCCTGGAGAGAGAGAGGGGGAGCGATTTAGGGCTTTCAGAAATTAGGGTTTTCAGTGTGAAAATCGAAGGGTTTTGAGGCCTATTTTGGGCTTCAATCAACAATGGTGTGGTGTTTGAGGGAGAGTGAAGGTGGTGGATCCCCCCGATACGGTATGTTCTTCGATCTAAATCTTCTGTCTTTATGATAGACTTGTCCTTTTCCAAAAGGCAGAAGTAGGACCACATGCATTGAAGTCATATACCTTTTTTTTTTTTTGATCCGAAAGTCATACACCTGCATTTGGCCTTTTTTGACACTTTACACACTTGTCCATGAAAATTCTTTACAGCTATTGTGTTTTCCCTCTTTTTTTTTTGGGTAAAACGTTTTTCCTTTGTTTAATCAATTCATTTGGTTTTTCTTTGTTTAATATTGGTAGTTAAACTCTTACATGTAATTTAATACTACCTACTGAGTATAATAGGTTTTCTCCCTCATTTTTTTTTCACAGATTCTTCATCTGATCACTTTACAATACAGCTGCACTATGGGGGTATTTTAGGCCACACAAGGGAGACAAAATATATGGGGGGCAGTGTAGGCTATGTTGATTATTGTGAAAGTGACGAACTCTCTTTAATTGAACTCTTCAATATGGTACTTGAATTTGGGTCAAAGTTTTCTGCCATTAACTTTTACACTTGGGTTAGTGGTGGCTTAAGAATTCTAAAAACAGACTTAGATGCAATGGGGCTACGTTCATTGGTGGATAAAGATAGGGTGGTGAAGGTTTTTTCTGTTGAAGAAAAAGAAGATGAAGTGTATGTGGGGACCCAAGAAAGTCAAGTTGGCAGACCTAATAAACCCAAAATGACTGAGGTTAAAGTTTCAGACTCTAGAATTTCACTACCCAGATGGACTGGCCCTTTTCCTAAAACCATGGGCTCACTCAACAAGGGCATGCCACAGCCCAAATCCATAGGGACATCCAGTAGGTATATGCCACAAGACAAAACCATGGAGACCCTAAAAAATGCCCAGGCCCAGTCCAAACCTATTAATGTCTGCAATAAAGGTAAAGGCAAGACCAAAGTCCAGGACGTAATAATTCAGGGTATGGTGGATGTGCAAGTGGATGAAGAGGATGATAGTGATGAGTATGATATAGATTCAGACACCTCTGACGAAGATGAAGTTTTTTATGATAGTGATTATGGGTTAACTGATGATGATGAACTGTTTGAGCAAAACGTTGACAGAGATGTAGAATTTGGTGGGTTGAACAAGAAAAATACTTTGAGCATAGATGCTGATTATGCTGCAGTAATAAAGGAAATGGCTGATATAGAAGGTGGTGTTGATGATTCCTCTGATGAACTCAATAGTGGGTATAGCTCCTCAGATGAAGAAGGAGGGTCTAGAAAACAAGAGAGAAAGTACACAGTTTTCAATGAAAAGACTGAGATGGACAATCCTGTGTTCGAGGTTGGGATGGAGTTTAAGACTCATGACATATTTGCAAATGCAGTTAAAGAGTACTCGATTAAACATGGAAAAAAGATTAAATTCCTGAAGAATGATAGGGAGAAGGTGAGGGCAAAATGTGAGGATGGTTGTGATTGGCTCATCTATGCATCTTATGTCCCTAGTGATGCTGTGTATAGGGTGAAAAGGTATGATGCAGTGCAAAACTGTGTTAGGTCTTTCCATGTACCATGGGTCAGTACCAAATGGATATTGGACAAGTATTGTGACAGGATTAGAAGTAACCCTACATGGCCAACCAAGTCTCTGGCCGAAACTATAGAGAAAGAAAGGACTGTGAGAGTGAGTATCCAAAAGGTCTATAGGGCTAGGCAGATGGCTTTGGAGTTGATTCAAGGTAGTGCTGAAGAGCAATTTCAGCAACTGTGGGGATATGTGGAAGAGGTAAGGTCTTCAAATCCTGGAACAACAATTAAAATGAAAGTGAAATTGAATACTGGGTCGGGGAATTTTGCAAAGTTCAAGAGGTTGTATATTTGTTGGGGTGCATTGAAGAAAGGGTTCTTGGAGGGATGTAGGCCATTGATAGGATTGGATGGGTGCCATTTGAAGGGGCCACAAGGTGGCATTCTCTTGACAGCTGTTGGCATTGATGCCAACAACTGCATTTATCCCTTTGCATATGCAGTTGTAGAACAAGAAAAATACAAGACATGGAACTGGTTTCTTGAGCTACTGATAGAGGACCTTAACATACAAAATTCTCATAGTTTTACAATTATGAGTGACAAGCAAAAAGGTCTAATTGAGGCTGTTCAAAATCTGTTACCAAATGCTCCTCATAGGTTCTGTGTTAGGCACTTGTACAATAATTTCAAGCTGGAGTTCAAAGGTTTGGCCCTCAAAGATATATTATGGAAGGCAGCTAGAGCAAGTACAGTTCCACAATTTAATAATGCTATGGATGAGATGCACCAAATGGACAAAATGGCATATGATTGGTTATGTAAGAGGCCCCCAATCAATTGGAGTAGATCCCATTTCAGCACATACACTAAGTGTGACATCCTCTTGAATAACCTATGTGAGAGTTTCAATTCAAGCATCTTACTGGCCAGAGACAAGCCTATAATTAGTATGCTAGAGGCCATAAGGGTAATTTTGATGGAAACAGTTGTCAAGAAGAGGGATGCAATGAAGAGATGCAAGTGGCCAGTGTGTCCAAAGATTTTCAAAATAGTGGAGAAGTTGAAAACAAATTCTGAAGGGTGGATACCAAGGTGGCAGGGCAGTGACCAATTTGAAGTTTATGGGCCTAATAATATGCAGTACAAGGTCCACTTGACAAACAAAACATGTGGGTGTAGAAAGTGGGACATCTCTGGAATCCCATGCATTCATGCCATAGCAGCTCTGAGTTTCTTGAACGTGGACATTTTTGATTATGTCCATGAGTGTTACAAGGTGGATACTTACTTGAGGACTTACAATAATCTCATCAACCCCATTAATGGGAGGGATTTGTGGCCAACAACTGAAAACCCAACACTCTTGCCTCCTGACGTGAAGAAAAGGGTTGGAAGGCCAAAGAAAGCAAGGAGGAGGGAGCCAGAAGAACCTGCAGAGCCTAACAAGTTGGGGAGAAAAGGGATAAAGATGACATGTAGGCTATGTGGTAATGTGGGCCATAATAGAAGGAGTTGTAAGAGGCCTGCACAAGCCAGTGGAGAAAATGGAGAAACTAGTGGAACTGTGGTAAGTTTCAATTGCTACAGTAACTGTTTAATATTTTCTTTATTGCTATTGTATGCTATGTTTTACTCATATAATATGCTCCAATGTTGAACAGATTGGTGGTAATAATGTTGGTTCAGTGGCTGGTGCACAAGGAAGTGGACAAACTGTACAAAGTGGTGGCACTATGGTGAGTTTGATTTATGAAAATTCACTTTTTGTATTCCTATTGTAGCATATGTTTTAATCGTATAATATGCTCCATTGTTGTTATCATTTTTTGTATTCCAATGTTGGACAGAGGAATGCTAATTCTGGACAGTGCAATGGACAAACTGGACAGGAGAATGCCAGGAGGCCTAAATTGCTTGTAAGTGAAATAGTTCTCCATAATGCATTCTCTGGTTATTGTTCAATAAATATTTTTGCTAATGTGATTTCATTATGCAGGTCAAAAAGGCTCGAAAGGTAAATCAGAGTGAAGGTGGTTCTATAGTTATGTCCAAGTGAATGTGTAGTGCTGGTGGATATCTTTTTGTGAAGCCAACTAAAGTGCTGGTGGATACCTTTTTGTGAAGCCAACTGAAGTACTGATGGATTAGTTTTTGTGCAGCTAAATGAACTGATGGTGGTTTTTTTGAATAGGCAACTGAAGTTCTTGTGAAGTTTTAGTGGTGGATGCCTTAGTAATGTTTAAGTACTTTGAATTGTAACTGTAATGGCTGGATTTGAATTGTAATGGTTAAGTATTGAATTTGGAACTTATAATTTGGTTGGTTTTGGTCTATTTGCAATGCTGAATTGTATTGGCTAGATTTGGTCTATTTGCAATGGTTGTGTCATGGTTTATTTGAGGCCCTTTTTTTGGGCAATTGAAGCAAACTGCAAACACCAGTTTTTTGGCAATGGACTATAGTTTTTTGGCAATGGACTGTAATAGAATGTAGAGGCATTATGCTGCATTTTTTTGATGATTGAATTTGCCGATTTCATCATTTTACACATCACCAAAACACAATTTATGGAACATAATCCCTTTCATTTCATACGTTACCATTATATAAACCAAAAGGAGATTATACCATCTCAAACATCCTACTACTCTACTGCCACATCCCATAAACACCACCTCTAGTTCACTACTACTACTGCTGCTACCAGTTTCCAACCAAAAATTTTTGACCAAACATGGGACATTAAACCATTTTCCAAATGGCAAACATCACCCATGACAAACATAGGGCATCCAAGAGCTTTTTCTCTTCCCTTCTTCTCTTTAAGCTCTGCTTCCATCTTATTTAGTCTTCTAAGCAGTCCAAAAAAAATCTGGCAAAATTTTTGCATCCATCATTTCGGCTCTAGACAAAAAAAAAACAAAAAAATCATTTGGACAACGCTTGAACCTTCGCCCTAGATTTGCATCAGTGCAAGAGGTAAGAACATGTTTGGAGCCGCATTCAATGCACAGGTTGTCCTCCAAAGAGCTTGAGCTTGAGATGTTGCCATGGTTGTGCTTCAATGAAAGATTAAGAGATTTGGGAGAAATGGCGGTAATTCAACAGATTTATGCTTCAAAAAGGACCTCTAATCTCTCATAAATAAGGAGAGGATCGGATCAGAGGGATCTTGGCGCCTAAATTTACAACAGGGGATGATATTTCCCTCCAAACGTATTTGGGTATCCCTCCAAATCCAAGTCAGCAGTTCTGTTTAATTTTTTGACGGAGATTGACGGTAGGGGTTGAATTGATGAGTTCTTTGAAAGGTCAGGTGTTTATGTGATATTTCTCTAAGGTCAGGTGTCTCTGCGTGATTTTCGTGAAAGGTCAGGTGCTATTATGAAATTTTCCCTTATTGATCAGAAGATACATTCCGGTAAAAAATATAACAAATGTTGTAAGAAATCAATAGGCCCAATCTGACCAGGAGAAATGGGCTCTCTGCATTGTTTCCAATATGGAAATGGATCCTTTCTAGCCTATGTGTTTGGATGTATTAATTTTTGAACTCTTACTTATAGTAAAAGTGGAAGTTGTTGCTCTTACCGGTAAGATTTTATGAGAAAATTCGAATCATTGAATCTACCGATGGACAGTCTAGATCAGAATTGTCTTTTCGATTCCAAAACATGGGCTAGAAAGAATCCGAATCCTTCCAACATGTTCCTCGATCTGATCAGTAAGCACACTAGAGAGATACTGATGCTTTTTTGTCATCATCATCAAAATATAAACATTTCAAACGATTGACACACTTGAAGTCCGAGGTTGATTCCAATATTCAAGCCCGTGCAAACACACAATCTTTTCGTTTATTTTCCTTTTTCTGGTTACTAATTAATTAAACACAAAACCATTTTTTTGGCCTCTTTCCTTCTTTTTTTCCTCCCTTTCAAAGAAGCCATTCATGAGGAAGGTTGCAGTTGTCTTCAGGCAGGGTCGTTGCTTCTTTTGACAGGACAATTCTACCCCTGCTCAATGTTAAAGCATTCCAATTAAGACTAGATATAGTACGTTCGGCTTAATTTATTAAATTTAAACTCCTTTTTTCTTTTCTAAACTTTTTTGAGTTTGGGTCGAAATAGTTATTCACTAATGTTTAAAGCTAAAAACGTTCACTAATGATAAAAATAATACATGTTGGGTGGTTTTGGATAAAGAAGTTAAGTAACTTATTCTTTTGTCTTCATTCAATTTTTTTTGCATTGGTTTATTTTGCATCAAATTTTTGTGACTTATAAATTCGTTTCAAAGAGAAAAATCAGATAAGCAAAAAATTGTGATTGAATAAAGACAGTCTTTTTTACTTATTTTTGTCTTTTTAATCAAATGATTGAGTTTTGATCAATTTTTTTTTGTAACTTTTCCGATTTAGACTGATCAATAAGTAATAAAAATTTGAGGCAAAATTAACTAACACAAAAAATATTGAATAAAGAAAAAAAATAAGTCATTTTGACTTAGCCCCGTTCGGCTAAATAAGCCAAGTGGCTTATTTTTTTGTCTTTATTCAAATTTTTTTCGTATTACTTGGCTTATTATCAATTTTTTTTGGGATTATTGCATCCTCATGTAAAGAGAAATCTAAAAAGTAAAATTTTTTGATCAAAATCCAATTTTTTTTTAATAAAGACGAAAAAATTGGCTTATTGGCTTATTTTCATCTTTATTAAAAAAAATTCAATTTCGGTCAAAATTTTTTACTTTTTAGATTCTTCTTGTTGTGAGGATGCAATAATTCCCAAAAAATTGACGATAAGCCAAGTGATACGAAAAAAATTTGAATAAGGACAAAAAAAAAACCACTTAGCTTATTTAGCTGAACGGCTTATTTATCTTTTTTTGAAAATTTTCCAGTCAATATTTTCTAGGAGTATTACCTTTTTATTTCTTTCCCGGAGGCGGATTTGAAAAGTCAGATATCCAGTTTGATGAAAAATTGAAAAAATGTTCACAAACAAAACAATAGCAGAATAGATTAAAAAAGTAAGTGATTTGAAGTCAACCTAAATCGTGTATTGGATAACTCAACTTCCTTAATTTGAAGTCTCCATACCTGATTCTTTTTTTCGTTAATTTTTCATTTTTGGTTCTTGTGCGTGTGTGTAAATGTAGAACTCCAGATTGCACCTCCTTTCTATTTTATTTCACTATTCTGGTTACCATAATTGAACTAAAATTCATGCACCATGTTGAAGCTGGATCCGGATGTGCTACCAAGCACCCCATTTGGCAGCGGTGCCGAGCAGTCATTCCGCTCCACTCTAAACCACGAGACAAAATAAAAATGATGATGAAGAAAGGAAATATATATTACCCAAAATTTAAGTCGGGCTGATCATGACCAGGTTGCACCTGAATACCGGTGTTGCCAACTGCGAAACTAGAAGTCCATAAACCTTGAATAGCTCGAACATGTTCTTCTTCTTCTTCTTCCTCAAGCTGAAATTTCAAATTTCAGAAACAGAGACTATATTGTGATATATATATCACGTCAATAAACGCATAATTAATGAGACCGAATCACAAAAAATGAGCAAGTACCTTTGCTCTGAGCTGCTTATTTCTCTCTTCAAGACCATGCTCCTGCAGATATATATATATATATATGTTTATTGATATGAGAAAACATAATCAATGCTGCAATGGCGAAGAGGACAGAACTGAAGTGGGAATAGGTTTACTACAATCTTGATTTCGAAAGTTATTTTTTTGGTAACGAAAAAAAAGAATTTATTGCCTATCGAAAAAAAAAAAGATGTTTTTTTTTTCCCGATAAGCACAAGAAGAAGATGTTATTAATACGAAACACACAAAGTACTTCGAGATAAAGGGACAAAGCCTCCACAACGTTCATCCATGCAAGCTAGGAGAGAGATCTCAGACAAAGATGGAATATACCCCTGAACAAAAATGAGAAGAGCAAGAGACCGAGAAGAAGGGAAATTTGGCACCAACGAAAAACAAACACGGACCCAAAGTACAACCGATCAAAGACCACCCAAAAGCTCCACACCAAGCAATAACTAAATCAAATCAAACCGAACCGAGCTTCATATTCTGCTCTCTCCTTGACTTCCACATCTAAGAGCTCCTTAATCCAAGAATTCTCCTGCCAATGAAAGTTCAGTACCCCAGAGTTAATTTGGTCTGTCGCCACCACTGCTACGGTCTTCATCCATCCTGGATTTGCTTCATCCGGAGCTTCGACATCGAAACCTGTTTTGGCCTCGATCCTTGATTTCAAAAGTTGCAAACAGTTTGGCTGTACTGCTCAGTAGCCTACAACTCATGTATGAAAATTAAGGTGGTCTATTTTATTTGCAACCTTAGGATATACATGTGCTCTTTGAGTATACCTTGAAGTCAAACTATTATTACTTAAATATATAAATAAATATACACATGGCGTATCCCCCACTATGTTCGTATCCCTATTTTTTTAAAAATCTCGTGTCCTCGTGCCCATTTCCGTGTCTGTGTCCGTTCATCATATATAGCCCTTAAGTCTCCCAAGCTTTAATCATTAGGCCAACCCGGCCCTTGGATTTCTTTTTGTTCTTTTTGTTTTTACACTCAGCACAATAAACTGTTATAAGCTGCTTTACTGCATCAATAACAAAAGGAAGATACATAATAGAATCAATCGCTATGCAGAGAGTGTACATCTCAAGACTCTCAACTATGTTGGCACCTACACCCAAGCCAATCATATACTCTACAAACCTAGAAAAAAATCCCAAACAGTTGGCAACATATCAACTTCGGACACAATAAACCACCTACCATAGCCTACAAAATCCTATGGATTTAAGACTTCTAATTCCTTGACAGCTCCTCTTGAAATCTTTTCCACATCATATGATCCAACCTCATGCTTAGCGCGTGCACGCACAAAAAAAAAAAAAAGAAGCTAAAATACTAACTTGATGCTAAAAGTTATCAATTTGATTTCTATAGGTTCCAGTAGCAAAACCATTGAATTTGCTCACTTAACCATATTGTGTACGTTGGCACCGTGAAATGAATTGGACGAGTATGCTAATTTGGTATGCGCGATAACCAATCTACTGCAGCAATTCACTGAAGGCCTAGTTTTGATTTTCTTTTCATAATTTCCTTACCATTTCGCGTAATGCTTCCATTTGCTTCATCAGCATATTTGTCTGCACGATAATTTTCTATTTTCAGAAACCAGAACGATTTTTTTTTTTTTGCGACAAATGAAGTACCAGGAAATAGGAACATAGCCTAAATAGAACGTTATGAACTATATTGACCTTATTTAGCATAAACGAAATACCTTCTTTTCTCTTGCTTTTGAGAGCGCCCGGTCCAGCTGTTTCTCAAGATTTTGCAAATCATCCACATCAAGTTTTCCAAGATCTTCTCCTAGCAAATGCCTTAAACAAAGATTCGTTAGTATTTTACAAAACTTGAATAATTAGATTTTACAAAAGAAAAAATTGGTCATTTTGTGTTGTGAACTTTACATTATGATTGAAATAGATTATGAATGTCTGAAACTGTTTTGATCAGAGTAGTGTTTGAAATATAAAGTGAAGAATAAACTATGATGTGCTCTTTGATCGTCCTTTTCTTTTTAATGGCAAAAAAAAAGAGATTTTATTAATCAGATATTACGAATACAAAAGATTAAAAGGACGAGCAAAATACATCATGAGGGAAAAACATCCCAATGAGGTTGCCCCCACCCCGCACACACTCACAAACACAATCATATGCAGCTCGAGCCCACAAGATTTGTTATTCTTTATTATTGGAATAATGTTTGGGACTAGTTAATAGCCCCCAACATTTGTCAATAGCATTCTTCAAAACGAGTAGGATTATAATGTTTAGGACTAATTATTTTTCAGATTTTGAATTATAGATTGTAGATTACAGATTTTGAAGGATAATAGTATTTAAAAAGCTTCTCTGCATGGGTGTTTTTTCGGTTCTTCGTTTTGCAATTCATTCCCCAAATTGAATTTTGGTGGAAATTAAAGTTTTCTATGCGTAACCCAAGCACCGACGATTCTGTAAAATCCAAAAGGTGAAAGTTCGTCTCCCAAACAGGATCTAAGACATTATACTAATTATAGAGCTGAAGTGAACCTTTGTGTGTGCAGAAGGGATTCATATGTGGCCTCTAGCCTTGTGAGCTCTTGCCTCGAACACTGCATTCACCAAACAATCGTCAATGGAGATATGGCGTTTAGAACTAATCGAAGACCCTTTAATTGACCACAAATATGAGAGAGAGAGAGAGAGAGAGAGAGAGAGAGAGAGAGAGAGAGAGAGACCTCTGGTTCATGCCCATGAGCATTGTTGACTTGAGCTGCGTAACAATACTGCCGGTAACGCTCAATCGTTTGGCTTACGCTGAAAACAATTATCAGGGAACTATAAACAACGACAAAAGGAAGGAACCATATATAGTAGTACTAGCAGTCTTTGACTCTTTGCAACCACCAATGCATGTGACATCGACTCGGGTTCCTGTTGTGCTGTCAATTTAGATTTTGTCTTGAGGTCAAAAAGATAATTTTAACCGTCTACTATTTAGGGTTAGACGCGAACAACACCCTATACAAAATCAAGTCGATTCGGTATTGATAGTTTGTTTGATTTACTTGAATTGTAAGGGGCTATTGTATGCGTCAAGATCTACAAAGTGAACGATTTAAATCACATTTTATAACTTAGGATGAGACCAAATTGACGGCACAACAGGAACCCGAATCCATGTGACAAATACAATTCATAACATACTTGCACACACTGCATAAAGATTGGGAGTAGTGCATCATCACAACGTTCGTGGTTATAATCTTCCTTCATACACTCGTTCCGTCTCAAAATTGACAACAATTTTTGGCATTCATATATGCCTCTTAAAATATTTTCTAGTATATTTTACTAATTACAATGCTTCTTATGATTTCAAAAAAAGATTTGTCTTATGGAGCAAAGTAAAATTTATCAAAGATGCATGATGTATATAAAAAGCATTATAAGTTTAAAAATATAGATAAATTTTTGAGAAATCCAAAATATTATAATTTTCATCCATTTTGAGACGGGGAGAGTTTTTTTTTTTTTTTTTGGGACCTTTTATTAGACCATTATGTTCTCTTGCATCCTACTCTAAATTTTTTATAAACTCTGCCTTAAATTGGGGCAGCAACAAAAATTTCTACTTGTGGGTAGAAACACTTCAGCCTTCAGGGGAGCTAGAAAAGTCAGGTTGCATATATGGTCAAATTCAAGGCATTTCGATGATCAATCAAAGATGGTGTTCCGGTGTTCTGGTGTTCTTGTGTGATTTGGGTTCAGGTGGGAAAGAGTTTGAGATTGTTGAGGCGTAGGTTGAGGAGTTTTCTGGGTTCCATTCAATTTTTTGTTGGATGCTCTCTCTCTCTTTCAATTTTTGTTGGATGCTCTCTCTCTCTCTCTCTCTCTCTCTCTCTCTCTCTCTCTCATGTATCAACATCATGGGACATGAGGCGAGAGTTATATATGTCCCTCTTTTTGCTTTCTCAATATAAGGTTAAATGTGTGGAGGAGGAGAATAAACTCCACTGGTGGTAGACTTACTCTTATTAATTCCTCTTTTAGTCATTTGCCAACCTATTTTATGTCTATCTTTAAAATGCCTTTGGCTGTGGCAAAGGCTATGGAGAAACTTCAAAGGCAATTTTTCTGGGGCGATTCTTTGGAAAAGGAAAAATTGCATTTGGTTAAATGGGAAACAATTGCTAAAAAGAAGGAGTTTGGCGGGTTGGGAGTGCGGAGAGTGATGCAACAAAACCTTGCCCTTCTATCCAAGTGGTGGTGGAGATTCAATTAGGAGAAGGATTCTCTTTGGGTCAAAGTTATTAGAGGAAAGTATAATCTAATGCAGAGAGATTGGCTACCGTGTTTGCCAACGGCTGGACATGTTACTAATATTTGGAGAGATATTTGCTCTTTAGGGGATCCACTGTCCAGTGTGGGTTCTATAATCAATGAGGGCTTTAGAATTCAAGTTAATTCTGGGCAGGACACCTCCTTTTGGAATAATATTTGGTTGGGGGATAGTACTCTCATAGAAGCCTTTCCCAGACTCTTTCTTATATCATCCCAAAAAGAAGACATGATTAGCACAGTGAAGGGAAGCTATAGAACTGACCACTGGAATCTACAATTTAGGAAGTCGTTGCGGGTACGGGAGAATCAACTATTGGAGGAATTAATTCAACGGCTTCATCCGATCAGATTGGACCAATCCAAAGAGGATGTGTTACAGTGGAAGTGGTCTACGGATAAAAAATTTTCAGTTAGATCAGTGTACAATCAATGGAAACACATTGGTCTATCTAGGAACCAAGTTTTGGGATCTCTGTGGAAGAATCTTTGTCCTCCTAAGGTGGAAATCTTTTCGTGGAGCAGTATAGGAAAAGGTGGCTACTAGATCGGTGCTATCAAGAAGGGATATGATTCAGGAGGACCAACCGGTATCATGCCCTCTATGCTCCCTGCAACTAGAAACCCCTAATCATTTGTTTCTATACTGCCAGTTTTCTTGGAGCATATGGTCATTGATTCTAGATTGGTGGCATGTTGTGTGGGTATGCCCTCCATCTTTGGCGGATTTAGCTTTATCGTGGTTCGACAACAGGTTTGGAGGTTTGGAGGAACAGTTGTGGGTAGCTTCTTTTTATGCTACACTTTGGTCCTTGTGGTTGATACGGAATGACTACGTATTCAACAATGCAACTACTAGCATCAAGGAGGTGGGTGAGCTTGTGAAAACCAGAGTTGCCATGAGATGAAGTCCAGGTTTGACATCAAGTTTTATTCGGTGGACTTAAGGTTGTTTTTGGATGGAATTCGAAAGCTCAAGTTGTAGTTCCTTTTGAGGCGTTGTAACCGTCCAACTCTCTGTTGGATGGTCTTGCTTTCTTTGTTCTTTTTGTGTTTTTCTCCTCGATGTACCCTTTCAAGTAATAAAATTATTTCGTTTGCCGAGCAAATATATATATATATATATATATATATACATACATACATACTTTTTGCCAAGTTTCTAACAAAAAAAATTTGCCGATAAAAAACAAAACACTTCGACCTTCAGGGTACTCGCCTGAACGCACTTGAGCTAGCGTATAAAGAAATATATCAACTTCCAACGCCAAAGCCATGCTGAGACCCCGTTCCAGAAACCTTCTTAAAAAATAAACAGTTTATTTCACATTTTCAAACTCAAAAATAATTTAAATGAAAAATAATTTTTTAATTTTTTTTTGCATCGTATAAAATATTTCATCGAGATCTTTTAAACAAGATCCATATTGTATATTTTTAGTTTTCAATTAACCCATAATTTTTTACCTTGAAATTATCTTTTTAAAAAATAAGGATTTTTTTCCTTTCTGGAACGGGCTCTGATTGTTGTATAAGCACTTTATATATCCAACAAAATCCTTCTTCTTCTTCTTTTTTTTTTTTTTTTGGTGGTGAAACAACAAAATCCTTCTGAGTGCTGAGTAGAATGCTGCTGTTTTTTTAATAAGTAATAGAAAGATTTTATTAATCTTTGAAAGGGATTACAAAGATTAAAAGAATTCTGGCCTAGGCGTACCAGCATATTACAACCACACCTAAAAAAAGAAGCAAAAAGCCAACTAAACCGCACACACACACACAAAAACGAGAACTGCCAGACGACCAACAGCAAACACCAAAAAAAAAACCACGGAATTAAAATTCCAAGGAGAGAGATTCACCATCCTCAAAGTCCTCATCATTCTCCCAACCCCCGACTTCATCCAGATCATCTAGAGCACTGATCTTATCTGCTATTTCGGCCTCCTCAATTTCAACAACTTTCTTTAAGTTAAAACTTCTCCCACCTCTAAATTTGATGCCCACAAAGGCTCTTATATCCATCGCCTAACGAGCTCTCTTAAACATAGAGTTCCTATTTCGAAAGTCATCTGCAGAAAGAGCTAGGAAAAGAGGGACCAATCTTATTTCTACCAATCATATTATCGGCCTTAACTCAAAACTCCGCGAGAAGCTTCTTCTTAATAATCTTCCTTTCCAACCTTCTCACTCACCGTTCCATCTTATGAATAGCACGAATGGAAGATCCAACTCCAAGCACTACAAGAAAATTGTTCTATAGCAACGGTCAAAAGCGTTGCAAAAAAATGAAAAAACCGTTGGTAAAGACCCCTTTTGTCTATACCAACGGTTTTAGAACCGTTGGCCAAACCGTTGCAATATATCCGTTGCTGTAGGGTTATAGCAACGGTTTTGTCAAGCGTTGGTACAGATTTTTTTTTAGTAACGGTTCCATTAGCAACGGTTATAACCGTTGCTAAAGGCTATTTTCTTTTTTTTTTAAAAACAAACCACTGTGTGATGTAAGCCACCACGTGGCACTGACACGTCACACGTGTCAATGACGTGGCACCCGTGTGGCGCTGACGTGTCACTAACGTGGCGCTGGCGTGGAACCCGCGTGTCGCTGACGTGGCGCCCGCATGGCGCCTGAAATATTTGCACCTCCTGGGATTCGAACTCCCGACCTCCCGCCTTCGCGCGCGCGCGTGAACCAACTGAGCTAGCCCATAACTTGTGAGGAATAATACACCTTTTAATATTTATACTATACTAGCCGGATTTTTTTTATCCTTTTTTTAAAATTTCGGTTTATACTATGGAAATACTTACTAGTTTCATTTTTTTCGATCCGAAGCATCTATTTTTTACAAAATAGTTCCATTATTCACTCATTATCAATTAAATTGACATGCACCAGGTTCCAAAAACAAAAAAAAACAAAAAACCCTCTCTGTTTTCCTTTTTTTTTTTTTCAATATTAATTTTACCGTTTCTAAATTTTTGTTAGATTCACATAAATTTTTTTGATTGGTTAATCATTACTATGAGATGAGTCTAAAAAATTTAAAAAAATGTAATTAAAAGCATAAAAAATCAATATGGGTGAAAAAATATCAAACAACTAACATTTGTTGTCTTTAGTGTCATCTTATATGATTTTTTTTTCAATTTCATTCCACAATTTTATACTTTTTTTATTCCTATTAAGATGAATGATTAATCCCAAAATGAATGATTAGTTTAAGAAATTATCACAAAATGCTAAAAAAATACGTTAAATAAATAATATCGGAAAAAATATCGCCATAACAAAAGCAACGGTTAATGAAAACCGTTGCTAGAGTCCAGTTTATAGTAACGGTTATTGAAAACCGTTGCTATAGGCCAGTGTTTAGTAACGGTTAAGGAAAACCGTTGCTATAGTATTGTAATCTAGCAACGGTCACATAAAAACCGTTGCTATAGTCATGTTTCTAGTAACGTTTTAAAAACCGTTACTATAGACCCGTCTATACCAACGGTTTTTGGAACCGTTGCTAAAAAACCGTTGGGAGATCCAGATTTTCTTGTAGTGAAGAGAGCTATTTGGAAGTGTTTTCTGCTACTGAAATGCAGTTGGAGGTGTTGCTGTGTATAAGTGGTGCTTTGGAGGGAAAGTTCAAGGGGGTTATTCTGCAGCCGATCAGGCAATATCCTGGGCTGCCAAAGATAGTTTTGGTTTGATATATAACTGGACTGATTCTTTGATGATATTTTGCATTCCTTTGCTTATGGTTTTGTAATCTTCAAGTTTATTGGTATGTTATTGTAATGTTTTCTCTATTCGGTCTCTTGCCAACTATTTTTTGTTGTGGGATATCTGGTGGCATATGATTGGCGGGATGAAAGTATTCCAGCAAAATTGTTATTTTCGTTCCCTTTAGTGGAAGATTAATAAATTTGCTTAAACAAAATCCTTATGAGCCATCCATTAGTTGTAGGGTAGGTCATTTGCTATTGTTAACTTGTCATTTCTCTTCTAGTTCCAAGGATAAATTACGGGTCAGTCCAGGTAATTGGCCTATATTCCCATGAACTTCAGTCCAATCTAAAATGACATCATCAAGGAAAGACCCATACTTTTCTACCTAGACTTGCAAGTAAATAAAAATGAGTCGTATTCCTTAATGGAAATTAAGAGGCACTTTTTGGACCGGCCCATAATTTATCCTTCTTCCGGTAACCACAATTTGCAGCCATGAATATGTCTTTTGACATTATAGTTGGCTTCTATTTCCAGAATTATTTTTTCCAAATGATAGACAGAAAACTTTCCGTT
This sequence comes from Rhododendron simsii, assembly GCA_014282245.1. NCBI lineage: Eukaryota > Viridiplantae > Streptophyta > Magnoliopsida > Ericales > Ericaceae > Rhododendron > Rhododendron simsii. Next base: position 29,394,643 of record CM024955.1, on the reverse strand, counting down.
TGGGCGTGCTTGGGCTTTGTCCCAGCAATTTTTTCTTTTTTCTGCTTTGTTTGGTTTGTTGTTTGAAATTTTTTTTGAAAAATTGTAGGGGTAATAAGTGGAGAGAGATAGAGAGAGAAATGTTAGAAGTAGGGGGAATCTAGGGGGAATTTTTTGAAAAATTCTTTTTGAAAAAGGGAAAGGAACAAGGCATTCATCTAACCCTTGGTTGAATTCCCCTCTCCTTTCCCTCATCTTGATGTACCCTTTGTCAAGATTTCTGAATAAAATTTTGTTGCCTATCAAAAACAAAAATTTGATATACAAAAACTTTTTTTCAAAAAACTGTATTTTATTTATTTTGAAGGAATCATGGACGGTTCTAGCATATTTCCAATTTGTATATAACTTTTAGAAGTAATTGTGACCGTCGTTCAATATAAACGAACTCTTTATTTTTTTATCGGCACTGAATCTGAATATAATTATCAAGTATGTGAAGATACGTTTGTAATTAATGTTTTATTTTTCTAATATGTACCTTTACAAATTTTACAGAAATCAGTTGCATAATTTATCAACCAAAAAAGTTTTGTGAAACTAAGACTGTGTTCATTTTGAACCTCTAAAATAACCTCTCTGTCTCTCTCTCCCCGCACGATCTCCAAAAAATTCCCTCTGAAGTTATTGTTCTTATTTCTCTATGTATCTCCCTCCATTTGTCATCCCCAATTAAAAAACTTCCCTTAAAACACGAGCCAAACAGAGCCTAAGATTTCTTTGAATTGAAGGATTTGCTAAGAAAAGAAAAGGATATATAAAAGAAGAATCTCACCACTTGCTTGGATAAATATTGAGAAATAATGATGAACAATGTAAATCCAATGTCTATTTTAAAGTTTTCTCACATTTTCTCTTAAAAAATTATGAGATCTGGTTAATTTCTCACCAAAAAAAAAATAATGAGATTTTGCGAGAAATCATAACCCTGTCTCTTCTTCCGAAATAGCTTAATTAAAAAAGAAGAAGGGCCGGGGAACTGCAGGAACAGAACCCTAAATGGAGAGGACTAGCTTCCTCCACAAATTCAGGGATAGCAGAGAGAAACCCTAGACGCCGTATTGCCTATTCTGAGGAAAGAGTACTTCTATATCTTTGATCTGGAGTACTGGAAGAGAGAGAGAAGAAAAAGGATTCCACAAGTCGTGTCGCCTTCCTATTTGCTGTTCACGGCCAATACCATCAGAAGAAGAAAATCCATGTCAAAGCCAAACAGAATGACCAACCCGGAGTAAATACTAAACCCTAACTACCCCTCTAGCTTGAAACGTACCAAAGGTCCGAACCGAAGCCCCTCTCTCTCACATGCGTCGTCTCTCGCTCATCCCATGAATGAATACATTTTCAGCCAATTTGTTTTTTGTTTGATGAAAAAAAAATAAAAATAAAACATGAATTAACTTCATAGAATTACAAAACAAATATGTATGTATGTATGTATGTATGCACAGAGAGACGGAGGGGGGCCGGAGAGTCGAACCTTTTGCTTCCGAACTCGGAGAACTTTCCGCGGCTGGAGGAGATGATCAGAGCCACCTCCGCGTCGCACAAGACGGAGAGCTCGTACGCTTTCTTCATCAGCCCACTCCGCCGCTTCGAGAACGTCACTTGCCGGTTGATCTTGTTCTCTATCCTCTCCAGCACCACCTTACCTCTCCCCATCCTCTCTGTCTCTCTCTCTCTGCTTTCGCTGTCTTGATCTTTTTCTTTTTCTGTTTGGATTTTCAATAGAAAACCCAAACAGATATACAGACGGAAGCAGGAGTGTATTGTATTACTTGTATAGACTTACAAGAATTATGTTACATAGGAGTACTACTTATAGGGAGAGAGAGAGAGAGAGAGAGAGAGAGAGAGAGAGAGAGAGAGAGAGAGAGAGAGAGAGAGAGAGGTTTATTTGTTACTACTAATAAGAGCTTCAACTAGAAGTGGAAATGTCTAAAATGAGCACAGCAGAACGGTGCCCATACATCGCTTCTCCTCTTTTTCCAATTTATTTAGCATCATCCATTTTATTCCATGGGCTTTCTCTTTTCAACTTTTTTTTCGGGAGAGAGAGAGAGAGAGAGAGAGAGAGTGGGGGTGAAGTTAGACCAGAGAGCGTGGTGAAGGATAAACAAGGAGAGAGATGGTGGTGAAAAGTGACAGTGCTACGTGTCGAGCAGTGTACGAGGGGTTGGGGTACGGTAACCTCACCGGAATTATTCATTTATTCATTTATTTGATCTTTTCACGGAACCTCGGCAGATTTAACGACGATCGTGCATGGAATGATTAAAGAGAAGGTCCCACTCAGAGTCCTCTTTGTTTGCAATTACCCTTGTTCTTTTCCCTTTTGAATCTCATTGGTTCGTTGAGTAATTTTTGGCCTATTAAACATTTGGTAGTACATAGTTCATGAACACCAAAAAGAAAAAACCAAACAAAAAAAAATTAATAAATGATTTTTGCAGTTCATTTTTTTTAATGAATGCACTCAAAAACTGGCCTTTTATTACTTCGTTCGTCCCAAAATAAATGTTTGAACTACAAAAGGAAAACTTAAAAATAATACAATTTTTTCAAGAAAAATTCAAACTTTTTTCAACAATTTACTAGATATTCATGAGTTTTTTTTTTTATGAAAAAAAGTTGAAATTTTTTCTTTGTAAAAAATATTTTTTTTTTACGTTCTCGTTTTACGGGCCGGACATTTATTTTGCGATGGAGGTAGTTTTAAAATACACCTAGAAGGCTAGAACATTTTTCAAAGCACATTAAAAGTCAAATTTCGAAGTGCATTTATCAAATAGTGAAGTGCCAAAACCATTTTAAAAAAATTAATGGTACACCTCTACACCAGATTGTATGAGATTCATCACCTTGAATTACCGTACAAATGATTGGAATTGTATAATTTGTTTAAAAAATATTTTTAAGAGTGTAAAAAAAAACTCATTTAAATATCGGTGAGGGCTTGATGCATTTACATCGTTGGATACAAAAATTGAATGAATGATCAAGCCTTATCGATATTCGAATGAATTGATTTTTTACAATATATATATATATAGTCTCTTTCTCCTAAGGACCACCTTAACTTAATAAAATGAGAACTTTCCTTTTTTCGATAGAATTTCGATGATCCAAGCCGCTCAATGTGTTTAGAACGTGATTTTAAGAGCACCCGCTAGAAATCAGCAAAAAAAATTGATCGGAAAGGCTTCATCCGAGCAGTTTTTATTTTTTTTATCAAACGGTTCAAATAAAAACTGTTCGGATGAAACTCTTTTCGGTCATTTTTTTTGTTGATTCCTCGCAAGTACTTCTAAAATCACGTTCTAAACACATAGAGCAGCTCGGATCATCAAAATTCGAATGGAAAATGGAAGAAATGGAGAGGTAGAGGTCCTTATTTTAGTTAACTTTAGCTTCATTTAAAAATGACAGTATATATCCATGATAACTTTAGCTTACTTGGCAGGTGTTTGTTGGAGTGAAACCCTAACGAAAGTAGATTATTGAATAGTAAAGTTCCAAAAATCATCTTAATAAAAAAAGTGAAAATTATTTTCCTAACTTTAATTGGCAGAAGATGAAGACAAAAGAATTCGCATAACTTTCGAGACCAAAAGACCATAAGATGAGACATTAAAGCCACTAAAAATGTACAACCCCTCGTAAACAACAATAATAAAAAAATAATAATAAAAGGTTCATTCAATTGATAGCTCAGTAAGCTATTAATAAGCTAAGAAAAAGACAAAAATAATACAGACTCTAATACATTTAATTTGTACACTTTTAAATAAATTTTCACACATTTTAGAGGTTTTTCACATATTCTAATATACTTTTTAAACCTTCTTGATAATTCATTGGGATGTTTTTAGCATTTTTCATAATTAAAAACCAAGCTTCTACAGTGGAGCTGAATGGCATGCTAGTCTGCTAGAATTTGGAATGAAAGGAAAAGGCTATCCAAATTTGGCATTTGCTAATTAAGTAAAAGGCTTACTGGATTTGCCTCGGGCTGTATTAATTACTCCGTAATAATTAATATCGTACCAAATTTGATACAACATTAGACAACTATATTTTAGAAATACCACATTTATCTCGTCATGTGGCTCATGAGGAGAATCTAATTTGACATTTTTTGAATAAAACAAAATAAGTTACAGTTTTTTTTTTTTTTACAGTTTGTCCAAATTCATTACGAAATTACACGGTAATAACTGGTCATTTGGCTATCCTATGCAACAACCAATAGGGCAAAGTCCGTGGGTGAAGTCTCCGTGAGCTCATCCTTAACAAAATCCGAATTAATTCTTCTTTCCCCCTCGATGTACCCCTTTCGAGTTGTATAAAATATTTCGTTTGCAGAGCAAAAAAAAAATCCGAATTAATTACCTGCTTTTGCTCAAAGCAAAACATATCGCCTATTTTTTGAAAAATAATAATCCTAAAACTACAAACATAAACGATCAGATACAAACACCTTCACATTGTAGGTCGTTTAGTGCACCCACAATGTGAGTGTGTATGTAATTCTTTATATATGTACGTAGGTATGGCGTTAGCAAAGTTGAACAATGCTCCAAGTGCAATGAATAACTTTCCCGCTGATTCAAGCAGTGTTTCAAAAAATGGACCGACCCAGCCAGTGCTACTGTCAACCTGGCTAGGCTCCGGTCCCAACTATTTGAAAATTGTATATTTCCAAAACCGGCTTCCGAACCATTTTGATAACCTCTGGCTCTGGGCTTAAAGGGTTAAACGGTTGAACCGGTCGCGGATCAAACGAACTAGCGTGGTTAAAGGAAAACTTTACATAACGATGCTATAACGACGAACACATCTTTTCTCTTTTTTTTGTCAAACGGAATAGTTAAAATTAAGTTACGCGAATAAGTTCAAGGTGCAACAACTACAAATATAAAAGATAGGAAACTCAGGCAAAACAATGCCTACCCTAAACTCTAAGATGCCCCACACCAAGGGCATATGCCATAACGAATTCTCTTGCTGCGAAGGGAACATTCCTGGTAACAACAAGGTCATCCTCCTGCTGGGAAGCAAGGCGTGCCATACAATCCGCCGTCTGGTTGGCTTGACGAAATATGTGAGAGAAGGAGTTGGTCCCAGCTGCGATTCTTCTGGCGTCCTCCACAATATGGCGTTGAGGATGGCCGGAGGAGGACCTTGCTGGAGATACTGAATTGCAACACTGGAATCTGATTCAATCTTTACATTAGTCATGCCTTTGTTAAGGATAATCGACAGTCCTCTGTAAAGCGTTCAGATTTCAGTTTCTAATTAAACTACTACTGCTATCAGCCTTAGCGCCCAAATTTCAGCTTCTAAACTGCTACTGCTATCAGCCTTTCCATAGAATCCAAGGATCCAATAGCCACTGCTATCTTGAAAGACTCCCCCAAAGGCAGACTTCCTGTTGGATTCGTAAAAGCATCCATCCGTATTAAGTTTTAATTTCACCTGCCAAAGGTAAATGCCACGTAATTACACAACCATGGCAGAGCATGTTAACCTGTGAGTCCTTAAAAGCCTCAAATATCTCCTTAGCATGCATAGAAACAGCCTTAATACACACAGAAGATACAGTTACACACAAACTCACTCACATAAGAGTAGGGTTGTCCACAGATTGGTCTGATACAGATCGGTTCGGTTCTCAATTTGATCCGCTCGCGGCGGATTGTCGTTTTCTCCATCAGCTGCCAACCATCCGTGAGTTTATTTGGTTGGTTCAGTTTGGATACGGTTTGTGCTGATCAATTTGGACAGTTTCGGCGGATTGGAGTATGCAATTTTTTTTTTTATATATATACACCTAAGAATTGGAAATTAAAGCCCCAAAACTTCAAGTCCAATTAAGTCCGCCACAAATTCAAACAAGTCTAAACCAACATTACTTAGAATTAAGTTATATTAAGTCTAAAGATAAACTATTACAACATCCAATTAAGTTACATTCGTCCATAAAAAATTTAAAAGTCCAAAATGACATCATAATAGAGAAGGTTACTAACAATTTCAACATAAAAACATCATAGAATTCATGTTTATTACTTTATTATCTGTGAAATTTTGTTCAAATTGGTCAACATCATTTATAACCTTCCGTAGAATAATAGAGACATTGCGGATTGGGCGGATGAGCAGAACCGAATGGAATCGATCCGGGTCCGTCAGAATTAGTATTTTTAGATCCGTATCTGTCCATAGCATGTCTCGGTTTGGTTCGATTTGGTGCGGATTGAACAGATTAGGCGGTTCTGTTCATTCGCTGAACAATCCTACATAAGCGCATCTTCAATGAGTGTATTGTGAGTCACTTTTAACACATTCACTAAAATTTTAGCTATTCATACTAGTGAGTGTATTATGTTGTACACTATTATTTTCCCAGTTCACTGGCAAGGTTTTTAAACCATTGGATTCATGCCCATCACTCTTAATTTGTTGGGAAAATGACAGCCCATGACGTGTTTTGATAATTAATACTCCCTCTGTCCCATAATGTTTGGCATTTTCAGGAATGCGTGCCATTTTTAAATTACATATATCTTTCAATCCATAATGTTTTAGGCGATTTTTTGAACTTTGTTTAATAGAACAAATTAAACTCTATCAAACAAGATACATATTGCTTATAAAAAACATTATGAATTAAAAGATATAGTTAATTTTTTTATGAGACTAGAATAGTGAAAGTGCCAAACATTATGGGACGGAGGGAGTACCTTTTAAGGTCATGCTAAGAACATTTGTTAATGAACAAAATATCTTTAGCGGGTATTAATTATCAAAACACGTCATTGCCCGTCATTTTCCCTAATTTGTTTTTTTCGAGAGGTAAATTGCTGCTGAAAAAATGGACTCTCCTCTTTAGAAGCCCAAGAGCCAAGTCCAAATCCGCTGCCGCCAGCCCATTGGATTCTGCGAATCGGGCATAAGGCCTGTGCAATGAAATTTTCTAAGACTACGAACGAGGCAAAGCCGATAATTACTCCAGCGGTTACATGTAGGCGACATCTCAGTCACATAATCCTTTAAGGCAAATTCTAAAGGGTGCTCCGGCGGCACACCTTTGGGCACAAGTTTAGATAAATTAATTTCACTTTGTTATTAATAACCACATTGAAAATACAACTCATTCCATCAAAAGAAGTTCTAAAGTATTTTGAATGACAAAAATGACCATAATTCTTTATCTTTTTCTATATTTAAAGTAAAATAAAAAAGGAAAAATGAAAAAGTGGAACCCGCCACTTTTATTTTCTTTGAGACTTCAACCAAGCACTTCATATGCTTGCTCTCAAACCAGACCAATTCTACCGTTTCACCAACCAAACTGAGGTATAAATTTTTTCTTCTTCATTTCCATAGATTTTTTAGAGTTACATGGAAAGATTTTTTTCCGTGCTATTTTCACTAGATAAAGATGATTTTTTTGTATAACTATTTTTAATAGATAACGGTCTTTTAATACATAGGAGAATGGATGATGAATATGTGGAGCATGGGTTAAACCAAATTAAAGAGAAGAAATAATTTTGACTTGAATGAGCTTCCTCAAGGAGACGATAACATTGAGTTTGGTGATAGTGTCAAAACGAGGAACAATTTAGTGGAAAATGAATTTCAATATTTTCCGGGAAAATATTTTCTTAGTGATCAAGAAGAGGCCTCCATTCATTTTTTCGTATCATGTTTTGTATAGTTGTTGTGCTACTGTAATTTTTTCTCTTTATGGACTTTGAAAGTTGAGATTCATGAGTTAATTTATTTGTTTGTTGTAGTACTATCCAATTGTTTGATTTTCCACATATATTTTGAAAATTTGTTCTGTTTCTTTTTTTTCTCTTTCGATACACTGAATGAAGGAGTGCTAGTAGAGATAGTGATTGCCCACTAGAATTGAAATTTTCATGTTTTCGTATTGGGGAAAAAAAAAGCCTTTGAAGTGCTAGAAGTCTACGTGCACTTATTGATCGAAATACATTTCATTAGGTCTCATCTAACTAATGAGGGTAAGATTGTCATTAGAAAAAGTATTATAAATATTTATGGCTAGTTTAGAAAATAGTGGTGAAACTTTATGATTTGTGAGTACATATATCTAAGTACATTTATTACACCTAAACTATTGCCCCGGGCAAGGGACCGATCCTTTAAAATGGTCTACACTCTCGAAGTTGTTTTGAAAGTTTTTGAGAGACATTTTTACGCTCGTTGATAAGCACACAATATTGCATATTATTGTGCTTAATATATCTCATTTTCTATATAATTATGTTTATCGTTGAATATTTTAGATGATATTGCGCATAAGGTATGTTTCTCCTAATTTCAGGCAATTTACGATAAAGTGTTGCTGTTGACATCCAATTTGGCCCGCCCACTTAAGCGCGCAAAAATGACGCCGATATCATCATTATAAAGTCCAAATGAAAATAAGAATTTTAACTGTATTCGGATCCCAATCGGATAACGTTAAAAAGAACAGTTAAGAGCATCACAGAACAATGCGCGTCTCGTGTGCCTCTTGTTTCATCTTCTACACGTACGGAATTGGAAATGCATCTTGAAAGCTTCACTTTTGTGTGCCAGGAAAAGAATAGCTGGATGAAGACAAATAGATATTATCAATTTATCGTATATATTATTATAATATGTTATGCATGATAATGCAATTGCCTAGTATGATACAGTATATGGCATTAATATGCCTTGATTTGGCTGCCGGCAACAAGCCCCTCTTTTCTAACTTTTTCTTCTTTTTTTTGTTTTGTTTGTTGCCTATAAAAGTAGCCAACCAGTGAATGATAAAGGATACGTAGATAATCAGTAGGAGTTTTCTCTTTCTCTCTCTTCTCTCAAGCCAAAAAAATGCGAGAGTCTTCTCACTCTAGCATACAACTTCTCTTTTTCCCTTATTTTTCTCAGTACTCTTTGGAAGCATTTAGGGCCTGGCCCTTGTAATTTGCATTGTAAAATTTGTAGCCTGGAATAAGATTGTGGCTTTATAATTTTCCTTTCGATTTCTTTCCAAGTTGTTAGACTGTTTAGTTCTTAGTTTAAATTCTTAAAAGTAAAGATTGAGGTTTGGTTGTGAGTATTCGCAAACTACTCGACTGTTTCTCACAATAAACTTAAATCTAAGGTTAATATTAGTGCGAATTCCTTAAAGGTTGAGAATGGAACGCCTTTGGCTTACTTCCGTTGTAAACATCTTTCTGGCGCGCACTAGTATCGATCTTTCATATTCACGTAAATAATAAGTAATTATGTTTTTAGTAGTTTTTAACCTTTCCTTGGCAAGTCCTTTGTCAATGGAGGGGTAGTCATTATAGGCTCAGCCCTGGGGTGAATACCATCTTATGGCCAAAGTAATTCGATAATTCTCACCGTTAAAATCAATTGTATGTGAATGGGTAGTTGAATTTCTCCTTAAATCGATTCGAAACTCAAAAGTGTTAAGTCTTTGCTTAAGCGTTGACAGTCAATTCTGACACGCATAATTCTGGGTCGCTGTCCTTTTGAGGGTTCGACCAACTCAATAGAGGAATTCAATCGCACTTAGCATAATCTTCCGGTCGTGCACACGAAACACCTGTGGGACTCGATTGTGTGAATTAGTGAAAATATTGAATTATTTAGGTTATAGGTGGTGTAAACCCTTGGCCCGAGCCTATCATTTAAATACTTGCAACCATAATTTTAGTTTAATCTAGAATTCACCAAAACAATCACCATAAATCAAGGGTTGGCTACCTACAGCTACAAACCACCACTTAGACCGATTAAGCATTTCACTCCGATAAACCGCTCCATGTGGATCAATCTCAGTATTATCGAGTTATTCTGCAACCAACTTGAGAGCCCTACGCTTCTGGCAAGACACTCAAGAATACTATCTTTGATCGCAAGCATTTGTGCTTTTACATCTATACCGCCTGCGCTTTATGTGACTATAGGCCACATGATGCGGCCCAATATTGGATCCACCACCAAAGATGCAGAAAGCTCATTTTAGGAGTAAAATTGATTAATCTTCCGGAACACCATGCAATCAAATTCAAGTGATAAACCCAATTATGAATTAACTGGTGCTAGTTTAGTTGGTCATGACTCTTATATTTACTAGGAGGTCAGGAGTTCGATTGTTCGAATCTCCACACCTCATGTGGGTGTTTTTCCCTCCCTTTATTTACTAGGAAATAGTGGTTGACTTGTTGGCCTTGATTATCCTGTAGACTCTCACAATTGATATAACGTTTTGGGTTTATATGTTTTATTTCATATACATGATATAAAACGATCTCTTCTATTGATTGAAAAAAAAATTCAAAAAATAAACACAGCCAATAAACATTACTATAAGTTTAACAGATAAAATTCGATTATTTACTTCTGTGAAGTAATTGAAACACAATGAACTACCAATATGTCTCCAACTTTTGCTCATTACAACAAAAAACAAAATACGGAGTATTATGTATTCTCCGATCCTGTAAAGTTGTTCCTTTATTCCTTTTTCTGGTTGTCCAATATATATATATATATATATATGTAATATGTCCCTCGACAGAAAAATAAATGTATAAACTATAAAACTTGATGGGCTTGAGCTTATTTGTATTGGGTACTCAAAATTTCTGCGCATGGTCTTTAATAAATTTTCACTATTTATCTCTCTATATATTATACTTTAAAATTTCCCTCAAAACCTAAACTGAACAGGATCATTGAAAATCAACAAAATAACACGAAAATCAACAAAAAGTTCATGTACTGAATTTCCGAGAGGTCATTTGAAGTTAAGGCTGCCTATACCAAGGTTTGAATTTCATACCGTACCGGCTGATATATATTGGTATTGATTAATTTTGTTTCAGCTTAAATACCGATCGTACCGGTTAATATCGAACAGTACCGGACTACGTCTAAAATTAGTTTTTTCTTCTAGTATCGGTCAAATACCAGATGGTACTGAACTATTTTTTAATTTTTATATATTTTTAATAAATATATATATTGTACTAAATTTTTTGATGTGAAAAATAATACTTATAGGAATAAATCTGAAAACAGTATCCAATATCTCTTCGGTATTGATACTTACCGTATCAATAGAAAAATCAGTATTGTAGCAGGTACGATATCCAGAATCTTAATGCATAATGCATAAAGTCACTTGCATTCCTTCCAAATAAATTTCAAAATAGCAGCCAACTTAGGCCCTGTTTGATAACAGTGATAGATGGATGAGATTCGTAAGGAGATGAGATTAGGATTGAGATTCGTAATGAGAAGGGATTGATAATGAGTATGTTTGTTTGTGATGAGATTATTAATATCATGTTTGTTTGAGATGGGATTAGATGATGAGATTGGATTGATAAAAGAAATTGGTAATTAGAAGGGATTGATAATGAGAAGAGATTGTAATTGGATTACGAATACCAAGTCCCACGGGGTATTACTAATACCCCTATGAAGCTCACTACTAATCCCAACGGAGTAATAATCTGGTTATCAAACAAGGGTTTGGAAAGCCATTGAGATTGGTAGTTCAATCCCAAGACATAGTCCAGTTATCAAACGAGGACTTAAATACTTTTAAGGGTTGAAACTTGAAAGTTGTACTACCATGTAATAATTGTGTGTCCAAATAAAAGTTAAACTTCCGAAAAAAGACCATCTTTTAGGGACGGAAGTAGTAATTTTTAGGATGCGAAAAACATCCACACGTATATGCGAAAGCATTTTATTTTCGTTTGAAAAATAATATAACTATTTTATGATGAATTAAAATTTTGGAACGAATTAATTTTGAACCGAATACAATACTTTCATTCGGTGAGAACACCACCTAAGCACATAACAATGTTAAAATGCCATCCAAAACTATGTTAGAGCATCTCTCCCCTCACCCAACTACTTGAACAGATTTGAGTAAAAATTTTATTTGGTAGGAAGCAATCAAACGAACAAGTTTTGGGGCTAATTTGGCTTTAAAAATCAAATAGTAACTCTTTTTTTTCTTTATTCAAAAAATTTCGCATTTGTTAGTTTTGCGTCAATTTTTTGTGATTTATTGATTCGTTTCGGCGAGAGTAATCGGAAAAATCTAAAATTTTGATTGAAACTCATTTTTTTTTCCAAAAATGACAAAAATAAGTAAAATAAGTTATCTTTTTAACTTATTTTTGTCTTTATTCAAAAAAATTATGAGTTTCGATCATACATTTTTACTTTTTCGATTCCTCTCAACAGAATGAATCAATAAGTCACAAAAGTTCGATGCAAAATAAAAAAATGCAAAAAAAAAAAAAAAGTCACTTAACTTTTTGATTCAAACCATACACCTTCAATTTGAGTATACATTTGATTATATTAAGAGTTATTTTTGAAAACATCTCTCTAACTATCCACCAAATTTTTACTTAGTCCTCAAACTATCAAAATGTTTTATTTAGTCTTCCAACTATTGGCTTGCATTCTATTTAGTCCTTCCGTTAAGTTTCAAACGGCCGGCCACAGTAGGACGGCAAACTTTTTGTTTAAAAAAAAAAAAGTTTCCAACCACCAATTTGCAATCCTATGGAGTAGAAACGTGATTATGTGAGTTTTAGAGACAAAATTTGATTATGTCTCTTTAGAATTATATGATCAGAATAATAAGATCTTCACACCTATTCAAACGGATTAAAATTTGAGTACTTAATTTTTTGAGACGGTTTATATATTAAAAAATATAATTAAAAAATTAAGTACTCAAATTTTAATCCGTTTGAATGGGTGTGAAGATCTTATTATTCTGATCATATTATTCTAAAGAGACATAATCAAATTTTGTCTCTAAGGCTCTCATAATCACGTTTTTACTCTATAGAATTTGCAAATTGGTAGTTGGAAACTTTTTTTTTTAAACAAAACGGTTGCCGTCCTACTGTGGCCGTTTGAAACTTAACGGATGGACTAAATAGAATGCAATTCAATAGTTGGAGGACTAAATAAAACATTTTGATAGTTTGAGGACTAAGTAAAAATTTGATGGATAGTTGGAGAGATGTTTTAAAAAAAAAACTCTTATATTAATGACGTAATTGTAAATTTAAGAAAGAGAAAATAAACCTCAATTTGATGTATGAGTCAAAGGGTTGGAGTGATCTTTGGAGTACTACAGTAGTATTTATCCTGGGCCCCCTAATTCAAACGGGAAATAATTATAGTAGCGAAAAAACAGAGAAAGTCTGTTGTAGATAAAGTTGTTGCGAGGACATGCGGCATAGAAAAATCTCTCTCACATCACATGGCATTGATGAGGAGGAGGGGATCAAATCTTTAACTCCCTCCACTTTCGCAACCCCTTCCTCTCTACTTCACACACGCTCGCACTCGACTCAGCAGCGGAGCACCACGGGATGGCGTCGTCGTTCAGCACCGCCGCCTCTCTCTCATCCCCCAAGCTCGCTCCATCGCCGAACGCCCCTCTATCTCCTCCCGTGAGATCTCTCCCTCTCCTCTCTCCCCCCTCCTCCTCTCTCTTCCCGAGCCTCTCTTCGTCTCTGAAGCCCCCTCGCAGCGCTCCTCCGTTCGCTGTCAAAGCTTCTTCTTCTCCTCCAGCCTCCGTAGCCGAGTCCCAAGGCATCAAGGTCTCTCTCTCTCTCTCTCTCTCTCTCTCTCTCTCACACACACACACACACACGCACACACACACGCGCGTTTGGTAAGCTTAAGAGGATTTGGCTGTTGCTGACTAGTTGTGATTGAATTCGTTATCAGATTAAATCTGTTCCGACAAAGCCGATCGAAGGCCAGAAAACTGGAACAAGTGGTCTTCGAAAGAAGGTTTATCTTTTCCTCTTCTAATTGATGTGGTTGCTTTTTCTATGTTGTGGGATTAGAACCCAATTTATCATCGTTAATGTAGACCTTAGCCTTGGCATATAATAATCTGGGCCAGTGGTGGATGCAGGATTCGTAATGCGGGCGACCAAATTATATGTATTCATGATTTAACAACTAAATTATCATCCTTATGTAATAACAACACAATTTTGGGGGACCTTTCTTCGTAATTTTTACACACAAAACCTAAAAAATAGTAGAAATAGAGGAATAATTGGGAGGTGTGTGGGGACCTGAGACCCCAATTGAACCCCCTAGGTCCGCCCCTATCAGGGCCGACACTGTCACTTTGGAGGCCCAAGGCGAACTTGGAAAAATGAGGCCTTTATGCTATGAGCAAAATGATAAAAGGATAAGCCAACTTCAAAAAGCAATATTATTATTGTTCAACAAGATTAAAATTCAAAATTATGCTAGTTATTACACAAAATTGAAATAATCACTTAAAGATCGCTCTTCTTGCATTTTTAGAGGCTAAAGTACAAATCATGATTGTATAATCAATATTCACTTATTTGACATGCTCGTTTTGAATTATGAGTGCTCTATAACTTTATAGTTCTATATTTAATGAATACAACACAACTTTTTAGTGGCCCTCGCTTTTTAAAAAAATTTTGGGGGTCCAAGCCGAACACCTAACCTTTGCTCAGGGCCGGTACTAATAATAATCTTGACTGTCATAGAAGCTGATGTTGTAATCTTTTTCATTCGGCTAAATACTGCAAAGTGGTATTAGTTGTGTAACTTGTTGAATCTGGTGATTTCTTGTTGTGATTTGATTTTTTCTTCGTGCTAGTGTGAGGGTGTTTGCTTTGGTTCATCACCCATCATGAATTTTTGTTGAATGTGGATAGAATTTGCTGTTTTTTTTTTTGTTAGGTTAAAGTATTTATGCAAGAAAACTACCTTGCCAATTGGATTCAGGTTTGAGTTTCTAATTTTCTCAGAAGCTGATATTTCTTTATTTTAGGAGTCAGAGTATTGTGATTGTACTGATTCGTTTTTTGGATATCAAGGCATTGTTTAATTCGTTGCCCCCGGAGGATTTCAATGATGGGTTGTTGGTGTTAGGAGGTGATGGTCGATATTTTAACCGAGAAGCTGCCCAGGTGCTTCTGTGCATATACATAATTTTGCAAGTTCAACATATTTTGAATATTAACCTAAAAAGGTAGTTGCAATGGTTTTGCTTCTTAATGTTGCTTTAACGACAGATAATAATTAAGATTGCCGCTGGGAACGGAGTTGGCAAAATATTGGTTGGCAAGTAAGTTATCTGTCTCAGTTACAAAGTATTGTTGGACTTTTATCCATTTAGTGCAGGTCCGCAGGATGAATTCGATTCTAAAGTTTGATTTGTTTATGATTCAAGTAGTGTTTAGTGTTAGCGTTGAACGCTCAAAAAATTCAAAATGCCGTAATTATTTGTCCATTTTTGTGTACGTACTTCATCTGAAGAAAGGAAAAATTTATGACTGTAAATCAAGAAGGAAAACCTTTCGAACAATATGATCTTTTTGAACTGATTTTTTAATTTTTAATTTTCATAGTTGAGGAACATTGCTAACCCTTGACTCAACATATTGAAGACGGCAATCGTTTGATGCCGAAAGATACCCTTGTATAAAACAGAACTTCAGTACCAAAAGAAAGTTCTCCAGTTCCACACACTGTAACAGCTCATTTTTAAAATTGATTTTTCTTGAATGTAGGTAGTCTGGCTGTATGTGCTTTGTAGGGTGCAAGAGTGGTGTGAGTTCCACAAGCAAAATCTCTTGCTGAACAGGGTATTCTGATTTTTAGATTGTCTGTCTATTGTCTGCCTTGAAAGCCTAATGCCGTGTTTGGATGAGTTTTTGAGAAATTTTGTAGGCTTATGAGTGGAGAGAGAAATGAGAGTAATGATTGAAAATAGAGGTAATGATTGGAGAGAGATAGAGAGAGAAATGAGAAAAATGATTGGAGATAGGGGTGAGTAATGATTGGAAGCAGGGGTAACGAGTGTTTTTTAGTTGAGAATTTTTTTTTCAAAAAGCAATCCAAACAAAGCATAAGTCAATCTTGATTATTGCTGCTGTTCTCTTGTGTCGCCTGCTAGTTGCTACCAATGGAGAACGAAGTGCCAAACGAACATCACCCTTGTCTCTAATTGTTTGTTGGTGTTAACATCTGCTGTTAAAGTTGATCAATAGATGGTTTAAGACCAAACCTTGAAGATGAATTTGTCTACTCCTTGTTGATGTAGAACTCGAAGAGTAAATGATGTAGAGAAAGAACTGCGAATTCATGTATCCCTTAAATGTTGAGAGTTCATCTTCAATTTATCCATGCTCAAACGGACTTGTGAAACCAACATATGATTTGATGTTCTTCACATTATATCATTGGCATATATTATCTGTGAAACTACGTGAAAAAAAATACTAAGGAAACTCAAATATGAAATTGTGGTTCAATGCGTTTGGTACGAGTTTCTTTCACTTTACTACATAATGGATCCAGCCAAATGTCTTTACTCATCCTACAAAGACAAATGGATCGATTTATTTGACGTCTCTCAAGTCCTGGTGGAGAATCTCATTGTCCTTTCTGCTGTCTCTTTTTATTGTATATATAACCATGTGAGTCTACTTGATTGACTACATCACATAAGGAACTTATAACATCAGTTACAGTTTCGGACTTTCATGAGTTTTGGTTGGAGAAACTAAAGATGAACTATGATGGTTGCAGGGAGTGTATTTTGTCCACACCAGCTGTTTCCGCTGTAATCCGGAAGAGAAAGGTGAGATGTGCTTTTCGTCTCTGTTTGTGTATCATCCGTCACCTGTGTCAAACCCTTTTAAGTACCTTTGTCTTTTCTTTTCCACTAAAAGAATGTTGCTTTCACAGGCCAATGGTGGTTTTATAATGAGTGCAAGTCATAATCCTGGCGGACCTGAATATGATTGGGGTATCAAGGTGAATGCTTAGTTTTCATAATCATAGTCCTTAGACTAGTCTCAAACTCAAACATTTCCTTCTAAACTAGGGCCATCTGATAAATTTTACTACGCTTCTAAGGCATCACATTTGGTTGTAACTAATTCAATTTCAATTTACTGTCACTTTAAGATGATTTCATTGTTTCTTATGTTTTTGAACATAACCAGGTAGATAAAGTTTTCAGAAAATCCATGAGGATCAGTCCAAAGGATTAATATGTGTACAATTTGTAATGGAGAATTAATTTATTCCCATGAATAAACTCTCTGCTGGAAATAGTTGATGGATTTGACTCCCGCTAAATATTTTCTGACCAGTGCTGTTCGTTTTGTTGTTCATTGTGCAGTTTAACTACAGCAGTGGGCAACCTGCACCCGAGTCCATCACTGACAAGATTTACGGGAACACACTTTCCGTATGTATCTGCTCCAACATGTGTGCTTGGAATTCTTTTTCTGTTTTTGTTGAAGAGATGTGCTTGGAATTCGATGTTATCTGGTTTGCATGTTTACGAGAATTTCGCTTCTTGCTTTTAGATAAGGCAAATTCATAAGGTCTATAAGTTCTGAACTTAGCATTCTGATTGATGACATGGTGGTTGTTACTTCACCTACCATGTGAAGATGAGCTTATACCCTATGTAGCACCGACCATAGTTTTGAATATCGGCCGGTACGAACCGTATCGGCCGGTTTGTACCGGATTTTGAGACTTCCGGTTCGGATACAGGCCGGTATAACGGGGAGACTGAAAATCGCAACTGAACCGGCCGGTTCCCGATACGTATCGGTCCGTAACGGATTTGTGAACCGGTTCGGCCGGTTCAGACCGGTTCGTCAAAAAAAAAAAAAAAAAAAACAGAGCTGAATCAGTCCAGAGTCCAGACCTGTTCGTCAAAAAAAAAAAAAAAACAAAACAAAAAATAAAACAAACAGAGCTCCTTCTGGCTTCCACAGAGCATCAAGCATCAAACTATCAACTCTTTCTACTTTTCATAGCTTTTTTCCCAAAATTTTGGATCTTGTCTTGGAAAATAAGTAAATAACAACACAGCATCTGAAAGTTGAAAGCAAAATCCGATCTTTACCTGCCGTTGCTTTCTTATCTTCTCTTCTATCTTCATTCTTTCACAAATTTCTTCCTTCAACAAATCACTCTTCAAAATATTTCAAGAAAGGAAAAAAATTCCAACAAAATGGTTTAAGATTCTTGAGAAATGGATGGTATTCCTTGCTGATGCAGAGCATTTGTGCTGATTTGCTGAAGAAAACGGAAAAAGGAAAGAAAGGAATGGCTGTAGATTAACTTTGAAGGTTTTTCTTTCCATACTTTGATTTGGGGTTTTTTTGGTTTGGGGGAGCAGAGAGAGGGAGAGAAAGAGAAGAGAGAGAGAGCCGTGGCTGCCAGCTGCCTATTTCTTTCCCCTGATTACTTTAATGTGGTCATGTGGGGTTTTTTTTGTTTGGGGAGAGAGAGAGAAAGGAGAGAGAGAGCCGTGGCTGCATATTCTTTCCTCTGATACATTTTTTTTTTATCCACAGTTCCCCTGATACTTTGATTTGGTATTTCTCTCCTCTTGTTGATTTTGCGTGGCACAACTCACGATCTGTGGATGTTCGGACAAATAAGCCAAAATGGCTTATTTTTTATCCTTATTCAAATTTTTTTCGTATCACTTGGCTTATTATCAATTTTTGGGGGTTATTGCATCCTCACGACGAGAGGAGTCTAAAAAGTAAAAAATTTTGACCGAAATTCAATTTTTTTTGAATAAAGACGAGAGGAGTCTATGGTGTGTTTATTTTAATGTCTTCATTTTATTTTTGCTATTTATGTCAATTACATTGAAACTTATAATGTTGCATTTTTCTCATATTTGTAAAATCTTATTGACTTGCGGGTTTTGATAAATTATCGGATATTTCACATGAAGAGAATGGGCTATTACATGTCTTGAATTAATTAAAATGTGATAATTTAAGTCAATGTTGGGGGCAAAAGTATATTTTTCAAGTTTTATACATGTTGCTGATGATTTTTAAAAATTCACGACCGCGACACCCGATTCCCGCGACGTATCACCGATACGTCCTGATACCGATACACCGCGACCGATACCACGACGACGACCGATACCGCGATTTAAAACTATGGCACCGACACTCCAAAAGGGTGCCGTGTCCACGTATTGGACACGGGGACACGCCCAAATACGTATTGGACACGTGGCGTGTCCAATAATTTTTATTATTTTTTGATGGGGGACACGGCTGGGGGTCAAAATGTAATATAAATTTTTAATTTTGAGGGGTTAATATGAAATTTTTCAAAAATATTTGCGTTAAAACTGTAATTATGCCTTTATTTGGACCATGGTAATCTTATACATTCATATAGGACATGTCTTTATCAACAATGGAAGAAAAGAAATATATATGTATATATGTATTTATATATGTATATATATTTATTTATACACGTGGCGTGTCCTCCACCGTGTCCGTGTCCCCATATTTTTAGAATTGCCGTGTCCCGTATCCGTGTCCGTGTCCGTATCCGTATCTTTGTCCATGCTACTAGTTATACCTATATATCCTCGAATATATTCAAAAAGAGGGCATGAGCTGGATTTGAAAAGCGGTAATTGGTCAATTCACTTCTCGCTGGATTCGCGTGCAAGATATAAATGTATTTCGCAATTCATTTTGCTTTCAATTTTTTTAGTAACCATTGTTAAAGAAGAAGAATAATGTGCTTTCCGATGCTCTACGAATGAAGGAATCATGGTAATGTGCTCTTTGATGCCTTTCGGCTTTGATTTGGGGGCATGGTTCCGCAACAAAACGTCCCTTCAGCTCCTTAGTTCTTGGAGTATAGGGGGGCCACTGTGTCAGTGGTATTTTGAGAGTAGCCACTTTGTGCGCCAAAGGTTGGATTTGTCTCCAATCCTCCCCTGTCCGTACCCCCAATGGCTGGGGATTAGATGAGTTCTGTTATTGTTGTTGTTGTGTAGTTAAAGAAGAAGAATAACGTGTACATGCTAGCTTATAAATGGCATAATCTGATGGTTTTTCCCAAATATATATCATAATGATATATCTACATTCCATTTTGATATCTTTGTCAGATTTTAGTGTTTAATGTCACATTATTAACTTTTGAGAGCTAACAGAGCATACAATTGATCTGAGACTACAACATTTTTTGACACTTATGTTTGCTCCATTGAGTTGGTAAATGTAAGTGAACATTTAATTGCTTTAATAATTTGGTTTTCTTGGACTATAAACTTATCCACTAACAATTGTTTTCCCTATAATTTCTGTAACCATTGTATTGAAAACTGTTAAAGCATCCCACTCAAAACCAATTGTCAATGAGTGAAGAGGCCTTCCATGCTCATATGCTCTCACTCCCCCGCACATGCGACCTTGACTTTCATGTGGAGAGGTAAACAAAGGATCCATAGCATTGGAATAATAACGAAACAAGGTGCACTTATGGCACAAACAACGGGACAATCAATCAAGAGATTCTTTTCCAAAAGCCTCCTAAAGCCTAGCTTTGATACCATGTTAAAGCATCCAACTCAAAACCAATCGGCAATGAGTGAAGAGGCCGCTCAGTTTTAGAGGTTAAAATTGATCCATGTGGGACAAGCTCTAACAAAAACCTAATGATGTTACAAGAAATCATGAAAAGAGAAGAAGAATGAAACTACAAATTTCTCATCCTTCTGCCGTATTTTCTTCCCTTGTTTTCCATTATAAATTTGTAACCAAATAGCAAAATTGAACTTGGGGTCTTAAATGAAATGAGCGGACTCAAATCGGCAGTATTCAATGCGATCTGATAGTATGGTAGAAAGAAATATATGAATCGTTTTTCCTACCATACTCTCTATTATGGTATTTTTAGAGTGTATACTCGATAATAGAAGTTTAATATGGATCACTCTCCAATATTATCTGCATATATGATATGCAGATTTGCCTGATTCAGAGCTTTAAGCTCACACAAATCTTATAGAAGATCATTGTTGTGACATTAGATAGGACCAGTGAACATCTGAAACTTTTTAAACTTCAATATAGCTGCCCTTCCTTCTTTTGTTATGCTGCTTCTTTATTTTGATGCCTCATGTTGATATTCAGCTGAAAAACTAAAAGAACTCAAACTTTTTCTTTTACTACTTTGCCTCGTTAACATATTTTGCTGGTGTACATGTTTTGTCTGAATACATTGGTTGTGGAGTATTCTTTCTTCCTCGTTTCGTCAAACTATTTTTTTCCAGTGCACTAGTGCAATTTGCATCTCATCTGGTTTTTTGAGTCACTGCTTCTAGTGCCATTGGATAGTTTCAAGCAGCAACATGTCTAAACATGGTAGTTGATTGTTGGAGAAACTCATAAAGAACAAGTTATGCATCTAAGTTCAGATTGCACAAGTGTTATGCAGATATCTGAAATTAAGATGGCAGAAATCTCAGATGTCGACCTCTCTTCTCTTGGAGTAACTAACTATGGGAACTTCAGTGTTGAAGTAGTTGATCCAGTTTCTGACTATTTGGAGTTGATGGAGGTGAGGAAAGTATGCATACTTCAAGTTTTCTTTCGTTTGTCTTATGGATGGGAACCAATTAACCATATGAAATTTTGTGCAGAATGTGTTTGATTTCTCGCTTATTAGAAGTCTTCTTTCACGGGCAGATTTCAGGTATGACTTAATATCTGACTAAGTGGTAGCAATTGGCTTTGTGCATTGAGCAGTTCTTCTCCAGCGACGTGGTCCCTTGAACTTCTTTTTCCCCCCCAAAATTGGAGATCAGTGTGACAGTTGACAACCCTCACGATTATAAGAAGTTTATCGGACTAACTTGTCAACTAATGGAGTGAATTGAAATTACCTTTCCATATTTCATCGTTTGCTGTTTAGTTAAGCAGAAATTGTCCTTGGGATTATTTCCACGGAAACTTGGACTATAAGTTCAGTACTTCAGTTACACTGCTTCTCAAGGACTTCATCTCCTCTGTGCCCTCAAACCTTGCTTTCAAAAGTTCTATCTCAGTTTGTCACTAACCAGATCTCTGTTTCATTTTATATGGCTACCTTATTGAAGTTTAACCATAGAGGGAATGGAAGTTGCTGAACTAATTTGCCAAAAAATGTACTTCAGGTTTATATTTGATGCCATGCATGCAGTTACAGGTGCTTATGCCAAACCCATCTTTGTGGACAAGCTAGGAGCGAGTTCAGTATGTCTTACTTCAATATATTTTAATAATCACAATTTTCTAGTACTGAAGTTCACTAACGACGATATATTTGACACCTTCATGTAGGATTCCATTTCAAATGGAGTGCCTCTTGAAGATTTTGGGCATGGTCATCCAGATCCCAATCTCACGTAAGTGATACTTCTTGTGTAGATGAGATATGGCATTTATTGCAAATGGTCAAAAGCGATATTCATTTTGACTTGTTCCGTTAAACAGATATGCTAAGGATTTGGTCGACATCTTGTTTAGCGGGAATGCCCCTGATTTTGGTGCTGCAAGTGATGGTAGGTTGGAAAATTGAAAGAACCCGAACTTATATCTAATAGTTTTTAACATTTCTATTTTCTCCAGATTTTTAAAAGTTTCCATATTATACTTTACATTGTATTGTATGTGAACCTGACTGTTCTAAAAAATAAAAAGGAGCAAAAGAGGGGAAAATGAGGATAAACAGTAGAAGTTTGAATGCAAGTCAAGAGTTGCGATGCTTTCAGTGATGTTTGACGAGTCACCACTTCAAGTACATCAGATTAATGAACCTTCGACTAGAAGGAACCATTTTTATCCACACACTCTGCAATGGCATATTCATTCGCTTTATTGCGGAGAGGCCAAGTCATTTCAGTGTAGTCTCCGATCTTGCTTCTGTTGTCTTATGAACACATTCTGTCCTTTTTTTTGCAGAAGCTTTCACAAATGCAGTTCATTGTGTTAGACTTGTCCCACATCGCTCATCTAAGTCAGCCAAGCTTGGTTAATAAATTCTAGAGGCTACTCCACCTATTGCCAATTGGTTTTAGGTTGGAATCCTCCAAGAAATCTAACATAATATCAGAGCTAGGTCTTGGGTGGTCTCACCTTTCGTGGGAAAGTCTCTATCATCTCTGTCGCCCGAGTCAGTCAGTCACCTCCACGTGCATCCGGGCTGCACGTGAGGGGGAGTGTTAGACTTGTCCCACATCGCTCATCTAAGCCATCCAAGCTTGGTTAATAAATTATAGAGGCTACTCCACCTATTGCCAATTGGTTTTAGGTTGGAACCCTCCAAGAAATCTAACACATTGTACTATCTTCATGCATGAGCTCCTCCTCGTCAAAATCAACTTCCTTGCTCTAGCTACTCATTATTGTACCTGAATTTGTCTCTATACTCAACTTTGGATCATACACCTTGACACGCTCCAACAGCGATGCGTGTACCGAGTCCATGTAACATAGTGAAGCACTATTTTGCACAGGGCTCAACCTCAACTTGCTCGATAAACTCATATATGTTCTGGCTGAACCACTAATCTTTCTTGGTTCTCTCATGCAACTATTCCAGTTCAGTTCACAAGTTAATTGCTACTCCTTCGTATATTTTTACCCGCCGGAGTCTCAGTCTCATCATTCAAACTGAAATAAGTATCACGCTCATTTATCGATACTTGCCATCGTCGTGCTTCAAAAGTTCCGTTTTGGCTAAACAAACTTGATCTATGTAATCAAGGGTATGGAGACAGTTGTCGTCCTGTCAAATCCGGTTAAGAATGCTAGTATTGGCGAGAATGAGGTATGACAAGCTATTCAGATCCGAGAATCACATGTTTTATGCATGTCGTTTTGGTGTCACATCCCATATTTGTATTGGAGTAAGGATTTGATTGTAGAGTTAAGGTAGAGTTGTTGCTTTGTGGATGCTAGGCAGTTATGATAAAAGAAAGAAAGAAAGAAAGAACAAAGATGCTTGGCAGTTATTGGTTTATTTGTTAAAAAAAGCAGGCAGGGTATATACTTGGCACTTGGCTGTACTGCTTAGCATTGAATTTGGTCCCTTCACTGTTGTAATTGTTTTGTAAATCATTGTGCTGTACTGCTGTATGATAGTAGAAGTTTTATGTTGGACGCAAATGTGATGAGATATGATTTCTATGGTTATCCAGGTGATGGTGACAGAAACATGATTCTTGGTCGAGGTTTTTTTGTCACTCCTTCAGATTCGGTTGCAATTATTGCAGCCAATGCTCAAGAAGCCATACCATACTTCCGGGGTGGCCCTAAAGTAAGATTTTTTCTGCTGCTTTTACTTTTTCCCTATACCTTTTCTTCCTCTAACATAGACACAACTTTTCGTCCTTCCGATCTTGTAGGGTTTAGCTCGATCAATGCCAACAAGTGGTGCTCTTGATCGTGTTGCTGAGAAGTTGAATCTTCCCTTTTTTGAGGTTTAGTACTGTCTTATCTCTTTTATCACGATGACTTAGATTAGTAGTTTCCTACGAACAGTGTGGTTATATTTACAGGTTCTTACAAACTACGATCTTGAAATGGGCATATTGTTTTCAGGTTCCTACAGGTTGGAAATTCTTTGGGAATCTTATGGATGATGGAAAACTGTCGATCTGTGGGGAAGAAAGTTTCGGAACAGGCTCTGATCACATTCGTGAGAAGGATGGCATATGGTACATATTAATGTCTAGTGAGAATTTTCTTCTTATGTGGTGTTAGTCAACTGGTTCTGGCCTATCACTCGCAAGAGTTTTCATGGTCTAAACAAGACTGAGCTAAGTCAAATGTAAATTTGAAATTGAACTATAACTCTGGCTCAGATTGGAACCTCAGTTAAAGGCGTTTTTCTTTTGTCAAAAAAATCTTTTTATTTCTGTTTGTTTCTTGCAGCTAAATGTAGGTTTCCTTATCTAAATAAGACTGACCTGATTCAAATGTCATATTGAAATGTTGAGCGGGATTCGTAAACATAAACTCTGTATTTCCTATTGACAGGGCTGTGTTGGCTTGGCTTTCAATACTTGCATATCAAAACAAGGATAAATCTCCTGGGGAGAAATTGGTTTCTGTCTCTGATGTTGTAAAGGAGCATTGGGCTACATATGGAAGAAACTTCTTTTCTAGATATGATTATGAAGTAAGCTTTAGTGAATCGTATTGCAGCAGCTTGAACCTTTTTATTAGAGTGGAGCTTCAGCGTTTTCTCTGAGGTAATATTCTGACGTTAACTCCATATTCAGGAATGTGAATCTGAAGGAGCCAACAAAATGATAGAATATCTTAGAGATATGGTTTCTAAGGGCAAGCCAGGTGATAAATATGGTAAGTTTGGTTTGTCCAAATACATCTCAACTGCAGTCTTTATTTCGATTTACAAGCTAAAGATGGTTCCTGTTGTAGGAAGCTATGCTCTTCAATTTGCAGATGACTTCACATATATTGATCCTGTAAGCTCAAGCACTTCAGAAGATACTTATCATTTGTAAACCTAGTCAATTGTCCTGTGGAATGAAACCTCAAAGCCACTCTCTGGATTTGTCTGTTTCAAATCTTTTGCATTCATACAGGTAGATGGCAGTGTGGCATCCAAGCAAGGTGTTCGCTTTGTGTTTAGTGATGGATCCAGGATAATATTTCGTTTATCGGTAATGCATAATTTATCTAATTTATCTTCTATTCTCTAATTCTTGCTTCTCTCTTGAGGATTCATCTGCAGGGAACTAGTACTGCTACTAAGACTAGTACTTGTTGTTTTTCTATATACTGTCGATATAAATTTCGATTTTGGATAGATTATGCATCACTGAGGTGGAAATAAATAAGTATTTGGAATTTGCAGGGGACTGGTTCTGCTGGTGCAACTGTGAGAATGTACATTGAACAGTTCGAGCCGGATGTTTCGAAACATGACATGGATGCCCAAACTGCACTAAAACCATTAATAGGTTAGTTCATTTGTCATTTCAATGAGCTTACTTAGCAACATATTCACTTTTTTTTTGGGGGTCACGTCATTAGATCTGGCGCTCTCTGTATCAAAGTTGAAGGACTTCACTGGAAGGGAGAAGCCTACAGTTATTACATAGAGCATAGAGCTAAGTGTCTGATGTTAATCTCACACGAGGATGCTGCATTATAACGAATATCGAATCAGGTTGGGTATCATCCCATTTTTTCCTTGCATGTTATATTATTTATGTGTTCTAAAGGAAAATTTTGTGCCGGTTTCACATTTGCAGTTGCCCACTAGATATAAGAATGAAACCTTGTAAATACGTGGATGTATATGTTTTTAAATAAAATTTCCATCTCTTCATAATGGTTTCTTTATTCTAATTCTGTGGTTGGCTTAGTACTTGATTCAGGATGTACCTTCCTCACCTTTTGGCATCTAGAATTCTGATTGTGCACAAAAAGACAAAGCCAATTGTCATTTAAATCCACAGATTTCTGAACTTAAGCTTTGGACTGTTTGTGCAATATATTGTTGTGATAAACGTCCTGCAGATTTTGGACTATACAGACACTATCGAACATTATCTTTTGAGCAAGAATTGGTCTTTTGTTTCTCTACAATCTCTTGTCTAACAGTCACTAGGTCAATTGACATTGTTAACTGTCTGGAAGCTAGCTGCTTAGAAATTTGCGACTCATCTCTGCCTTATTTCGTTATCTTATAATAACTGTAGGTTCTCGTCATTGATCTTGGCCTTCTAATGTTCTATTTATGTAGGCTTTCATTTTCTCACCTGAATACTGTTATCTGCTGCTGATGTATCTCATAGTTTTCAGGAGTGTTATATGGTTGCTAACCCCCTTCTTGAGCTACCTTCGCAAGACTCTTCCTTCTGCGTCTTTTCACTTCTCAAGGAGAGAAACAAGATCAAGAGTAATGATTTTTTGTCTTTTCCCTCTTGTCCTCCTGGTAGACCCTTTTAAGTGTAAGGTTGACCAGACATAATTCAAGAATGGGTAAATGGTGTCTTAAACCCTATCTTTGAGTTTGACAATAAAATGCAGGTTATGAGAGAGCATGTAAGTTACTGCCATTGGTAAGATGAACAAATTCTTGGTTCAACAGGGACACCATGCTACTTGTGTATGCGGATCAATAGGAATCCCTAAGACAACTAGGAAGCCCCAAATCTGGTGGGCTGTGACTTTGTTGTCTTTTCTTTACTAACTAGTCCTCACCGGCCCATTGAAAGAATCTAAATAGTCCAGTCCATTAGCATGTGGCCATTGCGCCCATTATCGTCTATACTTTGACTTTGACGGGCCATATAAGACATTCTAGCCTTGTGTGTGCTTGAGTACAATTGGCTTCCTGATGATGAAGCATCACCTCTCCTGGTGGCTTTTGGCTAGTCATATCTCCATGATCAAGTTCGTCCATTGGCAAATCCCCACCGCTGCTTATGGGAAGCCTAGTGTGTAACCAGGACAAGAAAGATCACCATCTTCACCTCAAAAAGTTTGTCCCACAGTTCCACTGAGTTTTCTCCCCGTTTGCCATAATTCATAAGCAGGACAAAAATTAACTCCTCCACCCCAACACTCCCAAGTGACATGTTGGTGCAACATGCACTCATACGTGGGGTCAATCGTGGGGTGGCTCGCTTGTCCTCGATGATGTGGAAAGGTGTGCTTTTTTTCTGACATGACATTGTTTTGTGTTGTTATCAGACTAAATTCCTTTTTCCACAAAAGGGGACATACCCCTGGAGACAGATTCAGGGAAGTGTTGGCATTCTTTTGGGAAAAGCACCAAGCCCTAGACTACATAGGTTTTGTGTACTTATGAATTGAAAGTTTCATGATCTTTTCAAATTTAGATGACCGTATTTTGTTTAGGAGTTTGATGGTTCAATTATGGTCCATGACTATAACTTAAATGCGATAACTTATTATACAATTCTGTCAGTTGGAAGGAACCACTGTATTTTTCACATGGATTAGTTTGGTAAAGGTTAACGTCCAAGGTAGTAGGATAGAGAACAATATCAAGGGCAGATTTGGTAATGTCATTATACATGACAAGGTTGCCGCGGAAATTTTGGTCAGGACAGTTTTTGTTAGGTATTATTGCTGTTAAGTGCTACCTTTGAATGCTTTGTTTTCTTTTGGTCATGGGTGATGGTTCCTGGAGTTGATCATCTGGTCTCTACAATCTATGTCAAGGGGTGCCGCTTAACATTACTGCAATTGTCATTCTTATCAAGGAGAAAAGAAAACGAAGAAAATAGAAAGGCATGTTGCTCACACGTGGAGAAACAAAAAACGTAGTCATATACACGGGGAGGTGAATCCAAGGCATCTCGTAGTAGATATGTGACCACCTAGATTAATTCATTAGTAACTTGTGCATATCAAGTACATAGACCGCTTGATTTTTGCTTTTTGCTTCCATAGGATGCCAATTTCTTCATTATTATTATTATTGTTTATGTTTTTTGTAGGCAACCCCCGGTAGGTATCGATTTATTAGGAAGATGGAAGTGTAGCACTGGAATCAGGTGCAGGAAGGGAAACTATACCTGACAATAGGGGTTGGAAATATTAAGCTGTTTTCCTGTTGCTCTTATTATCCTTGAGAAAAATGTCTAAACCAACCAAAGACCCAACAGGCTCAATGGCATTTTGCCAGAAAGAGAGAAAATACGTGTATGGGGGTTCACTGTTTGCCCAGAAAAGGCTAGAAGATGATTATTGTGGGGGTTTTATTTTTCCTTGAAAAGGACTAAAACCAAACTAAACCGAGTCTTATGTCTCAATCACTTGGGGTCGGCTACATGAATCATTTTCCTCCATTGAGCTGTGTCAAGGGTCACTTGTTCACACAAACCTACTATACTCATATTGTTGCACACCGCAGCATTTAATGTCAATTTAGGTCTACCCCTTTCCGTAGCATTGCTACCCAAAGCTATCCTATCCGCTCTCTTAACTACTGCATCACCTGGTCTACGGTAAATATGCCCAAACCACTTTGGTCTATTTTCTTTCAACTTCTCTTCTAGGAGTTCTACACCTACCATCTCACGAACCGTTTCATTTCTAATCTTACCACTCATCCACCTCGACATTCTCATTTTCGCTACACTCATTTTGTTCACCTGTTGTTTCTTAATAGGCCAACATTCTGTCCCGTAAAGCATCGCTGGTTTGATAGCAGTTTCATAGAATTTTCCCTTCAACTTTATGGGTACCCTCTTGTCACACAGTACACCAGTAACGCTCCTCCACTTGAGCGACACCACTTGGATCCTATGAGTCACATCATCGGCAATTTCTCCATCTCTACTAATAATTGAGCCTAAGTATCTAAAATGATCACAGAAAAAAAAAGGACTGATTTCCATTAATTTAGATCTAACTAGGTGTTGAGGTACTGCTCTAGCAAAAGGGCAACAAACTTTTGACCACCATAGTTGAAACCAAAGCTCTTTAAACCACCAGAAAAATCCAAAACCAAAATCAATTGAGATTGTCCTTGCCCCCCCATCTTTAATAAGAATCAAATAAATCCCTTACTAGAGACCCACCAATAAATAATGGTGTAGACAAGAGAAAGTTAGCCATCTTTTAGTGGATAAAGACTATGGGATAGAACTGTGTTTGTCCTAAATGTGACACACTCTCGTGCTCTTAACTTTTGTTATAATAGACCATGGATCCAACCTTATTGGGTCAATCAGTTTCATGGGATTTTGTTCTTGAAGAGAACTCATTTGCCCCACCTTTTGTCTGAATGACATTGTGACCACTCCACCATCATGTTAGTTGCCTCGGGTGATGGACCTTGGTGTTCCCTCCCTCTTCCCCACCTATTCCAGTGTTGCACTGAACAATTTGGGATGTTTGATTGTAGTGGACATGTGTAGAGACACTGGCACTTTGAATGTAGTTCTACGTCTTTTGGGGATTTTTGTTTTTTGTTTTTTTGTTTTTGTTGTAGTTCTAGGATGATTTGGAGCATTATTAAGGAATAATTTTGTGACTAAATGTACAAGCACAAGTTGTTAATCTGCACGTTACAAATGCAGATGTGCATGTGATTCAGATTATACGGACAACATACGCACTCACACATTTACAGAACAAAAGTGTTTAGGTTTAACGTAATTCCGATACTTGGTAAAGAAATTCTGAAATAAGTTATTGATGAACCCGTGGAGGGTGAATCTTATGAAGTTTAGATCTGGTGCTGAAGATGTTACTTTCTTCCGGGGGCATGTTTTTCTAATCAGGAAGGGAATTGCTAATGCTTAAAAAAGGAAGGCAAATGCTGGACGAAGAATAAGTTGTTCAATGTTATAGTCGAAACAAGCACAATATTTAGATATAGAAGGAAAAACGGAATACACAGAATGTGGTGAAACACTATAGTGTAGAATTGAAAACAGTAACATAAAAAATCAAACCGCAGGACAGAGAAGGTCAACAGATTTTTTTGACACAGAATTTCAATTTCCTGAAGAGAAATCCTAAAGTTTTCTGAGAACTTTCAGACCAGAGTAGATCCCCCGTCGTAATATTTCTCTAAAACTCATGGCGAAGACGGGTGATGGCCTCTATGTAATATTGGATAGAGCTCTAGTCATTAAAATACTATTGCATATCACAAACAAAGTCAGTGGAAGTGGTGAAGGAAGACTAAATCAATGTAATAAGGAAGTTTTGGCTTTAATGTCTTGAAATGGTAGTTCTATATCTACTTGACTTCTGTTGTCTCCTCCGTTCTTTCTGCAAGTTAGAATTTGCCCAAAGCATACAACATTTTGTGACCCAATAATGATGTCTAGTTGTCTACTTAAGAATGGCTACTCGAAATTAGAAGTCGATCAGAACACATCTCATTCTAGTTTAGAATCAAATGTACCTTTTTCTCTTTTACTTTTGCT
The DNA here is from genome assembly GCA_014282245.1 of Rhododendron simsii. Classification (NCBI taxonomy): domain Eukaryota; kingdom Viridiplantae; phylum Streptophyta; class Magnoliopsida; order Ericales; family Ericaceae; genus Rhododendron; species Rhododendron simsii. Next base: position 29,363,742 of record CM024955.1, on the reverse strand, counting down.
CCAGTAGATACCATAAGAATTATGCTTGAAAAACTCTAGTAGTATCAATCATGTCCTGATTTTGATGATTCTCACCGTCAGAAGCATGTGGTGGTATTGTCGGTGATGGTTCACCATATGGGATATGCACGAGGGATTATCAACGAGATCTAACTGTCCACGATCTTCTTAGCTAGTGGTGAACTTATCTTCTGAGTTGTTAAGAGTTAATTCATTCTCCACAAGATCTTGTCTGTTTGTGCTAAATCCATGTGATTAATGGGCAATCGTTTGATTTGAACTTCTCCTTTGCAAATAATTGATTCGCGATTTTTGTTCATTTCATTATATTGCATTGCATTTTGACATGATACCATCACCAGATCTTTACATGAATTGCTTGACGTTACTGACATTTACTCGTGATATTGTTGGTTCCATCTTTCTTTACCTAGATTTACCTAGATTTTTATATAGGAGCCTGTTTCAACATTTGTTCCATAGTAGTTTGTCAAGCTCCACCCTCAACATGTTTCTTCACTAAAAACCCTATTTACTCCCCACTTTCCCTAGTCAATAGATGTCTTCAGTATGATTTTGAAATCACAAATATTGTTGGACTCTGGTGTTGATATGCGCTCTTCTGTGTTTGTTTCCACCTCTGACACCATCTGAATGCACTGTTAGTCATACCCTTTGTCCATTCTTTTGTATAGAATAGATGTGGTGGAGCTTGTCCAAACAAGTCAAATGGTCTATCAGTTTTCATGTTGTAGGGGTTTTTTTTTTAATTTATTATTATTTTTTTTATGGGTATCATTTACAATTTTAAAAACAACAGTTAGTGTTGCTTGGGGCCGACCCTGTTTCTAGGACATTCCTGTAGAACAAGACAACTGCTTTTGAAACCACTTCTATAGAAAAACCAACCCCTTTATGCCAAAACAAGCACCAGTGGGCATTGTCTGTGTGCCCATTTCTTACAGTTTTCAACCGCTCCCACCACCAAATTATCGTACCCACTTCAGGGAAAAGTAATCGGTCTAACTAGAAGGATAAAGAGCGAAGATTTACTATATATGGTCGCTACATGCCATGCACTTCCTAATTTTAGCCTTGCAATCCAACCTGGTCTGCTCTGCTCTGGTCTACCACCTCTGAGGGGTCTACTACTGTTGGAAAATTGGAGTGAACCCTTCTTTCTTTTTGTCCATATGCTTTGAGTTTTTCTGATACGTGATTACCCACAACTCTTCTCTTCTTGACCCTTGCGATCTCTTTTCCCCGCCCCTCCTTTTGCGCTATAATTACGTCATATATTTTTGGGTTTATTTGCGTTTGGTATATGAAGCTGTCTCCTTAGTCAAATATCATTCATTTTGAAGGCCTCTCTGCTCTATAAACTGTTCCCCCTCCAAGCAATTTGAACTGATTCGCCTCAGTAAAGAAAGTGATTCTATCTTCTCTACAGGATCCTGGATGTGGTAGATCGAAACACAAGTCAAAGTGCTTCATAATGTCAATCACGAGTTTGATTGTGGTTTACTTTGAGACATGACATCTTTTTTTGGGTGAAGGTTGACTTTTCATTTCACGTGTACCTTTGTGCATTCATAGTTAGGTTCCACCATCCTGTACGTGCCCATTTAGAAACTTTTATGTATCCCGGTATACAAGGGAGGTTCGTATCCCCTCCGGAACGTTTTTAATTTTTCGGCCATTTTCCGATCACATATGGATGATCGGCTCCGTTTAGTTTGTAGAGTTCGGTGAGAACTTTAATCATATCAAAAATCGTGTTCATCGGACTTTAGTTGATTAATGATCTGCACACATGAAAATTGCAAAAAAATAAAAACTGGGTTTCAATTCAGTGTGTTTTTTGACCCAATTTTGGTTTTCTTCAATTTTCACATGTGTCGATCATATATCTAATAAAGTCTAGTGAACATGATTTAACAAAGTCTGATGAACATGATTTTTGGTACGATTAAAGTTCTTGCCAAACTCTACAAAATTAACGGAGTCGATCATCCAAATATGATCAGAAAATGGCCGGAAAATTAGAAATTCTCCGGAGGGGATCCCAACCCCCTTGTATAGCGGGGATACATAAAAGTTTGTCCGTGCGAGACCATATCTGTCCTTTGCATGTTGCACCTTAGTTTCTGGTCTCTCTCTCCATAGAAAGCGCATGTGAGTGAGTGGGTTAAATTACAGACATGGTCTATGTGTTTTTCTTTATAAATATCTATATGCACGTAAACTGTTTATGCGATACTTATATACGCAGAATCAAAACAAAAAGGTGGGGGATGTGGAGATATGTGACACTCTATTAGGAGTAGTTTTGAGAGAAGCATAAAGAAAGGAGGGGAGCATATAAAATTTTACTGCAATTCTTGCTAGTCTTTTTTCTCTTTAGGCAGTAATTTGCAGAAGATGAAATTAAGGTAATTGAATAATTCCATATCAAATTTCGAGCATAATTTAGTTCCAGAGGATTTTTTTTTTTGTTTTTCCTTCCTATTTCTTAACTGCACATTTGTGGGAATGAGTGACTACCTTGGTACGATGACCCTACAACTGGACATTGTACATACAGTGGTAAATAGATGTTCTCTTCTATATTGAGTGCTTACGACGGAAGATGGTACTCTTGGATGTCTAGTCCGAAGCGTAAGACTTTTTAGTCGTTTGTAGAATAACTTGGTAAGACCGAGATCGTACCACAGGGAGCTCGAATATAACTAATTCGGATTGTAGGCTTTATGAGAGGTTTGCGACGTTTAAACGGTCAATTGTTGGTTTTGCTTTTAAAGTGGAAATACTCTAATGAAAAAGATTAGAAATGAGGTTTTAAACTTGATTAAAAGGCGGCAAGGTCGAGGGGATTAAACCACTTGTGACTCAACCATTAATCGTTTCTTTTTAACAACTCAAGGACAAGACATAGACAATCTTGAACTCGAAGCACTCAACGTTAAAGTCAAGCACAATCATGGACTTAGTTCTGAAAGGTTAATCTCATTTAGTAAACATTTAATTCAAACACCAGGAGCGTTAAAGCTCCAAGCACCGTGTGCGACAAGTAGGTTAAAACTCCGGCCTACACAATCAAAAAAGGAAACAACTTTAAGGTTTGGCCGAAAATAAGAGATTAAGTCTTTCCCTCACTAATCCATGATCAAATTATAGTTAAACCATTAAAATAATTAAGGCATGGGATGGAGATCACCCCATGACCAAGTCTAAAAAAAACTACTCACACATGCTTAAAGAACAAGACATGGTAAGAAAAAGAGTCAAGAGATTTAACTGATAGAAATGAAAACAAACTTGATATTAAGAAGAATCTAGCCTGTACGAACAAATTTAATAAACGAAAAATCAACAAAATGTAAATATCTTAAGGAGTTCTCGAAGAAATACACTTGAGAAGTTTGAAGAACAACTATGGAAAAACGTAGAGCAAAAACTAGAAAGTTAGGCCTAAAGCTAACTATATGACCATCCATCTCATAAAAGGCATACAAGCCTATTTATATTTATTTGGCTCAAAAGTTAAGTTGCAAAGGACCAAAAAGTCCCTCAAAATATCCCATAAACATTCCATAAGTGGAAACTTTTTATAAATGGAAGATTGAAAAAGTTACAAAAATCTGCAGATTTTTCCAGGTTGTACCAGTACTGGCATTTTCCTTGTACCAGTACAGGTGTTTTTGGACAATTTGGACAGCCTCTGGACTAGCTGTACCGGTACTGGCATTTCCTCAGTATTGGTACAGGTCTTGCTAGATAGATTTTTGGGCAACTTCGTGGGTTCGTTCCGGACACTCAAACTCAGATTTGGGTGTTATTTGGACCGTTGGAAAACTCATTGAGTCTAATTTCTAACTGAAATGGTTTAGATCCAAGATAATTTATACATCAAACGATATGATGATTATACCCTCAGTTGGTCGGAAGATGAATTACTTTGATAAAATCCTCGCTTCTCCCTCACTTCCCTTGACTCTTGGGCATCTTTTCATGACTTTTCAGGAACCATAACGGGGTGACATGTGGCCTTGGGCACTTGGTTGCACCCAAAGCATTCCTTTGCGTTCAAACGTGCTATATTCACACTGTTTACCTGAAACACACAAAAACCTACCCTACGTGTAATATCGCATAAAATAACAACATATATGTGCAAATACAAAATACTAGAGAACTTAAGCACTAAGAATATGCATTATTGAGTGCTTATCATTGAGCTTAATAGGTCTCACGTTACAAAATAGGGAAGTGATTTTTACTCTCATTTTTATAAGAAACGGTTTTTTCCTTTCCGAAAACTGTGTTTTTTCAACTTATATAGAAACTGTTTTTTTTTTAAATGTGTGTGTGTGTGTGTGTGTATATATATATATAAATCGTTTTTTTTTTCAAAAACCATATTGTTTTTTAAACTGTTATTTTGAAAAAAAAAAAATCAAAAACAATTTTCTCGTTCTAATAAACAATTTTTATTAGTTTGAAAACTATTTATAACAAATCTATTTTGTATGTTTACGATTTTTAATTTTTTTGGTAGTTTGAAAAGGTGATTGGACAAGTTCTGATTATCCAATTTTGATTATGTCATTATGAATTTTTACATTGTTAACTTTAAGAATCTCTTAAATGGACAACAAAAAGATGAGACGATAACTTTAGCTTAGACCAATGTGGATGCTTAGTAGTCATTTCTTGTTTAGAAATCATGCTTAGCTCTGTAGTGGGTGAAAGATAAGGGTAGCTAACTCATTATGGATGGTGCTGTTTCAAATTTTCAATGACATGATATCCCTTAACTGCATGGACATGGTTTCTGTCATTTCTCGGGAAAATTGATTCCAATAGATGAACGCCCTGCTGTCTCTTCCTCATACGTACGGCCGCGGGGTGCTAAGTTGGTTTTGCAATCATTTCGTGAGCATTTCGACTTTGGAGACTCAGATTTCGAGTTCTAAGTTTGGGTTTTGACTCTTGAATTGACCGAGAGAATGTGTTCCTGAGCCCTGTAACGGCGACGGTGGAAGCGTCATGATGCAAATTCAATAGTGATATTGGGACAGAAATTATATCCAGTGAAGTTCTTTCACCCACATCCAAGAGTGGAGTATTGAGTATGACATCGAAGAATCGAAGCTGAGCGGCTTTTCTTTTATTTATGCTTGTTGCTGTGTATTTTGTTTTGTTTTGTTGTATCTACTACGCCCTCCGTCTCAATTTAATTGTCATTTTTTAGAGTTCGTATCACTTTCAATTGATTATATCTTATAATTTAAAATATTTTAGGTGATTTTGAAAATATTGTATTATAAAACAAATCGAGATCTATCAAACAAGATCCATATTGGATATAAAATTTATTACCAATTTAAAGATGTCAATAATTTTTTTATCCGGTTAGAATAGAACTGAAACAAGTAAATTGGGACGGAAAGAATATCGAGTTTTAGTTTATTGTTATAGAGGAGCAAAATTAAAAGCTTAAAGAAAACAGTGATAAATCTCCACAATCTCTGATGGAGTATATGGACAATACTAATCATTAAAAGCAGTGCAATTAACATATCTCATAGATCTTTTGAACAAAAGATGGGAAAATTTCTTTTATATCCCTTCGACTTTGATCAAAAATTTATTTTGAACATTTACTTTTCAATTTCGGCATAAAAATACTTTGACTTTTCAATTTTTTTCAATATTATTCTTTAGAAGGAATCCATTTTCTTTGAATCCTACTGTAGGGACTGACTGTGACGCCGGGCCGTCTCCAGCCACCAAACGGCCAATCCGAACCGTCCAAAAATTCTATAAAAAAAGAAAAAGAGGGGGTTAATATGGGAATCAACGGCATCCAATGTTATATAGGATGTTTGATCCAAACATTATATTTTCGTGTATATATGTATATATCCCTAACGAAGAGATATATACTTTGTACTTTGCGCTTCATAACGAAGAGATTATTTACATCATATATGAAGTGCAAAGCACAAACTCAGAATACTATATTAATTGTGAGAGTCTACGAGGCAACCTAGTCTAATGACTCAATCTATACAAGAAATAAGCCCATTACAGGTTAGAAACAAAGAAAAAAAGCAAAACATTTCTAAGCAAAGAACACCCATAAACATGTGAAGAGATTCAAATTTTTTATATACTAATGAGATGCAAGAATTCTGACCTTAGTCAAATACACGCTACTTGACATAAAGGTGGGGGTTGGTAAATAGGGGTGCGATTAGCATTGCTGTCCCTCTAACAAACGCCAAATCCCATTGGGAAGCGCTGCCCTGGCACAACTTTAACTAAAAGACAACACAGGAAATGGGGACCTTCACGTAATTTGTCCATTCACAAACCCCATCTTGCAATTACGATTTCCCAAACCCCTTCCTTGCAATAATACTCTCTTTTGTTTGCATCCTTGGGGCTTTGGGGGAGAGAGAGAGACCTATAAAATTCCAACTTTTGTTCACCCATTTCCCCCCATGAACGGTATTGTTGGCTCTTCCCTCCCTCTCCTCATTTTCTCTGCCTTCAAACCTCTCTCTCTCTCTCTCTCTCTCTCTCTCTCTCTCTCTCTCTCTCTCTCTCTCTCTCTCTCTCTCTCTCTCTCGTTCACGACGTTCAGTATTATGCTGGAAAACCCACCTAATGCAATGACAATCAACTGCATAACGAACAAACCAATGACTCAGCCACATAAGGAAGAGCAAAGGCCTTTAGTTTTCGACGCCTCCGTTCTCCAAAACGAGGCCAACATACCCAAACAGTTCATATGGCCCGACCACGAGAAGCCCAGCGCCTCTGCGCCGGAGCTCCTCGTGCCCCTCGTTGACCTCGGCGGCTTCCTCTCCGGCGACGCGAGCGCCGCTGAGGAGGCCTCGAGGCTGGTGGGGCAGGCCTGCCGGAAGCACGGGTTCTTCCTCGTGGTCAACCACGGCGTGGACCCTGCGCTCGTGTCGGACGCTCACCGCTACATGGACTCGTTCTTCGAGCTGCCGCTCTGCGAGAAGGAAAGGGCGCTGAGAAAAGTCGGGGAGCATTGCGGGTACGCCAGTAGTTTCACCGGAAGGTTCTCTACCAAGCTTCCCTGGAAAGAAACTCTTTCTTTCCAGTATTGCGCCCAGGAGAACTCGTCTAACATTGTCCAAGACTATTTCAAGAAGACAATGGGCGAAGAATTCGTCCGGTTCGGGTAATATAGCATTACCACTTATTAGTCTGAAATTCTAAGAACCCCAGAATTGGTTGAGGACCACACAAGCTGATCCGAACATTCGGTTAATAAAAAATAAAGAAAATTTTCTCAAAACTCAAATTGCAAAAGTCTCTAAAATTTCCTTTCCTTTTTTCTTATGTGTAGGAAAGTTTACCAAGAGTATTGCGATGCAATGAGCGGTCTATCGTTGGGGATCATGGAACTGCTGGGGAGGAGCCTGGGAGTGAGTCGCGGAGAGCATTTCAAGGAATTCTTCGAAGAGAACGAGTCGATAATGAGACTCAACTACTACCCGAGGTGCCAGAAGCCAGAGCAGACCTTAGGAACCGGGCCTCATTGTGATCCAACTTCCTTGACAATCCTGCACCAAGACTCGGTTGGTGGGCTCCAAGTGTTTGTAGATGACCAATGGCACTCTATTGCCCCTAACTTCAATGCCTTTGTCGTTAACATTGGCGACACCTTTATGGTAAGCAAACAAATTAAATCATTCTTCTTCTTTATTATAGTTGCAGTAGAGTAATAAATACTTATTTTTTTGAATTAAAAGTCACGTAAAGTGAAAAATAAGAACCTTAACAGAATTTGACTTAATTATGAGCGTATGATTGATTATGCAGGTTGTAAAAGTCGCCGACATAAAAACTAGTGACATGCAATATTTTTGTAATTAAGGAAACATATTCTTATTGTTCTAGAGTTAAACTAACAAAATCACTCCATAACGACATGGTAATTATACTTTCCAAATTCCAATCAGTAATTAATCTTGATTAGTGCTTTATTTTTAAGTAAAAAAAAAAAAAAGAAGAAGCAAAAAGAAAAACCCAATTCAGCCAGCGTATCATGGTACGCAACTCGAAAAGATTTTTCGTACAGTACAACTCGATCCTCTTACAACTTTATGTTAAGTACTAAATTGTAAATTGAAAAACCCAATTCAGCGTATCATTGTGCGCAACGCGAAAAAGGTTTTCGTACAGTACAACTCGATACTGTTTACAACTTTATGTAAGTATACTACAGTAATTGTAATTATGACTGAATAAGTGGACGGAGATGGAAAAGTACGAGAGTTCACATCGAGCTTTATTTTATTCGAGAAAACATCAATAAAACTTTTTTTTCCCTTGCAACATAAATATCTCATATACTGTGGGGTTGTGTGTTTTTTTATTTTTTATTTTATTTTTCAGGCACTATCTAATGGAAGATACAAAAGTTGCCTGCACCGAGCAGTGGTAAACAACAAAACTCCTAGGAAATCCCTTGCTTTCTTCCTTTGTCCAAAGAAGGATAAGGTGGTGATCCCACCAGCGGAATTAGTGGACGATAATAACCCCAGGATATATCCCGACTTCACGTGGCCTACCCTGCTCCGCTTCACACAGAAACACTACCGAGCCGATATGAACACCCTTGAGGCTTTCTCCAAGTGGGTTTCATCAGAAAACAGCTGAGGTGCTCTCTCTCATTAAATAAAAGGCATCCAATTACAAGTTTCCACGTAGCGGTTCTCGAGATTTTAACTTGTGCATGTATCTCTGCCAAATTATGAGAAGGACATGAGGGGGAGAGAGAGGACATGAGAGAGAGAGAGAGACAGGAAATGTTACTTCATTGGGAAGGAGAGCTTGGGCTTTTGGAGGCAGGGGCAGAGTGGGAAGCCCACTTCCTTTATTTTAATTTTTATTTTTGTGCTAATGGGGAGGGTGGTCTGGTTAATTTAACTAGGAGTTTCTACCAGTAAAGATCAATATGGGCCAGTTTTGTATTCTTCCTTTCTTTTCAGAATATAGATACATTTATGAACACCATTATGTTCGTCTTTATCCTTGCATATGCGAAGCTTGGAATTGGAGAGCCAATCTTATTCAATAGAATTACCACTAGGTCAATTCGACTAGTTATTCTCCCATTTATTGTATTTTCATTCTTTACTTGTCATGTAATCAAGAACAAAAATCGACTTCATAACTAGTACATTGTTAGTCCCCATCATCTTTCTCTTTAACTAATACAGAGTAGTATTAGATATGAATCGTACTATAATGGAAGTCGAATATGATGAAAGGACTAATATTCAGATTTCCTTTTTTCTTTTTTTGAACGGCAGAGAGAATTTTATTAATCTTTGAATAAACATTACAAAGACAAAAGGGAAACAGGGATTTAAACGGCATTACAACCCGTCTTAAATATTCCAACTAAGTTGACATGTAAGAATGAGACAATTATATGTCAATTCAAGACCCAAAAGCAGATAAGGGAGATGGTGAGAAACCAACTCGGAAAATGAAAAAGAAGAAAACACATCGCACTTGGACATTAGCATACAAATAAGTGAACAAAAGCAGGGGAACAAGTATTCCACTACAAAAGGCTTTAACACCTTTCCTTGAATATTAGCATTGTCTCCTGAGTTAATGAACACCAGCAACCTTCAAGAGGGGGACATTATCAGGGGGAGCGTGTTCATGAATCATGATGGGTGTGTGATTTTTAGTTGGTTTTGGGAGTTGGTTCTATGGCTTCAGTCCATTTAGTTGCTTTACGGAAGGGTGGGTATGGATTGGTATGAGGGCGCGTTCGCTGTGGGAGTGGGTGTATTTTCTTCTATCTTGATTGGTAATTTGCCATCCTCGTAATGTTCCGTTATTATTCCTCGCGCTTAGAGTTCTTTTAATCGTCATAATTTCTTGCTTAATTAATCTTTGAAATCCAGCACTAATCATGTTAACAAACAAATGGGGAGAGTTAAAAAATACTAGTACTAATCCTACTGATTCCTAGATATGCTGCCAGATGAAACGTCAGCAATTCCAACCTGTAGTACTCTTCTTAATTATATTTCCGAATAAAATAACCTACTAATACCGGACGTTGAACCATGTAACAAATTGAACCCTGAAAGTTTAGTTCTTCTATCTTAGACCCTAAGGGCATGTTTGATAAGTGTGTTAGGGCTTAGGAAAGGATTGGTAATCCTTTAGGTTTTCCAACTCTTTGTTTGGTTGCACAATTTAGGATGGGATTAAGAGGAGGATGGGATTGCTAATCCCACACTATTCCCGGATTACTAATACCATGGGGTACTAGGTATTAGTAATCCTATCTCAAGCTCCCTCATGTAAAATGACCACTTTGCCCATGATTTTTTTAATTCAATATCAATAATACCCCCCTTACACACCTGACCTATCCACCCAAAACCCTAATACACTGCTATTTATGATTGCCTCATTTTGTAATATGCTTATAAATATATATAAATATATATATATATATACACACACACACACACACACACGATGACTATTTAGGTTTGTACGCTGTTGATCCTTTATTTTTTAGGTACATGACTTCATATTAGTATTATGCTTTGGGCCTCTTATGCTCATAATCTGTTGGTATATATATGGTGATACTTTTGCTCTTTTGCTCATACAATTATGCTAAACTACTGCTCTGGTATTGCTTTGTTGTTTCTGCTGTGGTATTGCTTCACCTATAGCAATTTGTTGTTGATTCTTATGTCTCCTTGATCATTAATATGCATATAAATATAAGTTGCAGTTATTGTTGTACTGCTTGCATCGTTGTCCAAAATTTGCAAATTCGTGAGCTGGTCTTCCATGCAATTATAGACTAGGTTTTCATTCAAGGGTATAATTGGAAAATGAAATTTGTATCCTATCCCTTGGTGTTCCAATCAAACAAAGGATTGGTATTGGTAATCACAATCCCATGATTTAATCCTTACACAATCAAACACCCACTTGGGATTACACTCGGTATTACTAATCCCATCTCCTTACTAATCCCATATTCTTACTAATCCCATCTAATCCAACACACTTATCAAACGGGGCCTAAGTGCCCGTTTGATAAACCTCTAGGGCGTTGGGATTGGATTACCAATCCCAATGGATTATTAATACTGTGTTTGGTAACCAAAAATGGGTTGGGATTATTAGTACTTTGGACTAGTAAGGTGGGTATTAGGAGTATTGAGAAAGGCCTCTCCCACTTAGTATTAACAATCCAATCCCATCCTTGCAAATGCACAAATACGAAAATAGCTTTCACTAATCTCATCTCCTTACCAATCCTATTCTCTGTGAAGGGCAAAAACGAAAATGTATACTATCAATCCAATCCTATCCCATGTGAAACAAACATGATATTAATAATCTCATCTCAAACAAACATACTCATCACCAATTCCATCTCCTTACCAATTCCTTCTCATTACCAATCCCAATCCTAATTTCATTTCCTTACGAATCCCAACCATCTCTCACTATTATCAAACGGGACCTAAATTTATAATATGATGTCAATCCTATCTATCCATCCATGCAATTTGTCAAATAAGACTAAAAGAGAAGGGACAATTTTGTTTGGTTGAGAGCTTAGTTTAGTTTAGTTTTGGTAGTGGGTGGAGAGAGAAATAGGGTAATGATTGAAGATAGGTGTAATGATTGGAGAGAGATAGAGAGAGATGAAAAAGTAGTAATTAAAAAAATAGGGTAATGATTGGAGAAAGAAGTAGGATAATGATTGGAAAACAAAACTAAACCAAAACAAAATTAACAACCGAACATAGCGATACATTTCAACCACATCAACTTCTACATGTTTCTCCAATATTAGAAACTAGGGTTTGTCCATGCCTAAAGGCACGGTGCAACGTGAGATCTATTTAGTGATAATTATGCAATTAATATTATTTGAGATAGAGAAGGAGAGCCGTAAGATTTATGGAGCAAATCAATGGTTAGGATTTATAGAATGATAAGATTCAAAACCCCTCCTCCCTTATTATGTAGATTTGTGGCACTAGTTAATATGAATAATTTCCAGTAAAATAAGCCGAGATCGAAAGAGAACTCAAGAACAGGAAAATGGAAAACCATATATGTGTGTTGCATTAACTCCTGTGGCTGCAGACATTTTCTGGTATTCGATATCTACGTATATTTGTGCATACATGGGTAACAGTACATACAGAAAATGCTGAGTAGGAAAAAAAAAAGGGACATACAGGAACGCAAAAGAAAAATTACAAGACTAGATGCACCTGCAATTGTTTACCCTGATGAATCTAATTGTATGCCTTGTATTTGATTTGGTTTCTGTAGACACTTCCCAAACGGGGCATCGTCGTACAGATATCCTCTATCCTCAATTCCACTTCGTAAACCCCAAAAATGTGGACATTCTCATGGTTAGGAGTATCTCCACACGATAGCGGTTATCGTCAAATAGAGTTGCCACCTAGTTTATAAAAACTAGGAAAAATAGGTAGAGATTCCGATTATGGGAGCCAAAAGTACAATAAGGGGAATGTGTTAATAAAAACTAGGAAAAAAAGGTAGAAATTCTGAGTATGGGAGCCAAAAGTACAATAAGGGGAAGGTGTTAGGCACCCCTCTTTGCCCGGTCATGAGACCGGCCCATAATCATTAGATATACGATTAACGCTTGCTTTATTTAATTCTAAACAAATAATCCGATTATTAGCTTTTAACAATTAATAAGGTGAGTCAGAGCACTAAATAAAACAAACATCAAAATAAACAGAAAACGATAGGGTGTCCCAGAGAATGGATCCCACGGTCAGTGAATAGATGTCACGGCCGCAGGATCCCACTGGATTAATGTATCGGCCGTGGGAACGATGTCCCAACCGATATTCTTCCTCACACCAGAATGCAAACAATTTAATAGGAAATCAAAACACTATGATTAAGATACAGAAACAGAAAAATGGATCAAACCACAGGCTCTTGGGCCTCGTCACCTTGATCCCTCAGTGCTTGATTACTTCGGATTGAGGGTGATTGACTGATTTGCTTCTCGAAACCCTAGGATTAGGATTTGTACTTCGGAGTTTGATCGCTCGGGATGCGGCTACTCACGGGGAGTTAGGGCTTTTGTAAAGGAGATATGAGAGAGTATTTCTGTAGAGTTTCGTGATTAGAGAGGGTGTACTGTCATATTAATTTCGTAACCCTAACGCCCCTTTATATAGACACCGGATGACATCATTCCAACCAAACACAATGCACGAATTAAATGGAAAGTATATAACCAAAAGATCTCTTCTCAGAATTTCTTTTTGTAGCCCTGAAGAATCGGAGTTTGGCTCTTAGGATTTTGAGCACGGATCAAACGAAAGAAACGTTCCAGAATCTGAAAAAAAGATGATCTGGCGGCCAAGGAATCAATCTCTCAGGGAGATTTTCAAACACCATATTCCACGGGTGAAAGAAAGAAGTGGGGGCCGTGAGATCGATCTTGCGGCAGACAGATGTATTTTCCTAATATGCTGTATTTCTGTATTAAAGTCTATTTGACTCTGAATTGGGTCCTCTAAATGGCTAAAAGTACTCACCAAAGTCCTCAGATTTACGATAAGTCAATCAACAATTTCTGTATCCATTCATTATCGAGATGGTCTTCAAGGTGGAACTTGAAATAATCGTTAGGCCAAATTGAGGTGTCTACAGTTTCAAAGGAGATTGGACACGTAATTGCTTATGAAGTGTTTGTAATATGCAACCAAGCCCATCAACCATTTAGAATGATTGTGTGATTTCTTTGGTGCTACGAAAATGTGGTGTTGAATTTTTTCTTTTAATTTTGAAATGGAAAATAATAGAGAGAATTCACAGTTGCATTTCGAGTCTCATATATATGAATTTGATTAATTTGGTTTTGGGGTTTTACTTAAAGATAATGAAGAAAGTGAGTAAAGAGAGAATCGAAAGTAATATTAACATGCCATTGTCGTACATGACAAGACATAGAAGCAAATAAGATCCAAGTAAGAAGCCGAACATTATATTTGTTCACAAAGTTTTTGAAAAGAAAACCAGAGACACATCCAATCAATTGAAACTCTCATTCATGATAAGCTAGGAAACTTAACATCTTGTGAGCGTCTAAGCGGGTGGATAAAAAGGAAGAAAATGGGGGGAAAAAAAAAAAAAGGGATGAGGTCTGTAATGGCAAAATTACTCTCCTCCATTAGCATCTGTAAACAGAGATGGCTATGGAAGTGTTTCCTTGATCTGGCTTCAAAAGTTTGGGGTTTAAATTGATGAAATAAAAAGAGCAGAGGTTACTTTGTTACAGGGATCAAACCATAAGGTTTTTTTAAGGTTTATTTTGTGCGTTAGATTGGATCTACATGGATATAGGCACAATTATGTCGGTCTTGGGGGCTGGCCCCAATACTTTTTTTTATCACACATTTATGTTGAATTGACCGTGCAGAAATATATGATGGGAAATGGTATTGGGGCATAATGTGGCAATGCCCTAAGACCACTAAATAATTACTCTATCCGTTCTGATTTGTTTGTTCCCTTTTAGACTTTTTCATGTCCCAAAATATTTGTTCATACTAAATGTCCTTTTTGCTCTTATTTTTTTTCAAATAAAGTAACTTTACAATAAAGTTAAAAGGGTAAAACCGTAAATATTGGAAAGTTAAATATTTGTAGGTGTAATCAATGTAGCTTGTTCGGTTTGAGATTTTGAATTCTCCCTCTACGCACACGGCCCTTAATAAATTCTCTCAATTATTATTCTCATTTCTCAATTTATCTCTCTCCACTCAAAATCCAAAATCTAAATACCAAAACGAACAAGCCCAATTTGTTCTCTAAAAAATTGGGTTCCCAAAAGTAGACAAACAATTTAAAACGGAAAGAGTACTTTAGATGTAAAGACCCTACAAAAATATATAATAGAAAATGAAATTAGGACTTGCCCCCGAGACCACTAAATAATTACTCTCGATATAGAGCCCTTTTAAAGAAGGGTAATAAAAAAAAGGAGGGGGGGTCACATACTTCCAAAGGAAAAGACATGGCCCACCACCTTTGGGAAGAAGACGGGGTTTGATTCTTTTTATACAGACTATTGAATGGGATTCAGCTAGAATAGGGTAGAATCCATGGAGGGTGGACAGAGCTTTCAATTTGTAAGGGATTCTTTGTGCAAGTGCTTTGGTTTTATCTTTGTTTTTCTTTAAAAATGAAATGATACTATACTATCTGGAGATTTGGAGGGTTGTGCGATCCATATAAAATCCAAAAAGGAGCACTTGAGGGAGGGCTAGCTTTGTCGTGGTGTTTTTATTATTTTCATTTTCATTTTGATGGGATTTGTCGCGCTCGGTGTTTGTCCTTGATTGCTTCAACATTCTTTCCTCAAGATATTGTATACTCCTACTACTACTACATGTGTATAGTACTAGTACAACACTACTTGTGATAAAAATACACGAGTCCCCACATATGTTACATCTCTATTAGCTCAGCACTCTTGTCGCTGCATGCTGTAGTTTAACTCCAAACTCTCTCGCAAGTTGAGTTTTAAAAATACTACTCCTACTACGCCTTAACCTAACATGTTCAAAAGTTTTAGTAATATAAGATAAGAGAATGGTTTGTTTGAATAATCCGGGGATGATGTTTTGCGGTACCGTGCTGTGCACGTCTGAGTCGTCCGTTCATCTTATACAACTCGTGTAAGTAGGCCGAATGACGAGTCAACTATTTAGGTAGGAGAATTAAGCCCAACACGGTGCTGGCCTGATCAACCAAATGACCAAAGCCTGTTGGCAACTGGATGGATCACCCAGCCTGGGGTGCAATGGGCGGGCTGAGGTATTAGGTCGGGTCGTGCGCAACAATTTTTCACCGAGGGTAACACATTGACGTCGATCCATGTGGTGCAATCGTGTGTGACGTACGACAACATAGTGCTTGATGAGAGTATGGTACGGCCACGTGGCACCAATTTGGTCCTGTCATGTGGCACGGTCGTGCAGTGTACAAAACATAGTACTCGGTGAGCGTACAGTCCGACCACGTGGCACCAATCATGGTCTAGCTGAGTGGCGTGGTTGCTTGCCTCACAACATCATAGTGCCTAAGGATTATGGTGCTTGGTGTTTGGCTAGGGAGTGGCTGTTGATGACGTCACTACGGCACGGGTGCTGGTAAGCGTAATCTTGATCGCAAGGCACTCCTATAATTACAACATTGATAAACCCTGGTGAGGTATGCCATCTTCTTCCAATTCAAGCTCTGTTTCTCCTTACTCTCATTCAAGAACTGACTTAGCCATCAGAGTGCCACCACTGGCTTGCTGGGTACTAACGTGGTTTCCCTCTTTTGCAGGGCTATGAAAGTTACTAGAGCGATACAAGTCAATTAATCAGATTACACTAATTAGCAACGCATAAAAAATTAGTAATATTAATGATGAGTTTAGGCTGTCTTGAGAGTCAAATAATCTTACCATTCATTGTTTGATTTTGACCTAATTTTCTTTAGAAAATTTGTTTGTTAAGTTCTAGCTACATGTTTAACGGTTCTGAAACCAATGAACTCTCTATGTTGGATTTCAATCATGGCATGATGCCAATTGCCACACATGCTATTCCTACTGCATGCAGTTATAGTTTGGTATAATTTAACTGGGAATCTCCAAGATTTTTCTGTAGAGATGATACAAGACAAATGCTAGCTCGAGAGTGATTCATTCGAGAATAAAAATTCAAAGGAACAATAATCCCACAAATAGGTCAAAAGATCGGTAAACCCCGGCCAGTTTTTACATTTAACTTGTAATTGGATAAAAGGGTACATACTCCCAATGTCATGCCCCTTCTCGTAGACGTCTCTCAAAGTGGGCCTAAATTGGCACGGCCACGTGGCATTCCACACAAAGACTATACCACACTCCGAAAACCAAATAGAAATAAAACTCGGCGGATTGAAGACTTCTCACATTAATACAATTGAGTCAACGCTAAAGAACCTCAACTCACAAGTTCAAATTAAATAAATAAACATCATTCGTTGGAACATCCCTCCAAACATAGGAAACATAATAAACTTAAATTTTCAAAGCTAGAATTCAATGAAAATAAAGATTTTGACTATGAAAAACTGGATAGACTCTTTGAACGATTCAATAATTCTTCAAACGACCAAAAGACATTGAAAACTACTGTGTTGGATATATACTTAAACTACTCCGTAGAAAATAAAAAACATGGATAAGAAGAATAAAAATAAAAACCTCCTCTTTTTTAGCCGCTTTCAATATTATACCTCCTCTTTTTAAGTACTCTAAATCAAAAGAACTACTCAACCTAATTCATGCCTAAGCCAAACAGGCTATGGCCTTTCTATCTTACTACTCCCAAAAAATGAGAAATCCCAAAACAAAGAAAATTTCGTGCAATTTTTGTCTTCAATGGTGTGGTGGACCACCTAAGGTTTTCACTTCATTCCAAATATTCTACTTGACATACTTCCGTTCGTATTAAATCACCTGAAAAGGATACAGAAAAAATGGAGCGCCATAATTCTAAGGGTACGAGGGTAATGCATTGATGGTGCACAGACCGGCGTATCGCGTATGGGACCCACATACAGATTTTCTACAAATGTCTCTTAACTGTTTGCCAATTTAAAATATTTTCTTTACCGGACTCGTGAAAAGTTAGCTAAATAGAATAACTGTATGTGTTTGAACCAATGTACCCGCTCAATCGGACATGTGTAAGCAGTTGATCCAATTCCCAAGTTTTCATTTAGAATTCAAAATCATAAATTCCGAATGAAAACTTGAAACATCGAATCAATCATTTACACACATCTAACCACGTTGATTTTTTTTTTTAAAAGCCATTTGAACAACTATTTCAAAATTAATGAACAATGTAAGTAATTTGAGTGTGACCCCAAAAGTGGGCCCCGTACAACGTCTTGTACAATCTTGATACCCCATATTTCAGCACCCTTAGCATTTTCGCTTTTGCTATCTTGGCAACCACCACCTCCTCCGGTGTTTTTTTATGAAAGTTGATCATGTTGTTGTTTGGAAACAAGCCAGTAGTTATGGATCGATGGATCCATCGGTTGATGCAGCCAGGTTGTGTAAGAAGTACGGAACATGGGTGGTGTGCAACCAAAACAATGAGCCGCCAGAAGAAAGGACAAGGATAGTCCCTTTCCCGTACTCCCTTCCAAAAAACGTCTCGCAGCATGTGGCAACTTTTGTTTCTTTCGTCTCGGGCCTCCCCGTTGTTAATTTGTTTGGATTTAATTGGAGTATGCGTTTCTTTTTCTTGGCTACCAATATACTAGTATTATATCTTTTTAATTTGAACCAACTATTACTACTACTATATGTCTTTATCTATTCTTTTATACTTTTTGCAACCAGTCGCAAGCTGTAACATTATTTTATATGTCCACAGAGAGAGAGAGAGAGCGTGTGTGTATATCGGTATCTCTATTCTCCACCTCTACCACAAAACGACACACCTTAGGATTGTGTCATGGATTCCACCTGTCCTTCCTCTTTCTCTCCTATATTTTGATCTGTATGTACTGTACCAATCCTTTGTTTTTGTTTTGTTTTTCTAGCCCTTTGTCACCTAGCTATCACACCATTTTTTATTTTCTTTTGGTAATGCAGGTTGTTCGGATGGCCGGGTCAGCTTACGCTCACCTCATACGCTTATGCGTGGGGTGAGGTGGCCTCAAGAGTTGTTGGCAAGAAAAATCGAATCTGAATCCTTAAGATGGAGCAAACACTAAGTCTCAAGTCATGACCACTTAACTAACCCCTTGGAATTAGCTATCACACCATTGCTAGCTGTAAGAGCTTCCACATCTCCCTCTTCAAATGCTTGTTTCCATCAAAGTAAAGAGTAAAACTTCCGAAAGTTGTCCGGCTTCAACCTCGCTTAAGGTTCACTACTAATTAACGGTGCTACAGTTCCCCGTCATACAAGACGAGCTACTGTTCTCTTGCTACTCATTAATTTAATGTTTTGGTTTCCAACTCCGTTCAAATGTGGACTTGCCACGCCTCCAAAACACATCTGAAATCCCAGACTCGTGATTTCTACTTCATTTTCTCAACATGTATGTATGTGTGGGAAAAACATTTTTAAGGAGTATGCCGTAAAAAGGGGTTCGTAGAGGTGAATCCCAAGCGATCCGGATTTTAATGGAACTTTTCCCGGAAAAAGTTTAACTCTTCTTCGAAAAAGTTTTTTAAAAATCCGGACCATTGACTGTCGAGACAGACAGTTGAGATCAAGCGCCTCTGTGAATAAGACAATCTCATATATGTATATGTGTACATACATAAAGTGATATTTACCGAGAATTCATATTAATGATTTTCCACCAAGAAAAAAAAAACATTCAACGATAAAAAAAAATGCACACACAAATCCTAAAATTAAAACATGATTGTTTGGTTTGAGTTTTGAGAAAGGTTTTTTGAATAATGAGTGGAGAAAAATAGAGAAATGAAAAAAATAATTAGAGAGAAAGCTTACTGAGGTTAATGCGGATGCTCTTAAAATATAGCAGTTATAGAGTATGACATTTGAAAAAAAAATCCCAAAATTAAATTAGAAGAAGAATGAAATAATATAATAATAAATAAAAAGTTAAAATAGAGAGTCTGATACAGTAGCAACTTTAAAAATGACTAGTTAAAGTAATAAAGTGACCTTTTAAAATATAATTTTGTCTGAAATTTAAAGAGTCTGATACAAATGCTCTAAGTAATCAACCTTCTTCATTCTTATATATTCTTCCATGGAAAATAATATTACGGAGTTTTATTTAAGAGCAATGTTGCGCACACAGCTTTAAAACACAACTCTGGATATTATTGCAATCACGATCGTTAGAGGACATATATGGGTCCACATCCATTGAACAATTTTGAACACAGTTGTGTGCAAAAATAAAAATTGTGTCTGAAGTTTGTGGGTGTAGATTTTCTGTTCATTTAATTTGATTAAGAGCGCAACATTAATTCCACAATGCACATGTTTCATGCTTACCATAGGAAAAAGGGAAAAAGAAAACAAAAAGGTTTGGCTAAAAAGTTAGTGGACTAGGGATAGACCTGATAGTCATATCAAATTCTGTTTAAACAATCCATATAAAAATAATTCTCCACAGAAATCTCATTTCCTATGGTGAGGGTCACCACTCCCCTTAACGCAGGCGGAGGTTTGAGTCCCGTCAGGTACTCGAAATTTATCTGCGGATTAAAGGGGGGGACTTTTCATCAGCTGTGCACTAAAGTGGTGCCGTGGTGACGGCCCGTCCACCCGGACGGTAGCTATGGCTCGAACCGGACATTCCATTGGCGGGTTGGGAGTCCTTATGATCACGCCCAGGGAAAGTTGCTACTCTGGTCTCCCCGTCTCACCCCTTCTGTTTATCAAAAAAAAAAAAAAAACGGAAATATATAGCGGGAAATTATGAACTTTTGTGCCCTTTTCTTTTTTAAAAGTAAAAAATGACTCAAAATTTCACTAGATGTTTTTTTGAACTGTGGAAAAAGCTTTTATTAATATAATAATATATAGATTTTACAGTACAAGAGATCAAACAGGCAAAAGCAAAAAGCATCACAACTCCGACAAGCACTACATCAAATTGGCCGGAGGAAAATTTTTAATCTTGTGTGCCCTTTCCATTTTAAAAGTTAAAACTCACTATTACGGCTCAAAATTTGGTCGCGTCGACTTGGCGAGCTAGAATATCAACCCAAGAAAATGATTGTGAAGCATTTTTCATTTGATCACTGGTCCTAATGAGTATCTCTCTCTCAGAGTTTTAGAGAATAGGATTTTCCTAGGGGAGGGGCGCCCCCACTCCTTTTTCACTCTCTCCCCTTCAGATCTCTCCCCCTGAACTCGGCGTGTTCCAACATTGATCTTGTCTGTGGAACGCTGATGCCTAGTGATAGAGGCTTCTTTCGATCTTCCTCATCAAAGCAGTTCGCCTGCATGCTTCTCATTCAGATCTTCGTCACCATGTGCTTTTCTGTCCAATCTTCCTACAGTTCCATTACTATTATCAGGTCGGCCCCTTCCTCGTCGCTCTGGGTGGCGCATAGATTCGCACCCTAATGAGATCGTAGTTTCTTGGGACGGAGGTAGCAATTGATGTCGTTGTACGGTGGGGTGTGGCTGCTATAGTGATTGAGGTTCCGGGCTGCGGTCTTGACACACGTTTTTGAGCGGCTAATTTTTGAGGCGTGGGTCTGTTGTAGGTTTTTATTTGTTGCCATTTTCGTTTCTTCCTATTTTCTCTTTCGTTGTGGGGGCGCTTCTCTCACCCCTACATGGGTGTTTTGTTGATTTTGTTGGTCATTTATTTGGTGCTGCGCTGATTGAAGATATGCTCCATCTGTTTTGTGCATTTGGTTGTGTGAGGTCCTGGATGTTCTGCGTGGTGTTTAGGCCTTCTTTGTAATTGTTATATCTCCTCTCTCGGGATGGCTTTCCATTCTATGTATGTTCTTCATTGTCGAACTGCTTTTCCACTATCTCTTCTGAAACCAATTACCAATTGGTTTTAGGAAAGATGGTGGAAAAGCGATCCAACAAGTGGTATCAGAGCCAGAAAGTCATGTGTTCGAGTCGCGGGAGCGTCATCGTGAGCGAGGGATTGTTGGGCCCGGAGTACCCCCATGTATTTAGTTACACAACGTCACTCCCTACGACTGCTCTAAAAATAAACTTGCGAGTGCGATGTTGAATGCCATAAAAAGACTTAATTGAAGCATTCACTAACACCAATTGATTTTAGGAAAAATTGTGGAAAAGCGATCCGACGTTCATTATTATCAATGAAGTATCCTATCGTTTGACAAAAAAAAAAAAGTATATCAGCCATGATAAAGTTGTAGTTTTTTGTTGTTTTTCTACGTATGAACTATTGCTAAACTCCAAAGCATATGATACAACAACAACAATTACAGAACTCATACAGTCTTCAATCATCAGAAGTATGGGCGGGGGAGAATTGGAAACAAACCTAACATTTGACAATATTTACACAAAATGACTATTCTCAGAATATCAGTAAACAATGGCCCCCTATACGTCCAAGAACCAAGGAGTTAAAGGGACATGTTACTGAGGAACCAATAACCATCGAAGCCGAAAGGTGCCAGAGAGGGCAGGCTTAGAGATCCAAATCAATTTCTGTGCACATTAATTATCATGCTTCTTTCATTCATAATCCAAAGCATCGGAAAGCATGTGAACGGGCTCCAAAGCATATGATATATGATTTGTATAACTTATTAAACCTTAATGGAATGGGGCTAACATATATGCCAAACACAGCACACAGATTCACCATTAGTATACGGGTTGTTAACAAGCTTTTGGATTCGTTTGGTTCAGAAGAGATTTTCTTCCTGAATGGTAGTCCAACGCACTTGTGCACATGAAGGGTCTGCTGCAATGCTTTTGTCTGCTACTTTTAGACAACAAAAAAGCTTTTGCTTTATCTTGAGGACAAAACGTCTCTCTCTCTCCTAATTGTTTTGCATTGATAATTATGCCTACTACAATTGGACACCAAACCAGAGCCATAACAATGGTAATGCTAATGGCTCCAATACAAGCATTTGTTAATGGGTGGTTCACTAGTCTAGTTGCATCTCTACGTCATTCTTTGTTGACCAATGACAAGGGTGAAATAGGATTTTAATTGGATTCGGCCTGCGATCAACAGATTGGGTTCTACTTTAGACTAAATTTTTTGGGCGCGGCTATTCGCAGCCACATATTTTCTCCCACAGTTCGTTAAAAATTTTCAGTTAGACTCGACAGTTAGTTACCGAAATTGAGATACATTTTCAGCATCCAATTACCGAAATATGATATTTTTTTCAACAGCTATTTACCA
Organism: Rhododendron simsii; assembly: GCA_014282245.1. Lineage (NCBI taxonomy): Eukaryota > Viridiplantae > Streptophyta > Magnoliopsida > Ericales > Ericaceae > Rhododendron > Rhododendron simsii. The sequence continues at coordinate 29,340,723 of CM024955.1, read as the reverse complement.
AAAATGCATGTTTGGCAGTTGTCTACCGAAAATTGAATATATTTCCGACATGTAATTACCGAAATATAATCTTATTTTCAACAGCTATTTACCGAAATGTTATTTATAATTTTCAACAACCACTTACCAAAATATAGTGGGCTATGGGAGAAAATAGGTAGCTGCGAATAGCCGGTCCCAATTTTTTTGATTAGGATATAGCAATAGTATAATTTGGATCGGAATCGGATATCCGATTTTTCGGATTCAAATTTGGATTACTGAAATCAAATTTGCCGAATTCAGATTCAGATCCAAACCGTTCCATTCATAAGCCTAAATTGGATCGATGTGTTTTATTATTTTAATCTGATTCACCGTTATGGAGAAATATTTTGGGAGGCTTATAAATCATCCTAGAAGCCTAACAGATTTATGTTTTCATCCTCCTATTCTAAGCTATTTATGATTCCGTCCTCCTACTATTTTTTTTTACCGTTATTGCCCTTGTATTGGTGTTATATCTATTATATATCTTATATATATAGCGTTGAATTTTGGGACAAAATCATAATCCCTTTCGTCCTCGCGAGAATCCCATTTCCTCCGGCTAGCAGTCTTGCAAAATTCTCGCGTGCACTTCCCGAGATTGTCGTTGTTGATAATAATCGACCATATCCATTAGAAACAAAACCCCTTCATTCGATTTTGGAGCTCAAAATTTTCGTAAAACCCTAGTCAGTATAAACCCAAACCAGTCGCAGAACCCAATCTCGTTTGTCGTTCATTTTTTTGAATATCGGCGGCGAACAACGGCGAATGCATTCCCCCATCCTTTCTGAATGAGGTTTTTTACAGAAAAGTTCGCAACGCCACAAATCAATCAAGTACTACGTGGTTGAAGCCACCAGTAGAGAAGAAGGTGACGAAACCGACATGGCCAAATTTCGAAAGTCTATCAGTTAAACCTCCTTTTGTTTTTTGGTTTTTTTTTTGTTTGGATTTGCCGGTTGGAGCAAGGTTACACGTATAAAACTGATTTATTTATGCCCATTGTGCTAAGTTTGTTGTTGTGTGTCGCAATAAGGCATGAATCAGTGGGGTAATCGGCTGGATGCCATGATTCAGTGAGATTGAATGAGATTGAACCCAATATTCATCAATTCATGATTTCGTGTTCCTAATTAAGTTTGTTGCTGTGTGTTCTAATTAAGATTGATGCCAATATTAATCAATTTATGATTTTGTCATGCAGTAGATATGTCATGTTTTCCTAAAAATATCGATTCCTTTATTGTGCATGTTTATGTCATGATAATTTAACCATTTAACCATGTAAAGGTTTGAGTATGTTAGGATATTTTGTTTTTGTTACGCCCTCGATTTTAAACATAAATAAATAAACCAAATTCAAAGAAGATTCTCGCATAATATGAATACTACCCAAAAGAAGTTCCCACCTGTTTAATTTACAAAACAAGTCCCCAAGTTTCATAAATTACAACCTTGGCACACTGGCCACAAACTAAGTTTTAGTTCAAATACGAACGAGTTGATAACTTGTAAACTGTTGATCAAAGGAAATTCTCGAATAAATAGTTAGAAACTCATCTTTATCAAAAGAAGGTTAGTTAAAAAGATGAATGGGTAACTAAAAACAGTAGACTTCCAAAAATGTCTTCATATCTCAACACTCGGTGCAGACACGCTATTGACCGGCATTCGAACCTGAAAGAAGGATTTTGTTGAGCTACACAAGTCCAGTAGAAAATTCTCTACAAAATCTATATGTAATGAGATGATGAGTGTGAATACAACAAACAAATTAATTAATTAACAAGTCCAAACAATGTGCGTCAACACCCTTTATGAGTATCATAACATTCATATACATATATAAACACACACATACACACACACACATTTCTTCCAACGAACCTCCGCCCTTTGCAATTTTGTATTTCCACACCTTGCGTCATCATATACTCCATCCCTCGCGTAATTGTGTTTCAACACCTTGCGACACAATATACTCCACCCTTCGCATATTGTGTTTCCACACCTTGCTCCACAATATACTTCACAATCACTTCATAGCTACAACCACCATATCATCACAACCAACACCGATACCACAAACTCATTCCACACAAGACCAAACACTACTAAATACGTCACATACAACTCATGAATCACAACGCTCAAGTCCACAATACTACATTCAAAGAAACTATGCAACCCTCAAGCCATAAAACATTCTATTCGACCATATATGTCATATAAACACCTAAATCACACGTAATCACCGCAAAACATGTATAGAAAGAGAGAAATCTCTACCAAAGTGGGTTTTGAGCAAAACTCTAGGTCCACCAAGAGGAATAAATCCAAATCTTCCAAGAACAAACTACTCCCAAGCTTAAGTGCAAGATCTAGAGAGGATATTACCCAAAAACATGATAAATAAGCAAAGATCAACAAGTGATCGAGAGGAGAAAGAGAGAAACGTGGGTGAGTGCCAAAAAGCTAGAAAAAGAACACCAAACTTACCCCTTGCTCACCAAATGTGAGATTCAAGTGATTTGGAGGAAGAAAACCCCTTGGATCTTGAAGATTTGAGGTTGAAATCAAGAGTTTTGGGTGAGATTGGAGTTGGGTAGGTGAGAAGGGGTGTTTTCAGGTCTGGTTCATGGGTTTTGGGTGTGAAAAATGGTAAAGGGGGGTATTTATAGAGGTCCAAAAGGCGTGCTGAAAGTTGCAGAAAAATGCACTATGTACCGGTACTGGGCAATTCCCAGTACCGGTTCAAGAGCCTTCAAAATGCCAAAAAAGCACAACTTCTGGACATTATGTATCGGTACTGGGAAACAACCAGTACCGGTTCAAGCTGGACAGAAAATAAATTTTTTTTGTAACATTTACCGAATCAACCCCACTTGTTACCAACACCTCCAAACATCAACACAACATCAAAACTCACATTTTACCAATCTCCAAATGTCCGACACATAACAATAAACGTATATCCGTGCACCCCACAAACAAACGTACAACTTTATTAATAATAAGATTCCTTTCAAGCATTAAACGATTTTCGAAATTATAATAATTTACGGTTCTCTACAGTTTTATGATAATTTAGTCATGTTCCATGAAACAAGATACATGAAAAATATGACTTTTTTTTTTGTTTGGTTGGGCAACATGAACAATGAAGAAAATATGCAAATATGTGGTCAACTTATCATGTTATATTTTTAAAAATATTGATTCTGAATGCTATATTGTTTATGTCATTTTTTTAAACTCGGTTTGAAGCTAGATTAGAAACGGTAATGTAATGTTGTAATCGTCATGATAATTCAACCATGCAACGGTTTGATTATGTCATGTTATTTCATGTTTTGATGGTAATTTAGCTATGTTTCGTGAAACAAGATCAGTGAAAAATATGACTTTTTGTTGTTTGATTGGCCAACTTGATCAATGAAGAAGTCATGCAAATATGTAGTCAACTTATCATATTATATTCACCAATGACAATTTGATGCTATATAAATCGTGTTGCATGAAATAAATTTGACAACTAGAATTCATTGTCAAGTGATTCTATTAGGTGGTAAATTTGCCATTTTATATTGGCCAAGACCAGTCTAATTGAAAATTAGCCAATAATTAATGGTTAGTATTTCATAAAATATGGTCACATTATCATGAACACTTTAAACATTGTCACTGTATCATGACTAGTTGGCTAACTTAATCAATTATTGCAAAATATTGTCAAAATCTTTTTGTTGCAAAATAATCCATGTTGCATGACATAAGTTTGGCCAATACCAGTTTTGAGTGTAAAAGTATCATGTTTCATACATTATCCAGTCTTTTGTGGTCATGAAATCTACATGAACAGTCACAAAATTTACCTTGCTTTTTCTGACGTAATAGTTTGTCCAACATTATTTCAGGAGTTACGCCTCTTAATGTGGAAGGGGGAGCCAGGTTGAAACAAAAAAAGGTGGATCTAGATGATGCAATAGTTGAAGATACGACAAATTCGAAGATAGTGCAGAATAGTTTAAAAGTATGAGACCATAAGAAAATCATGATGTGGAAGGGTTCTCGAAGAGACGCACAAGATTTGGGAGTGTAGCACGAGGGATTAAGGCCAAACATCCTCGACTTGATGTGGTACAGTCCGCCGAGAAATGCACAAGATCTGGGAGTGTAGCACGAGGAATTAAGGCCAAACATCCTCATTCGAGGAAACATCGAGATGAAATGATGGAGAAATATGTGAGACAGCGTATTGTGCAAGCCTAATGGCATAAAGACATTGATTGAGGAGTTGAATTTGAGTGATAAGCACAAGAAAATAATGAAGAAAACTCCATTCTGGCAGATTTTCAAGTCCATTATTCAGAACAAGTTGACATTCGCGCTTTGTCGAAAAAACGACAAAATGATTATCAGGATCATCAATGCATATGATCCTGACACAGGCAGGTTTAAATTGGGAAGCGAGACTATTAGAATTACACGAGACAACATATTTAGTATCTTTGGCATGACAGGGGGTTCTGAAAAAGTCAGCTTCAAGTATGAATCCAGAGATGGTGTTGGAATGGTGAGAAGAGGTTCTATAGAAGCAGAAAGGTTGTCAAGTGCTTCGCAGAAGAAACTTGTGAAAGAGTATGCTAATAGAAACAACTAGGCTGACAGGCAAGATTTTGTAAGGCTACCGTGTGCATACCTATTACATAGTCTTCTTTTTTTCCCGCAGGAACTACTGTGACATGGGTATATTTGGAACGTGTTGAGAACTTGGTACATTTACGAAACTATAATTGGTGTGGGGTGATTCTGGATGAACTTATGACGTCAATAAGATAGCGTCATGACGAGCCAAGGAGGGTGTCAAGGTGTGTCGTGATCCTTCTGGTAAGTTGTTTGTGACTTAAACTTAGCATAATGTAGTACTTTACGAATAAACATAATGTATTTACCATGTTCCTTTTGAAATTTACAGTTTTGACTACGCAAACACACCAATCTGGTGAAGCCACCCCATCATAAAGAATCCCTCAGTATAATTAAATGGAGGCCAATGGATTTGGTAAAAGAGTTGAGGGAAATACCACTCAATGAGCTTAAATCTGATCAGGTATGTGGCCTGTTAAACAAACTTGCCACCGATATTATTATTTTGGTGGATTCGACGCTTGTTGAATCCTAGTTTATTAAAAATGATCATGTTTGCAAACCGTTCGTCATTGTATCTTGTTACATTGATCATGATGGTAACCTGCAGTAACATGCTAGATTTTCAATTCATCAGGTGTTTCACGGCAACCAAATGTTCGCGATACCCATATGTTTTCTGGTAACATAGACAATGAAGGTGCCGCACTGTCAAGGGATAAGAACAAAAATAAGGGGAGAAATGGATCAGCAGAAGATGGAAATGGGACTGAATGTAGTAAACGAAATTATACATTGGCGACTGGTAATAAGAGGGCTTTAGCAAGGACTCCTTGGACTCCCAAAGTTGGATGTGATCTTGAGCACACGGGGGTGGATGTCTTGAATGACGGAGTGTGCACACGGAATATGGTGCCGATGTTGCAGCACGGACCAATGATATTTGGGACAGTGGTCCTAGTATTGAATACATCGAAAATCCAACAGAACATGATCAGAAATCAAGACTAATTGGTGCACTCCGTGACCAAATAGCGAAGATGAAGCACCAAATGAAACAAAAAATGAAGAGATACATGCGAGAAAAATTGCAATCAAGGACCAGGAGATTGATAGCTTGAATGAAACTGTATTTGTACTACTTAGTGAAAAAAGTCAGCTATTGAGTGAACTTACAGAGACGGTGGTACACGGAGTGACGTAGAACTATAAACCTATGACACCGGACGAACAAGAGCGTTCTATGACTACTCGTTTAGAGTGAGGAAAGGGAAACAAACCAAAAAAGAAGATTATGATTATGGACGTAAATGGAAGAGATCCACTTTGGAATCAGCAATAGTCGATGAAGAAGAAGACCACCAAAAAGTAATTGATGTTGAAAACTTTATCGCAGGATTGGAAAAGGGACCTTTTAAGCCTAAACCAATCAGAAACCTTAGGACGAATGCAGTGTATCGCCTACTGTCTAGCGAGGAGAAAGATAAAATAAAAAAAATGTGTGATGAAGCCTATACTAGGTAAAATTCAGAACCTGAGCTCGTATGTTCTGGTATATCATTCTAGATGTTCTAAATATTGTGATATGCAAATTGACTCCACCCATGTTTATCTTTAGCACAATTATTTGGTCGGGGACTATTGTGGGATGTTTCGTGTTTGTTGAAGATATCCGGCAAGTCATGGTTGATTCTGCGATTTTCAGGAATGTAAGTGATTCATGAAATGACAAGATTTAACTGAATATCATTTTGTTTACCATGCATTTTACAAATTTTGCATTGGAAATTGTGCATTTAATATTTATGGCCGAAGTCCTATCAACTAAGCAATGTAGTATGCCAGATGAGATGCAAGGTGATTGCACACAAGTGGCGAACAAGACAGTTTTATGTATTCACATGCAGTTTTATGATATGATGCGACCTGGTTTAGTACCAATTGATACATTATGAACTTGTTTAATAGAAATTATGACTTTTTATTGTCTAGTTGGCCAACTTGATCAATGATAAAAATATGCAAAGATGTGGTCAACTTATCATGTTATATTCACATATTACAGTTATATTGAGCTCAAGAACAATTTACTTGAAAATTGTCACTTCGTCATGGACACTTTAAACATGAACACTTTATCATGTCTAGTTGACGAACTTAAAGAATTCTTGTATAATGTTATCAACTGATAATGAAAGATTGACCAAAACCTTTGTTGCAAAATAATCTTATAATTCATGTTGCATGACATAACTTTGGCCAATACCAATTTTCATTGTAAATTATCCATGTTTCATAAATTATCCAGTCTTGTACGATCATGAAAACCTTCTAGAATAATTTTTTGTTACTGTTGGATGCAGACAATGCTATGGTGCAAGTATCCTATAGAACGCAAGAAAGTGCTTAAAAAAACGATGCCACGAACAGCTTCTTACCAATACGTCATGTTTTCAATCCACTTTGGTTATCATTGGACATTACTTGTCCTTGACAATGAGGAAGGCAGCTGAAAATTATATAATTCTTTTATGGAGAGAACCGGGGTGGATGCCAACTATAAGGCAGCAGAATAACTGGTAATTTTTTTTTTTTGGCCAAAATTGTATGTCATATATATGTAGGTCGGCATAGTATGAATTTCGAGTTTTTGTCAGAAAAATCAGGTGGAAAGTTATTGGAAGAGCACCAGAGATGAATTTCTCACCACACAAGATTACCAACCCATCACAACAGTCCGAGACTGTTCCCAACAGGATGATAGTAGATGAGAGGTTTACTACACTTACCTACATGATTCACGATGTCTAAAAACGCTCAAGATAATAGTTTCAATTCTTTGTTGGTTTCAGCCTAAATTGCGGTGTTATTGTTTGTAATATCATCCGGCAATACTACAAGAACGAAGACATTGCGCTGAAACTACGGAAACCAGCATACCAAAGTATGCGGTCATTAATAGTTAAAGCATTCCTAAGTGATGTTTAACATTTGTGGAGTTCGGATGCTGATACCTGGTTTTTCCGACGTTAATTTGCTAACTTGGTGGAAATAGGATGTTGTTATTAGTTTTTTGAACCCTCTGTTTGGGTTATTTTGGCTGTCTATTGTATTTTTTTTGGAGTTCCAGTACTGCTTGATAGACTATAATCAGTTGGTTAGATGATATTTTTATATTTTGCATGTACTGAGCTGGAGTGTCCAAATACTTTTGGGTGGATACATTTTAATTGTATATAAAGTTCAAATGATTTTGGGCAATTGGTTCCCCATTATTTAGATTGCAATAAAGAATGTATACTTTGAATTGTGGGCATTTAGAATGTAACCAAAAATTGACCACAAATATGGTAAACTGATAATAAATTCTGCTTGGATCTGGGTAATTTATCAAACATAGGTAATTTACCACCAAAACCTAATATTGCACAATGAATTCACCGAAACGTTTCATGTTGAATAGAGCTTTGAACATCTGCTTCAGGGCATATATTGGTCATATAAGATTGATCATCAACATAATATATGATAGGTATTGGCCTACTTGATATGATACAGTGATCAAATTTTTACAAAATTTTTACCATAAAATACTTGCCTAAAAAATGGAATTGGCCAATATAACATGATAAGTTGACCATATTATTTATTGGATTTAATAATGGCCAATACTATCACAAAGGTCATATTTTTACTTGATCTTATTTCATGAACCGTGATTAATTTACCATTAGTTCAGTATTATAAGACAATCATATACTAGAGGATGATAGAAATATACAAGAGGATGATAGTAATGTAAAACATTTTAGGCCAACATAATTTGCGCCTAAAAATTGATAATAAAAACTTCTAAAACAAAGAATTTTTACATATGGCGGAATATGAACCCAAAACAAAAATAAAACTTGCATCCTATGGAAAAAATGAAACCGAATATACAGGGAAAGCGCACATATTTCTATTATAAAACAGAAGGGTTTGAAGACAAATTGTTGGAACGACTTAGATTCATTTGATCCAAAGGTTGTAGTGCATCCCCCCACTTCCCGGTTAAGTGTCCAAAATTTTCACCTAAATCACATAACTGTCATCCCCTTCCAACCAAGATGCATAGTGACGTCAATACAGGTTAGCACTAGTTATTTAATAACTCAAAACAACCTACTATGAGTAATGTGCAAAAGGCACTTATTTAGAGTTTCTAAATTCCGTCGCAACACTTTGGGCCAAAGCTACATAGCATCTATGCATGTTTTCCGATTGTGCCTCTTCATCCTGCCACACCCCCCACATCTAATAAAAGTTACGTTCTCCCCCCTTGACAGAATTCGTTTATTCTTGGGTCGCTCCAGTGGCTTCTTGCAAAGTGGAGGGAGGAGAAAATCCTCATCAATTGGATGCTCTGGCATGCACACAGTTGGTATCTGGTGGATCGAGGTGGAGTAAGAGCCGCAGAATGTTCGTGAAAAGTAGTACGAGTCAACATACTCGGTCACATCTTTCCCACATGAATAAAGCACGATAACAGCATGGGCACATGGAAACCTAGTAAGTTGTCATTTCTGGCATGAGCAAATGCGCCTAATAATGTCAACTATTACATTAGGAAACTAGTGCACCTCATAGACATCATCACCTGCTACATTGACTACCCATGTCCTTGACTCATTAAATGATGCCCTCAACCTCTTGTCCATTTCTGGGCAAATTTGGCACCCCCATTTGCTTGTTTCTTCTCTCCTAACTGCCATTTGATTCATGATCTTCTTTCTTAACTTACATTTGGTTCATGATCTTCTTTCCTAACTAACATTTGGTTCATTTGCTTGCCTCTTCTCTCCTAACTAACATTTGGTTCATTTGCTTGCACATGGGAGTAAAGGCTTAAGGGCTAAGACTTCAGTCAATTTGACTGGCCTTCTCCCTCTTTCACTCACTCTCCCCCTATACATACCCCCATATGCTTCCATTTGAAGGGGTTACCAAAACTTGAAGCATTCAAGTCATTTCTCTCTTTCTCTCCATTAGTTCCTTGTTCTTTCTTTCTTCTCATTGAGAGAGAAACAGCAAGAAACTCCCCCATACACTACAATATACATCCATCCACACTCACCATTCATCCCTCAAACTCCAAGTTCAAAGCTCAAACATCTCTCAAGTTCTAAGCCAAAGGTATACATCTTTGTACTGCTTTCTGTTCTGATTCCTGAGGGGAGGGTTGGCAGGGTCAAGGCTGGTAATCAATACCAGAATTAGCCCAAAAGTTAGCAAGGTTTCAAAAAAAAGAAAAATGTTTCTGACTAGAATCGGCGTGCGTCGATCCTAATCCCGCCTACGCCGGTCTGTGGCAGTACGTACAGTTTTTAACTTGATCTGTCTGGAACTGGCATACTCCAGTTCAGAGCCCTTCGGAACTGGCGTACTCCAGTTGTGAACTGGTGTCAAGATCTTTGTTTTATGTTTTATTTCCTGACTTTTCATCACCTTATTGCATGCTAAAAACCAGTTTACAGCTTTTTATATTTTGGAACTGTTTAGTTGTAGCATTCAATATTTATTCATATCTGTTTTGGAATGCCACTGAGATCTTTTTGGTCATGTTCCAGAGCCTAAAAGATGCAAAGCCAAACACTGGACAAAAGATATCACTGGCATATGACAGTGAGATTAAGCCCAGTGACTGGCCCTTGCATGCCAGCTAGGCCCTGGTCTTTATTTATTTCCCCACACTGTTTATGGGGTGTTCTGTTTATTTTCATGGCCTAAAGCCATTTCATTTGTCTGTAACTGTATATATATGTTGCTATATAAACTGTGTGGTTTATCCTGGATGTGCACTGGTCCTTTCCAGAGCCCAGAGGGTTGAGAGCAGGAGCTGTGAGTTTAGATTCACCAGCGCACGCCAGTCCCTTAGTGGAGTACGCAGGTCATCTCTGTATGCAGTGGCTTGGCTAGTGCATACAGGTTTCCTCCTCCGTGCATCATCTTGGATTAGCGTGTCCCCAGTTTGTCTAAAATGCTCACAGGTGCTTGTTCCCAATCTATTTTATTTGTTTCAATAAAGCAAATCATCCATAAACATTTTATCACATAAACTGCAACTTGTTACAGTTTTAATCTCCTTTAATTGTTTCCCCACCCTAATTGGCTAAAAAATGATTAATGAGAGAAAAACGCAAATGTTTTACAAAAATGCCCGAGTAGAGACCGATATCTGGATTGGGCGAGAGGGGTGCCATAAAACCCTTCCCCTCTTGTAACATGGCTCCCGAACCTCAGATATCGAAGGTGACGATGGACCGGTCTACGCCTTTTCAAAATCGAGCAATGTAGCAAGCGTTTCAAGTTCGGTTCCTTGGATATTTCACCGCTAAAACCCAAGTGGCGACTCTGAATCGAAGTGTTTTGCCACGTATTTCCGAAAAAGGGCCGCACCCAAATTTTTCGTAAAATTTCCAAGGCGTGTGCCCACACCCTCCGAGACGCAAGTATTAATCGTAAATGCTACAAAAATCAATGCCAATTTTCATAAGTTTCGCCATCAACAATTGCAAAACAGATTGGATAAATCTCTGCAATGTATCACCGAAATGAAACATGAGAACTACATTAACCACAACATTCTCGGTGACAAATCCACATCCACCATGTTACAGATAACTACATCATGTTACACTAAATTAATCGCATATTTTAACTTTACATACCTTGGTTGCCGTTCTTCCTGGTGGCACCCATTATTGTCCCCTTATACGTCCCTTTAAGATGTGCTGCGTCAAGAAAAATTAGGGGGTGACAATAATTGAATCCTTGCACACATGCACTAACAGCGACAAACAACCTTTTGAACCGCTTAGCTTTCTCATCACTTTCCAATTCGATGTGGTTGCCTGGGTTCGGGCTTTTGGCTTCACCAACATACCATTTCAAACATGAGAAAGATTTCACATTGTCACCGAACATGAGACCCCTGGCCTTCTCAATTCCCCACCATGTCGGTGATACGAGAAATTTAGTCCATAATCTCTTTTAATTTCTTTGACAACATCAACAGGCTATGTTTGATGTTTGCCCCGAACATTATCACCAACTAAGTAAGCAACCAACTCCGCGGTGGCATACAGATTAGTAAGCGTCCATATAGCAACACCACATGTGTGAGCTAGGTCCATGCGTTTGATATGGAAAAACTCATTCCCCGTCATTATTCTGGCATGCACATGCCATGTGCATTTTTTGTCCATTCGATATTTGCACTTGCAGTAACACGAACCTTGTCATTTTTTGACAAAGTATATTTGAACCCCGGCTCAATAGCAAACTTCTGCAACACGTTCTTGAAATCCAAAGCGCCACCCTCAAACCTTTGACCAACCACTGTAATACCATCCGACCAATCGGAAGATAGCAACTTAACTTTTTTGTGGGAACAAAATTACGGAATGACGTCATCATCGTCAACAATCGTGACCTGTGTGGGGTCCCTGATCAGCGCGCTCGAAGAGTCGCCACCCGAATTTTTTAAGATGGATGATCCGAAAAACTGAGAGTTTGTTTGAGAGAAAAAGGCTTTTGATCTAGCGAAAACGTTGAGATTTTGGGTTCGGGAGTCACGTTACGAATGGGAAAGGTTTTGTTAAAGAAAATGCACCCCACTTGCCCGGTAAAACCGGACTCTACTAAACTCTTTCAAAAGGGGAATTTAAAATATCTTTTGAAAAATTAAGCTCTTTAATAAACAAGTAAAGGGGAGAAGGACACGGGAAATATATTATATCAACGTGCACGTGGTCCTATCTGTACAGTGTGAGATGATACGGATGATGCAGAATGAAGGAAGTTTTCAACAGAAACTGTCTGGGTCTTAGTATACTTCTGCATGACATAACATAATACCGCACACGGTTTTACAGTATGCCGTGTGGGGTACTGTTTTATCCTCAAGCCATTATGAAGTTTTCAGAACACCGTCCGGCATCTTGAGTAGAACGCGCAGGGTTTCCAGCTAATATCAGACAATGTTTTTACCACAGGGCCATTCTAAAAACACCACTTTTTCAAGCCATGGACGAAAATCATTTTTCATACTTTTGATTTATCGAAATGATCAAGAAAGAAAAAAAATTTTGTTTCTAAAACCAAGCATGGCTTGTAGATATGGTCTTATTTTAGAAGCGTCAACACCCGATATTTTAGCAATAAAACAGGCCTGATAGAAGATGACCATGATCCAGACGGTTTGAGCAAGAAAATAATAACTAGAAGAAACGCCGTGCACCTGAATACACTATGATGTGCGACACATCATAGCGTCGCGCGGCATAGCATATTCAGCACAGAGGCTTATTCTTGTTTTTGAAAATGGTTTTAAGCCAAGATCCAACCAAAAGGGGGTGGTTCTGACTGCAGAAAGGTTACCTCAGGGATAAAGACAGAGTTTATCCCAAGAAAACTATTTTATACCTTTGATCTTGAGCTTGGATGGGGATGGACAGCTACGGATGAGTGCGGACAAGACCGATTGAGAAAAGAAGACTGTGAGTGCGGTTTAATAGATGGGTACTGGGTAGTTGGGACCTTAAAGTGAGCAAGAGAACTCACTTCAATGATGAGGAGAAAAATGGAGGATTTTGAGAAAGAAAGGACTTTAAGAATGTTTTTGGAATAACTTTCTCAAGGCTTAGGAGTGAGAAGTGGATGTGAAAGTATGACGAGAGATAAAGAGAATTCAGGGCCTTTTGCTCTTGAGTGGAGGGTTTTATTTATAGGCAAAAGCCAAAGATTTTAAAATTCAAATGGTGGAGGTATTTCTTGGGCGGGCCAGAAGTCGCTTTTCGGCTGAGCTAACTTATAGCTGTGGCTCAAATAGATGTGGCCGACAGCTAGCTAACCCAGTCAGAACTTTATCCAAAATGCTGTGCGGTTGACCTCATGACCTCGTGCAGCATAATGAAATCTAATATGCCGTGCGGTGTAGAGATGTGCCGTACGGTACTAAGGGTCCAGTCCTGGGCCATTGGTTTGTTTTGGGCTTTTGATTTTTTGGGCTTTTGGCTCAAGGGAATCTCTCATCCAAGCTCTTGAAGGTCTTGTTTTCTTTGTTTCATCGTCGGGACATTTAAATAACCTACGAGGTCCGGATTGGGGTGTCTACAACCTGCTTCCCCTTAACGGCATCAGATTTTTCACTTGGGGTAACTTGAACAGCCTCATCCATGAAACACTTTGCACCATCTCTGACAGAGATCATAATATCATCAATACCAGCAAGCTCAGCATTTTAGAACATGGTTGTCAAGTCGTCATCGTCGTCCAAGATTATATGTTTTGTATCCTTGAGATAGTAGTTCAATATGACAAATTTCTGGGTCTAGATCGGACCACCAAGCATATATTTTTTGAATGACAATGCTAAAATCATGTCCTCGGTTTATCTGAATGGCTGCAAACTTGCCATCATGTTGACACATCATGATTAATTCACTTGCCATATCAGTCCTGCATGGAATATAGTTTGTCGATTACACAACATCTGTACATAATGTTGGAATGGAAATAACTGACAAACCCGTTACATGGTAAATGATGTTACTAATTAACCATGAAAAAGGTTAAACCAAGGGAATTTGCTTAGCCTATACCATTGATACATTATTCTAATTTTTTTTTCACGATTCGATCAATATGGCAGTAATTTTGTTCATGATTCATGGTGACGGTGCAATTGACTGAGCATTAGATAGAATGAATAAAAAAAAAAACCTATTTCATGGTAAATGATGTTAATAATTAACCATGAAAAAGTTTAAACAAAAGGTATCTATTAAGCCTACACCAAAGATAACATTAATCTAATTTTTTCCACGATTGGAACAATATGACAGTAATTTTGTTCACGATTTATGGTAACTGTGACAATTGATTAAGCATTAGATGGATTGAATAAACAAACCTGTTTCATGGCAAATGATGCAAATAATTAACCATGAAAAAGTAAAAAATCAGGGGGATCTGCTTAGACTACACCATGCATTGATACATGGGATATATTAATCTAATTTTTTTCACGAATTCAAACAATATGGCATGACTTAGAACAACAATACAGCATGACTCGAACTTGAATTTCATAGCGATGGTGGAGATGATGTATCATGAGATGAAAATAACAATAAAACTTATTTCATGACAAATGATACAAATAAATTACCATGAAACTAACACCATCATAACTGCAATTAAATGGACAATGGTCATGAGCGTACCTTGTTGCGGAAAAAAGGATGGAGAAGGACGAAAAGGATGAAGAAGGACGAATTCAACGTAGAATTCAGAAACACGGTCATTTGGAGTAAGTGAGACTAAAGGACCAGACGCGAGACTTAAATACCGGAAAAAACTTACGTTATCATCCCAAAATAATGGAACTGAGCAACCAGTGGGATTTGTTCGAAGTTTGAAAGTTTAAAAATAATCATCTCTTCCTTCTCCCTGTTGTATCTAATCTTTGAAACAATTGTAACGATCTTGATTTTTGGAAAATAAAAATTTCTTTAAATATTTAAATTTTTTTACTTGAAAATTTCTTTTTAATTTCTAATAATCCGTCATAATTAGATTTGAGACTTATAAAATTATATCTTTTCGTCCCGGACAGTCCTTTTTTAAAGACAAGTATGCTTGTAGAAGTACTTGTATAGTTTCCTAACAAATTAAATAAAATTTTTAAATTATATTTTTTGGCTAGAAATCCTACTTGGCAAATAGAATTAGTTTTCAACCGATTAGTTAAAGAAATCTAAGTATCCATTCAATCTAGTTACATTCTCTTAACCCTAGATGAACCTAATAAACATTTCTATACCTTAGTGGAACATTTTCAACCCTAGACTAGGAAATCATTTCACTTTCATGACTAGTCATTTCAAGAATTTATTGTTCATCATTACTTCTTCTGAAAATATCTTTTCTCTTTTCCCATTGAATAATAGTTTATAAGGTAATTATTATCCTTCGGGTAATAGAAATAAGACTTTCAATTGTCTAGAAAATAGTACTACCATGGAATTATCTAATCAAGCTAAGACCAAGTTTGTTCTTCCAAACAATCATAATTATGTATTGTCACATCAAATAACCCATAATTACTTACTTTCTCCTTCCTACAAGTAACCTTGACATACAAATACATATATACATATATGTATGTATATCAGCCTAAAAATTTTCTAGAAAGGCTACTTGCAAGCCTTATTCATTCTTTTGCATTGACAAGTCACTTTCAAAAGCCAACCCTTTAATCATTTCACTTTCTATTGACTTGTCATTTTTCCCACTCATCATTATACTTTCTTAATCAAATCACTTTCCTAAAAATGTCACTTTCAAAAAGATATTTCTTTCAAGAATATCTTTCTCATCATTTCCTTTTTAACCATTGGGCAATAGTTTGTAAGGTAATTTTTATCCTTTGAGTAAAAGGAATAAAACTTGCCAACCTAGTTTGTAATTACCTAGGATTTACCTAAAAAGCCTTAAAATCCTACTTGATTTTATAGCCTTATGCCTAAAATTGGAAAAGACCATGGCATGCTTGAAAGGTTTGATTGGACAACACAATGAGAGGAAGAGAGAGAGAGAGAGGGGAGGCCGGCCAAAGAGGGGAGAAGGGGAGCCAAATTTTTGCTATAAATAGGACCCCCCCTCATGCCATTCAACTCACACCTTGAAACCTTTCAACTTCGCTCTCTAGAATCCTTGAATTTGTTCTTTGTTCTTGAGTTTTCTTGAAGTTATTCAAGAAACT
Organism: Rhododendron simsii; assembly: GCA_014282245.1. NCBI lineage: Eukaryota > Viridiplantae > Streptophyta > Magnoliopsida > Ericales > Ericaceae > Rhododendron > Rhododendron simsii. Next base: position 29,324,234 of record CM024955.1, on the reverse strand, counting down.
CATCTAAGACCGCCACTAAATCACAACTCGATCACCCTTTCGATCCAAAAAGTTTAGTAGTTAGTCAAGAACTATTTTCGAGAGAAACATTTTCTTTTTCGAAGCTACCGAAGCTTTTCATAGGAAGTGACTCCGTTCGTTCGCCGACTTACCTTTCCGTAGCCACCCTACCGCCAAAAAAACGGTAGATTATCCTTACTCTCTATCTCTAAATATAAGGTTTAGTATATGTAGAATCCCCATACTCTAGAAAACTATATTTACATTTTGTGTTTGAGATGTATGAAAAGAGAAATAACTAGTAAACTTGTTCTACTAAAAATGCAAAGAGGAATATGAGCATGATGAATAACTCAACTTTTTATAAACATATGTTGTTTTAAACTTCTCCAAAAGAAAGAAAGAACGGAATTGAAAGATAAGAATTTTAACACTTGATTTAAAGTATTCATATTTTGATCTTAAGGATGATTATGAGAATGTATATGTGATTACTAGGATTATTTGTTTGATGTTGGATAAAGCATTAGTGATTTTCACACCAAAGGCGTCCGTACATGTGGCGTTATACTTTAAATTTGAGCATGATAAGTAATATAGAGTTGGATGATCTTGCTAGTTTAGTTTCAAGATTACAATTAATGATTTATGATTTCATATGACAACAGTTCTACCGTGGAGTCGTTGCACGAAAATGAGACACAGAAATTGAGAAAATAAAAATATGGCACCTAGGGTGTGGTAAATGGAAAGAGGTGTTTTGAAAAAGAGAAAATGGTTTGAAAATCACAATGTGGCCAGACATGGTAGACCGTTGTGTGGTGTATGTGTGTGTGTGTTAATGAGAACCCGAAGCGGCAGAACCATTGTGAGAATACTCGAGAACCAGGAACGGCGGAACCGAGGTTGGGTGTGTAGCTTGGTTATCTGCGGAGAGGAGTCAAAGCAAATTGTGTGCCAATGGAAACCCGTAGCGGCGGAACCATTGTGAGGATACTCGAAAACCTAGAACGACGAAACTGAGGTTGGGTGTGCAAAAACAATTTTGAAAATGTTGATTTGGTATATGAAAAATGGTGACACGGTCTACGACAAGTCGCATAGGAGAAACTCAGAAAATCATGGATACCAACGTTACTTTGGATAGTGAATGTGTATGTGTCATTGTTTGCTGTTTTGATAAATATGCATGTATTACGTGGAAATCGTTAACTTTACGATCTATTGTTTGTAAGTTAAGGGTTATTGGGTATAGATTATTTTATTGAGCATTTGTAACTCATGGTGTTACCTTTGGTGATCATGACATATTATATTGGTGGCGACGCTGCTATAATGTGTCAGACCTTGTAGATCAACATGGTGAACTCTATATCTTGGAGGCTTTCGGTGCCGAGAAGTTGGCTAGGATGGAGGAACAGGTGAAGCAGTAGACAGGAACCCTAGTTTCCCCTTCCGTGTTTAATAAAAGTACTATTCTGGGAGTTATGATGTAATAATGAGACAAACTCTATTTAAGTTTCAATAAAAATGTTTATTTAACGTTCTCAAAATTAGGGGCGTTACAACAATTTTCATCCGTATATTTAGAAAGTAGAATTTATCTGTCCCCCCTTCTCCTTTTTTTTTTTTGATCATTCCCCCCTTCTCTGTCTCTCTCATATATGTTTAATGTCTATATATAAATTAGAATAAAGGGTAATAATGATAATTTATATATTGTAAGGATGAAAACATAAATATGAAAAAAAGGGAGGATAAATTCTTACAAGACATTGATAAAAAGGATGAATATTTAAATATTCTAAATATTTTGTACTCCAAAACTACGGAGTAATTTCTTTAGATTGAAGGCCATTTTGCCTTTTTCTTTTGTTTACCAAATGGAAAAACAATTCTGCTATGGAAACCGACGGGAGCTAATGAATGGGCCCGTAAAAAATCAAGTTAATCCGATATGTGTAGGTGTTCAATATAATCTTTCATTTTTTTCAATTTAGATTTCGGATCCATGAATAAAAAGAAGATTCAATCAAATACGTACACATATCGGATTGAGCTAATTTTTCAGACCCACTCCATTTTTTTTTAATTATTGAATGGTTCGAATCATCTGTGCCGCACTCAGAGTAGATCCCGCATGCCAATCGGTTTCCTTAGCTTTTTGGATGGAAAAACGATAGCGATGGTCCAATTTGCAAGGTGTCATTACTTTAATCACCTTTACAACAGAAAACAAAACACACTTTAATAAGTCCAATCGCCAAACTTAATGTTTTATTTTATCTTTTTATAACTCTATCATTGGTCTGTCGATGAATAGGATTCGATCGGAATCCGATAAAACTCAAATCCGATCTGAATTCAATAAGACTCGAATACAATAGTGGTAATTTGAATTCGAAAAATCAGATCCGAATCCAAATCCGTTCCGATTTTTTTTTTTTTTTGTGCTTCTAGAATTTTAGAAAAAAGGGGGAAAATACAATTATTTTCCAAAAAATAAAAATTATTAAATGTGGGATTAACACACTCATTGGGTTAACTCTACCACATTGTGTTATTAGCTGCTTCAATTAAAAAAACAAGTTCGTTGTCTCGTTCTAATTTTATCGCATGCAACAAAGATAACAATACGCTTAAAAAAGGGAAAAATCCCTTTAATAATTGAGACATTGAAACATTATTAAATGTGGGATTAGCTCACTCATTGGGCTTGGCCTGGTTGGCAATTTTCAGAGCCATTGGAGAGGCACACCACGACAAAATGGGATGCGGATCGAAATCGAGTTGTGATTACCACTGGCCTGTAAATTATGGAAAGAATAATTAATTAACTTAAGCTTTTCTTAAAGGGATACTAATGATTCAATAATTATGTGCCAGGATGTCAACCCACACACACGAAAAAGATCGATCGATCGATCGCACAAAATCTTGTTTCTTTCTCTTTTAACGTTTTTTTAATTTGATATTTGTAATCAGCAGAAGACGACGAACTACTTATGATTATGCACCTCCTCATATCCTCTTATCCTCTCTCTCTCTCTCTCTCTAACAGGTAATTGCATAGATTGAGTTGCACTTTTGGATGGCTCAGATTGAAACTTTCTCTCTCCTCTCACCCTCCCTCCTTCTCTCTCCTTTTTTTCTCTCCAAATTCGAGCCTTCCAAAATCGTATCGGACGGCTCGGATATACCGAGCGGACACCACGTGATACCCACCCGGTATTGAAAAATTTCTCAATTGAATGGATTGATCCAACGTTAAGATGGTTGCCACGTAACAAGGAACATGCGAAATTTTTTGTTTTGGATTGCTTTCATATTCAAACTCTACTAACAAATCGAGAAGCGGATGAGCCCAAATGACCTCTGTGCTCACGCTTCAAATTTATTTTTTTGAAACAACAAAATATTATGAGAGAAAACTTGATAAAGGGTACATTAAGCTTGGGAAAAAGGGGAGGGGCTTTAGATAAAAACACCTAGAGAGCCGAAGCCCAAAACACCCGAAGGCGTGATGCCAATCAAAGTCCTTGAAATTATTCAAGAAGTCATTGCGTCGATCGAAAACTCCTTTTAAGTTTCTAAGTGGTTTTTGATGTTTTCAAGAGTCAAACACATATATCAATTAGTCTTTGGTCAAGTCCTTTTTAATTTATGTCTTGAAAATGCAAGTGTCTCTTCCTATTCTTGGAGGGTTGTTCCAAGTAGTCTATAAATTCTATTGTTATGAATGAAATTGTAGTTTTGAGTGTTGAATTAAAATATAGCCTTTGGCTAGTGAGAAGCTTATCTTCTTATTCGTTTCTGTATCTCTTAGGTGGATTCCTTAGAGTGGTGAGTGATTCCTACGCCCTGTATTCCTAGTTAAATCCTCGGGTGGTGTCAATCTGTATCCCGTTGATTTTGTAACTTGGGTGGTGAGCGATTATCCCTTTTTACTTTTCTTCCGTCCCATTTGAAAAATCCGCCGTCAATTTTGGTATCAGAGCTTTGGGTTCAATGGCAAGTCATTGTTGCTTGCAATTTCAAACAACGCCGGATGAATTCTTTTCAGACAAGGATTTTTCTTCTTCACTACCAATAGTGAATTGGAATTTGCCTCCAATCTATGATGAATACACTAAAGATGGGTTTTTGATTTTGCATGATGTGCACGCCAAGAATATTGTTTATGTGGCTAATGAAGTTGTTGGTCCAATTGATGGCGAAATTGATAATTTATACGTGGCCAACGATGATATTCAAGATGGTAATAGGCAAAAGCAAATTTTGCAATTATCTAGTACCATGATGAGTGCTATTCACATCAATCATATTGAAGAGAGCAAACTGGAAGTTGAAGTGAAAAAGCATTTTGATTGGATTGAACAGCCAATTTTTGACGAAAAACAACTATAATTGTTGAAGAAGTTTTTAAAGCAAATGACGAGTTCCAAATACGTGGTAGGTCTTTTGAGCAACAATATGTACTGGATCCATTTTGGAATTTTAATGAAGGCTTTGCAAGTAAGAATCCATGGGTTACGTACCTGGAGCACAATTTGCAAGAGATAGTTCATTTCGTTTTTGGCAATATATTAAAGTTTGTAAGTGGAAAAATTAATTTCAAGTACAAGGTTGATGCAGACAAGATTCGGCGTTCTAAACTGTTTCAAGCCTTGGAAACTTGAGGACGAGTTTTCTCAACCGGAGGAGAATGATGCCAATCAAAGTCCTTGAAATTATTCAAGAAGTCATTGCGTCGATCGAAGAGTCTTTTTAAGTTTCTAAGTGGTTTTTGATGTTTTCAAGAGTTAAACACATATATCAATTAGTCTTTGGTCAAGTCCTTTTAATTTATGTCTTGCAAGTGTCTTTTCCTATTCTTGGAGGGTTGTTCCAAGTAGTATATAAATTCTATTGTTATGAATGAAATTGTAGTTTTGAGGGTTGAATTAAAATATAGTCTTTGGCTAGTGAGAAGCTTATCTTCTTATTTCGTTTCTGTATCTCTTAGGTGGATTCCTTAGAGTGGTGAGCGATCCCTACGCCCTATATCCCTAGTTAAATCCTCGGGTGGTGTCAATCTGTATCCCGTTGATTTTGTAACTTGGGTGGTGAGCAATTATCCCTTTTTACTTTTCTTCCGTCCCATTTGAAAAATTCGCCGTCAAGGCCCAGCCCAAAAAACGGGCCAAGCCCGAACGCCTTTGGGCCTTAATTTGCCCAGATTTATTTTGGGAAAATGACGGCCCAGGACGTGTTTTGATAATTAATATCCACCAAGGACATGCTTAGAATATTTGTTAATGCTGAAAATGTCCTTAACGGATATTAATTATCAAAATACGTCATTGGCGGTCATTTAACCATTTATTTTAGGATTATAGTACTTCAGGAAGGTTATCTCACCCACGACATTAAAAGAACCTAACGCCCGCCCATTCAAGAATTCTTTCAAAAAATTAATAATTTCCATTCTAAGATTTTTTTAATAAATTAATAATTCACGCAAACTTTAATTATATGCAACTATAATCATGGATAATTATATTTTTGTAATTTTAGATGTTGGCTTAAACTACGTATGGTAATCTTTTCGATATATAGTACAGTACTTAAGTTTTGTTGACAAAAATTGTTATCGACTTTAATATAGACACAAACAATTTTAATATTCATCCAACATTGAATATATGCTTGTGTCCCGGACCTCTCTTATGAGTGCAGCCATCGAAGTTAATTTCATTTGTCACGTTACAAGATAGAAGTCCGTAATAAGCCCCACGGGCAGGACAAGCTGCACAACAAAGGTACTAGGGTTGCTGGCGGATCAGTTCTGGGTGGTTCGATTTGGTTAGGTTCCTAAATCGATTCACTCGCGGCAGTTTGTCATTTTCTCTATCCGCACTCGTCTGTGAGTATTGTCCGGTTCGGTTAATTCGGATGAGATTTTGGGGGTTTGATTTGGTCGATTTTTAAACTTGCATTTTTTTGATAGACTAAAACTAAAACGTCAGGCTCTGTTTTTTTGGCTTGCTCTATTTTTTATCCCCATATACTTAAACTAACAATTTTCAAACAACAGAAAAGCACCTCACTCACGTATAAATGAGCTATGTGTGTGGGTTTGGGATGGAAGGAGAAAATCTGAGAAGCAAATTACTTTTCTACGATTATAGGTCCTATATACAGTCAACAACCAACACTTCTCTAGTATATAATATTGCAACCTAATCCTAAATGAGATATACCTCTCTACGGACTTGAAGTAGAAGTTTCTTGTCTAGGTTTCCTTCAATACCTTAGCAATGTTTTCAGCCGGAGGTGTGGTTCCATCATCGCCGGAGGTGGAGAAGGTGGTCAAAGAGAGGGAAAGAATGGAGAGACTGATAGAGGAGAGAGTCAGGGGAGAGGTGGGGATAGAATCGAGAATGAGATGTGGAGTTGGGGACTGATCCGCCAATATTAGGGATATTAGGATTCGTATCCATCCATAACATACCTCGATTTGATTTGTGAGCTGTTTGGTTTGATAATTTTGGGCTGTTCGGCCCATCAGTTGGACAACCCTATTTGCGGCACAACATCCACGTCCATAGGACTGAATCCTTGGATCATAATGACAACCTTAATTTTCTCTTTGGGGTCTTTTCCATGATAAGTGTTATCGGTTCGACCGATTTATGTAGGATCAAAATTCTCAGCATTCATCCTATAAAGTTAAAAAGAAAATCTTCTACATAAAAATCAACACTTATGAAATATGCGAGCGAGTCCATGAAAAAAATATATATATGCGAACCGATGGAAAATAGAGAAGGATGGGTTGATAAACAAGATCTCTTGAAAGGATCTCACTAGAAAAATAAGATTCCAGAATCGGATCTCTTATGAGATCTCAAAGTGGATCACATTTTGGTAGGCCCGCAGTTCTTCCATTTCTTGACCAGTGCCGGTCTTGATATTTGAATTTTCTAAGCCTGACCCAAGTTTGGTTGTCCACTTGCTATTAAGTTATAAAAAATAGAAAAACATACAAGTACTCAAAAAGATCCAAAAAAAAAAAATCAAGGTTAAAATGTGATTTTGACTTGAATTACAACAAAAATATTAAAATCAAAACCAAAATGTAGCACCAGTTATAGTTGTTTACGTAGTCCGGAGGCTTGTGGGGCTTATCCAAAGTTCGGCTCTTTCTTGACATGGAAGAAAGCAAATGGGAAAATAAATGGAAAAACACAAAATACCTTCAACAATTAAGGACTTGACGCGTGCAGGCCTGTAACCTGCTGTATGTTGCACGACAGCCCAATGACCATTCTACAACCACTTACTGGCCAGACCCAAAAAAAATACAGTGTGCAGTTTTGTCACGACCATAGGCCTCCGGCACCCTTTTGGGGCCCCAAAAAACTTCATAGAGCATTTTGGACAACTGAAAAGCAATCCACAATTATGGAGAAAAAAAGTAGGGAGTAGTATACTACTGCTATAGGAAACCATACCATTCTTTGCTTCGGCGCCCTTCTATGCTATTTTTACGGATCACAAGGTAGTGGAACACGCAGTGATCGGGTGCGTCGGGGAAGGGGGGACGCTTGGTTATTGATGTAGGCTAGCCATTGTGCCGCGGCTGCCGCCTCGGTTCAGAAAAATTGGGATACACTTAGATAATTTCTGGATATGGGATGTAATGATGAAGAAGTATTGGATGCTTTGCACCTCAATCCACCACCAATTTACGTGAGGCTGAAGACTGGGCTGGGCTAGTAGAATATTGGGTTGCGATGGTTTGGGCTTGAGTTGTAAATATGCCAATTTCTCGCATTGGGCTATTCTATGTCTTCGGATCCCGAGTTTCAATTTTTTTTCCCTCCCTTTTGCTGCTATTAAAACACTTGCATAATAGTATTAAAGTTAATAGTCCATTTGCTAATACGTCAAGTCGTGCGGTAATCGATTCTACGTATAGTTTTTGGCATGTTTTATCATTTCATAAATATAAGTCAGAAATATATGGATATATCCATTTTCTATCAAACTAGATCCCTTTTTTTATTTGTAGATTGTTTCTTTTAGATTATCCCATACTTTTTATTTAAAATATAAAAAATGCAAATATATTCAACAGTTATCAATAAAATTGCAGCGTGATGCTGAGTGCAACTAATGTCACACAAATTATAGTTTTTGTAGATTTGTTTTTCAAGGGATGAACCGACTAAATTATCATTGTTTCATGTTTGTAAACTTATCTTCTCTCTTTTGATAAAATCTACACACCATGTAGAACTGAATTATCAGAGGACATTTCAAACCCACCAGAGAGAGAGAGGGGGGGGGTTCTGAAAGGCAGGTCGGTGGGCACCAAGTTACTTTACCTATTTGCCTTCGTACGTACATTTGTTTCCATGCAATTTCAGTCGTATAATTATACGAAAACACTCATACTGATCAGAGTTTATTTTACAATCCTAAGCTAGAAATTACACTAGAAGAGAGGCATTTTCGTTATGGGTAATTTAAACTCTTGAGTTCTGTTTTTTTTTTTTTTTTTGGGTAAGTAATTTGAACTCTTGTTTTTGCTGATCATGAGATGAGATTCATGACTAAGAGCATCCGCATCAGACTCTTTAGATTTTGGACCAAATTATACCTTAAAAACCCACTTTATTACTTTAGCTAGTCATTTTTACAATGTCAATTACATCAGACTCTTTACTCTCACTCTTTTTTTAATTAAATATTTGTATTTAGAATAAAATGATCAGTAAAATAAGATATTCGCACCGGTTCAAATGAATTAAAAAATAGAGGACTTAATTTTTAACCATATTTTTTTATATATTAAAAAATATGATTAAAAATTAAGTGCTCCAATTTTCAATCTATTTGAATTTTATCCTGAATGGTCATAATGAATTTTTGGCTCTATTGCCTTTCAATGACTACCCTAAGAGAACCCTAACTCATATGAGAGTTCTACTGATATCGGATTGGGCTAATTTTTTTAAGGAACCTATAAAAAGACATTTTAAGAATGACTTGCAGTTTAAATCATCTTTATAGGATCCGTAATGGATCCAAATAAATATTAATGTTGGATGAATAGCATACATTTTACTGTTGCTGGAACACGTTGGTTGCTAAAACTAATATTTTATTCAAAAACGAGTGAACAATGCCACGTTTCTCTTAATGAGATATTGTAGCAACATTAAATTGACCCAGCCAATGAAGAGGCTGATAAACATGTCTTTTTAGGAGTTTGGCTCGGTAAAGTAAAATAAAGAGGTAAGTAAAGAGCCTAGTACAGATGCTCTAAGGTCCCTTAGGTTGCTGGGCAGAACATTAATTAGTTAGAAAGAAGAAAAATGTCCCAAACTTATCAAGTAGAGGAGGCTAATTAAAAGCCTAGCTTGCTGGCTCAAGAATTAATGTTGGCAATAGGCAGCATATTGCCACAACGAAAACACAAGGACCCACAGGGCCACATGGACAGCGACACTGTTGAATATATATACACACAGAGGACTCCCCACTCTTGAAATATAGGAGTGCATTGCTCTCATTCTTCCCTAGAAATAGATTGCAAATGGTTGGTGTGTACTAAAAACTCACTCAGTCGAAAAAATCGACATTCTTTTCTTTTGCGATACGCTGGAATCTGGGTATTGAAAGAAAGAGTTTGGTTCCTCATCATTTTCACAACTTCTTTGAAACTAAACTAACCAAGAGCATGATAGGGAGAGAAAGTCGAAGAATAACTAGTGAAGAACAACAAAACACTTTATTTTCCTCCGAGGGAACAATCGACAGTAAGGTGTTGTTTGTTTGGGGGTTTTGAGTGAGATTTTTAAAAGTAACGAGTGGAGAGAGATAAATAGAGAAAATTTATTGAAAACTATGCGCAAAAATTTTGAGTCCCCAAACGAACAAGGTCTAAAGTACTTCTACTCCTAAAACTGATAATTAAGAAACGACTGCGGAACCAATAAAAAGATACTTATCTATTTTAATTTTCAAAAATTGTGATTTTGGCACCCAAAAATTGATAGAATGACTCCAAAATTGAACTGCATTAATACACGTCGTTTTAAAGCCTTATATCAATTTTTTGACTGCTAAAATCAATTTTCTTAATTTTTCCAACAATTTAACATTTGTATAGTTGTTACCCACACACACGGGAAAGTAGAATCTAAAGTCTAAACTGCTTTCTGCAGCTTTTTTGTTTTCGATATTATTTGCGCTGTCTGCCTTCCATTTTTTTGTTGGTTGGTAAGTAGACCGTCGTTAAAATGTACCAATTCATGTTTGGGACTCTAAGGATGCCCTAGCTCCAGAACCTATTCATATGAGCAGCTTTATTCAATGTAATTAATTAAAGGTGAAAAGTTAAGAGGATTGTTATGGTAGGGGAAAACATTCTATGAAAATGTCATGATTTCATTTCTTTTTCCGGGACATTTTCATGAAAAGTTTCATATATCCTAACATCAGAAGAAGGAGGGTTGGTGCTAAGTTACGTGCTTGCATCAGTGTGAGGAGAAGTACGAACGTTATTGCTATCCCCTCCATCCCATAATATCGATCCTCTATTCTATTTTGAAATGTCCCAAAATATTAGTCAATTTTCAAAAGTCAAGTAAAAAGGCGCCTTCATTTCCAAAATTTACCCATTATAAAAACTTTAAAATAACTTCATTAGTGGGATTCAAGGATAGTATTGAAAATAAAATGTCATTTTTAAGGGGGACATCCAATTAATGCTTGTTCCTTAAAAAGTTAAAAACCCCCAAGATGAACCAACATTGCGAGACAGAGGGATGGAGCATTAAAAATTGCGAGACAAAAGATTGAGAATAAGAACGTACAATGGGGATTTAAAGCGGGTGCAAAGGATTCTACTTGAAAATTGTGTGACGCGAAGGAGAGTATTTTTTTCTTTATTAGGACCGAGAAGGAGATTAGTCAAGGTACGCTCATGTTGACCCGAACACCTCCGACCGCCATTTCAACAACAAAAGTACGTACTTTTCACTTCAATATATACTACTTTAAATGTATAATTACGCTAACAGCCACTAGGATGAAGAGTAGCAATCCTAGCTAGTTTCACCATTATGCACGGGCAGGCAGCTTTGCTTCACATATGAACGTTATTACTCGTGACAGCAGACACGTTAGTTTGTAAAAGCAAGTGGTTGAATTTAATTAGCGCTGAAAATGTAGACAGGGGACAAGCTAGTCCCAGGACAAACTTTTGTACGTAGGTGCCATGGTCATGAATTGCGAAACACTGTACACTGATTGATTCGGGTAGCAACAGCTGCAACGTGCACCCTCCTTCCATTCAAATTAATGCTAGTAGGAAGGAGTAGTATTTACATGATCAAATGGTTCTCCAGATTTGCTTTCTGATCTGAAAAACTTGAAATAATACGGTAAAAGAATTAATAGTACCAAAAAGGCTTTTAAAGGGCCGGTGAGAACCCAGTAAAAAGAATGAGAGTTTTTGAGATGAGTTTAAATCCTTTAATTCCACCTTAAGTACCGGAAACAATTTGATATGCATGTTCAGCAAAACTAAAATCTTGAAAAACATCCCAACTTCTCAAAAAAAAAAATTGATAAGTTCCATAATACAACTCCTTGTGGCTTTTTTTTTTTTTAAACATTACAAAATAGATATAAAGATAAAACTACTTCACACATTTATCGGTGAGTATTGCGATCAACACATATAGACAGAAACGATACCAGTGGGCTGGATGTGGTTAGACTGACCCGATGCCAAAGTTAAATATTTAACAATATTATCGTGAACCGTAAAGAGGAATGTAAAAACCACATTCCTTATTTTTGTCCTCCATAAAAAGTTACGTTAGACTTAAATTGCATGGAGGTTGAATTTACTTTTGAAAGGTAATTGTGAAAAATAAATTTTGAATGGAGGGAGTACAATTTTCCATCAATTAGCTCATTCTTTAACCTCAGCTCTAGCGATAATCTCATCTCTAAAATATTTGCTGCATTACAATTCAGAAAGAAAAATAAAAAATACAGCTGGACAGTGTAGTCAAATATCCCATTTCACAGGTTAATCCAGATACATCACTCCACATTAAACTTCTCTAATCCACCAATTAGCATACCTACCAATCTACCATCCAATGTCTACCTTCAAAATGCAATTAATTGGGTTGTTAAACCAATTTAATAATAATCAATAGTCAAAGTAACCTACCTATAGCAGTATAGCCCTAGCTCAGTGAAACACAAATCTGACTCATTCAGTTAGGCTCAGTGATCTCTCTCTCTCTCTCTCTCTCTCCAGTCTCCACACATCAGTCACCCATCAATACCCACCACCGCCACTACCACCGGCGGCGCCAGATGCTGCTGCTGACTGCAGCGAAGACTGCAACTGCATCAGGTGGTGATAGCATTCAGCCGCCGTTGGCCGCTGCTCCGGGTTATGGTCCAGACACCTGTTTTGCAATTCCCTAAGCAACTTGGGCACGCCCACCAACCCACAGCTCTTAACCAACTGGCCTACCCCCCACACGTCCACCTTCACCCCGTGCAGGCCCCGCCCCATCTCCGGCGCGTGCCGCCCGCTCGCCGCCGCGTGCGGATATATCTGCGGCGCGCCCACCGCCTCGTCAAACCCGACCACAAACCACGGATCTCCGTCTCTCTCCACGCCCCTCATCACCTTGTCCCAACCCAAGTCCCTGTGCATGAACGATAAGTCGTGGAGCGCGACTAGGGCTTCAGTCACGTGCTTGAGAGCGTCCACTAGCTGGTCGCAGTTTGTCGGCTTGAATTTGCAGCCTCTGGGTTTGAACACCAGGGCTAGGTCTTTCTCGGACGACCGGAGGATGTGCTCGGCATGCGGGACGCGGTCGAGGAAGTCGTAGATCTCTTTGACGGCGGCCCATTTTCTCTTGCTTGGGAAGTAGCGTATGAAGGTGGTCGGCGTCGTCTCGGTGATGTTGCCGTTACCCAGATCGATTCTCTCGAAGTCGGTGTAGAGGAGTGGTTTGTGGGGGTTGCCGTTGTTGATGAAGTTGAAGCACCGGTCTGCTAGCAATGGCAACAAACCTGCAACAGAAGCAACGTTGTACAAAACGAAAATCGTTACACTTTGTAAATATAAATCTTGGAAGAAAAAAACTTCAACAATTCATAGTCAACTTTTAAATAAAACCCCATTAACTACCTTGACAAGTAAGTTTCTGAAAAATTCGCATTCATTTTAAAAGCAGGTTATGTGCAACTTTTTTGTGACATTGTATATGTTTCTGTGTAGTGTCACTAAATTGCAGGACAGATTTATTCCATACATATACATTTTCTTTTTTTAATCGATGAAAGTAACAATTGATTAAGGCTTTGTTCGTTTGAGAGTTTGGAGTATTTTAGTTTTGATAGTGGGTAGAGAGAGAAATAGAGTAATGATTGGAGAGATAGATAATGCGTAGAGAGAGATAGAGAGAAAAATAAAAGTAATAATTGAATAAATAGGATAATAATTTGAAAAAGATATAGGATAATGATTAGAAAATTAAGTTAAAACTAAGTTAAGTATCAAAACGAACATAACCTTAAAAAAACTTGGCAACGGGTACAGAAAGTTAGAAAGAGAGGAGATTAAAAATGACGGAAAAGAAAGACGGGTAGGGAAAAGGAGAGAGAGAGAGAGAGAGCAAAGAGGAGAGGGGAATAGAGGGAGCCCGGGGAGGAGAAAAGAGGAGGCGCCTCCCCCGGGCAAAAACCGACAAGAAATTAGAGAGAGAGAGAGAGAAGGGCTCTTCCATACAGATATTCTTAAATCTTTGGTGACACTAAGCACATTATTTTATGCGTCGCAAAAGCAATTTACTTGATGCGTGAGGTTAGATATATCCAAATAATTCGTACAATTGAGACAAATATAGAGAACTTGTTCTCTTTGCTTCAAAAAATTCTCCCTAAATTCTCTTTACTTCCAACGTTTCTCTCACCGTCTCTCTCCAATTAGGTTCTGTTCCGAAACTCATTTTAAGTACTTAATTTTTAAGAAGGCAATTTTAATCTAAAAAATAATGTGCCTACGCAAATAATTTTTTATTTACATTATTTTTTAATTTAAAAATATGAAATAATTACTTATTTTTTAAGAAAGTATTCTGAAACAGAGCCTTATTATCCTTACTATTTTTCAAAAAAAAAATTAAAAAACCAAACCAAACACATCAGTGATTTCTCAAAATGCGGAACCGGAAGACCAGTAGGTATTGTTTTGAATCATATATAGGATAGGTAAATCGCTGTGACATTATGAGTAAACGATTATGAACGAAAACTACGAGATTAGTCATTTTCAGCTAACCTGCAATCCTCCAACATGGAACTAGGGCTTTCATCCTCTCAGCCGGAGTCGACAAGTCAAGCGTGTACAGATCGGTTCGGATGATTCGGTCCTGTGATCGACTCAGCGCACAAAACGTAACAATATAGCCAACAGCATAATACCCCAATACGTAAGGTAAGTCGGCGTAACTCCAAAAAAGCTTTTGAACAATTGAAGAAGAAGGATCCACATGACCCTCCCTCAATTGATCACTCTCTTCCCCTCTCCACAAACAAAAGCCTCTCAGAAAACCGGTCACGTTCGGCCATTGATCTTTAAGTGTTTCTGCCAAGGACGAACTAGGGGGTTTCCGAACCATATCGATATTGGAACAGAATCTGGCCACGATCCTATTGATGCAATCGTCCCAAAGGCCGATAAACGAGTCCCTACTAGAGGCAGTCATGCTAGGGTTCGTTTTGATAATCGGGCTTAACAAATCGAATGTGGCGGCTCTACAATCTAGTAGCTCGGAAGTGGTGGTGAAGAACAGTTCTCTTCCCTGTGGTAAGTCTCGGTAAACGTCTTTTCTTAGCGGGAAATGAAGCTCCTCCGGTGGTGGTTCTTGCAAGTGCCATGAGAGTTCGAGTAGGGTCGGGAGTGCTGGTGGTGGAAGTCGCAGGCACCCCAGGTAGTACTCGGTTGGGTCTTGAAACTCCCATGGAGGAATCGCTGCACGAATACCAAAAATATGTTAGAATTATACAATAATAAATTCAATTCTAAATCTCATGCCCAAAATTATGCATATATATATATATATATATAATATGCATGATATGCTGAATTTATAGTAGTATTGCTTTACTCATCTGATAAAAATATGAGGGTCACCACTTTTGATGAATATTTTAGCACAAATGTTCTATTTGTACTTTAACTTCTTAGAGGGGACTCCATGATGCATGATCACATTGGGTTAGGGCATTTAGGTATCAAATGTGGTGGTCTGCCATGGAGAAGAATACTATTTTGAATTCAGATATCTGGTGTGGAGCCAAAAAAAAAAAAATCCACATTTAAGTTATGAGATGGCAAACATTATATATGACCCACATAAGGTAATGTGCGCCCAATGTGATGCCAATAGAGTGCCCGGCCTCTAACCGTATCCCCCTTACGAGATGCGTAACATGACCATGGAGTCCTTAACCCTATGCCCATGGGCATGCACCCAGCCCCGTTTCGCTAGAATTCTTATTTCTTGTTTAACAAGAATACATCATCTTTAATTCAAAAAACAATTAATTTTCTGAAAAATAAGTACTTATTTCTCATAGCGGAATAGGGCCGAGTACATAAAATAGCCTCTACCATATCTCAAGACAATAGTCAATAATTGCAGCATATGTATGTCACAGAACTCATGCACAACCCTACATTATTCATTGACATGTGATTTACAGGGATGAAAGACTCTAACCAAGTAGAGATAACACCAAAAAATTATTTTCCCAGAGGTGTTTCGAGCAGGAAATTTCTTGTGGTGATTAGAAAAAAATAAACAAGAACAAGAAAAAGAAAAAGAAAAAGAAAAAGAAAAAGAATGATGAAGGCTTACATCTAATGGAGGGCTCTGTATATGGAAGTTGACCTCTTTCATTAAAACCTAGGAGAAACACAGGGAGAAACCGTCAAGCATAAGTACAGTTCCAAGCAAGTACTCCTTGAGAACATGACTGATAACCACGAATACCAGGAGGCAGATCAAAAAAAAATAAAATCAAGTACCAGGAGGGATAGCAGCAGCAGCAGCAGGAGTCGATGAAGAAGATTTCCTCCTGCCAAACACTTTGATTTGCTGTCCAGAGACGAATCTGTCGACAGAAAACCCCCTGAGGGGCCCATCTTCGAACGCCTCCATGGTACAAGCAACCGTGGAGTCGTCCAAGAACGTCAGCTCGTCCGCCTCCAGGAAATTCGAGCCGCTAACCTTCACTCTACCCCTGTGGTGGTCTCCTTCTTCCCCCCATATGCTCACTGATTCCTCCCATATCATTCTCACTTTCCCGATTCGACGGATTTCTTTCCATGATGTCGTCGAAGCGGACGGCGCTGAGATGTCGAGTGGCGACTCGAACCCTGGTAAACTCCCTCTGCTCCCGTGGAAATAGGCATCTCCTCCACTCGGTAATATAATTTGTTTGGTCCTCCCTACAACATGTAACAACATCAATTAACACAGAGAGAGAGAGAGAGAGAGAGAGAAAATCAACCTGGCAGTACCTTATTCTTTTCTTGGTTTTCAAACCCTAAATCTAAGTAAAATTGTTGCAATATGCACTTGTATACACTATTACGTTTACGAGTTTATATATACATTTTAAATAAAAGAATGTTGCCATCAATAAATGTGTTGTAATAACAAATAGAGCAACAAATATTATTGTTGTCAGAATTAATTCTTGAAGATCAAATAATGCAATATTGAACTACGCAGTTGTATTCACAAGAACCAACAATTAATGAACGGTACTATTACCCGATAGAGACACATCTTCCTCTCTAAAAGGAGGCGGCGGAAGGAGAGCCTTAGCACCCATCGCCGACGCAGCATGTGGCGACCTACTATCACCGCTGCCGCCGGCGGAAATCAACACAGCTCTGCCCTGCGGAGTCCTCATCTTGGACCCCATAAACGGCGACAACTCCTCGAAAACCTCCTCGTCAAATGAAGCAGGTAGCCTGTGCAGCTTCCTCTCGTAAGGCGACAGCCTAAAGTAGCTCTTCCCAACTTGCTCTCTCTCTCCTCCCCTCTCCCACTCAAACACCTTCCTAAACTCCCCCAGCATGTTATCCCACTTGGTCCCCGCCGTCTTCGCGTCCCTGCTAACCCCGTGCCGGTTCAAAAACTCCGCCACTTCCCTATCCTTCTCCGCCCTAGTCTTCCCCCTCGACGGCTGCGTTCCAGCCGCCGCATCACCGCCTGAAGCCTGTGCTGCCCCCTCCGCGTCACCACCTTGGTATTGGGCCTTCCAGGCCCTGGCAAGCCACAACATCTCGTTGGGCTTCCAGACCGGGCTGACGTACTTGCCTTTTCTCAGCTGGTGCTGGAGCTGGTGGTCTCCGGTTGCTTCCGGCTTGCTTGAGGAAGGGGAAGGCGAGTGGGAGGGCGACGACGCCGTTTCGGTAGAGGAAGCCGCGGTGGTGTGGGGTGGTTCGGTGGTAATTAAGGTGGTGATTTGGGGGAGTTTTGGTTGTTGGGAGGAGGGAGAGGGCAAGGGTTTCCATTGGGCGCTGGTGTATCTGGGCCGCTTTGGGTTCACTGCAGGATCGAACTGTTGTTGTTGTTGTGGGTCGAAATTTGGGCTGCTAGTTGGGACGTAGAGAGGGGTGGAGATGAACGGCGGAGAGACGGTGGTGGGGGAGTGGTGGCGGTGGTGTTGTTGGGGCGGTTTAGTTTCGGTGGATTCCTGATCAAGTGGGTCTTTGGGAGAAGAAGAGGATAAATGATTTTTGGTGGTCGAATCTCCTTTCTTGTCACCCATAATCTCTCAAATGGGGGCCCCAAAAAGACTTTGGGATGTTGGAGAAACCTTAAACAAGAGCAAGGACAAGGAGAGAAAAACCCATTACAATTGGACTAGCTTCGTCTCTTTTACACCTTATATACAAAGTGTTTAGTTCTGCACCATCCCAAAAAAAAAATTACTGCCTCCGTACTCAATTATAATAGTCACTTCTAATATTTTAATCAGATAAATTTTACAATATCTAGTATCTAATATGAATCTTATTTAATAAACCTTGATTAGTTCTAATATATAAGATATTGCTTTTTATACTTACATATATATTATAAGTTACGATTTAATCAATGAAAACTGTCACAAACTCTCAAAATTGACTATTCCCGATTTGTTTGTCTTTTCACTATTTGGGACTTCCTATAAAATTCTTTGCTCCCTCCTTCCATATTTAATAATCCATCGTTCAATTTTAACCGGATAAAAAATGAGTTATATTTTTAAATTAATAATAAATTTTATATCCAAAATGACTCTTATTTGATAGATTCAATTACTTCTATAAGACATTGTTTTTAAAATTATATAAAATATTATAAATTACAAGATAATATAATCGATTGAAAAATGATACAAACTCTGAAAAATGACTATTAAATTCGAATGGAGGGAGTATATGTTTTGTTTATGCAATATGAATCTTATTAGATAGATTTAGATTAGGTCTATAATATGATATTTTTGAAGTTACATAAAACATTATGGATTGTAAGATATAAATAATTTTTTGAAGAGAACGTATGTCAAAATTGGACTTGGGACGGAGGGAATAGTATATGCACAAGTAACACAACACTAACACAGACAAAGAAAAATGTGTGGTGAGTCGTCTCCTAATTTTGTAATTGGTTGGCATTAATTATTTTTGTGGGTTTAAAATCAGGGACGGAGTCCAAATTAATTTCACAAGATTTTTTAAAAACATTTACGTCTCTCAATTTACTCAAATCAGCATGTATAATGCTTAAAAAAACAAAGAAGTAATCCAATTACATCGAAGATTAGATCTACGTAATCTGTTCAAGAATTTTAATATACCCATTTGCTAGCAATATACGGTAGTTCAGTAATCTGCACACAGAAAAATGTAGTAATAAGAGCATTCACAGTGATATAATAAAAAAAAATATTGCTAAGGTTAATAACATTTGCTTAAAAAATAGCACATAATAGAATAACCAAACTTAACAATCTTTTAACAACTCATCAAATTTTGGCCATTAAAGCATTCGCAATGTAATAATCAAAAGTGAATAATTGAAACTTGTCACGTCAGCTTTTGATTATTCATTTAGAGGGTTGTTAAAGTTAGCAATGTGAAATCCCACATTGTTACTTTTGATTATTCAAATGCCCAAATTTGATTATTGGTTATGAGATTGCTAACTTTGATTATTACAATGTGAGCATTTTTTTAAACACATTGCTAACTTTAGCAATCTTTTGATTTTGATTATTACATTGCAGATACTCTTAGATAATAAAAACTAGCAACATTTTGCCTATAATCGAATTTAGTTGTTCTCACATTTCCTCAATTAAGAACATCATCATTACACAAAAATCATCTGAATCTTCCATTAAAAACATGTTTCCAAGAAAAAATATTTTTAAAAAGGGTTTTTATTTTTTTGCAAAAACCTTTTTTTTTTTGTAAGAACTGTTTTTTTAGTAAAATTGTTTTTCCCCTTTTTGGTTTTTACAAGAATGGTTAATCTCAAAACAGCTTTATTATTAAGACTCTTTTTTTTCGAAAATGGTTCTTTATAAAAAAAAAATTGAATTTTTTTTTTAAAATTTAAACTTTTTCCCGAAAACTTTTTTTTTAAATCAAAGTTTTCAATAAACTATATAATCTTTTTCTTAACAACCTGTTTTTATTAGTTTGAAAACTATTTTTAAAAAAATATTTTCTACGTCACAATTTTTAGATTTTTATAAGTTGAAAATGTGATGTGGCAAATTTTGGTTATTTAATTTTGATTGCACCATTGTACACCTCTATATTGCTAACATTAATAACCCCTTAAATGGATAACCAAAAGATGATGTGGCGACTTTAATTATTCCATTGTGGATGCTCTAAGCAATCATGTTAGAGAAAATAATATTCCTTCCATTCCTAATTGTTCTTCTATTATTTCGTTTTGAGATGTTCTAAAATATTAGTCCTTTCGGAAAGTGGAAGTAGAAATTTAATCGTAACTTTTCAAAAGTATCCCATTTAAATATATTGCAAAATAGGTAGAATGTAAGCTCAATGAAGAAAGTGATTTCATTACGTTGAATATAAATGTAGTCATTAATTACATGTAATTTGATAAAGTTGAAAATTCCGAAAATGGACTGACAATAAGGTTAATTCAGGGGAGTATACAAAAACTTGATTGGGAAAGGCGAAGTCATAAACCTTGTTATCCTTCCCTTATACGATTTTAAATAGTGGTAAGAGTAGCGAAACTATTGATTAATACATAATTTAAATCTGATTCAACGGCCATGAATTTAATAAAATCCATTTTTAGCATCAGAACACTTGAACCGGTGACCATAGTCAAGTATCTGTCATGATTCGTGAAGGGAGCCAAAATCGAATATAAAACTACACGCATCGGAAACTATTGAATTAAAGGCAAGAGAAAAAAGTGTAAGAGAATGACCTATCTCATAACTAAAATAAGTACATATCTATTTTTAACAAATAAGCACTTATTTTTTAAATTAAAAATGATCGATATACTATAAAAGATTGACTTATCTAATAAAATGAAAAATAATTAATTAAAAAATAAGAATTTTAATGAAACGATAACTTCGGTACACAAGAGTGGGGGTTGTTCGGCTAAATAAGCTTATTTTTATTTTTATTCAAAAAAATTTCGCATTTGTAGTTTTTTGTCAATTTTTTGGGAATTATTGCTTCTTCATGACAAGATGAATTTAAAAAAGTAAAAAATTACGATCGAAATCTAATTTTTTTTGAATAAAAATGAAAAAATTGGCTTATTTTTGTTTTTATTCAAAAAAATTAGGTTTCGATCGTAATTTTTTACTTTTTAGATTTCTCTCGTCATGACGAAGTAATAATTCCCAAAAAAATTGACAAAAGACTAACAAATGCGAAAAAAAATTTAAATAAAGATAAAAAATAAGCCAATTAACTCATTTAGCTGAACAACTAACAGGCCTCATTATCAACAACCTTGATGGTCTTCAAATTCACGAGGATTTGAATGGATTAAAATACTTGTTCACTTTGACCCTGAAAGAAATTGAAATATTCGCTGTGTATAGATAAAATTATCATTTTCCAGAAAATAGGATCGAATTCTGGGAAAACGTCAATGTTAGAACAGAAGGAAGATGGGAAGTATGATTTGAGACTTGCTGGATAGTAGTAGGAGTAGTACACAAAAAAGAAGAAGCAGGAAAAGCCGGTTGAGTGGTTGTGGAACCTGCGGTGAATAAGACCCTTCAAGTTTTAACAGTTAATGCAAAACCCAAATTTAACTTTAATCAAAAATAATAATATTGGGTAAATTTCACGGACCTACCCTCAGGTTTCTGACACATGCACTACCCTCCCTTGCTTTTACTGACAATACATACATATTCCCCCTCCGTTAATTGGCCGTTAGAAAGTTGACGGAAAATGCTAAAAGGTATTGATGTCATCAGTCATGGTATCCTCATTCAGATATTCCAATAGTGCCATTAACTTCCACAGTTTTCAATAGCACAAACAAACAAAATTCTAATTGTAAGTACTGGAGTATAATTTTTTTAAAACACTAAAAACATCCACATAGAACATTTTTAAAAATTAACTCAAATTTACTACAGTTGAAGTTTTTTTTAACCTATCAAAAGAACAACACAAAAGACCTTACCCACATTCAACACGTAAGATTTTTTTTTTTCCCCTTTCAAAAGGGCTATTTAAGTGAAATTATAAACCACATTCAACAAACACTTGTTTTTTTTATACATTTGATTTACATAGGGATCTAGTTTATTAGGGTTTTTGAATGTATTTTCACCTTCTTTTTCAAGTGCATGCAATTGGCACGTTCCTTGACCAAGAGAACTCTATAAAATAAAAAAATTCAAAAAAATTATAGGTTTTCAAAAATAAAATCACCCCGTGAGTCCATTTTTTCTCACACGATAGGATTGCTTTTCAAGATAGGAGAATTTTTTTTTTAACTGGAAATTCTAAAATGTGATACCCCATTTTTCAAAAAATAAAATTCGTTACCCAGAATTCTTCTTGAAATTCAAGACTCAAAATGTGATGGCACAATATTGTAATAATTAAAAGTTATTTTTTTATTTGGTAGTACTGTAGTTGTGGGCCACAATATTGTAAATTAACATCGTTTGGCAAGTATATACTTCGATTGCACATTAGATAATTATGAATATATTTTTATGCTCATACTTATCAATTTATAAAATTGGTAATTATGAAAGTGTTTTACGGACTTGAGTTGGTAAACGCCTGAGGTGCCGGTCACAGATTCCTACCCTTTTGGAATTGGGTTGTGACATAAAAAGACATATATAACGACTCTGATTTTTGATAAATAAAAATTTCGTTAAATATTTGAATTTTATTACTTGGTTTTTTTTTTTTTTAAAATCTCATTTTTATTAATTTCTTGGCCTTACTTTTCCCAAGGTTACTTTCCTAGATTCCTTGTAGGTGTTCATGCATGCAAATCTAGGATTAATAGCCTTGAACCTAATTACTTTTTCTAAAGTTACTTTTCTAAATTCCTTGTAGGTGTTCATGCATGCAAACCTAGGATTAATAGCCTTGAACCTAATTACTTTTTCCAAAGTTACTTTTCTAGATTCTTTGTAGGTGTTCATACATGCAAACCTAGGATTAATAGCCTTGAACCTAATTATTTTTCCCAAAGTTACTTTCCTAGATTTTTCCTACATATTATATATATATATATATGGACACATGGGAAAAAGGAAGAGAGAGAGAGAGAGAGAGAGAGAGAGAGAGAGAGAGGTGTGTGTGTGCATGTACCTACTTTATCCTAGAAAGTTATGCTTCCTTACACTTTTTAGCCTTTAAGCCTAATTACCACATGACAACCCATTCCTAGACTATAATTATCTAGGATTTGCCTAAAAAGCTTAAAATCCTACTTGCCTTATATAGCCTTAAGCCTAAAATAAAAAAAAAAAAGATAAGTTATGACATGCTTGAAATGCTTGATTGGACAAGACCATGGAACAAATCCATGGGAGAGAGAGAGAGAGATATGGCCAGCCAAGAGAGGGGAGAGAGAGCCCAACATTTTGCTATAAATAGGACCACTCACACCTTCCACCTTTCAATTTCTCTCTATAGAATTCTTGTGTTCTTACTTTGTTCTTAAAGTTCTTCCTTTATTCTTGAGTTCTTCAAGAAACTCATTCAAAACCGCCACTCTACCACCCTCTTGATCCAAAAAGTTTAGTAGTTTAACTAAGAACTAGTTTCAAGAAAAACTTTTCTCTTTCAAAACTACCGAAAGCTCACCGTAGGAAGTCACTCCGTCCAACGTACTTATTTTTTTTTCTGTAGCCGCTCTACCGCCAAGAAGAACAGTAGATTTTCCTTACTCATTTCCCTAAGTATAAAAGTAAAATAATCTATTGTTTGTATTGTTAGAAATGCATGCGAACTTGAAAAGTGTTTTAATAAAGGCTTGAAAGAAAATATGACTATATTGAATAATTTAACTTTATTTCCGGAAGAACATGTATTGTTTTATAGAGTTGGATAATCTTGTTAGTTTAGTTCAAGAATACAAAGACTGACTTATGATTACTTACGTGAAAAGTCCTACCGCGGAGTCTATGCATGCAACGTGACACAAAAATCAAGAAAGTAAAAACATGACACCTAGGGTGTGTTAAAGGCAAGATAAGTTTTGAAACCACAATGGGGTCGGATTTGGCAGAGCTGTGTGGTGTGTGTGTGAAAAAGTTTTCAAAAAATCCAATGAGAACCTGGATCGGCGGAATCATTGTGGGGATACTCGGAAACCCGGAGCGGCGGAACCGAGGGATAAATTGTGGTTTGGTTATTCACGGAGAGGAGCCAACGTAATTGTTTTAATGATTTTCGAAAACCCAAATGGGAATCCGGAGCGGCGGAACCATTGTGGGATACTCGGGAACCCGGAGCGGCGGAACCGAGGGTTTTGAATTGTGGATTGGTTATCCGTGGAAAGGAGCCAATGCCAAATTCTATGTTTTGTGTGCCAACGGGAATCTGGAGCAGCGGAACCATTGTGAGGATACTCAGGAACCCGTAGCGGTGGAACCGAAGTTAGGTGTGTTAAAAAATGATTTTGGAAATATTTATTTGGAAAAAAAGAAGAAGTAAAGATGATGACACGGTCTACGATGAGTCGCGTAAGAGAAACTCAGAAAATCATGGATACCAACGTTAGTTGAATAGTGAACGTGGATATGTCATTTTTAACTGTTTTGTTAAATATGCATGTACTATGTGGAAATCGTTAATTTTATGATTTATTGGTTGTAAGTTATGGGTTAGTGGGTATGGATTATTCTATTGAGCTCCTGTAGCTCATGGTGTTACCTCTGATGACTTTGACATATTATACTGGTGACAACGCTGGTATAATGTGTCAGACTTTGTACATAATCAGGGTGAGCTATACACCTTGGAGGCCGTTGGAGCTAAAGAGCTGGCTAGGATTAATAAGCACCCGGAAATGTAATGAAAGGGTGCGCTAGTGTCTAGGTTTCGTTAATTTAATTGTTAATTAGTTGTTTTTAAATATGTTTGCTCATAGAGTTTGTCTGTTTTGTTTTTGTAGGCGAATCGCTTAATAAAGGAGTTTTAAGGCCTATGACATGGCATGACCTGAGAATGAAGCTCTCCAGCCCGGGCAGAAACTCTCCAGCCAAGGCAGGAACTTCCCAGCTTGACCAGCGCCAAGGCAGAAGCAGAATCGCCAAGGCAGAAGAGCAAAGACAAGGCAACAGCCCGAGCAGATCAGTGAGCAGCCTGGGCAGAAGTTGTGGCCAAGGCGTGGCCAAGTTAGGAAAAGAAACAAAGGTTCAGAACTGATAAGCGATCGCGATCGATCGAAGCTCATCCTTCCAATCGGTACCGAACCGTTTTGCACCGGCCCCCTCCTAAGCTTCTCGCGATCGATCGAAGCTAATCCTTCCAATCGGTACCGAGAGCCTATCTCAGTAATGTAAGGCTTGGCCATCGGTATCGAGGGCATTAGCGGAGCATCTTTGAAGCATCTTTAGAGCATATTCCGAGCGGGGAATAAAAGGAATGATGTAATGACAATGATGTAGAACGTTTTTGGGTACATTTCTAGATCTAGCTTAGATTACTTTTCAGCTTTTTGAATTGTTCTTGCCTTGTTCTTCATTTTCAGCACTTATTTCTTAATTTTCTGCCTTTATTAGTTGTCGTTTGCTACTCTTGCTTTAATTAAAGTTGTTGCTTAGTTCCCGATCTATTGTTTAAGCTAATTTTCTTCTAGTCTTGCATTTCAATTATGCTAAGTAGATTTTTGCTTGCTCTTATCTCTCTAGATATGTGTGAGTAGTTTTAAGGGTTAGGTCATGGGATGATTAGCATCCCATGACTTGGGTAAAAATTGCATTTTTCACCAATAAAATTTTAATCTTTGGATTGAAAATTGATGTGGGGTTCGGATTTGTTTGGTAAATTACCGAGGTGTTAACCTCTTTGATCACGTGTAGGTGGGAGCTTCGACTACTCACCACACGTGATGCTTAGAGCTCTGTCGCTCGAGGTGTTTACCAAATGAGTTCTAGAGCTAGCTTGATTTTCAAACCATCTCTATTTCCCGGTTTAGGTACCTACAATTGTGTACTTTAAATCGCGTGAATTGGTGAGAAATGTGATTTAGCCCGAGTCATGAGGGCTAGTGATTCCTAGACCTAGCCTTTCCTTTTCTTAGTTTATTCGTTTTCAATTTAGCCTTTTAAATTTCCACCGTTTAAAGTAAAACTCGGTTGGCTACCTAATAGCCGAAATCCTTGCTTGCATCTACAAATCCAATCAAGCCATACTAGTTTTCCCTTGGGTACGATCCCGGTCTTCCGGATTATTATGCTTCAACCGACTTATTAGCCCTACGCTTGGGGTACTATCTTTCTACATCGGAAGTAATGAAGCAAGGATGGAGGAGCAGACGGAGCTGTAATTAAGAACCCTAGTTTCCCTCCCTTTTGTAATGAAATCACTCTTATTGAGGCTGTGATGTAATAATGAGCCAGACTCTATTTAAAATTTTCAATAAAAATGTCATTTAACGTACCTAAAAATTTGGGGTGTTACAATATATATGATCTGGTTGAGTTTTTCTTAAAAAAATCTTTATTTTTTTGTCTTCATTCAATTTTTTTTTTTGCGTTTCCAGGTGTTTCACTAAATTTTGTGGGTTTTTTTTATTCGTTCTAACGAGAAAAATCAAAAAACTAGGAAATCATGATCAAGACTTAATTTTTTTGAACAAAAAAGCCAAAAATTTGTTTCAAAAAGACTCACCTTGATTTCAAAGGGTTGTAATTCATCTCATTAGGATATGATTGGAAAATGAGTTAATAAATGAAGAGTTGGTGGTGTCTTTGCAGGTGCTCTGTATAACTGAGAGGTTATGTTACTTATTTCTAAAGAAAATTTTCATCCTAGCAAGGGCCAATCATATAGAACTTTTCAAAATAAACCTTAAAAATTAGCACAATTAAAGAAAATAGTAATGCTTGAGATGAGTAATTTGGGATAAGTTGGTATAATGCCTATATTGGTACCAAATAAGTACAAAAACTAAAAATATGGTTGCAAACTTTTAAGTCAAAAAAATTGCACAATGCAAGTTTAAAAAATAAACAGATTTGTTATTTATTATTTTCGTTAACATGAATTGAATTTACTGTATCCACTAGAGAAGATTATCAAATACACACTTTTATTGCTAGTTAGTTTGTATATGTGATCGGGAGGAGCCTAAAAAGGAGATAAGTTTTTATAAAGGGTAATCCAGTCATTTTGTTGGTGGAGTTAACTGTGTTTGGAAGGAATTTGACAAAAGGCGGAATATGTATATTGTCAGCAAAAACAAGGGAGGGCAGTGTTATTTCAGAAACCTCAAGGGAGGTTTCTGCATGTGTCAGAAACCTCAAGGGACGTCAGTGAAATTTACGACCACGTAGTACTTTAATCAAATTTGATCCTCTTTTTACGGTAGTACTCCGTTTTATTTTAGAGAGAGAGAGTATATACGGGTGGCAGTGTGGGGATGATTGGAGACTGTAATGATGATTGTACTGTGCGACTGAGAAACGCGGCTCCAAGCAGCCTTTAGCTATTGATCATTCTTTTTACTGGCTGAGGCCTTTCAGTGAGGGGGAGGGAGCATTCATAACATGTTGCGATCAAGAGACGGATCCAAGAGCCTCCCACTTCTCGCGAGCTAGTGCGTTGATGGACACCGTACTCTTTTACAGTATCTCTCTTATGAAGAGAGAGAGAAAGATGAGAGAGAGAGAGAGAGAGCGATGTTCAGTAGTGTGTGTGTTTTTGTGTTTCAGACGGACACGATGGGGACGGATCGAATCCATGTGTAGGATTTGGGTTTGGATTCGGCTTCAGTGTGTGCTTTTCTGATTCTTTTTCTTTCCTTTTTTTTATCATCAAATTTAAATGCGGTTAAAGAGATGCTATTGTACTGCTCAGATTAAATTCTTTTTATTGGCGGTGAAAATTTTCATTTTTACACCACTATCTTTTTCAGTTTTACCGTGTATTATTTATTAATTTGAATTGTTCATCTTGTAGACTCTATATAATTGTGTATCCATTCAAAAAAAAAACTTGACCGGATATCGATGGGATTATAAAAAATTGAATTTTGCTTTATAAAACGGGACAATTTATCTTTATTATCATTGACAGAAATTAGATCGTTCATTTTATAAACCAAAATTCAAGTTTTAATAGATATATCTATCAACTTCCGATCAAGCTGATTTTTTGCATGGCAATACTATATTGCGGGTCTTAAAATATATATGGTTCAGATCACAACAATAAACACTTGGTGAGGCCCATAATTGAAGGTGATGGAAAAGTAGGGTTTTATAGCGGCAGTGGATAAAATTTATTCTCCTCTCTAAATTTCCACACACAAGAGAGAGAGAGAGAGAGAGAGAGAGAGAGATGCATGCTACTCTCTACACGGCAATGTCATACTCCCTCCGTCTCAAATTGGATGTTAATTTTTGATATCTGTGTCAATTTCAACTCTTTATATCTTTTAATATAGATCTCAACAAATATGCAATATGAATTTTATTTGATAGTTCTCGATTAATTCTATTATACAAAATTTTCAAACTCATGAAAAATATTATAAATTGAACGATATAAGCGATGAAAAATGATATTGTCATTCTTTTTGGGACGGAGGGAGTAGTGTTTACATGCTCTCTATCCCCCTTCCTCTTCCTCTCTTCGTGGACTCTGGATATGAACCCGAGTACCTGACTATGGGTGCCGAAAGATTACTGATTATTTTTGTGGGACTCACTTTAGAATTCTATACAAACAATTTGAATTGTTAATTTATTTTAAAATATATATTTTTTAGAATTCCTTGGAAATGCAATTCAGAGGGTGTTCCGGTTTCTCGGAAAAAGAAATTTTAGAAAAAGAAGGTAATTTTAAGCTCAAAAATCATGTGTTTACACAAATAATTTTTCTATCAATATGGATCTTGTTTGATAGATCTCATTAACATCTTTTAAACGATACAAAAAAAATTGAAAAATTATTTTTCATTTTCATTATATTTGAATTTGAAATTATGTCCGTTTGAAAAAAAAGAACTTTTATAAAAAGTGAAACAACACCTCAATCAGATAAGTAAGTTCTTGATCTAGGCTTCATTTGTTTCGATGTAAAATATTTTTTTTCAGAAAATAAACTTCAAATTTCATTTTTTAGTGTTTGGAATTTCAAGAATATTTTCAGAAATCGACAAAATAGTAGAGAGAGAGAGAGGGAGAGAGAGAGAGGGAAAGAGAGGGAAATGAACATGAGTCAGGACTGACGATTGAGAAAACTGAATAGTGAAAATTTGTAATAGAAGACAACGAGTTGATTTCGAAAAATAACATACAGAAGATTAAAAGGTAAGTTATTTTTATCCAATTAATGAAAAATGTTTTACATGTCAAATATTTTTGTCATTTTTTATATAACCAAACACCAAAAAATATTTTACACCTAAGCAAATGGAGCCCTAAAATCATCCTAATTTTCATTTAGACTATCATGATCAAAGTCCACAATGGAATCAATAACTTTTTTTTTTGAAATGAATGAAATCAAGAACTTAGGGTTACTCAATTGGGACGAATATTTCTGAGGCCAATCGAAAATTTATTTAAAGCTAAATGAACAGCTTAGATATTTTCTATGGGATTCTGGAGTGAGCCAGACACGGCGCGCCATTGGTACCCTTTGCATCGGTAGGCATAGCATTTTGGGTGTTTATATACGCGTGTGTGTAGATATGGGCTATATGGGATTATTTGGAGATTGTATATATATAACCTAATCACTGTTAAATGCTATTCGCTTAGTTCTCAACTGTTATTCCATTTTCAATCATCGTGTCCATGTACACCTACATAAATAGTTTTACAAATTTAAAACAACTTTGAAAATAGTATCAAAATTTTTTAATAGTGTAGAAACAACTCGAAAAGTTATTACTAATATATGATTTTACAACTTGATTTTGGATGCGATTATTCAAGATGACCGATTAATAATTAATGAACACAAATGGAGTATATAAACATAAGGTCTCTTTCCACTGATGGACAAACATTTTCTCCCTTTTGAACTGTTTATTATTAGCAGTATATGTTTCAATGTGTGCATTATCTTTATAAAAATTGGAAGTAACTAATCAGGTATTTATATCCATCCACTAAATAAATACGAGTCATTCACATTAATCAACAAGTTTCAACATTTTACCATTTCGCTCACATTAACAAAACAATTGTTGGCAATAGCTTCTTTCTAAAAAACTCTTTCACTCAAATACCCATCAACAATTTATTCACCAGTGGAAACAATTTGACATTTCTCACCAACTTATCTACTACCGAAAACAACTAACAATTTTTCAAAAAAAAAATTCTTCAAGTTTTTTCTTGGTGTGGAAACACCCCTAATTGAGTCTCGCTTGTATGAACAAAGTATCCAACTTATATCTAGTCTCAATATCCACGTCTGAGGGGAAGTAATTTTGTAAAGTGATAACAAAGCACCTTGCTACAGCCACAACCCATGGAGTCTCGATTCTCCACCTACAGGAATGTGGGGTCCATTTTGAGTTCTGCACGAATGATCTGAACCGTTTAATAATTTTTTTAAAAGAATTGAGTGAGTCCATGAAAAATTAGCTCAATTTGATCTATCATCAAAACATTTTACATTTTGGAAATAAATTAAAGCTCTTAAATTGCCTCAATTGTTACAAGACTAATATGAACAAAGAATTGCGCTCTCTCTCTAACCCTAAAGAAGTCACCGCCCCGCATCTCCTCCTTCCCATCCTCCCCCCAGGGTTTTTTCTCCTTCCCCCTTCACCCCCTTCCTTCTCCTCAAACCACCATCCGCTGCCCCTCCTCTACCTCTTCCACCGTGTAGTCTAACGGCTTTTGAAGGTAATGTCTTGCAGATTGTGGTTGCCAGAGGTGTCCTCCTCAGCCAGAGTGAGAGATCTAGGTTGGTGAATGAAATCTGCTCTGGCATGGCGGACTCCGTCAGATTCCATTACCGATTTTTCTCTTTTTTGTTCTTTCTTTGGTGGCCACTGTGTGGGATTTCTCTGCATTTGTGGGGCATTTATCATCTCTGTGTGGGTGTTTTGGTTATTTTCTGCAGTGCTCCAATTGTTTGGAGCGATGGATTTAGTTGGAGTTGGGCATAGTCTTTGGATTGAGTTCCCTCCTATTTGGTTTCTTGATCCCTTGTTTAGGGATGAAGTTTCCTCTTAATATAATTGTTTCTTGGACCTATAATATCATCTTTTATTGTTTTGGCCAAAAAAAAATTTAAAATTGCCCCAATTTGCTCCAAACATCAAATACAGTCTATATTCTCAAGCATTCTCTTCTCGGTTTAATAGCATTACAAATGAGACTAAAGATGCATCATTTTCGATTTGTGAAAAGTCCTTTTCAGTTATAAAAGCAAAGTCGCATAAATTATCACATACTATTTTCCTATAACAAATGAGAAAAGTAAGTCGGTCCTTGTTTTGGCTGGTTTAGAAAATTCTTCATTTTTACCAAAAAAATGTAAGTTGAATATGATTTTAGGTTTTAACCCCACCAGCTAAATTAAATTCCTGGCTCCACCCATATTACAGATCCACTATTGTCAATTTAAAATGGTCATGAATGGCTTTCCCATCTTTGGCTTAATATCTTTAGGAATTTCACTTGATGTATTGTATATCGTGTTTTATGCTACTAGGATTTTTGCCAAGCACATTTAAATCTTGATTACTCACCAAATACTAAAAACTGATTTCGGCCCAATTTCCAAATATGCCAAAGAGACTATTTTTTCTTCACAAAATACGAAGGGTTTAAAGCCCCTTGAGTACTTTTAGAACGTTACTATATATTTTTGGGAAAAGTAAGCCTTAAGTTTGTTTTTTGTTCTATTGAAAATTAGTGACATCATTCAAATAGTCGTCCTCCAATACTATCATTCAAATGAAGGGGTGTTTCTGGTAGTAAAAATTTACTAGTGAATGAGTTGTTAATGAATTTGTGAGTAGAGTTACTATAGAAATTTATTTTTTGTTGACAACTTTTTTGTTAGTCGAAACGAGATGGTAAAATGCGTTAAGTTTTTAGTCAGTGGAAACACCCTTGATTTATTGTTTTGCTAAAAAAAAAAAAGTAAAATTTTACTAAAACTAATATGACTCTCTCCTTCTCTCTCTCTCTCTCTCTCTCTCTGCATTTATTTGCAGAAACTTTTACTGTGTTTGGTTTGGTTTTTGAATTTTTTTTTAAAAAATAGTAGGGATAATAAGTGGAGAGCGATAGAAAGAGAAATGTTAAAAGTAGGAAAAAATTTTTGACAAATTATTTTTGAAAACTAAAGAGAACACAACAACTTATCAAACAGGTATCACATGATTGACGTATACAAGTTGTTTGGTAAATATTTTAATCCAGAGAGATTTTTGTTTAAGATAATAGGAGAGATAGGAGTAGTAAATAATGTTTGGCTAAATAAGTTAACTGACTTATTTTTTTGTTCATATTCAATTTTTTCCGTATTTGTTATTTTTTTGTCAATTTTTTGGAGATTATTGCATTGTCATGACAAGAGGAATCTAAAAAGTACAAAATTATGATTGAAATTCAATTTTTTTTAATAAAGACGAAAAAATTGGCTTATTGACTTATTTTTGTCTTTATTTAAAAAAATTAGGTTTTAGATTTATTTTATCATAACAATGCAAGAATTTTTAAAAAATTGACGAAAAATTAACAAATTCAAAAAAAAAATTGAATAAGAATTAAAAAAAATAAGTCAATTGACTTATTTAACCGAACAGGACTAAGTTGATTGAAAGCCCCCTTCCCTCCCTGTCCCTCTCTCTCTCTCTGTATCTCTCCGTGAGTGGCCTATGCAAACTTACTGGAAAAGGCTGCAACGAAGTTGGACCATGAATCATGATCCATGAGCCCCAATACACACGAAAACGCACAAACAAAGACAGATACGTATAGTTTATTTTATACTCCTACTGAAACCGTTATTACGGCAAAAACACAGAATGCATGACATTATAAATGGACACATGTATCTCTATCTGGGATCTACTTAAAATGCCTATCCCTCTCGTAGGTCGGCTGACTTTACTCTGTCTTTTTACATTTCCAGCCCAGCTCTGTTCCCTCTCTCTCTCTCTCTCTCTCTCTCTCTCCCTCCTAAAGTATTCAATCCCTTCAGAAAAAGGGTGCAGATCAGAGGTCGATGTACCGCCGCAGTATTCATGCAAATGCTTTCACGAGCTTTGCTTACAATTAAAGTTTTAGATGTGGTATAAATGCAGATTGATAAAAACTTATGTGTAAACAACCCATTTATTTGCTGTTAAAGTTTTAGAGGGTATAAGAGGAATAAAGTGAGAGATGAGATGAGATGAGATGATTAGTTATTAGTTATGTTATGTAAGGTTCATCTGGATAAGGGGCCGTGGATACAGATTGATAAAATATATTTTCGCAAAAAATAATAGCCTTGTTTATTTACTATCTTTACTTTGTTTTAACTTTCTTTTCTAATCATTATCTTATTTCTTTCTCTAATCATTACTATATTTCTTCAATTATTAATTTCATTTTTCTCCATCTCTCTTCACTCATTACCCCTCTCCCCAATCATTACCTTATTTCTCTCTCCACCCACTACCAAAACTAAAATATCCAAAGTTACCGAATGAACAAAGCCTACACATTTTTTGGTACTAATTACGGCAACGTTGTAATCTGAAATATGAATATGGAGGGAGACATAAATTGGCTAATGAGTGTGTTCCACTAACTAAAAATTAGTATTTATTTTTTGAATTACAGGTAATGTATTATGAGAGAATGACCTTGTAAAGTGATAAATAAGTACTTAAAAAATAAAAATCTTAGTGAAACAAGTAAGATGAGGGGGTGTCTAAATCTAATATAGGACGGAACGTATATAAATATCTCACCAATTTCTAATCCCCATCTTTTTTTGGCTCACAAACACCAAATATGAAGAAGGGATTGCATTAATAATCTAGCCAGATTCACAATCCTCCTTCCATTGACACCTAAGTTACTAACAAGGAGTAAAAGCCTCCTCCTGCATTATATTCCCCTTCTTTTAGTCTTTTTTGGAAGTTCGTGTTATTTTTCAATTAATTATCTTACAATCTATAGTTTTTAGATGATTTAATTTGAAAACATAGTTTAAAAGAACTCATTGAGATCTATCAAATAAAATTAATATTGCATATAAGATCAATATTGCATATAAATAGTATTACCATTGACACCTAACAAACAAGGAGTAAAAGCCTCCTCTTGCATTATATTCTCTATTCTTTAGTCTCTTTTGAAAGTTCGTGTCATTTTTTAATTTATTATATCTTACAATTTATAATTTTTAGGTGATTTAATTTGAAAACATCGTTTAAAAGAACTCACTGAGATCTATCAAATAAGGTTAATATTGCATACAAATAGTATTACTAATTAAAAGTTATAACTAGTTTTTTATCCGGTTATGATAGGACGAAAGACAAAAAAATGAGAACGGAGGGTGTAAGAAAATCATTAGATTGGCCAAACATACGCTTATACCTCCATCCCTTAGATCATGTTCGGTTTGAGATTTGAAAGAGGTTTTTAAAAGTAATGAATGGAAAAAGATAAGTAAAGAAAATTTATTTGAAACCGTGTGGAAGAATTTCGAGTCTCACAAACAAATAAGCCCTTAATGTTGTTTCATTTAAATTAGCATCGTTTAATTCACTCCTCAAAGAGATAATCAAGATATCACAAAAGAATTGTGATTTTGACACTCTAAAAATTAATGTAGGGGCTCCAAAATTGAATTGTGTTAATACATCAAACGACGTCATTTTAGAGTCTCTCCATCAATTTTTAGAATACTAAAATCAATTTCCATCTCAAAATAAGAAAAATTGCTAACTACTAACAGTGACGGAGGTGTAAAGTATAGTACTATCACTCGCAGTAACAATAATAGACTGTAATGTTTATTCACCCTTTAACAGGTGAAGTAGTAAAATTTTATAATAACTGTCTTGTCATATTTTTAGTATGTATATGTTGTTGTGAGGCATTGAATTAACCGACGGAGAAGAGTCTGCACTAGTATTAAATTCTGTCCCTTTGTCTCCATTTCCAATCAGACAAAAGCCTCGCCGATTCGGGCTTCTTCTTCAACTTTCAGGGTCAGACTTTTGGAGTCAAACTTACTAGGAAAAGGATCTGGTAGGAGAATCTTTCGCATTTGCATTGGGATCTGATTTTAACTAATTTCTCCCGCCAATACATCAAACAATAGTTTCTTATTTTATGCTGTGTTTGGATTTGAATTTAAATTTTTTTTAAAAAAATAGTAGGAATAATAAATGAAGAGAGAGAAATATTGAAAGTAATAAAAATTTAAGGAGAATTTTTTAAAAAATACTTTTTGAAAAGTAAAGAGAACAAGACATTAATTTTTTGAATTAAATCTATCCAAAATGGATTTTTAAAAACGTCTCCAACAGTCTCAAGCTTATTCTAAGCAAATTAACTACTGAAATTCTATTTTGAATATTCACAAAATACATCCCTCCCCCAACAGTTTAAGCAAATCCCTCTTCAAATTACAAAACTCCTTTTGGGAAAAAAAATCAAAATCAAAATCCATAAACTATTCTCCCCCAAATTAGGAAACCACGGATTCAGAATTCATCGGAAGACTTCAGTCCCACCTCCATAGCACCCACCACCATCTGCCTTCGGCTCCCCTACACCCTTCACTAGCCCACCCACATCCTAAACACCATATCCAATTCCACCCACCATCGCAAACCTAGAAACCCACGGATTGCAACCCCACAAACCTCCATTGTGGAGCCATAAAAGATAACCCACGAACTCACAGACCTCCACAATCAAACTGAAGATAACCCACAAATCTATTCCAACAACTAGTGAATTTCACGACGCCACGCAGATCAACTGAATCGAAATCCCACAAATCGAAATAAGTAATCCCATAAATTCAGAACCAACGATGGCTGAATCAAACCCCATTGGAATTCGATCCCACAA
This sequence comes from Rhododendron simsii, assembly GCA_014282245.1. Lineage (NCBI taxonomy): Eukaryota > Viridiplantae > Streptophyta > Magnoliopsida > Ericales > Ericaceae > Rhododendron > Rhododendron simsii. The sequence goes on along the minus strand of CM024955.1, from coordinate 29,288,351 downwards.
CTTGCCGGAGCCAACGATGCCAAAACAGAGAGAGAGAGAGAGAGAGAGAGAGAGAGAGAGAGAGAGAGAGAGAGAGAGGGGCGAGGCTACAATAGCATGCCAGGGTTGACGTGGTACTGTAACAGTCACAGGTTCAACGAAGAGGGAGACGAGGCTGTTGGCCGAGGATTTTGATGGGTTTGGCTCGGGTAAGAGGCGAAATGGGGGAGGAGGCGAGTTTGTTGGAGATACTCTAAGAGCATGTACACCAGCTTAACTACGTGCTACTATTTAGGTAAAATGGAGAATTAACATAAAAAAGAAAGCTCACTTGCAACAGAATAGCAATACCCTAAGGCTCCGTTCCGGAACCTAAAATAAGTTCTTATTTTTTAAGAAGGCAATTTCAAGATAAAAAATTATGGGTTTATTGAAATCTAAAAATATGCAATATGGATCTTGTTTCGATGCAAAAAAAATTAAAAATTTATTTTTTAGTTTGAAAATGTAAAATAAGCTGCTTATTTTTTAAGAAAGTTTCTGAAACGGGGCCTAAGACATGTACACCGGCCAACAGTTATGTATTTTAGCTACTCAATAGTCCACTCTTTTTTTAATTTTATTTTACGTACCCAAATATCTCTCAATCACACGCCAATCCTCTCTGTTACCATCTTTATTCTTATAAAGTACCATGAAACTTTACTATTCATCCTGTACTAGGGTTCCATTGGGGAGAGGGAGAGAGAGAAACAATAATTGTTTAAAGGGATAGCTCATGAATAGTTCTTCGGTAATAATACCGAAATAATCCGCCAAAGCTGTTTTACCTTTGTCTTTTGCTACTCTGGTGCAAAGCACATTTGTGGCTTCCCATTCTTTATTTTACCTAATATGCCCCATAGTAGCTATGTTGGTGTACATGCTTTAAGTCAAACTAAATTTGCTATAGTTTCTTGGGTAAATTTACTTATCAATTGTTCACAAGCTTTCCATTTCTCTATCATTACTCTCTCTCTCTCTCTCTCTCTCATCACAAATCCGAAAGTGGGAGAAAAAAAATTATTACTAGTTCATAAAGTGATAGTTAAAAGAGATAAGATTTGTTTAGTGTTGAAAAGGATGTGAGTTAAGTAAAATATGAAATTTACACTGTTCATTAGCTTTTTTTACACATGAGGTGGTGTACATTCCCTAATGTTCACAAATCAGTTGTAATATAAATAGGATGGGATTAGTTTTTTTTTTCCCAGTAATGGCTGGAGCAATCAATATAGCTTTTGCGGTGTGATTTTTGAGTTGGTCTGTCTGTGTGGCAAAAGTCTAGCCATGCATAATGCAGGTGACTTATGGAATATATAGATAGTGTGTGGTCCGTGATCCTCGATTCGGTCCTTTCCTTCGCTGGTCCAATGGTTTCCTAGCCGTCTCCACCTAGCTTGCACAATGAACGCACGACTAATACCTGGCCAGGGGTTGCCTGGCAAGGCACTCCGGCGAGAGGATAAGTATGTGCAGGGAGAGAGAGGAAAGAGACTAGGGTTTTAGTGGGTATTCGCGTGTGTGTACCTCTTTGGGGTGCTATCCTTTAGTATTCATAGAGTCTCTTTAACTTGCACTCCAAGCACGGGCACGTGCCTTCCACGAGCCAAGTGATACCATTGTGACATCACCGAGTAGATCTGGTAACCGTTTTGGTGTGAGCTGGCGCCCCCATGCGCTCTCGTCATTATCTTCTGGCATAACCGCTTCAACACGTGACGGGGCACGCGTCACTGCACTCAGCCGAGCTCCACCTTGGCCGAGCCCAGCGAGCGACTCAGACGGAGGGCTTTCTAGACAGGCTGCCCTCAACAGATAGCCGAGCCCACACGACGCTTCTCCTAGCATCGGGCGTGGGGCAGGCACCACGCGGGTGTCTGGTAAACCTTCGAATGTAGCTGAGCCCAACATCAGGTACGGCCACGACGGCCAAGGGCAGTTACGTTCGGCCCGCTACAGATAGATATATCTTGGCTACAAAATTAAATGAATGAAACCGGACGTACTGTCTTACACTGGATGGGAGCCTCTATCCCCCTAGTTTTGGATATAATTTTAAGTCTGAGCCCGCAACGTCAATCCAGTCCCGCTTGACTTTAACCCAGCCCCGGCCATCTTGATTGGGCCTGGGCCTAGAATTAAAAGCCCAAGAGCTAGTGCCATATATATGCAACTATGCAAGTGACTGCGGTTTTAGAAATTTTCCAATCTTTAAGCTACGAGCCTACAAAGGCAACACACAAAATTTATCTTCATTCCCTAACTTATACGCATCAATTAATATACCATTAGGCTCCGTTCAGTTGCCAGGAATGTTATGCAAGAAAATTGTTCTCAAGAAAAGTGAAGCAAAGTAGAGTAAAGGAATAAGAAATCTATTTTCCTGCGAGTGTTCATTTGACCAAAGAATTTTGCAGGAAAACTAAAGTTTAGTTGTTCATTTTCCAGGAAAAGGATACTTATGAGAAACTTTTTTATTTTTATACTCATGGCTAAATTTTAAATGAAAGTAACTTTAAGAGCTAAATAATTGGCTCCCATTTCTCAAAAATTAACATTTATTTTATCTAATGCAAAGCCTTAACATGAAATGAAAAAATTGACTTGCAATTCTGATAAGCACCCAATAATGCATATTCTTGGTGCTTAAGTCCTCTAGCATGTTGTGTTTGTACATATTTATTGTCGTTTTTATGCAATGTTGCACGTAAGGTGTGTTTTGAGTAGTTTCAGGTAAAACGTGCAAATAAGGCACGTTTGAAGGCTAAGGAATGCTCCGGAAGCTTTTAAGTACCCGAAGACCCTGTCGGCCCCCTAAAATCTGTCTAAGTATGGAAAAATGACTTTCTGAAAAAGTTTCGATTTTCGAGATAAAAAATGGCGGTAATTGATCCTTGAATTTTTCTAAGAGTAACTACAAAGTTACAAGGTTTAACTTAAAGAGCAAGGTCATGTTTTGAGCCATTTTCTCTTGAGAAAAACGTGCAGTTTTCCATTTTGTACTAAAAGTGGGGGGTTGACATTTTGATTTAAATTGAATCTTGAAATTCTGGTAATGCCATTATTTCCAAATGGGGGGTACTTTCTTATTTTCATTAAATAAATTAAAGTAAAGGAAAGGTAAAAGAAAGGTTTAAAATGTAGCCTTTACTTAACTTTAGAGAATGAAAATAAGTGCTGAGAAGCTGAATAGTTGCTGGAAGCTGTTTGCTGAAGCTGAAGCCTGAGTCTGAAATCTGCAGTTTTGAAGAATGTTATCGATAACATTCCATTTGTTATCGATAACATTGATCCCATTTTGGTCCAGAAGTTGTCCAGACCTAAGGGTATCGATAACATTTGGTTTGAGTTATCGATAACTCTTTTCTCCGGGGAAGAATTTGAAGGATGTTATCGATACCTTTGCTTATGGTATCGATAATATTGGTCTCCAGCAGATATTTTTACTGCTTTTTGGACTTTCCATTTATGGAATACTTGCCACTTTTGGCAAGTTCAGGGATATTTTGGTAGAGGATGAGTTGCCTTGTATAAATAGGCCTCTCTCTCTCTCTCTCTCCCTCAATAGATATAGAATAGGTAGATATTTATGTTTTAAGTCTTTTTATTCCTAGAGCTCTTTGGTAAGTTTTAAAGCTTTCCTAGTGTATTTCTTCAAGAACACTTCAAGGTATTAGTCGTTTAATGTTTTCTCGTTTATTAATGTTGTAGATATTAGTTGGATCTTCATATAAATCAAGTTTATTTCCATTTCAATCGGTTAATCATGCTTTCATTTTCTAGCATAATTTCTAGTCTTTTTCCTATGAGTGAGTAGTTAATTGGTTCGGTCATGGGGTGAGATGAACCCTACGAATTAGTCGTTTAAATGGTTTCGCTTAAACTTTAGTTCGATTTCAAGGTTTTGAATGAATTTAACCCATGATTTCTTGCATTGACCATGGGGTCGGTGGCTTCTTTGATCAATGAAGTCTATCGCCTTGTGCTATATGCTCGATAATCTTACGCGTGCGAACGATCCATTTTCGTCTCTCACTTGCGTTAAATGAGTTCAGTTTGAATTAATGCTTTGAGTTGAGTTATAAGTAGTCTTCAGTTGTTAATTCTTCAAGTGGAATCCGGACGGTTTCGGTTCACTCATGGGTTAGATGAAGGAACCGTTTAATGGCTAAGTCGTGGGTAAATCAATCCTTTTGGCTCGGCCATCTTTAATCTAGTTAAATTTCAAATTCAATTCCGTTAATCAAATCAATCACCAAGTTGGCCGCTTGAAGGCCTCGCTGCATACTTACTATCTAATCCAAATACGCTGAAGAAGATTTCTCTGTGGGAACGATCCCGGTCTTACCGGTTTTATATGCTATCAACGACCTAGCCCTTTGCTCGGGTGCAGACCTTATTAGAGGATAGGTTGCGGTGGTAAGCAAATTCTCTATTCAATTGGCTATCCTTTGAATGGTCATGCAAATCTCCCATTCAAATTAACATCCTCTGATAATCAATCGTAAAAAATGTAAAACAATCGTGCTTGATTAGTTGGCAATAAAAAATCCACTGATTATTAGTTAGTACAAAACTGAAAACTAATGACAAGATAATTAAATACTTCCAAAAAAATATACTACCAGTCTTCTTCCACAAAACAATTATCTCAAAGAGCACCATAGTAGTTGCTCATGTAAATATCAAAGTGCCTTTCTAAGAACCTAATTCGCATCTGAACGGAATATGTCATAAATGCCTTCGCTTTAACTTCATCACGCAAAAGGTTCTCAAAAGCTTCAGCAATGCTATCTTTGATTTAACCCTTCGATTTCCTCCAAAGTCTTAAGTAACATAGAAATCGAGCTATGACATCACTTGGTAACTTAGCAGGGATATGAGTGCCATCAACTGCTCCCACACAGTCCTAATTTAAGATAATCCAAGATGATATTTTAGATAATACACTAAAAAAATTTAATACTTACGATTATCTATCTATAATGTGAGCTTACCTTAAAATAGGGCCAGAATCTTGGATTGTCTCTTATTTCTTGTGGTGTTTCTCCTCTAGGTGGTTTGATAAATTCGTCATGCAAAGAAATGATAGCATACATGGCCTCATTAAAGTAATAACTAATTGTTGCCCCCGAACGCTTAAAGTAACACTTTAAGGTACGATTTTTCTCATTGTGCGCCACCGCATGCAAGAATATAGCTAATTGTTCTGCGACATTGCAATGTATCGTATCATGTAGCCTCCCAGTCCCTTTTAGAATATAGACAAGCCTATCAAAAGCTTCTAGATTCATCCTTAACAAATCAAAACAATCTTCCTCTGTGTTAACCAAATCCCATGTAAATTGTCTGACAATTAAATACTGATTACGGGGTGACCTCTTGTCTGTAATCTCTAAATATGCATTCGAAGTCAACAAAGTAGCAACATTCACAATAGCAGCACAAGCGAAATTTATCTCGTCATCGTAGTCATCGTCATGAGTCATCTATCATATAAGTGAAAATTTTATAAATTCCCGAATTGAAACCAATAAATCAATGGCCGTTTTTGGTTAAAAAATGAACTAACATATCAAATCGCATGTGTATATCAGGAGAGATGAAGAGAAATCAACATGTGTGAATCAAAATAAAACATCACTGCATCTATGCGGCATATATAGCTATCTAACATATCTGCACAAAAATTAAAAATACAATAGGATGAATTTGAGACTGGCTATTAAAAAATACAAGAACTACATATATTTTTTCAATCAAAACGAGAACTATATGTATATATATGGAGTTTGTTCTTATTAGCAATATTAAACTAGAGAAATCAAAGAAAAGAGAGAGAAACACTAACCTTGAAGAGGACAAAAGGCTAAAAGCCAAAAAAATTGACTTGAAATGCAGAGTTTTGCAGGGTTGAATTGCAAGATACTGCAACTATATTAATGGGAAGCTAGAAGCCACCAAAACGATAAGCCCTAGTTCTGCCGCCATTTTTTGTGTTTTGGCGCTATAATTCATTTTCCCATGACGGAAAATCTTGCCAAAATGGCAGGACCAGTTTTGTGGGAAAGTAAATCATGCAGGAAAACTTAGAAGCGTGGGTCCCATTATTTTATTGGCAACTGAACACTACAAAAATTATGGGAAAGTTAGTTTTCTCATCCTTTCCAGTACTTTCCTGGTAACTGAACGCGGCCTTACTATTTCCGTTCTGAAACGATTATTTGGCCTGTAAAACGAGAACTTGTAAATAGTTCAAATTTTTTTCGCAAGTTGCTAGATATCAACGAGTTCCTTTAATTTATGATTTTTTGGGGAAAAAAAATATTCTTAAAATTTTAGTTTACGGTCCGGACAATTCTTTAGAATGAAGGCAGTCGTAAGCATCATTAACGGTCGAGTTTAAAAACAGAGTTATAGCTTTTTTCTAGTATTGATCTATATATCCTCGTATGCAATAATTACTAGACTATTAACACTAAATTCTTTCAGGTGTACGTTTTTTTTGTCATGGTACCAACTATTGTTTATTAAGTTTCAGGAATTTTCTGCAAAAGGTTTGTCTATGGCTTAAGAACTTTAGACAAGTTTTTGCTGAATAAATTTTTTAGCTGATATATGCGAATAGAATGAATTGTCTCAAAATTCATATTTTTGCAGACTTTAAGCGAGTTTAGTGCGTTTAGTCCATTTTCCCCGTTCCACATTCCAAAATAGGTACTTACAAAATAAAGACCTATTTTTAAGCTTAAAAATAATAGGTTTAAGAAAATAATTTCTCAAATTTTTTTTGTAGGGTTTGATGAGATCTATCAAACAAAATTCATATTACATATTTTTTACTTTTACTAAGCTAATTATTTTTAAGCTTGAAAATTACAAATAAATACTTATTTTTTAAGGGGTAACCCGGAACAATACCTAAGCTAATAGGTAGCCACCTTGTAGAAAGCCCACAGCCCGCTAGCTCACTCACCATTTTGATTGGCCCAAGCATTGGGAAAGGCTTGGGCTTCACTTTTTGGATGCAGGTCCAGTCTGGGCAAAGCCCATGGGTGGGATTGGTGTTCAGTTCCGACTTTGAGGACATTCGGTCACGGGATAGTTACATGACATCGAGGAAAAACCAAATGCGAACATTAATGGAAAGCCAATGAATGAGGTTAATAATGTGAGTTGTGGATTTGAGGGTGGCTTATGGGACTTGGCTCGGAATGTTGAGATACGCAACCTTAGGTAGAGTCGGTCTCGGTGTAATTAAGCTCCACAAAATTTTGGGTTTGGACAACTCCCACCATAGGGCAACAAAAATAATTTCTACGCAATCTCCCACCTCAACCTGGATTACATTAATTTTGATTTTTTCTTTTTAACCTATATTTTTATTTTATTTTTTTAAACTTAATAATAAGTAGGCTACTGAACTTAAAATCGAGTTTGGACAACCCAGACATCAGGGCCTGACACTTACCTTAGGTAGGGCACAATAGTGTTGGCTGCAAGAAGTGGCTTTAGAATAAGGGTGGAAATGTGCTTGTGTCTCATCCCAAGGAATTGGGTCTTCTTCTAGAAGGTCTTGGTTCCTAGTTCCTTGCGTGGTGGGCTAATAGTAGATCTAGGTAGACAACTTGGTAGCCCACATTGGAACCCTTATCAGCATGGGGCAATCTTGAGTTTGCTTTACACTTAGGCCATGTTTGATAAGTGAGTTAGGGGTTGGGATAGTATTGTTAATCCTATAGTTTCTTTAAATCTTTGTTTGATTGCACAATATAACTTGGGATTAGTAATACCATGGGATTACCAATCTTTCCAATTCATGGGATTATTAATACCACCTCCCACTAGGTATTACTAATCCTATGCCAAGCTCTTTGATGCAAAATGACCTCTTTGCCCATGCTATTTTCTGTTTATACCAGTAGTATCCTTTATTACTCACCCACCTGTACGCAAAAGGACTCCTCGTACTTAAAAATGTATGATAAATAAAAAAAGTATGTTCAGAATCCATGGCTTTTGCCTTCTATAATGCAACATACAGTATTTGTCAAATACTTTTATCCAAATAAAAAAAAAAACTTTTACCCAAATATTTTTCAAAATATCTAAGAAAAAATCCAAAAGTCGGTTCTTTGGGCTTTATCTTGGATATTTCCAAAAATATTTGGACAAAAGTCAATTTTTTACTTTTTTGATTCATTTTGACGAGACAAATCAATAATCCCCACAAGTTAGGTGCAAAATTAATAAACGCGAAAAAATTATGGATGAATAATCAAGAAGGAGATGAGAAGATGGAACTCTTGCATGCATTTGTAGCCTTAAAGTATCGAGTGGCCTCTATAAATTATGTAGGTGCCTTATTTGTCGTAAAATTCTAAAAAAAATCAACTAAATGAACCGATCAATGATACAGGGATGGTTGTCCAAATAAGAATCTGGAAATTGATTGGAATGAAAAAAATGCAAATTGTCCGAAAATGATTGAAGAATGCAATTGGTTAGTGAGACTTCCTTGCAATTTAATAGACTAGGTTTTTCACATATGGGTATGATTGGACAATGCAATTTGTTATCCTATCCCTTGATGTTACAATCAAACAAGGAATTGCGATTGGTAATCATAATCCCATGATTTAATCCTTACACAATCAAACACTCACCCAGGATTACACTTGGGATTACTAATCCCATCTTCTTACTAATCCCACCTCCTTACTAATCCTATTTAATCCAACACACTTATCAAACGTGGTCTTAGGGTTAAAAGGTAGGATGGATCTCGAGTTGTAGATCCTACACTTTCACATAAGTTAAAGGCCCCGTTTGTTAAAGCTCCTGAGAGTTGGGATTGGATTACTAAGCCGAAGGGATTAACAATACTTCGTTTGGTTTCCAAAATTGGTTCGGATTCGTAGTCCGTTGGGATAACGAATCCGGGGATTAGGGGGTATTAGCAATACCCCGTGGGACTTGGTATTCATAGTCCGAACCCAACCCCTCCTCATTACCAATCCCTTCTCATTACCAATTTCTTCTATCAATCCAATCCCATCATCTAATCCCATCTCAAACAAACATGATATTAATAATCCCATCATCTAATCCCATCCCAAACAAACATATTCATTATCAATCCCTTCTCATTACTAATCCCATCTCCTTACGAATCCCAATCCTAATCCCATCTCCTTACAAATCCTATCCATCTAATCCTGTTATCAAACGGGGCCAAAGAATATTAACAAAATCAACTGCAGTATATCTTGTTATAGCCGAGCAAAAAAATAATAATAATCTTGTTATATGTAAATTATTGGTTTTGGTTAGGTTTTACTATTGAGTGTTTTATACCATGGTATATATTCAAAATACCAGGGGTTGAACACGGAACGGAAGGACCGTACGAAGAAGGTGAGGTCATGATGACCGAAGAAGAAATTGTCGAACTTAGGATGCTTTACGCGTAGTTGCTCTGTATTTTCAATTAAGTATTTTTTGAAATTGTGTTCTATAAGTATTTTGATACAGTTACATTTGATTTCGAGATGTTGTAATGTGAATTGAATTGGCAAGGCTTTTCAAACTTTAATGCTTCTAAAATATGAAATCATTTTGGAAATCTCTTTCTAATGTTTAAATAAGGTTAACCAAAATCGAGGCATTACATTCCAAACTTCACATTTCAGTAGAAAAGCTAAATATGGTAGTGATTTGTACTTGGACAAAAAAGGACATGTTTTCCCAAGAAATTGTTTTCTAAAATCTACAAGAAAATATTTTACATTCCTTGAGTTTCTCACTAAGTAATTCATGAAAAAGATGAAACATCAGGAAATGATTAAAAACATTGAATCTGGAAACGAAGCCGAACTTAGTTGTGCAAAGCTAAACATCATCAAGCTTATAAATTCTTACAGTACTAAATTGGTTTTGGGCGCGGAATCGAATAAATTGCTCAATTGTTGTTGCAGAGCTGATAGATTGAAACAAGTTGGGTTATTCACCTGTAAATAAAGTTTAAAAAGAAAAAAAAAATAGAGAAAGTGTAAGGAAGAGAAAAGTTATTGCACTTGTAATCTCCGTTCGCTAAAAGTCTACCAATGTATATTTTTATTAATCTAAGAAACATAGTTACAAGGATTAAAAGGAAACGGGGAGAAGGCATCACAACCACCAAAGACCTACATCTCAACTAAGTTGGCACCTAGGCCGAGAATAATCATATGTCACACGCTACCAAGGTAGGGAAAAAGGTTGGCCATAAGCAAGACCTGAAGTAAAAAGCCAACCAATTAATGAATTGCAAGGCATTTAAACTTGAAGTACCTGAGATTGGATCGTGTGTAGTAACCTTTCATTTAGTTTTGTAGAAACACAGTTAACAACACTAAGTCCTTCTTCAAGCAACAGTTTCAGAACACTTGATAGCTGCAATTTCCCCGCCGGATCAAAGCCACCACCAGTACTCAAAATCACCTCCACTTGCCCCATAGACCTGCAGCACACTGTAACGTAGTTGGCTGAACAATTACTTGAGCTTCCATTCCCATGGCTGCAGGAAGTAGTAGCTGTACTTGAACTAGACAAAATTTGTAGCTGGTCTCTTTTGGCACCCGAATCTTTGATTTTCTTCTCTAGGTGTTTGATGTACTTCGTTGCCTCGTTTATGTAATCGCCCACCGAACGCTTGCCCTGCTAGACCATCAACACAACCCTGAGAACATAAATTAGGAGATATCCAAAGCGTTGGGAGGTGTCGTGTAGTTTACTGTACCCGAAGAGTTAGGGCTCCTGCCTCTTATAGCTTCTTCTTGACTTGTTTGCTTAAAATGTTGATGAATCAGGACAAACTGTGTCCAGATTCATTAAGATTTTAATCGAATAAGGTAAAATACAAGGCTATACCAAACAGAATCTTGCTACATATAAAGCTTTTTACAAAGGTTTGGGCACTCAATCTCTTTCCCGGATAAACCATATAGCCAAGGGAGTCCATTAATTTGAATAGAGGCTATATGGGATATTGAGTGTTGTTTTGGTTCTTGTTGTGGTTATTTACTTTTCTTTATATTCGATCAACACAATCGAACTCAATGGTCTCGTTCCAGCACTTATGTACCAGAAGGTTTCTGAATTTGAGTTGACTGAGTATCATCAATACCTCTTGTAGTAATCTAATTCGCTAATCCACCAACACTACCCATGCAAGAAAGAAGAGAAGACATAGATAGCCATCGAGGATTGTTATAGTAACTGCAGCTACATCCAAAGGGTAGCTAGCCAAAATTTTGCAAGAATTAATTAGCTGCAAGATTTCACATAAAGAATAGAGAAGTGAATGAAAGAGAAAAATGGAGGTGACATGCGAACCTTGACAAGTTCAGGAGGGAGAAGAGATCGGAGTGAGGAGAAAAGGGCGGCCATTTTTTTCCTTCTTTGCTTTTCAATCTCTCTGCGAATCACCCTCTTGTTAAAGCAAGTATGATCATTAGCATCCGGTACCGGCTGCCTTTCCCCGAAATTTTCGGGAACGTCATTCTTGCTCTGATCTTGTAATTGGGTAGTTTTTTCTTGGTCGGGATAATTGGAATAGATCTGGAACCAAAGATCATCATTTTCCTCGAAAGAACTCATTACTGAGAAAACTCTAATCAGAATGAGAATGTGTTGAATTATTAGTGCAAGAAGTTGAAGTACTAATCAATGCCTGGAATGCAGTGTATATTGATACACTCTTTCTTCTCATACAAGGTATTGGATATAAAAATGAGGCCCATGAGCTAACCTAAACAAACCAAGACTTGTTTCTGCTTACTGGTCCTACATTTGTCCACAAGCTGAACCCTACCCTCTCCTTTTTTTTTTTGCTCGGCACCCTACCCTCTCCTTTTATTTAAAAAAATGTGGTCCAACATTTCTTTATTTGGTTAAAATGAGATTTGTATATATAAAAAAAACTAAACCGAAATAAGTATGGGGTATGTAACTCCTATAGTATCATCCTAGAGGAGTTGTAACATAAAAAGAATTAAAACATTAATTACACTTAAAATGGCTACAATTAAAAGCATTCTTCCCAAGCAATTAGTCGGCTCCTCCATTTGCTAACACATTTTCGACGACTTATGTGCCACACTTGTAGAAGGATGCATGTCTTCTATGCATGGTTTTATATATGCCTCATTCTATTTTTGGCAAAAGTACATAAATACCCTCTCAACTATCATTTTTTTTTTTCCACAGAGACCCCCTAACCTTTAAAAACGGCCAAGGAGACCCTCTCAACTATTCTTCGTTACCCAGGTGACACCCTTCGATCTTAGAACTGTTAGCTGGAAGCTAACTTGTCAAAGATTTGGGCTTTTTTTGGACAAAAACGCCTTTTGTTCATACTATATACATCTTCTTCCCCATTAAGACGCCTCTCTCTCTCTCTCTCTCCCTCCCTTCGACCCACACCATTTCCAGATCCCCTCCCTAATCTCTCTCTCCCTCTCTCTCTCTTTCTCTCTCTCTGTTCATAGGCAGCTATGGAGTTTCATGGGAGAGGAAGAGAGAGAGAGAGAGAGAGAGAGAGAGAGAGAGAGAGAGAGAGAGAGAGAGAGAGAGAGAGAGAGAGAGAGAGAGTCGAAGTCAGGAGTGAGAGAAGGAGAGAGAGAGAGTTGCCATGGGAGAGGAAGAGAGAGAGCACTGATCGATCATATGAGCAGAGCGTGAATCATCTCACCGTATATAATAAAAAGGGTATCTTAGTCATTTCATTTGTTCCGTTAACGGAGTTTGCTTTTTTTTTTTTTCCTTTCCCAATAGTTGAGGGGGCCTCCTTGGACGTTTTTAAAGATTAGGGGGTTTCCGTGGAAAAAAATAATAGTTGAGGGGGTATTTATGTACTTTTGCCTCTGTTTTTCTCAGCAAGTGAAAAAAGTAGGCTGAATGTATCTGAAACATGCGTGTATGGACAATAAAAAAAAAATGAAGACATGCATGCGCAATTGGTCCGATGCAATAACGAATACATTGATCAAATCAGTCAAGAACTATCAAGAACCAACGAAGGTCGCATGTTATTTTTGGTAAGTTGATCCTTTCTCACAACAATAAAATGACGCGTATAAGTGCAACATTCGATTTTCCTTTCACGTAGAAGCAACATCTTTTAAATTAGGACGGAGCATTGTTTTTGTGAACACAAGTTTCTATTGAAAAAAAAAAAGAACAGTTTCGGAACCAACATGCTTAAGTGCGATTCAAAAGTTTGCCCAATTAGAAAATCTAGAAACTGGTCACATCTCATGACGGAAAATTCCCTCGATTGCCCAAAAAGAAAAGAAAGGAAAAAATAAAAAACCCTCTTAGAGAAACTTTAAAAACTTGCTTTTAATTTCCTATGAAAACATAGAGCGTGAAATTTCCTTCCTAACACACCCTGGGTTGCCCCAATAGTTTTTGCGGATGCCCGGGCTTTTGGGAGTACTCTTCAATGTATGAGGTTTGATTTTCAAAGGGTGAATACCCTAAAGTAAGTGAGGGGCCGCAACTGGTGTGGCAGCGCTAGCTCCCCCGGAGGTGTGGGTTGCGCAGTTGAGTTCATTTAGTGGCCTGTTTGTAGGGATGTTCCTCCATTACCAAAAAAATCCTTCCTAAATGTGAAATTTCCTTTTCTTGTGCTGATAAAAGAAATATTACCGCCATCCCAAACTATTTGTCTGGTTTGCAATATAAGAACTTAAAAATAACAAATAGTATTTTACAAGAAAAATTCAAACTTTTTTCATAAATTCAAAAATATTTTTAAGTTCTCATTTTGCAGACGGAACAAAACTTTTTGGGACTAGAGGAGTAAGAATATCTCCAATCCATCTCCAAAATGTAAATTTTTTTATGTAAGAAAAATAACACTAATAGCGATAAATCGAAACGCTATCCGGTATCTTACCGGTACTGGTATGTGTATCATACCAATAGAAAAATCGATACTCTAGCCAGAACGGTATTCAGAACCCTGGTAGCGACCAAATTTGAACATTACTAGACCTCTACTAAACAAACTAAGTCCGAACTCTAGACACCAACAGAATCAAGGGAAAAGATCTCTATTAAAAAAAAAAAAAACCACTTGGGTGGTTGATCAGAATAAACGTTGTCTCCTAATCCTAAAATTGGTCTTGCATGCGATTAGGTGTCAAAGATCCCGAAAATTCCTAACTACTAAAATTTTGTGATCCTGCCAACTATATATGATCCGACTCTAGTCTCCAAAAAATACTACGTACTACTCCTCTTTGATTTCACATTCTATAACAATGGTGACAATAAACTAAGAATGTCTAATATTGAAATAAGTTGGCAACACTAGAAAATTACTCCCTCCATCCCATATTGTTTGGACTTTTCGATATTTGTGTCAATTTTCAATCGCTTGTATCTTCCAATTTGAATCTCCAACAATATGAAAAATGGATATTATTTGATAGTTCTCGATTAGATCTATAATACAAAGTTTTCAAAATTATAAAAAATACAGAGTATCATAAATTGAGAGATATAAGAGTTTAAAGAATGACGCGAATATCGAAAAATACCAAAGATTTTGGGATGGAGGAAGTAAGTTACGGCTTGAATATTTTTGAGCCCAAATGAATCAAAAAAAAAATAAATTAAAAAGCTACTCCTAATAATTATAGGATTGATATACGAATGAAACTACTCGAGTTAGAATTGTTGGGGTGCGAAGCGTGCTTTTTGACAACTTCCATCCGGATGCTGTCATGACGGTCAAGATGCTTAGAGCATTCTTTGCTAGCTAGTAGAGAGACAAATTAAAGTTGGTGCAAAGCCCATGTATGTAGACCGGCTCCCAAAGGAATTGATAGCACCTGTGAGGTTTTGAATTTGAAATCTTTGAAGGAAACAAACCAATCAATCTCAAACCTTAGTCACTAGGCCAACCCATTGACTACACTAGAACGCTTGTAGATAAAACTTAAGACCTTCATCCCAATTTGTTTGTCTACATTCTCTATTTTGGACCTACTCAAAAGATTGTCTAGAATATTTAGTTTTTACTAATATTTTCTATATGCAATATGAATCTTGTTTAATAGATCTCAATTGATTATATTAGATAATTTTTTTGAAATGCAATAAACGGTTAAAATTTGTAAAATATAGAAGATTTTGTAAGCGACACATATGTCGAAATTGGATAGCTGTGCGAATTGAGATGGAGTACCTTAATTTAATTATACTAATATCACAGCTTTGAATATTTTCTAAAAAAATTCTATAACCACAAACATTCACACATATACTTTACACACAAACTTATATTTATTTGTGGGTCTTATGTACACTGGAGGTATTGTGAGCATTTATGTAAAATCGTTTTTGTCAATGTTTATGGTGGTAGAAGAATTGTATTTTCTAGTCCAATTGAATCAAGAAAAAATACACTTATTCCATTTCAACAGTTTAATGGTGATTGGACATCATAATTATTGGTATTAGATTTATCTAATTGTAGAATAATGTACTTATTTTAAGGCTTCGTATCTTTTGTACTGTCAACAAGGAGATTATGGACAACCAAGAAGAGTCTGAATTGCATTATATAAACGTTTTATACTTAAGTTTGTATAGTCCTTTCACTTTCAGTGTGTACAAGCACTTTCATACTCCCTCCGCCCCATTTTCATTGTCCATTATTCTTTTTGTCTTTTTTGTATCTATTGTTTATATTTTTCAATCGATAATGTTGTTCATGATTTTTACACTTTTGTATTTTAAAATAAATTGAAATCTATCAAATAAGATTCGTATTGCATATTTTTTGAGATTCATGTTGGAAGATATAAACGATTGAAAACTGACACAAACATCAAGAAAAGACAACTAAAATGGGACGGATTGAGTATGTTACTGTAAAAACAGAGATCATGCCAATGATTGGATAAAAAATAAAGAGAAAATTGCAGTATTTTGGTATGTTATTGGAAAAAGTATTTGGACATGCTGTCAGTTATATAATAATCATAGGATATTGCTTCAATTTGATGAGGTTGAGTTGAAGTATACGTGGATTGATGTCACAACCTTCACTATTTTGGGCTGGACCTGGACCGTTTTTCTTTGAGCTGTATTTTTAAATTTGGGCTTTTAGATCTATGGGTATCCTAGGTTGGTTTTGTGGCTTCGTCTCTATGGTTGTCCTCGGTTGGTTTCTTGCCAATCGAAAATTTGGGTCTCAAATTAGGTATAAGATTTTTTAAAAATATAATGTTGTTTTCTTGGTCTTATTATCTTTGTAACAACTTTAAAGATCAATTAATAAAACTTTTTCGCCTTTAAAAAAAACGATAGGTTATAAATGTGTTTTATACTATACTATATGCTTACTGACACTAATGTGAGAGAGAGAGAGAGAGAGAGAGAGAGAGAGAGAGAGAGAGAGAGAGAGAGAGAGAGAGAGAGAGAGAGAGATTATATATCTTCACGAATCTTTTGATTGATTGGATAAATAGTGAGGGAATACATTATACATATTGCTTTTTTTTCCAATCTCAAATTTAGGTCTTTATCGGCAAAAGTTAATAAGCCCATTTAAAGGAATCCGAGGGTACTATAGTGCACCCCCATATAGTGTACATATAGGGCGGCATACAGCAGTCGATTTCATTAATCAACGGTTCACATTAAAAATCAATTATGACCAATAATAAATGATTCTTACTGGTCATAATTAAAAATCATATCTCAACCATTCATTGTCAAGATTGATGGCTCGCGTGCGTCCTACAGGGTGCATTGCATTACAAAATTTCCCAATCCCATTTAAAGAGGAATTCAACTCTTGACATTCTTTCTCTTGTTACGTAAGTGCACTTCGAATGTCGTTGGACTAAGGCCTCGTGTGCGGCAAATTAACAGCTAGTTTGTATGTAGTATTTCCACAAGCTTTTTGTTAAGGCTCCGTTCTAGAAACTTTCTTAAAAAATAAGCAGCTTATTTCATATTTTCAAACTCAAAAATAAAGTAAATGAAAAATATTTTTTAAATTTTTTTTGCATCGTATTAAAGATCTCGATGAGATCTTTCAAACAAGATCCATATTGCATATTTTTAGATTTCAATAAGTCCATCATTTTTGAGCTTGAAATTGCCTTCTTAAAAAATAAGGACTTATTTCGCGTTCCGGAACGGAGCCTAAGTCTTCTCTCATTATTTTGAATCACTTTTTCACTACTTGGGATTTTGTTACAGGCTTCAATTTATTAATTTTCGATTATAGAGTCAAAAACCGCGCCAAAAGTTCACCAGACAAAGTAAAAAGGTAAAATAAAAAATAAAAATTAAGTGACGAAAAGTTCATACAAATTACAAAAAGTTGATTAAAAAAATATGTAAAGTAAAAGGTGCTTGTAATTAAGGTAAAGGGCAAAATTCAAAATACCCCCAACCTATACACCCAAATTCAATTAGACTCCTAACCTTTTAAAAACTTCAATTTTACTCCCAACGTTATATTCTGTTAATCAAAATGCCCCCTTCCGTCCAAATTACTAACGGATTCCGTTAAGGCTCCGTTAAATAGTATTCTGATCGAATTTCGATGATCCGAGCCGCTCATTGTGTTTAAAATGTGATTTTAAGGATGCTTGTAAGAAATCAACAAAAAAAATGACCGGGAAGGGCTTCATCTGAATAGTTTTTTATTGAACTATTCAATAAAAAACTGTTTAGATGAAGCCCTTCCCGGTCATTTTTTTTTGTTAATTTCTTGCAGGTACCCTTAAAATCACGTTTTAAACACATTGATTGGCTCGGATCATCAAAATTCGATTGGAAAAGGGGAGGTGTGGATCTATCCGGATTTTATTCAAGTACGAACGTCCGAATTTTGCTTCGGTCTGTACCTCCCCTTTTCCGATCGAATTTCGATGATCCGAGCCGCTCAATGTAATTAGAATGTGATTTTAAGGGTACACGCGAGAAATCAGCAAAAAAAAAATGATCGGAAGGGCTTCATCTGAACAGTTTTTTATTGAATGGTTCAATAAAAAACTGTTTAGATGAAGCCCTTTCCGATCATTTTTTTTGCTGATTTCTAGCGGGTACCTTTAAAATCACGTTTTGAACACATTGAGCGGCTCGGATCATCGAAATTCGATCCAAATACTATTTAACGGAGCCTTTAACGGAATCCGTTAGTAATTTGGACGGAAGGGGCCATTTTGATTAACGGAATATAACGTTGGGAGTAAAATTGAAGTTTTTAAAAGGTTGGGAGTCTAATTGAATTTGGGTGTATAGGTTGGGGGGTATTTTGAATTTTTCCCTAAGGTAAAAACCAGTAGTAAAAAGATGCATAAAAATCAAATCAAGCCGCAATTACTGACTTATTAATTATGTTTCTCTATCTTGCAATCACTAATCTTGGAATGCGAAGGTGAGACTCGTAGGTCTAGATCTAGTTTTGCCCCCACAAGAAAAACAGAAGTTTTAGTTCCATCCGTGCTGTTACTTTGAGTTGTTCTTTCATGTACACATAAAATTAAACTATTAAAATTTATGAGTGTAGGAATTGAGAGCATGTAACGCCCCGACTTTTCGGGGGTAAAATAAAATAATTCTTTAGGCAAATTTTGCTAAATAAATATTTTATTTTACCCCCGAAAAGTCGGGGCGTTACAAATGGTATCAGAGCCTAGGTTCAACTCTCGGCCTTGGGTAGATTGGGTAGATCACTTTCCGAGAGCGTAACCTGAGTTACTAGTTATGGTTTTTACTTATTTTAAATCTAAACTATAAATACTATTCGTTCGTCATTCAACTTAGACTTCGGGAGCGTACTGTGAGAAAACATAGGCTCTACCTGTTGACTAATATGTAGGTTTATGTGTTATGTGCCTATTGTATATCCATCCTAATAAGATTTGACTAGTTATATTATTATTATTATTATTATTATTATTTTTGAAATCATTGTTTGTCTTTAGACATGAAACCAAAATTTTACCATTGCGATTTTCAAAATTTTTGCACATTATACTTCCGGAGTACCAAATAGTTAGAAACCCCTCGCCACAAGAATTAGTGCTGAAACCAATGACCAAGACACCAACGTTGACTGCAATGTTGCCACGTTTACAACAATGCTAACATCGACGTCAATGTTAACATGTACCCTAATGCCGCATCGAGGATCCGCGAGATCAACAACTATTAGTAGTCATCGTCACCGTGACTATTCTGACACCTAAACCCCGAGCATTGCAGGCTTCTTATAAGTTTGGACCGACGGATAAAAGAATGATGATGTCAGAGATCTGCAATTACCGACCACCTATATTGTATGCAAATTGAGCCGACGCGGCATCGTCATAGATTAGAAAATCAAGGAAACACTCGAAGTCATGGACATCCGAGAAGACCGCAAGCGTAGTTCTATTCTTTTAAGGGGGATAGAAGAAGAGATTGACGACTGTACATTCATCTAATCATCTTCCTTAGTCAATTGACTTTATTATCACTATTCAATATTTTCAACCTCTCTTAATTCTTTTCTATGAGATTCACTTCGAAACATTTTTTTTTTCTCTCTCATTCAAATACAAATCCAAGAGCTTAAACTCATTGAAATTTTCACTCCGAGTCTCATGACACTTCTCTTTTGTTAGTTGTGAATTTTTAAGGATTTTCCTATTGCAAAATTCTTGTTAATTGATAAAAATTTCATCCTTGCTATTTCAACCGCCTACTCAATTATAGGACCATAGTACCAGCTTTATGAAATTTTCATGGATCAGTTCTGGCTGTATAGAAATATCTCATCGTCGTTAAGGCCCTCGAAATTTATTTTTTTTCCTCCGCATCCATCCTTCCAAATTTTATAATTATAAATTCAGTATTTTTCTAGAATTCTGAATTTCAAAACACTTATATTATTTGTGATATTACTCTTTCTTTGAGTTGTGTATTCTCTTGAATTCGACCCCGGAAATATTAAGAACTTGCTCTATTTTGAAAATGGACCTGATGAGTTGCGTACGCGTTGAAACCATTAGAATTAGATGCTTGCATTGAAATGCATTTTGCCGTAGTAATTCAAGATAATTAAACATTTGGTTTAGTTTTTACTCCTTTATCTCGTAATCGTTTCCAGAACTTCGTTGAAATAAATGGACTCCTCTTACGAGAACCATTGTTATTTATGCAAGACAAGTATCCATTCATCTCATTCGCGTGTCTTTGAAACTTCATCATTGATTAGTCCTTATTAATTTCATAGCAGCCACTCTTTGTTATTCAAATCCAAACTATTTGTATTCTGACTCCTAGAGAATGATATGTCACCCTTTCCATTTGGCATTTCGACCTCCAAACCATTTAAATTTTATTTTACTTCATCGGATCTTCTTGTTTCTATATGGGGGAGGACCCACCTTCTGAGAGTCATAGACCCAACTTTCAAGAGAAGACCGAGAAAGCAAAGGTGATACTACAACGACTCATCGATCAAAGTGAAACCTACACACAATGGTACCAACGATCTAATTTCGAGGACGAAATTGTTTTAAGGGGGATAGGTTGTAACGACCCGGATTTTTGCCCTATTTTTTTTCTTGAATAAAGAAATTATTTTTAATCAAATAGTTTATAGTAACCGATTAACTATTTTAAAGTGCGATTAGATTAAACAAAAACCTAGATTATTTTTTCGTGACTAAAATTAGTTTAGCAAAATTTTAATGCAACTTATAACTGTAATGACCCGTACTTTTTATAATTAATAATATCATTTAAAGAGTATTATTTGTAATAATTATCTTAATTATAATCTATCTAGTAGATATATACTAATAAATTAATTTAGTCTTAATTATCTTACTTTTAATTTTTGTTAATTGCATACATGTAATCCTATCATCCTTCCCTCTCCTACTCAGTCTCTAACTCCTCTCGGAGCACGAAAACCGTCCATAATTCGTCCATTCCGAAACCCGATAGAATACAACCTCTTTAAAATCCAATTTTAATCAAAACTCTCAAAATTCTCCTATATATACCACACAAATCCGACCCACGAACATACCACCATTCCACACACGCTCCTTCGAGTCAAAAACGAGAGAAAATCGTGGGCAAATTGGAGCTCCAATCAATGGAGTTTTAGAGAGAGAAAGTGAGAGAGAGAAAAGTGGGTTTTGTATCGACACCCAACCAAAACCCAAATTGACCGTTCCAAATTGTTTTCCCAACCCCAAGCATCCCTAAACATCATCCAATTCGGATCCAAGGTCTCCCGATCGAAGAAATCGAAGTCTCCGTCCAAAAAAGTTCAAGTTTCGGTTTGTGGATCAATTCGATCCAATCGAGGTATTATAATTCAATCCAAACACTTCTCTAAGTATATTAAGTGTTTTTATGCGTAACCCAATAGCCCAAATGGACCCATGCATCGAAAACCGTGGAAAAAATAACGTTTCTGCCGGATTCACCATTATGATATTATTTTTGATCCCGACACTGTAATTGTAAATATTTACGTATAAGATGACCCTTTTGATATTTATTTTACAATCTTTTTGATATTAATATAATATAAAATTACTGACTTGATATTATTTTATTACAGTATAATATCATATTAGTATAAACCGTTTTAGTTATATCAATTCAATTTATCTAGTAATTTTAAATGTTTCGAAAGTGTTTTGCGACCTCCCGAACACCGTTTTCGACCCCCGAACTATATTTCCTAGACTTTTCACACTCCAAAGATCATAACTTGTCAATGTCATATTTTTTTTAATTTAATTATCTAATTATTAAATTATTTATTAGTTATCGTTCAAAGTTTACAAACGAAAATTAGTTACGACCTTTCAACCAACGTTTTAACACTCCAACTAATTTTTTTTAGACTCCTTGAATGTCAAATACAGTAACTTGTTAAATTAAATATTTTTTTATTTAATTCATTATTTATTGTTATTTTTAAAGTAATTTTAAACAAAATTACTTTACGACCTTATAAACATTATTATTAATACCCGTATAATTTTTTTTAGACTCCTCACTGTCCAAAGATGAAACTATGTCAGTCCTAACATTTTTTTTATAATAAATTATTTATTGTCTATTTACTCCACTTTCGATCATTTTAATTAACGTTTTCTTGTAAATAAATTCTTCGACTATCCAAACCCAATTTTTGGCACTCAACTGATTGTATGGGACTTTTTGGACTTTTATTAGAGTCATGTTAATTATTCTAATAATTTTTATCGAATTAATGTATTTAATTAGTGTTTAATAAATTTAATTACCTTGTAATAATTATTAAAAGCTTAGAAAATATTTATTAAAAATATTATAAAAATCCTACTTCATTATTGACATGGTGGCTATACAAGAATAAGGGCAACGGCCCATTCATAAAAAGTTGTGTGGTTCTATTGCTCGTTAATTGTTTCAATTATTATTTGATTTTATTTTATGTTGTACCAATTCTTGATTTATATGTTAGATTGGACCCTAGAGACATGAGGTGGTATGCGAATAGAGTTCATATTAGACGATGCTAGGTAATGGATGAAATGGAAAGTTTTTATTTCTAGAATGCCTGCAGGCGAGATTTTGAATGTGATGAGATTTGTGATGAGGTTGAAACTGGCGAGAGTCCAGTGATGAATTGATAGACTGGCGAGAGTCCAGTGATGAATTGAAACTGGCGAGAGTCCAGTGATGATTGTGAAAGCGGTATATAAGATAGGCGAACCCTAGTTGTGATTCAGGCATGATAAGCTTTCCCCTTGTTGTAGTTATTGGGATGTACACTCGGTATATAACTTAGGTACATCTGCGACAGCAAAGGGAAGTGACCTCATGGGACCGAGCATAGCTAGTGGTTGGGGAGGAAAGACTCCGCGGAGGAGATCTTAGATTTATAAGTGAACTCTAGTCATGATTCAGGCATGATAAGCTTACCCCTTGTTGTAGTTATTGGGGTGCACACTCGGTACATAACTTAGGTGCATCTGCGACAGCAAAGGGAAGTGACCTCATGGGACCGAGCATGGCTAGCAGTTGGAGAGGAAAGATCCCGCGGAGGAGATCTTAGATTACACGATAAGTTAACGGATAGTAATGAATTGATTTATGTGAAAAATCTCTATTTTACTTTTTTCGCATTACTATTATCCTGTTGTTTGCTAACTGTAAAGTAAGAAGGGTGGTTGGGTTGGATTATTCTACTGGATGATTTTATCACTCACGGATACGTCTGTATCCTGGCAAATCGTTTGCTTCGGTGATCAATTTGCCAGCGAGTGCAGGATTCAATGGTGGAGCAGTTTTAAGATAGGAGGAAAACTAAGAGCGAAGATCGAGTATGCTTGGAATTGGTATCAAGCCTAGAGTCGGCTCTGAAGATAATGTATTTCGAATCAGTAAATCTATCTTGATTTTGTAATAGCTAAACTTTATTTTGGAAAATCATATTTATTTAGCAAAATTTGCCTAAAGAATTATTTTATTTTACCCCCGAAAAGTCGGAGCGTTACAGAGCAAAAGTATAAAGCGAGAGTAGAAAGTGGGAGTGAAAGATGCTTTTGGTGGATAAAGAGACCTTAGAGCATCTCCAGCCTTGACCCAAAATTTTACTCAAATTTGGGTCAAATTTTGGGTAAAAACTCATTTTGGGTCAAGCTCTCTCCAATGGCAAAATGATCTTTTACCCAAATATATTATTTTTTAAGTATTGAATGACAATTATAATGTAAATAATAGAAGGGAACAAATTTGATTTGAGGTTGAGAGTGACTGACTACTACGAAGAAAAAGAAGAAGAACTCAGCCCACCTCCATAACCACCACCAATCACCCAAACAGTCTACCAGTTACCACCACCCAAAAAACTTTGATCCATATATCCTCCATTCTTTTCTGTCTGTAGAAACTCGTTTGGGAAGCAGCGGCCATGAGAGAGAGAGTTGCAGGTATCCAAGCTTGGGAAAACCGACACCATACTTTCAAAATGGCATGAAAAGAGCCATTGAAAAGAGAAAAGAGCCGTTGGACTATTGGGGAAAAAAATGGGGAGAGACTTGGGTTGTCTCAAATTTGGGGAAAGAAATGGGTAAAACTCATAATGGGAAAGGGTTTGAGTCAAAGATTGGAGAGGGTTTTTTGTGAGTTTTGCCCAAATTTTAAATTTGAGTCTTAAATTGGGTCAAGGTTGGAGATGCTCTTAGCAGATATTCTTTCATCTCTAACGAAATCATTTAAAAAGGATATAAAAGAAATGGCTAGGGTGCACACTTGTGTACAATATGCGCCTGTAACATTCACCACTGATAGATGTAACAATAGCGTAACATTTTACCAATAGGTGTAACGATGCATAACGTATACACCCTTAACCATTTAGAGGCGAAAATTTACCACTAAGAGATATAACATTTACCACTGAGAGGCGTAATCTTTTCAACGATATTCTTCTAACATAGGCGTGATATATTTCAAAGGTATGGAGTGTGTATTAGAGATAATGTACGGGAGCCCAAGGGATACAGTTTTCTCGATCTGGTCGGTCTGGGTGGAGGCGTCGGGAGGTGTTATGGTGGAGGTGGAGTAGGTAGTTTTTGTCTAATTTCTTTTTTGGCAGGTTATTTTCAAAATCGATTGGCAAAGATGGAGGTCTGATGGGGCCGATTTCTCTCCGATGGTGGCAAGGTGGTTGTGGTCCCCATGGATGGGTTGTTTCTTGGTCGTCTTTGTGTGCCGAATTCCGGCCGGCGGCCTGTCTGAGCTCTCATTCGAGCGAGGGGCCGGCAGTTCGTTTTCCTCTGGTTTGATGTTGCTGCTGGTGAAGATCGGTTTTTATGCAGGGGATTGTTTCGATGATGGCTGTTGTAGGTGGTGGTTTGACCCTCAGGCCCTGGCTTGCCTCGGTTTACGCTTTTCGTAGGCTAGATCCCACCGCCGGTCTCTACATCTGGGAGAGGCTGGCTCGGCTTAACGGCGAGGTTGGGCTCCAGTGGTTTGTACGGCGGTGGCTGCCGTTGTAGTTAGGGTTTTGTGGGATGGTTTGGTTGGGCTGGTCCAGGCTTGGGCCGGGTCTTAGGAGTTTGGGCAATATTTGATTAATTTGGGTTTGTGTTGAGCTTAATGTTTTTCTGTTGTATACCCTGATAGACCCTTAGGTGTTTTGGGCTTTGCCTTTGTGGTGTACTATCCAACTTTTTGTTGGATCCCTTTCCCCCTTCCCCATTTTTAATAAAATTCATTTTTGCCGATCAAAAAAAAAAAACAGTTAGAAAGAAAACAAGAGGAATTTCCATTTGACCAAAAAAAAAAAGGAAAGAAAACAAGAGAGAGAGAGGGCCCATCACGTTTACAAAAAGAAAACAACCTGAAACTTCGTCAATGTTAAAAGCTTGTCTAGTTTCTGGGCGAATACAAAAGGGAGTCGTTCCAATCAGGGCTGGCTTTGAGATTTTTAGGGTTTAAGACAAACAGGTGAGGGAAAAAAAATATTCATATAGGGAAGAAAAAAAGAGATCCCTAACGCTTGAACCATGTGCCTCTTGGATAGAAAAACTATACTTTTTCACTAGGCTAGCTAGCTAGCTTATTTGTTAAATAAGTGTTAGATTAATTATATATTACATATTTGACTATATTTATCTAGGGCCCTAGTTTGATCCAAAATTCGGGAGCTTAAGTTCGTCGTCTTTTTCATCTCGGCTTAGAGCTGACCCTGGTTCCAATGGGATGAGACGCTCATTAGGGCTCGTTTGGATGCGGAATGAGGATTTAGGGTATTATTTATGAGGGGGGTGGATATAATAGTATGGAGTATTGGTTAATAAGAGATGGTAACGTTGATGTGATGTTTATGGAGGGGGAATTAAATAGTAATTGGTTTGGATGAAGTATTAAAAATGAGAGGATTAAATAGTAGTTGTGTCACGACCCCGATTCTAGAAATTTGTCGAGTCATCGTGATCGACCGATGAGACCTAACGCTCATCCAGTCCTCTTTTTCATAATTAAATTTGGAGATAAAAACATGACTATTTTATTTCTAAAACTCTTATTACAAAACCCAAGTCTTCTGAAAAGATAACATTTTTACAATATCCACACAAAAGTACAACAAGCATGTCCCAGGGCAGCAGCAACTCCGTCTCTATTCTTCGTTATCTGTGAAAAATATTAATTTTCATAAGCCGAATACTCGTGTGAGATACAAATACAAAAGTTGCACGTTTTATACCATGGAAACAATTTTAACATAAATGCTTGCATAATCTGAAACAAATAATCTTATGATATTCATCCAACAGCTTAATCTTTCTGCAGGGGAGCGACCCCTCTTGCTGTGTGAAATGATCAAGTCACTGGCCACTAGGACCCTATTCTTTCCGTCCGTATATCTCCCTTCTGTGTTATGGTATCTTTTTAAGCGTCCCCCAAACTCGGGACAACTGTCTGGATGCATCAATAGGTTATCTCCTTTGTCTGACCTCTTTCATTTTCTAAGTTTAAACTTTACAACGTCATCACCTCTGTCTGACGTGCTTTTAATCTTTAACATGAAAATTTTATCATATCTTCTCTATGGCATATCTTAAGTAAAAATTGTAATATTTTCTCAACATAAAAATCATGCTACTAAAGTACAAGTATCTCACCTTAGACTTTTTTAAGCTTGGAGGAGACTTAACACGTATTCTTGCTAACGCGATAGCTCGGCAGTGGCGTATAACTTTGGGCAGGACTATTATTAATTTCCTTTATTTCTTTTGTAATGCCAACCCCCTAAACATTTCTTCCTTTTTTTTTCGTACAAATAGTTGTGTACCAGGGAATACTGTTTTTGGTCTTGTACTAAGTATGGAATTCCTATTTATAGAGTTCCAAATTTGATCCAAATTTGACACCTAGTGCTACACATGTCATTCTCTTACCTTGGGTAAGCCAAGCTAAGTATGTGACTTGGCTAAGCTAACATTAGGTAGGCTAATGTGGCAAAATTAGAGCATGCATATGTAAAGGCAAAATTTTTATGATTGTCAATGACATGCGCCAAAACACATTTCGTTCGTGTAATTGCGATTATTTATTTATCGAGTTGTATTTTTATTTTATTTTATAAGCTAGTGATGCGAGATGGATAAGTCATCTGTCAAAAAAAAAAAAAAAACAAGAGAGTTTTATTTTATTATCCCTATTATATATAGCAGTCTTTCCTCGGCTGCTAGGGTAACGAGAAAACGGAGCAGCAGCGGGAAAAGAAAAGGAAACGTGGGTCTGTGGTAATCAAAAAAAGATTGGCATTCTTCTAGCAAGCCCTGACGGAAAATAAGCAGTCAATATACTTGCCGTGGGTTTTTGAAAAGAACGGAGTATGAAGTTCGTCTTGCATCTTGGAGTTCCATTCAAATGATTGGATTATTGAAGCTACAATCAAACTCCAAGAGGTGTTCACAGTTTTTATCTCAACAAACATAGATTCATTCTTCGGTGGATTTCCGAAGGGTTTTTGGAAGGCTTGAGGATTCAAGGCAGCGACAATCAAGCATTCAGAGAGGTGTACGTGGATTCGGCAAGAGCGTCTAGGTTTAGGTTTGTGGAGTTCAAACTTATCGTAAGAGTTCTTGTAACCTCGTGTTTAGTAGTGCTTGATTTCTTCCCGTGGTTTTTTTTTCCGTTTAGGGTTTTCCACGTATATCTGGTGTTCATCTTTTTATTGCTTCTCGTTCGCGTGATTAGCTTATTTATCGATTGGCGGATTGATTTAGTAAAAAGATAAAAAATAGCAAATATTTATATACCTAGGCGAGTTAGGATTTTTCAATTGGTATCAGAGCGGGTCGCTCGTAATATTAGGGTTTATTCCTAGAGTGGATCCTAATTTTATTTATTTGCTATTATGGAAACCCCTAATAACTCTGCTGTTGCGAAACCTCCTCTTTTAGATGGGTCTAATTATGCATATTGGAAAGCTAGGATGAAGGCTTATTTGAAATCTCAGAACAATCGTGTCTGGCTCTCGGTTGTTAATGGCTATACTGAGCCTACCACAACTGTGGAAGGTAAAATTGTCCGGAAGCCTGATGAGTCTTGGGATAACACTGATCACTTGAAAGCCACTCATAATTCATGTGCCCTTAATGCTATTTTTGGTTGTGTGTCTATATTTGAGTTTCAACGTATTTCTACTTGTGAAATAGCTAAGGATGCTTGGGATATTTTATCCATCACACATGAGGGGAATAGTCAAGTGAGACAACAAAAACTTCAAAGTATTATCACTGATTTTGAGATGATACGGATGAGTGACAATGAGGCCTTTGGTGATTTTTATGCGAGGTTGAGTGAAATTGTGAACTCAAGCTTTAACTTAGGTGAGCCTATTTCTCAGGAGAAAATAGTTAAGAAAATCATGCGTTCATTACCTGAGAGGTTTATTACAAAAGTTGAAGTACTTGAATGCATGCCTAATTTTGATTCCATGAAGGTTGAGGAAATTGTTGGTCACCTCTTAACTTTTGAAACTAAATTGTCACAATACAGACCTCAAAAAGAGAAGAACAAAAATGAGGAAAAATCCTTGGCTTTTTCTAGTTTTAAAGATAGTTTTAAGGTCTCGGATAGTGATGACGATGAATTGGACCAAGAGGAAATGGCTTTATTTGTTAAAAAATTTGGAAAGTTTTTTAAAAAAAAATAGAACTTTTGGTCCTAATTCAAAAGATAAGAATGGTAGGTCTTCCAAGGGTAAAGAGAGCAAATCATCGGGTCCCCAGTGTTATGAGTGCATGGGGTTTGGTCATATTGCCCAAGATTGTGCTAATAAACAGAAAAATAAATCCTATAATGTCAGGACTTGGGATGATAGTGACTCTGATGAACAAGAAAATTGTGCGGGAAATAGTAAAGTCATGGCTTTAGGAGCTTCTGTGCATCCCCATGTGAGTGAGTCTAAGTTAGGAGATGAGAGAGTGAATGGTGAGTATTTGAGCAATAGCGAGAGTGAGGAGGAAGAGAGTTTGCAGAAAGCCTACAATGAACTTTACAAAGAAAGCCTGAAGTTGACTAAAACTAATATTGAGCTATCTAGTGAAGTGAAAAAGAATGATGAGTCCAATGTAAAACTCAAGTAAGAGCTTTTGAAAGCTCAAGCTCTAGTGAGTCAAGTTGAGAATGATAGAGATTCTTTGATTAATGAACTTGTTGATGTTAAGAGTATGAATGATAAACTTGGAATTGATTTGCATGCATCTTATGAAACTAACAAGCTTCTTGACTTGAAGGTAGCTAATTTGCAAGTTGAGCTTGACAAGGCCAATGCTACATTTAAGAAAATGAATGCAGGGTCAAAGGCTTTAGAAGAGATCATTGGAGTGCAAAGGGAAATCTCGAATAAAACCGGCCTTGGGTTTCAAAAGGAAGCATCAACTTCTAAAGGCGGAGGTAATCATGGATTTGATAAGGATAAAAGTAACCATTCTAATCCTTCATCTTTCATTTGTGGCAAGAAAAATAATAATACACCTCGAAAGCCTACTCCTCATAGCCCCCCTATGCAAAGGGGTTTCATACCCATTTGTCACCATTGTGGTGTCAAGGGTCACATAAGGCCACATTGTTATCAATTGATTGGATACCCCCATGCTCACTCTAATTTTTATGATAAAAGGTTTTGGGGTAGGACTCACAAGCACATGCCTACACGTAAGACCAATGTGATTCACCAATCTAAGCCTTTCCCCAAGGCTAAGGCAAAAGTTGAGAAAGTGAGAATTCGAACAATTTGGGTGAGAAGTTCGGATGTGAGGCCTCAAGGGAATCATACTTGTATGTCTCTTGATGATAATGGGTCATCCGGAGAGGTTGACCTTGCTTTTTGAGGCATGGTCCTTTTTCATAGACTAGGATGTTTTATGCTAATAATCTATTGCCTAGCTCTATGAGTTTCGTTGCTGCTTTTGCATTTTTTGTTTATTTTTATGTGTTTTTTTATATATAAATATTATAAAAAAAAAATTGTTTCTATGACCCACATGGTTTGGGATGTCTTTGAGCATGCTATGTTTCATCTTGATGCCTTGCTATATATCATGATAGTACATCTCATGGTTCGTACTTGTCATGCATGTCTTCTCAAGAGCTACTTTCATGAGAGTTTCATCGAAAAATCATGTGTATGATAGTCATTGCATGTGTTTGTACACGTCCATTGATAGCCTTGAGAAGTTGATCTTGATCTCTTTGGGTGAGTATTTGTCCTTGTGGTGGACACCCTATGTCATTCACCTTGGGTATTGACCTTTGGCTTGCATACCCTATGTGAGGTCGTTTGGCTCGATTTGACGGGTTTTAAAAAAAAGGGAAATATAAAAAATTAAAAGACTTGAGGAAAGGGCTACCTCTATGTGCACGTGTAAGCTACCATTGACTTGCACTTCATATATTTTTTTTTACGTCATGGATTTAAGCTACGGCCTTAGATGTGTGAAAGCCGCCCATGACGGTGCCAAAATATTGTGTGATTATTTGGTATAAGGTTGGCATTTCTTGAGGGGGAGAATATCATGTTATATACTCATTTAAGCCCGTTTTTGATATGATCATATTTCATGCGGGTTGGAGTTGGTCTGCCACCTTTGTGGAGAATGATGTAAGTTGGTCCCTTCTTGGTTGATATGACCTCATAGGGATGAGTTGATTCTATTGTTAAGGCTATCAATGCACACACTCACTATAACACTTGTATGATTTCATACCCATGGTCGTTCTTTGAAATTTTCTTAGGATAGCTCCTTTGAAAGCCATCATAACTTGGGGTACCCTGTGATGTTTCTTTTGTGTGATATATCTTGGTGATTGAGTGCTTCATGGTATATTCTTTTGTCTCTTTGAGATCCCTCTCTATGGGAGCATCTCTTTGTTTGGTGAGTGGGAGTATCTTGGTTTCATTGATATATCTGTGTTTATGCCTAGTCTATATGCGCTTAATTAATTCCTCTGCGTGTCCTAGCATATGTTGTTCATTTGTCCTTGCCATTTCTTTGTCAATCCATGACAAAAAGGGGGAGTAGGATGTTATGGGATTTAACTGTGTGCTTGTTGAGGACATTGCAAGTAGATCATTGTGATTGTTGGGATTAGGTGTTAGATTTTTTATTTGATGTGTTTTGTCATGCATTGCCAAAGGGGGAGATTGTAAAGGCAAAATTTTTATGATTGTCAATGACATGCGCCAAAACACATTTCGTTCGTGTAATTGCGATTATTTATTTATCGAGTTGTATTTTTATTTTATTTTATAAGCTAGTGATGCGGGATGGATAAGTCATCTGTCAAAAAAAAAAAAAAACAAGAGAGTTTTATTTTATTATCCCTATTATATATAGCAGTCTTTCCTCGGCTGCTAGGGTAACGAGAAAACGGAGCAGCAGCGGGAAAAGAAAAGGAAACGTGGGTCTGTGGTAATCAAAAAAAGATTGGCATTCTTCTAGCAAGCCCTGACGGAAAATAAGCAGTCAATATACTTGCCGTGGGTTTTTGAAAAGAACGGAGTATGAAGTTCGTCTTGCATCTTGGAGTTCCATTCAAATGATTGGATTATTGAAGCTACAATCAAACTCCAAGAGGTGTTCACAGTTTTTATCTCAACAAACATAGATTCATTCTTCGGTGGATTTCCGAAGGGTTTTTGGAAGGCTTGAGGATTCAAG
The DNA here is from genome assembly GCA_014282245.1 of Rhododendron simsii. Taxonomy (NCBI): domain Eukaryota; kingdom Viridiplantae; phylum Streptophyta; class Magnoliopsida; order Ericales; family Ericaceae; genus Rhododendron; species Rhododendron simsii. The sequence continues at coordinate 29,256,573 of CM024955.1, read as the reverse complement.
GCAGCGACAATCAAGCATTCAGAGAGGTGTACGTGGATTCGGCAAGAGCGTCTAGGTTTAGGTTTGTGGAGTTCAAACTTATCGTAAGAGTTCTTGTAACCTCGTGTTTAGTAGTGCTTGATTTCTTCCCGTGGTTTTTTTCCCGTTTAGGATTTTCCACGTATATCTGGTGTTCATCTTTTTATTGCTTCTTGTTCGCGTGATTAGTTTATTTATCGATTGGCGGATTGATTTAGTAAAAAGATAAAAAATAGCAAATATTTATATACCTAGGCGAGTTAGGATTTTTCAGCATAGTGTCATTCTTTTTTTTTCTTTTCTTTTTTTTCGTTTCTTTTTTTTTTTTCAACTTCCCGTACATACTTAACATATATATATATATATATATATATATATATATATATATATACACACACACACACACACACACACACACACATGTTCCATGTTATGGTATTTTATCATCTTTCAAGTAAATTATCTATTGTGTGTACATTTTATAAAACAAATATTTTCAATTTTTGTTCCAGGCTAAAATTAAATAATTTTACATGCCGGTCTCAACATTGTCTTCATTTTAAATCGAAGAACGTACGAATTTTGGGTCGGGGTGTTGCAAGTTGGTTTGAATGAGGTATTAAAAATTTGAGGGGGGTGTAAAGTGATAAAATAATAGTATTTGGTTCGAATGAGGGATAAAATTATTTTGTAATTGAAATGGAGGACGATGGGTATTATTTTGGGGGTATTAGCTAACAACACCTCAAATCCTAGGATAAAATTATTTCCCCTTAGGGGGTATTGGGGGTATTATAGAAGAGGGGAATAAAGGAAGACGCACTGTGTTTTTTGTTCCCAAACCATGGATTAAAGAGGGCCCCGTAGTATTATGAGGGGAATAACCCAATACTCCTTAACAAGATCTCATCCAAACGAGCCCTTAATGTGTTACTTGTTCTTAACTGTTAAATAGAACAATTTTGGAACTTAGGGAGTACAAAGTTCCACACGATGTGGAGAGAGAAGAGATGGGCAGAGGATCCAAATCCCAAACAAAAGAGTGGTCAAAGATAATTCATTTACAATTTTTCTTTGTCTATGTGAACATGTTTATCTTTCTTTTTCTTGTTCTTTTCATGTGTGAACAAGTTTCCAGTAATATTAATCAATTAAACTATTCATTTAACGGCGCCTTTTACTTTCCTAATAGTTTAGTTCAATGCAGAGCACGTTTGTAAATTGAAATGAGGAAAGAGAATGGACGAGTCTCTCTAATCAAAAGGTTTTGTCTTTGGCATATCTCAATAATTGAGATTTTGTTGTAAACAGACACATTTTGTCATTGAAGATGACACCTAATTGATTTTTAAATTTTACAAATGTCTCTCTTCAGTTCTCGAGCTATCATCCCTACTACCTAATTAATAAGTGAACGGGGCCTTAGGGAAATTATAACTACTTAAAAATACTCCCTCCGTCCCTGTTTGTTTGTCCCTTTTTTGACTTTTTGAGAGCGTTTGACCTCTCAAAAAATTGGCTATAATTTTAATTTGTAATGTTTTTAATATGCAATATGGATCTTGTTTGATAGATTTCAATTACTTTCATTATACAAAATCTTTAAAATCATAAAAAATATAAAATGTAAGATATAAGTATATTTTTGAAAGACACGTATTTCGACAATTGGACAAACAAATTGGGACGGAGGGAGTAGTAATTAACAAGTGCCTGAAGATATTGCTTAATTAACAAATGCATCTTTCTAAATCGAATTGGTATTAGATAATCGAGACGGGGGCTTCACTTATGTCTTTTATATCATCCAATATCGAACTAGTGGGTCTGCTTCTAGATCGGTCGTAGGAGTAGTATTGTGTACCCCATCATATCAATAATGCTTGAGTGATCAAATTCTAAGTACTCCATCCATCCTCATTCGTTGGTTGCACTAATTATCACTTTTTGTTATCTCAAAAAGATTGTCCTACTTCAAAGATAAATAAGCAGTATTCAATGAATTTCCTCTTTTACCCATCCTTTTTCAAATTAGTAGTACTAACAAAGTAATGACATGTAACGACTGGAGGTAGGGTAAAACGAAAAAAATAAAGTGATAGGACATGCCATATTTATTTTCCCTTACAAATTGAAATTCTTCGAAAGGACCAACAAGTACGGGAGACGAAGAGAGTGCCATATTTTCGTACCAACGTATATGTAATAAATGCAATGTCTGAGGATGTTAGGGCTATTCAATCAACAACTGTGCTATTCATACAGATAAAAATGAGTGGTTCACATCATCTTTCCGGGGCCTGTGATGGACTCCACACAAAATATGTGAATGATCTGTTACATATACGGAGTATTTGTATGTGTCAATAGACTTTTCTTTCAATCAACTGCAGTAGAGGCAAAGCTCAGTGGTTGAGCTTGGAGCTCCTTCTATCAGTTCGTCTCATCTATCAGGGTGGTGAGCTCGATCGAGTACCCCCATGCACCATCCCCACCCCATAACCCTAGCTTGGAGCTAGGTTAATTAGTGTACAGTTGGGGTTGCTACGTACAGAAAACTACTATATCATAGTATCATACTATAAATGCCAAACTAGACCGTATTTATATTCAAAATATATATAACGCGCGGGTAAATATTCTGAACATAGCATTGTTCCGTTCTAGGTACATATTCACCCATCCCAAAACAATTAAGGCCAGACTGCAACGACATTTTATATATAGGTACAGAGAAAGAAATTTTTCAGTGCCGGGTGGGCACGGGACACATGGTGCCCATGCACCATCTCGGCCATCCAATGAAATTTTGGACGGCCCAGATTTGTTCGGCTATTTTGAAGTGTGAAATGACTAAAATATCCCTCTGCAGCCGAACAGATCTAAGCCGTCCAAAACTTCATTGGACTGCCGAGATTGGTGCCGGGCACCACGTGTCCATGCCCACCCGGCACTGAAAAATTTCTCAGAGGTACAAATCACTATGAGACAGTACTGCTTGATCAGATTTGATTGGAGAAATTATTTCTTTTATGTTGATCAATTAATTCCTGCAGGTGAGTTCATGTGACCCTCTAATTTTATTATATATACAATAAAAGTCTATTGGAAATTAAACCGCCGTATCAATCAAATCTCATATATGCATCATTACTGACATGCTTATGGAGATCACTATAACTCAAAACCATTGAAAAAACTCACTCAAATCAGGATCAACAAATTGTTTTCCATCGGACAGCCGCAAGATCATGAAATGATATCAAAACACAAAAAAATGCGGATATTTTTCGCATCCTTTTTATCAACATCGATCTACATAAATTAACAACGAGATTACAATTTTTTCTCGTGACCAACTTACATTAAAGCATGGTAGTCCAGTTTCAAATGAAGAACATCACCATGTAAAACAAAAGTAGCAACTCTTCAGTATGTTAACCCTGGCAGCAAGCAGGTTAGAAACATAAGCAAAACGGTATATGAGCCCATGTTTAATTGGCCTGAGTAATAGTGATGGCCGGTATTACTCAGGGAGCAGGGAGTACGTACCAATACCATATATACAACTTTCATGTGACTAACAATGAGTGAGTAGGGAGTACCAACACCACATCTCGCCCAAAGTGTTACTATGTTTTACCGAGTTTAAGATTGCATATTGGTCCAGGGTTTTAAATAAAGGATGTTACGTATCGTTATTTACTTGCGTATCGTTCAAATACAGTCTGATATAGACCGATATTTGATTGATACCATTACGATTCGTGATACCGTGATTTAAAACCCTGATTTGGACATTAACAAAATTCTAATTCGGTGCTTACATTGGAAGGTCAGATCACTGATATGGTCGTAACAACGGCCCGAACATGAACTTCAAATACTTAGATCCTAATTTCCGTTTATAACATCAGCCAATTTTTCTTCCAGGATGGATAGATCAACGCATGTCGGATCACTGACCTGCAAGGATATATTTAGGACACAGTTACACACTTAATATGTCATAGAAGCATTAAACTGTTTCAATGCCATTTTTGGGTAGAAACATTGCGTTTAGTTCCCTTATGAGCAATGGGAGTTTTTTCCCCCAAACTGGTGTTGGGACATGCAGTGAAAATTGAGTTCTACATTGGATGAGAAGAAAAAAAAAACGATTGGGCTTAATCTTGTATTGGATGGCTCATTACTTAAAGACTTAAGCTTTTAAATAAGTCCGAGTGCATTCAACGTGTATTAAGTCCAAGTGATGTGATATACAACTCTTTGATTTCTCTTCAGTGGATTGGGCCTTAATTTCTCCATCCAATTTTTATTTTGTCTTTTGTTTTACGCAACGTGCGTATATCACTTCTATCCAATGTGAGGAGGGGTGATCTATGAATTAAAATAAATTACCTACTAATTTCAGGAAAAAATATTACTATTTTTGAATACTAACAGGTGAATGAAGCCCTTAAAAAGAAATGATCGAGATGTCATAAATTCAGTGTCACTAGAGTGGACCGCCAAGTATTGGCTTGGCCAGTACTGAATATGTACTCTCCTAGACACTCAGTGTAAAAGATTGAGTTAGATCTGTGAGGTTTGGTTATAGTAAGGCCTGCCTAGAAAGTGTTCTTGCCTCTATCATTAGTTCAGGTAGTCGCCGTTTCTCGATTGTTTTAGCTGATTCACCAATAACGACTCTATCATTAACTTAGGTAGTCGCCGTTTCTCGGTTGTTTTAGCCGATTCACCAACAACGATAAAGAGAAGGGAAATCTCCTATTTCATTAACAAACACTCATTCGTCTCCTCCATTTAGGAGCTAGTCTTATGGGTGAGTGTTAGCCGAGAATCAATAAAGACAAGCTTAAATATAACCATAATTGAGAGTACTTATATTTCAGTGACAATACCTCGGATTTAATCACGTGAAGTAACTTCTTGTTTATCTGAGTGGAAACACAGCTAACAACATCAAGCCCTTCTTCAGCCAGAATTTCAAGCACTCTTGACATGGGGAACCCTTCGTCTTCAGACCCAGTACTAGTACTGATCAAAATCTCCACACCGCCCCAGCACAAGCCGACCGTAACCCTACCGGGAAAACAATTTTCCGAGCTTCCGGTCGCCTCAGTATTGTTACCAATGGAATCAGACATGTTCTTCAAGTTATCTCTCTTCATACTCAGTTGCTCGATATTCTCCTGCAACTGCTTGATGTAATTCACGGACTCATTCATGTGATCGCATACCGAACGCTTTCCCTAAAACCAAAAAATCATCATAAATCTAAGAGAATTTTTTCCGCAAAGAAACTCGAGGAAAAAGAGAATTTTTTTCCTCATCTCTTACTCTAGAAAATAAAAAAATAAAGTTAGGAAAAGAGAGAGCTTTTTCTCACCCTGACATATTCAGCAGGGAGCAAAGACCTCAACGACGCATAAAGCTTAGCCATTTCCTGCCTTCTCTGCCTTTCCACCTCTCTATGCGCGATCATTTTCTTCTCGTTATTATTCTCGTACTTATCCTTTTGTTGATTACTGTATGATTTCTTTCTCTTCTTTTTTCCTGCTGGAGGGGTACTAATCAGATGAGTGCTGTCCAGAGACGCCCGGGCCGATATCAGATCTTGTTCGATTTTGGAGATCTGGAAAACCAACTCATCGCCGTGTTGTAAAGAGAACATGTTGGATATACAATATTCGATCGAAGCCTCCTTCTTCAGGATTGATTAATGGAAAGCTTTCTTAATTATGGAGGCGATTAGTGGAGGAGGGTAGGGTTGGTGAGATAATGGTAAAGAAAGAGATACGGCTGTTAGGGTTTGAGATCTTTGATTTTCTCCGAGATTTGATGCCAAGATTCCCTGACGTTCCTCCTTTTTAAAAATTAACAATGTGATGATATTTCAACAACTGACTCATCGGCTACTCCGAAGGTTGCGGCCAAGTAAGCATTAGAAAGCAAATAAAATTGTGAAAATCAAACATTTTAAATTTTAAAGACATTAGAGTGTTTCACTGGAAGGTTTGTTCGATCGTTAACATCAAGATCTTGAAATTAGTCGAGATTTGTGCAAACTGGTCCGAAGATTTGGTTATTAAAAACAAAAACAAACAAACAAGCGACTGACCAGCCATTTATTTATTTATTTTTTTGGTTAAAAAAGGTTTTATGAATGGGGGAATCAGTGGATGTTAGCTGTATCATTGTAACCCCATACTCATCTACTACATTCACACTTTGGTGGACCAGCATGCTGCTGAATTGATGGTCTACAGTCTTGTGTTAGTCTAATTATTGAAGGGAAAGTTATTTGCAAACATAATTAATGATTTATATATATATATATATATATATATTGATTGTAAATATTGATGGTACCGCGTTGCCAAAAATTCAAGTATTTTGATTTGAAATAACAGAATATGAAGAAAATCGAGCATATGATTTACAAACATAGGTTTTTTCAAGAGATATCAGTTTCCTGCTGAAGATTTTCTAATGGCCTTAATTATCCTATCCAAACCCTATTGTGACGGCGGGAGAGGAAAGCTTCGCCTTTGATAGGTTCCTAATGTGATGGTTGTTTTCACTTTTAATAAATCCTCCTTTCCAGTGAGAATTTTATCTCTCGATCGATCTTAGATCTGAGAGTTTTTTTTTTCCCTTCTTTTTCATTTCTTTCGGCTTATCCTTCATCTTCAAGGACTAGTTTTAGGTCGCTACAATGGTGGTAGTGATGGTTCTTTGATGAAGCAGTGGTCGTCCAATGACGAATCAGATTAGCCAATCAGCGTGTGGAGACGTATGACCTTGTTCGGTTTGGATTTTGAGAAAGGTTCTTTAGAGTAATGAATTAAAAGAGATAGAGAAAATCTATTGAAAACCGTGTCTAAGGGTACATTTGAGACCCCAAAACGAACAAGACATATTATTGCACAATTGGCAAGGGTGTGGCATGGGTGGTCTTTGATTTTGGCTTGTGTGGTCTTTGGTTTTGGATTGGTGGCATGTTAGTTGGGTGTGCCTTGCATCCTTGTTTGACTTGTTTTCTTGGCGTCTTGGGTTCGGTTTCAAAAATTTGGAGAAGTTTTTGTGGGAACAACTTTCCAAGCGACAATTTGGTCATTATGGTTGGTTAGGAATGATCTTGTGTTCAACGACGCTACTTGGTGTGTGGAGGATCTTGGGGAGTTAATTAAAAATAGAGTAGCTATGTGGGTTAAGGTGAAATTCAATATAAAGGTGCATTCGGTAGAGGATTTTAAGGGCTATCTTGACGGTATGAGGAAGGTGAAAGTTTGATTGCCTATGAGAGGAGTGGATGGTCCAATTATCTGTTGGATGTGTCCTCTTCTCCTTTTCGTCTTCTTTTTTCCTTGTGATCTTGTTTTACGTTACTCGTAAGCCCCTGTGCTTTGTGAGCTTTATCTCGATGTACCCTATTTGAACTAATAAATTTCTTCGTTTTGCCGAGGGAAAAAAAAAGAAGAAAGGGTGTGGCATGGGCTGCTTTGGAGTTTGCAGGGGAAGCTGAGAATGGATTTGTTCACGGTCAATGGGGGAGTGCATCAGCTAAGCAATCTGGGCAATGAAATGGTATGGCCGGTGGATGTTGAAGTCATTGTTGAAGATATTAGAAGGTTGACCCAACAAATTCAAAACTACGGTTATCATTTCGTTCGGTAATCGGCTAATGTGGTTGCGCATTAGTTACATAGAATATTTCGGTGTGCGAGGTTTTGGTGTTATGACTTGGGAGGCTAAACCTCCTAGTGTTAAGACTTGAAGGCCCATCAAATTACACAAAAAGAAAACGACGTAAAAACTCCGTCAATGTTAAAAGCATGTCTAGTTTCCAGGTGAACACAAAAGGGGGTTCATTCCAAAGGGATGAGATGCTCAATAATGCGTTGGCTTGTTCTCTACCGGTAGATCAAATATTTTGGGACTGAGGGAATACAAAGTTCCGCACGATATGGCGAGAGAAAAGATGGGCAGAGGATCCAAATCCCAAACAAAGAGTGGTCAAAGTTTATTCATTTACAATTTTTCTTTTCTCTTTGTATGTGAACAAGTTTTTCTTCTTCTTTTTGCATGTGTGAACAAGTTTCTAATAATATTAATTAATTAAACTATTCATTTAACGGCTCGTTTTTACTTTCCTAGTTTAGTTCAATGCGGAGCACGTTTGCAAATTGAAATGAGGAAAGAGAATGGACAAGTCACGAATCAAGAGCTTTTAGTTTTATCTTTGGCATATCCCAATAATTGAGATTTTGTTATAAAAAGACACGTTTTGTCATTGAAGATGACACCTCATTGATTTTAAATTTTACAAATGTTTGCTGAGCTATCATATCTACTAGCTAAGGCTCCGTTTCGCTTTCTTTTTAAACCTTATTTTTAATAATAAAAAAAAGGTAATTTCAAGTTCAAATATAATAAAAATGAAAAATAATTTTTTAATTTTTTTGCACTATTTAAAAGATCTCAATGAGATCTATCAAATAAGATCCATATTAATAAAAAAAATTATTTATGTAAACACATAATTTTTGAGCTTGAAATTACATTTCTTTTCTAAAAGTTCCTTTTATTAGAAACTGGAACGGGGCCTAATTAAGTCAGCAGTTAATTGCCTTCCTTAAATGTGCTCTAATCTCTTAGGATTTTTGTTTAACTTTTTAAATAGAACTAGGCGACAAACTACCGTCATCAATGATGGTTAATTTCATGGTATAGGCACGTAGGAAAATTAAGTGTTTATCCTTCATTAGGCTGTATGTTCAAATCGCACGAAAGTTAAACATTTCAAATCTTGGGGTTGGTTACTGGAGGATATGTCTTGCCATTAATTTCTGGACCGAAGAATTAGTCAAAATGCGCGTAAGCAAATCTAAACATTCGCTCATCAGAAATTTCTTTTATTAAAATGATTGTTATATCTATTGTATCTAATATATAAATGAAATTACCACTTTGATATTTTTAGGTCTGTTAATAGACCGGATTCAATAATATTGATTCGATAATCTGACGGTAATCCAAATATGGATCGGATTGAATTTGGATGGGATCGGATTAAATCCGTTATCAATCTAATCCAAACTTTATTTTTTTATTAAATTTTTTAATTTTTTATTTGAAAAAAAAAAATTTTAAGTTGTATTTTTATTTTAAATTTTTAAAATTTTTTTGCTAAAATTTTTTAAGTAAAAAAATTTTCAGATCAGATTCAGATTTTTGGATTGGATCTGATTTTTCAAATTCGGATTACCACTATCAGATTCGAATCAGATTTGAGTCTTATCGGATTCAGATCGGATTCGAATTTATCAGATTTGGATTAAATCCGATCCATTCACAAGCATAGGTGTCTTCCTTTTTTGAAGCCCTGTCATGTATTTTGCTTTCCCATAAGTGCCCTCCAAAAAAATACAATAAGAAACTGTGGGAAATTAACTACTGGGACTAGACTGTAAAATGACCTCCACCACAACTGTCTACCCCACTGTTCAAAAAAAACAAAAAATACTACCCACCGACGTTGATCCTCTTTTCTGTCCCACAAACACGTATGTCTACCCTTCCAGTACCAAACAAAAATGATATAGGTACCGATAGTGTGTAGCGAATTCGTACTGACCGGTCACGCCGGGCAGTCTCCGGCCATCAAACGGCCGATTCAAACCGTCCAAAAATTCTATAAAAAAAAAAAAGCGAGGGGGGGCTCTTGTGAGAATCAATGGAATCCGAGGTGTGTAGGGTACTTGATCCGAGCACCCCTTTTTGTGTATATATGTATATAAAAAGGGGTGTTCGGATCAAGCACCCTACATACCTTGGATGCCATTGATTCTCGCAAGAGCCCCCTTGTTTTTTTTTTATAAAATTTTTGGACGGCTCGAATCAGCCATCCAATGACGGGAGACTGCCCGGCGCGGCCGGTCGGTACAAATTCCCTACACACCCCATCGGTACTCATAGCATCACTCAGTACCAAAACCCCTGTGTGACATTTTCCTTCAGCAAGGTATTCCAATGTCCACGCAAATTGAGTATGATGAATAATAGCATTTTAGTTCTACTAATTTTCTGACTTTCTCTTGCAGATTACCACAATTGAGGAACATTAACATGGAAGATGGACGTGGTTTTCCCCCTTTTCCTTCTTCCTTTGTTTGTTGAGGTCACTTTTTGTAATCTCCTCTCTACCTAGCATTTTAGTTATACTATTTATTGTTTGATCGAATTTTCAAAAATTTAGTCAAAATCGGACCTTTTTTTTTATTGGCAAAAAGTTTATTGAGAAAACTTGACAAATGGTATATCAAGTTGAGGGGGAGAGGGAAGGGAGATCCAACCAAAGGTTGGAAAAAAGAAAACATCTATTGGGATAAAGCCCACACACCTTTGGGGCGAAGCCTGAACATGGGCCAAGCCCGAATTTTTATGGATCAAAATTTGACTTGTACACGCATTATGTGTGCCCTGGCTTCAAGTGGTCAATAATACGGATTTGGGTGAACCTCATTGATCAAATGGAACATATATAGGTCAAATGAAACATAGGTCAAATGAAAAGCATCTCATCTGTAGACTAACCAGTGAGGATCACATGAGGATCTGTTTCCAAATTAAGGCATGCATTAAATGTTCTTCTTTTTAATGGCATGCACTAAACACAGTTTTGTTAAGAAAGTAATTAAGCAAAATGATCCAGGAACCATGATGATGTCTCATCAAATCAAGATCCTTTACTTAGGTATCAAGAATAATCCAAGACACTAATTGGAATTTTTAAGAAGTTCCCATTGGGTGATGCGACTTGTGGTCCACATGCAATCAAAATGGCTGCAATTTAATTAAACACAAGTTCCACATTCGCAATAACAAAGTAATGCATGTCTCATGCATGAATAATATTCCGAAATAATTCATAAAATCCACCCAACCAAACCAATCCAAACCATGAAAATACAATTTGAGTCCGATTTTGAACCACGGTTCATTTGATATTTTGAGATATCTATCCTTGTAAATTATTTAAAGTTCTTAAATTTGGAGAGAAAATAAACTTAAACTTAATGTGTTAAAAACAATCCCTTTTTTTTTTTTTTTGTGCTCAGCAACGAAACATTTTATAAAAGCTCGAAAGGGGTCAAAATTTTCTTAGACGGTGTCCGAAAACTGAGATTGTAACCTAGTTTTCAGGTGTGCATCCAACTATCGGTTGGAGGTGTATGTAAATTTGGGCTTTGTCTAGCTCTTTCTCTGCTTGTTTTCTTCTCGATGTACCCCTTTCGAGATTAATAAAATATTTCCTTTGCCGAGCAAAAAAAAAGTACCAAAAAAACTATCCAACCATAATTGGATAGAGGTAACGCCTTAAGATTACATTACAACTTCACTTTTCGTATCACATCAAGAAATCCTTTGAAGTCCTCTACTGTGTAAACTTTGATATCAAATTTAGCCTTCATCCACATAACCACTCTCGTTTTGATTAAATCCGTCATTTCCCATGTCTGAGTTGATGCATTGTTGGAAATATATCCATTCCTCTCTGTGCTATTAGTGTGTATAGAATAAAGCAAGGAGAGAACTATTGGAAAGACAAGATAGTTGCTAGCATAGGGGGAATATTGTTGGCTGGGGAAGAGAAATTGATGCATTACGTATTTACATTAGATTTATATAGAATACGAATATATATCTTCTTATTTAAAAATTTAGGATAATTTACCTTCGCAATGAAAGAATAAGGCAGTAGAATGAGAATTATTCTTTGTACCTAGAACAATGCCATGTGGTGCTCCATATGTGTTGTGGTTGGTTAAAACTAGAGGACTCGGGACTTTTGTGTTGGTAAATTAGAGAACAAAATGACCCATTTCGTGTTGTGATTAGTACTATTCCAAGAGCACTTAATAACCATCGTGGAATGGAGATTGGAAAATTAATTGTCTATAAGGCTTAGCTTGTGTTTTATTTGGTGTATCTATATTATTCGTATTATATATATATATATACATATATATATATGTATATATATGAGGGTCTTAAATACAGACCTCATAGTTTGGAGCCTTTCGGATCATATTTTGATGATCAAAACCTTTCAACTTGTTTAGAACATATTTTTAAGAGTCCCTGCAAAAAAATCAGCTCAAAATATAACCCGAAAGTGCTTAATCCAAACATATTTTTTTTACATAGAATAGTTCTTATCTAGCTTTGTGAAAACTGTTTGGATCAAGTACTTTTTGGTCATATTTTGAGTTGATTTCTTGCGGGTACCCTTAAAAACATGTTCTAAACAAATTGAATGGGTTGGATCATTATAATGACTCAGAAATGAAAAGTCCGCATATTAACGAAATGAGGGATCCCTTAATAGAAGGGGATATACATACAGACACACATACAGAAAGCACTACTACAATAATCGTAAAAGATGACAGTTTAAAAGTGTCATTAAACGTGAAAGATGACAGTTTTGAAACTGTCATCTATGGAGCTGTCATTAAAAGTCTAGATTTGTTATGACAATAAAAAACTGTCATTAAACATATAAGATGACAGTTTGAACCTGTCATTTTTGTGATAAAAGATGATAGTCTTAATCTGTCATCTTTAATCGCAAAGATGACGGATTTAAACTGTCATCTTATCTGTTCTCCATTCAAGAAAAAAAAAAAGCAATTCTCTTTCGAATGTGTGGCCGCCCACGTGGCACCCACGTGCCTCTCGCATGGCCGCCCAGTGGCACTTGTGTGTCGCCTACTTAGCACTTATGTGGCCAGCAAATATTTGCTTGCCACAGGACTTGAACTCAAGAACTTCAGTTCCTCGTGCGCGTGTTACCATCTGAGCTGGCACGCTTATTGTTAACAAAAGACAAACAAAAACATGTATAGTATATTTTCGAAAATTTTAAGATGAGCACTTTTAATGTCAGTTTTGGATGAAACTGTCATCGTAGACATTGAAAGTATGAGATGACAGTTTTAAACTATCATCTTATATGTTTTTATGACACTTTTTGACTGTCATCTTTTATGATCAACTGCAATGTCAGTTCTAACTAAAACTGTCATTAAAAGGGCTTAGTTTCAATGTCGCTTTTAAGGAAAACTGTCATTAAAAGGTTTCCTATATGGGCTTCCGGAAGCGCATGTTTTAATGTCAGTTTTAAGCGAAAACTGACATTAAAGAAAAAGATAATAATGTCACTTTTATTCTAAACCGTCATCTTATATCGCAAAGATGACAGTTTGTAAGATGGACTGTCATCAAAAGTCTACCATCATATTTTCGATGACAGTTTTACAAAAACTGTCATTGTTTCAATTTTTTGAGTGTCATCTTTTAAGGTTTTTGTAGTAGTGAAGCTTCTAATGAGAGATCCTTTACTTTGCTAAAATGTGGACCTTTTTTTTCCGATCAAATTTTGATGATTCGAACCGTTCAATATGATTAAAGCGTGATTTTAAGGATTCTCGCGAGAAATCAGCAAAAAATATGATCGAAAAGTGCTTCATCCGAGTAGTTTCAATGACATGATTCGGATCGGATTAGAATCAGTAACATAAATTCACAAACCAGACCAATGAACACAGATTGCAATTTTTTGAATTCAAGATCAACCCACACTAATCAAAAACCAAACCAAATCATTCAATTTGGATTAGATTCGTGATTTGACAGGTTTTTTTCTCATCCCTATGACACAAGCACGTTAGGCAACTCCCTGTAATAAAGCTAAAGTGAAATTTGCATGAAATAAAGTAAGCTATTGTTCCACCGACACTTTTAGAAAAAATGTCATTTTGTTCTTATTTAAATTTTTTTCGCGTTTATTTTTTTTGCGCCGAGTTTTTTTTTAACTTTTTGATTCGTCTCGTTAAAGTAAAAAAACAAATTTACTTTTACACAAATATTTTGAACAAGGAACACTTTTAAGTTAAAAAAAATAGAAAATTTGACTTTTTTTACTTAAAAATGGTCTTTGTTCAAAATATTTGGGTAAAAGTAAATTTTTTTAACTTTTCCGATTCAACGAGACAAATCAAAAAGTCAAAAAATTTTGGCACAAAACAAACAAACGCGAACAAAATTCAAAGAATGACAAAACAAAAAAAGTGAAAAAGGTTTTTAATTTACTCCCAAATTAAAGAGAGGATTTTCCAAGCATACCAAAGACTTTCATTTTCCATTGCAGTTGCTCAGAGATCGATATTGGAACCACAAAAAAATCAAATCAACATTGCATATGAAGCTTGGTTGCATAACAATAAAATTTCAACCACATGATTTCATTCCAGCTTCGATGTTTTAAAATGACGGGAAATTAACGATCATTGAGGCAGCTCGTAGCCAAAATTTAATACCCTTTAGAGCAATTTCGCTAGCTGTGAAGATTCATAACTGGAGATTCTGCTCGCCATTAATCACGACAGACATTTTCTGTTGCAGCTCAAATAGGTCTATATACATCAGATCACTCACCTGCACTCACGAAGAAAAATCATAAAAAGGAACTTCAAGAATTTAAACCAAAACTAAGGCGGCAAATGAACCGAGCGGCTTATTAACGCTCAGCTCGGCTCGTTACGTGAACGAGTTAAGATTGAGCTCGAGTTTTTGGCTCGTTTAGTCCGTTCAGTTCGTTCGAAAAAAGCTCAGCTCGTTAAAAGAGACTCGACTCAATTAAAGAGGTTTGTTTAGTAAATGACTAAACTTGGCTCGTTAAAGCTCAAGAGCTCGACAAAATTCAGCTCAGCTCATTTGCAGCCGTAACCAAAACCTTAAACCTAGCTAGGACTATTTCGTTGACGTAAATTAGGGGAGTGCTTTAAAACAACCTTGTTTGGGTGTTTACGGTGTGCACCCCTTGAATCGCATTCAGTTCGTAGCATTTTCCATAGAAACCCATAACATTTGGACAAAAATCATATCATTTACAAAATAATTCATAACTATTGCTTTGAATTCTTAATATAAAGAAAAAAAATCACAAAAAATCACAATTGTTATCAAATCAAGGCGATTCAAAAGGGTACACACCGTACACATTCAGGGAAAAAAAGAGTGTATTATAGCATTTCCCGGCACTAATTAGTAGTACCTCGCATCTAATTGTGTGAAATAGCCTTCCCTCTACGTCACTGGAAACATAGCTAACAACATCAAGCCCTTGTTCAACTAGTACTCCCAGTACTTTTGATAGGGGCAACCCTCCTTCCTCTGCAAAGCCACAACCACTGCCGATCAATACCTCCACACCACCACCGCGGCATTGGTTGACCGTGACAGTGACACTACTAGTACTCACGGTGGCTATACTAGTACTCACGGAATCGGGCAACTTCTTTAGGTTGTCTCTCTTGATTTCCAGTTCTTTGACATTGTTTTTCAGGTGGTTTATATAATTCACAGCCTCATGGATTTGATCTGATGCCGACCGCCTTCCCTGTAAATTGAAGTGCCCATCAAGGAATCCGCATATGTCAATAGGATGAGAATTTGCGAGTAACAATAGTAGAAGGGTACTTTGCACTTTCCGAGACTCTCTCGATGTTTTTCTTTTCTTATTGTACCGATTTCAATTTTAAATCTTTGTGATGAATGAAAATTTGTTTCAGATCATAAAAATATAAGTACGAACCCTACAAAAATTTTGAAAAATACACACGATCGAGAGAGAGACATAGAGTATTTAAATATTTCTTTTACCATTCAAGAGGGAAAAGTTACTGCAGCAATAACTGGGGTAATATTTATCAAATTCTTATTCACATACATAAAATTATGTAATTTCCTTCCATCGTTGCCTTTCGTAGGAGTCTGGGCCGTGTCTCAATCCAAAATACACATAATATTAGCAAAACCTCTATACATAAATTCTCAAGCAATCTTTGAGTCGGACTGCCTAGAACTTATCAAATGTTTCAAGTACTCCAATTTTTCTGGACCGTGGAAGATTAGAACTTTAGTAGATGACATCAAAGAGTGGGCTAACTCTAGGAATTGGTCTTTTGTTTGGTGTTGTAGAGAGAACAACAAAGTTGCGCATTGGCTAGCCGCAAATTGTCTTAGCAGGAGTTGTATTTTATCTTCGGGTTGTATTTCGCCCACTTTGCAGTTCCTTCTCGATTCTGATGTAATGCGCTGATTTTGTCTTAAATGAAATTGACCTCATCAAAAAAAAAAAAAAAAAATTCTCACAACCATAAGTTCGTTTCTTAGGAAATTTGCAGTGCCAAAATCCTAAATTTGAGACTTTATATACTAGGAACAATATCTGTACAAATTTCTTGGTATACTATTGTATCTATGGTCCCCCGAAATTGCACTAACAATTAAGAAAATAAGATGATTGGCCTAAGGGCGATGCATTTCTCAACCCCCTATAGCTGTATCCTTTCGAGCTTTGAATATACTATATATATTCTTGTTTGTTGAGGGGTGGGAGGAAAGGAAATGGGAAAATACAGATTCATCACCTTGATATACTCAAGAGGGAGTAGAGATCGCATCGACGCAAAAAGATTAGCCATTCCTTGCCTTCTTTGCCTTTCGATATCTCTATGCACCATTCTTCTCTCCTTATTCCCCTTGCCACTGCCGTCGTTGTCACCGGGTTGTGCGGCCGCCGGCAAGTTTTGCTGCCTTTTCCCCCCTTTTCCAACGTTTTTGCGGGCAAGATTACTGCTCTCCACTACAGCATTACCCATGGCTAGATCTTGCTCGATTTCATCTTCTCTGAACGGAGCAAAATTGATCTGAGACATTGTTTTTTTGTTTTTTTTGTTTTTTGAGAAATGAAAAGAGTTCAAGCTTCAGGTTGAAGCTTGATCTTTTATGGAGGAATTGAAGGAGAAGTGTCGATTCGACGATTAGGGTTTATGAGAATAGAAAGACTCCCTTGAGTTTCTTGAGACGCTAAACGGAGTAATCAATTTAAGTCGTATGGGAAGTTAGAAAAATGATCACCTAACGTTGGCATTATTAATTTGAAAGGATTTTGGCCTATCGTGCTTCTGTCCAACTGCAACCCACTTGTAAGTATTCACACGTGCTGCTGGACCACCCATCAAATCAGGAATATGTTTTGAAACGAAAATCACATGGAAGTTTTACCCAAAAATGTCATACATCCAACTCCGAATATACTTTTCACACGATTAACGTCTGGTATATGTGTGAATTCACACGATTAATGTAGGATTTATAATGCATCGATCGGACAATTTCGAACACACCCCCGTCTGTCCTAATTGTAAAAACGACATTTTGACTGTATGATCATTTCCGTTCAACACGCGATAGATATTATTAACATCAAAAACTCTGTGCTAATAGAAAAAACGACATTTTGACCGTATGATCATTTCCGTTCAACATGCTATAGCTAGATATTATTAACATCAAAAACTCTGAAGACAATATTGGGGCAATGGGGCGGAAGAAATATTCTCGTAACGTTTGCTAGTGCTGATCAACAAGGATTGGCATAAGCGTTGGTTTGTGAGTTTTTAAAGCTTGGAATGGGGAAGCAGCTAGCTAGCTAGCATGGAGAGACTTGTCTGGATCTCGTGCTTGGGTACCTTTAAGAAAGATTGGAGAGGCTTGTGGGGAGATTTTATTGCAGTTGATGAGAACACCCTGAAAGAAAATTCTTTCACTAAAGCCAAAATCCTTATTGCATCAAAGGCAAAATCAAAGATAGAAGAGGAGATAAATTTGGACGTCGATGGAAAGATATAATCGGTTCAAATATTTGAGGTGGTTAATTTGGTCATTTAATGATTAGATCGTGGGCGTACATTATATGGAAGATGATGAGGAAGTTATAAGCAGTATTATGGCAATGAAAGTTGAAGACGAGGAAAGAGCCATTTTTATTTTTATTTTGGCTAAGCAAAAAGAATTTATTAATTTTTATAAAGGATTACAAAGATTAAAAAGATCAATGGCACACCGGCAAAAAGTCACCTGAGACCTAAAGGCAGGCAAGATGCCAATCGAACACCAAAAATCGAAAACAGTCAAGAACCCCAAAAATAAAAAACAACCAAGAACTAAAACAAGCTTAAAGCCCCAAAGCATCCCAAACAACCACACGAACACCAAAAAAATAAAAACACTGAAAATTAAACACCTCGCAAACTTGCCAAAAAACTTGATATTAAAAATCCAGAGAGAGAGACGCTCCATTCTCCAGGTCGCCTTCTTCCTCCAAGACAAACTCTACCTCCAAATTCTCTAAAGCATGGATCCTATCCCTTAATTCTTCCTCTTGCATGCAGTTTTTTTGCTAGTCTCTCATCACGGATATGAATTGAGAATTTGTTAAAATGTGAGATGGAATGGATCCCGCTCTGATATCATATGAAAATTTTATATTCATCTCAAAATCAATTGACAATGAGTAAAAAGGTCTTAATATTATATTAAGTGATCACTCATTACACTTCCAACTAATATAAGACTTTATTTCCTTAACACACAATAAGAGTTTGGAAGTGGAATCCCATATTGCTGTAACTTTTCAAAAACTATATCATTATTGCTTAGGAGAGGATATCTACTTAAAGCTTTGTTCTTCTAAAAAAGACACTGGCTTTCCCGTCAAAAATGAGCCAAATAAACCCACATAAAAACGAAAATAAGCCAATAAGTCAAATTTTTTGTCTTTATTCAAAAAAATTGAATTTCCGTCAAATTTTTTTACTTTTTAGATTTCTCTTGTCATGAGGATGCAATAATCCCCAAAAAAATTGACAATAAGCCAAGTGATTGGAAAAAAATTTGAATAAGGACAAAAAATAAGCCAAACTGACTTATTTAGAAGAACAAGCGTTTACTTCAAAAAGATCTAAGCAACTTCCATTACTGTAACTTTTTTAAAAACTGCATGCCGAGCAAAAAAAAACTTTTTAAAAACTGCACCTGACAGGCTGACACTGATAATTCCATACATATAATTGTGTGGTGAGAATAAAGAAAAGCATAATTAAAGCACAAAAAAAAGAATCGAAGGCAGGATCTTCAGGAGATAGGAAGTAAGTATACCTACACATTTTTTTTTTATCGGCAAAAAAGAATTTTATTAATCATTGAAACGGGTTACAATAATTAAAAGGAACTTGAGGCATCACAACGGAAAAAAATCCGACATCCCAATAAAATTGGCATCCCGGGCCCCAACATTTATTGCCAGCACTGGGAAAAATAACAACTTTAGGAAATAGCTTAATATTGCAGTTTCACATCTTTTGCCTGACAAATGCAATCCCCAGATCATTTTTATATCAGTACTCTAGGACCTTAAAGGTTACAAGGATAATGGGTTTGCTGAAGCACTTAAAATATATATAAACTAGTACTAGCTCGTACCTACGGCACTACATATCCTGGTTGGAAGGGGATGGCAGTTGTGTGATTTAGGTGAAAACCATGGGCACTCAACTGAGAAGTGGGAGGATGCACTACAGCCTTTGAATCAAATGAATCTGAGCCGTTTCAATAACTTATCCCCACACCCTTCTATTTTATAATAAAGATAAAACAACATTTTCCTGCACTAAGGTCCCCCATTGAATATGGGATGAAACCCAAAATAAAGGATTTGTTTCAAACCTAATAGACAGGGGTGCCCTTAACCAGATACAACGTCCCCTCATTATCCAAAAAGTTAGGACCTAGTTGTCCAGCTCGATCTCTCGGTTGGATTAAAGATATTAATAAATTAAGAACTATCATTATTGATGGCCATGTGAGTCATTCAAACCAATATATATATATATATATATATATATATATATATATATATATATATATATCCACTAGCTGTGGAGTGTTGTAATTACTAAATAATTTGATTAATCAAATGAGATTTTGTCATGCGGAGGATCCTCATTTAGGAATCTTTGATATCATTTGTACTGGAAGAAGATTAGAAGA
Organism: Rhododendron simsii; assembly: GCA_014282245.1. NCBI lineage: Eukaryota > Viridiplantae > Streptophyta > Magnoliopsida > Ericales > Ericaceae > Rhododendron > Rhododendron simsii. The sequence goes on along the minus strand of CM024955.1, from coordinate 29,236,587 downwards.
TTTGAAGGGGAGCATAAGAAACAATTAAAGGAAGGAAGGAATGAAGAAAGCATCACTTTGATCACCTACTTTGATCTCAGCTTTTATTTAAATCTAAATGAATTAAGCATGGAACTGCCGGATTCTTGTTGATCTTATTGGATTATACAACTGAAATATTTAATGTACATTCAACATTTGGTGACCTAAGGTGCCCCAAATAGAATTTAAGCTACCAAGCCGCGCAGCACGGTGTTGTGCACCACCTGCATAACACCAACCCCCAATCCGCTAGGGACATACTTGTGTGCAAAGTTTTTTTTTTATTGGCAATAAAATTTATTAATACTCGACAAATGGTACATATATCGAGGTAAAAGACAATGTCAAGTATATGCAACAATTTTTTTTTTTTTGATTAACAAAATTTTATTAATACTCGACAAAGTGTTTCCTTGACTTTCCCTTTAAGAATAATCGGATGCAGACCATGTTTCGGTAATTTTAATTTGTTAAATCATGACATTTTCTTTTATGTTAATTTCACGTTGAATTTTAAAGTCGTCATGAGAATTGATGGTATCTTGGAGCTCGTGTTTGAATCCCGGCCAATAACCTTGTGTGCATGTGACCTACTATGGATGTATTATTGCCTCACCTTTTCTTACAAAATGTGCAGAAAATTTTTATTTTCTCCAGAAAATCAACAATAATTACTCTAACTTTCCTCTTTACATTTTTTCCTCCTCCTTTTCTCTTCTAATTTGGACAACTTTCCTTATTTTCAAACAATGATATTTTATTTTCTCTATTATTTTCTTGCAAAACTTTCATCCTAATCAAACAGATGTGAGGAAAAAAATTACATTTTCTTTCACTTCACTTTCTATCATTTTCACTTTTCATTATATTTTTCTCGTTAATTAAACGGACCATATTTGCTGACTTTGCGAGAAAGTTAGGGGATTGATTGCCAACGGGAACAGAAAGCAACCCAGGGAAGCCAATTTGAATTTAATGCAAAGTACTCCAAAAGTTTCTTGGTGGAAAGCTGGGTTTCAAATCCCACCAATTCTGCCCCTATAGCTAATTAATTAAGAACAATCATGCATTCATGATTCAAATGTTCTCAGAAATACTCAAATTTAATTGGGAATTCAAAACAAAATTTACATACATAGAGTAATATATACGTGCGAGTGCATATTTGGCAACTTCAGAATCCTTATAGTCGGAGTCATTCACATATCATGTTCAACCGCAAAAAAGAAAAAAAAAAAAAAAGACGTCCACACAAATACAAACACAAATTGATCCAAAGACTAAGATTCATTTGATCCAAGGGCTGACAATGTATTCTTTTCAAGAAATTAAAGTGCCCATGCTTTTTACATATAATACAAAGCTGTCATCAAATCACTTTTGCCCTAGCTAGCAGCCACCCGTTTGCACATTCCAAAATGTTTCTATATTTCAAAACCCACTGCGCCATTTCTTCAACTCTCTCTCTTATCCAACCACATATCTCTCCTCCGTTAAGAACTGGACTTTCGTCCCCATCGCTATTTCAAAACATTTCTTTACATTTCTGCTTCTTTGTGATATGATAGTATCACTACCCATGTTTGATGGGCAATTCCATCTGGAATGCTTAGTGTCGTAGGTACGGACAAATACTAGTATACATATAATTTACTTTAGGTAGAATGAATCGTCAAATTCGTGTCAAACGAGCAGGATAACGAAACCCCTTTGAGTATCTTTGTAGTCTGTTTTCATTAGTCCCGCTTTGAGCCAATTACTAAGTGATGATGGACAATGGGCTTTCCACACGAGTGAATTTAATGGCTTTGAATTAATTTTTCTGAAACAGAGCCAAAATATTCTTCGTTAATCAAAACGCGGGGAGAAAAGCAAAGACGAGAGTAGTGGAACCTAACGATCATGGTTTCAACTGTTCATGTGTTAACCAATATTGAAACACCACTTATTGCGGATTCAGACCTTTCTGTAATTTAAGCACCAATTTTTTTTTTTTGTCCTTATTCACATAAATTTACTATGTTATCCTTTCCTCAATATACTTTTTACACATCGGCAACATTGTAAATTCATGTAGATAGAAACATAAAAAGTACTCCCTCTGTTTCGATTTATTTGTCCCCTTTTTGACTTTTACATATCTTAAATTGACTGTTCAATTTCAAAATCAATTGATGGAATTATGTAAATTTCCAAATCAATGGATTACATTTTGTTTTCTTAATAAGTTGGAAACCCGAGATTGGACAAACAAATCGGGACGGAAGAAGTAAAAAGGAAAGTGTGAAAATCTTTTCTCTAATCCAAATACAGTTCATAAATATGATCACCATTGGTATTTTACCGGTAAGAATACATCCGCGGATTCGGACTATTGAAAACACAATCTAACGGTCAGCAGCTAGGTCCACATTTTAGGCTAAAATGCAGGGGTCAGAACCTGATCCAGACTCTGTGTGTGTGTGTGTATATATATATATATATTATATATATATATATTAACTCATCCCAAACAGAAAGCAAGCTACACGCGACAACATTATCTATATAATTAGGCTCCATTTGTTTCAATGTAATGCAAAATACTAGTTTTTCAAAAGACAAAACTTTAAATAATGCTTTGTTCTTTTCCCATCTTCGAGAAAAATACTTTTTCTTCCTCCACGGTTCTCAATAACTTTTTCTATCTATCTATCTCCACTCATTACATCAAAAATAATTTCCAAAGATAAAAATCAAACAACGGAAAATGAGTTACGTCCAAACAAACATAACCTTAATACGAGACTGTGCATGCAGTAATGTAAAAAATCTGATCCACTAGTAGAGCAGCCAGCAGCATCTTACATAGAAGTCCACTCATGACTCAACAGCTTGTTTCTAGTTAATTTCTACCCAGACAAAATACTGCCCTGCCAGCTTGTTTCTTCCAACTCATCACCTCAACAATTTTTTGCTTCTCTCTCCTCAAACTATTATCAGTATAAAACATTAAAATATTAAACGTGCTAAATGACATAAATATCACTAAACCATAATTCGCAAATTATTGAACGTGTTTAAGATTAGATACTTGTACATTACTCAATTAAGAAGATTCAGATTCAGTTCTTTCAGATCATTGATGGTTCCAACAACAGCTGATCAAACCCCAACTTTTGTTACTTGAAATATTCAATCCTACCTTCCAATTCCAATAATAACCTCAGCCAACTTTTCTTCCAACGCGGATAGATCAAAGCATGTCGGATCACTGATCACCTGCCAGGATTAATATACAACAGATTACCTGAAGTACTAAACACATCAAACCAGAAGGAGTTGGCACTGTCGTTATAAGCTTGAGAATTAAGAGTTTATTCTTTCTTTGCACCCTCTCAGATGCATCAAGTACTCTTAAGCGCTCAAACTCCCTACTATTGAATGGTGAGTTTAGGTCACTAAAAATAGTCGATATGCGTGTAAGCTAACTCGGACACTCTAAATTACATATCAAAAGAAAAAATAACTAAACACATCAATTGCTTCAATGTTGATGTTGGTGCAACCACGTACCGGCCGGTCAACAAACCGTTATTTCTACTTGAACGGTATTGATAGATACCATCTAGCAAAGAACATATGTCCTATTTCCATGCATGCTTTCTTTCCAGAGCTAGTGTCTTATCTATTCATGAATGTCTGGATTTCCTAACGGATCGACTCAATGTACAGCAGTGAATATTTTAGACGTCTTTAATATTTCCAATAGTAAAAAAAAATAGTTCTAACTCTTGATGTAACTCAATAGTAGTTCTAAGAGAAAATAAAGTAATTCAAATAGGTTAATCATCAGATTCAAATTCATTGACCATTTTATACCAAAAAACAAGTTCTAAGAAAGTTTTCAAAATCATAAATGCTAGATTACTGAGGCCACGGCAAGACAAATGTTTTTGAGAAGGGATATAACTAATTACACATTGACTCAAAGTTTCAATAAATTATCTTAAAGTCCAAGCCTTTTTTGTGATACGAAAAAAATCCACCCAAGTATTTTGGTACCGGACTTGTTGATTCTTTTCAAAACAAAAACTTCCAAGATTTCCAAAATATGAATGAAATTGCCCGATAAGTGTCGGTACAACCAGTATTAACCAAAACTGCCTCGTATTTTGGGTGACATGGATCACCGCGTCTCTCGTCTTGAGCTTGGCCGTTTGGATAAAACGAATTTTTGCACCCGTCCACTTATTTAAGGATGAGTTCTAATGTCTAAACTTGGTTAGTTAACTTCAAATTGAACAAGCAGAGGGCAATTCCTGGATATTTTTCATCCCCTTTCATTTTGTTGTTGGTCTTGCATGCACCATGTGCATTTCAAACGGTATCAAGCCGCTAGCCATCCCTACGTACCATCCAATTTGCGAAAGTGGTGACCTATGTGCTGAACAAAAACTATCAGAAAAGGAAAAAATAAAAAAACCGTAGAAACGCCAAGTATTGGCTTCTTAGCAAGATCATCTTTAAGGCATGGTTTTAAGCCACAGTAACGGTAAACATAACGGTAACGGGAAACGTAAAAGTAAATTCTTGGATGCCCTCCCTTTGCAAGATTATCTTAAGGCAGGGTTTCAAGCCATGGTAATGGAAAACGTAACAGTATCAGTATATGGCCTGTATCGGTCCCCTACGTACCATCCAATTTGCGGAAGTGGTGACCTATGTGCTGAACAAAAACTATCAGAAAATAAAAAAAACAATAGAAACGCCAAGTATTGGCTTCTTAGCAAGATCATCTTAAGGCATGGTTTTAAGCCACAGTAACGGTAACGAGAAACATAAAAGTAAATTCTTGGATGCCCTCCCTTTGCAAGATCATCTTAAGGCAGGTTTTAAGCCATGGTAACGGAAAATGTAACGGTATCAGTATATGGTCTATATCGGTCTTACTACCATTGGTAAACAACGTAATGTGTGGTCCAAAATCCTGTTATGTAACGGCCTTTTTCATGAAACCTTGTCTTAAGGGTGAGCTTGTATCGGTCTTACTACCGCTGGTAAATAATGTAATGTGTGGTCCAATATCCTGTTATGTAACGTCCTTTTTCATGAAACCTTGTCTCAAGGGTGAGTTTTATCTAAGAATTTTCAAACCAAGCCTTGAATGTAACCGTAAGTGAGAGCTAGAAATAATTGATTTTGAGGGACAATATACCTCAGATTTAATCACGTGAAGTAACTTGCTTTCCATCTGAGTGGAAACACAGCTAACAACATCAAGCCCTTCTTCAACCAGAATTTCAAGCACTCTTGATATGGGGAACCCTACCTCTTCGAACCCACTATTGATCAGAATCTCCACACCACCACAGCACAAGCTTGCCGTAACCCTACCGGACGAACAACTTTCTGTGCTTCCCTCGGTATTCGCAGTGGAATTAGCCACGTTCTTCAACCTATCTCTCTTGATACTCAGTTCGTTGATATTCTTCTGTAATTTCTTGATGTAATTCACAGACTCGTTCGTGTGATCGCATATGGAACGCTTTCCCTGATCCAAAAAAGGAAAAAAAAAAAAAACCAAAAAAAAAAAAAAAACCACCACATATTCAAGAGGCTTAAACTTTTATTAGATCTGATCAAAATTACTTTTAGTAAATTCAAAAGAAAATTCCTCCTCCTATCCCAACTCCAAGATCATGTCTCGATATTATGTGTTCTTCAGATTTTCACTACAACATTGGGTACCGTCGGAACTTCCTCTGAATAAATCAAGGACGATTTCCAGGCAGTACAAGATCCTGAGCTGGGGTGGGAGAGGGACGAATTTTCTCAGACAAACTCAAGGAAAGAAGAGATAAGAGAAAGATGGAACAAATTTTCTGACCTTGACATATTCGAGAGGGAGTAAAGACCTCAGCGATGCGTAAAGCTCGGCCATTTCCTTCCTTCTTAGCCTCTCCACGTCTCTGTGTGCGGTCATTTTGATCTTCTCCTTATTACCATTACTACCAGTAGTTGTACAAGTACTACTCCCCCCATACTTATCTTCTTGTTGATGATCATGATTACTGTACAGGAGTGATTTCTTTCTCTTCCTTTTTGGTGGGGTAAGAATACCAGTGGTTTCCAGAGAAGCGTGGGACGAGATCAGATCTTGTTCGATCGAGGAGATCTGGAACACCAGCTCATCGCCTTGTTGTAAAGAAAACATGTTCGATCGAGCCTCCTTCTTCTTCTTCTTCAGATTAATGAAAAGCTAACTTCTTAATTATTGAATCGATTAATGGAGAGGGTAGGGTAGTGATGATAGTAAAGAAGGAGATACGGCTGTTAGGGTTTGAGATCTTTGATTTTCTCTGAGATTTGATTCCAAGATTCCCTGAAATCCCTCCTTTATAAAATTAGTAACAATGTGATGATATTTCAAACAAGTGACTCACCAACCCTTTATTTTTTCCTCTCAAAAAAGAAGGTTTTATTTGTGCGTACTGTAGTTATTAGCTCTATTATTGGAGAAATTTTTGGGTGCCGGTAGGTGTCACATATGTGGTACCTTGTCGGCGATCTGAACCGTTCAAATGCCTTTTGGACGGTCCGGATTTAGCGATAGAGAAAGAGGAGAGAGAGAGTGATGGGGTGAGGGGTGAGGAGTGAGAGAGAGAATAAACATGGGCCGTTCAAAACATATTTGAACAGTCCGAATCACCGACACGTACCGCCAGTAATACCTGCTCGGCACCCAAAAACTTGTCGTATTATAATTGTATCCCCACTCGCCTACTACATTCACACTTGTGGACCAGCATGCTACTGGGATGGTCTTCTGAAGATATAGTACAAAAATGGTCACACTACATTTATAGCTACAGTTTATCTCAAAAGTCATAACATCATTTTTTAAATTTATCTTTTGTACAATTAATGATACAGACACCGATGTTTGAAAAGAGATGTTGCTGTTGAGAATTGGCCAAATACCCACATAGCGTGGAAAGAACAATTAAATGAACACACACACACACACAAAAAAAAAAATTACTCAAGAGATTTCTACACAATTCCCCAACGTATTATGTAGCTAGTGCATTCACAAGTTACACCAGTTTTCAGTATGTATCGAACGCAGTGAATAGCAGAGTTACATCTAGGTATAACAAGAATGATGTCTTTGTGTTTACGACACAAATTACTATAAGAGGTCTGTCTAGGTTTCGGGGGCTTCGCCCTCTAGACTCCCACGACATGATCAATAATGTCATATGGATGATCCAGGTATTTAAGGAACCACTAAGGTACTATTGATTAGCTAGTAATTTGGCCCAACATTTTGGGTCACATAGTTAGACTCTAAGAAGTTACTAGCCTAGTGGTCTACATGGGGCATTACAAGTGGTATCAGATCAACCGGTGTACACGACCAAATAGGCTTGAACAAGGAAATGACCCATGAAATAGTGTGATAACTTTGGGCTCAGGGGGCATGTGACCACTATCATGGTGACTCTAACGTTCTACCCCTTGCAAGGGCGCGAGGCCATAAAAGTGGGAGACTATGATACCGGTATACCGCATCCCACATCAGAAGTCTACATGGGTATACAAGAAGAACCATGTAAACTATAGTAGTAACTTGAGCTGAAGTATTTTGGGCTATGTGATTAAACTCCTACAAGTTATTGGGTCAGTGGTCTACATAGGGTGTTACAAGAATGATTGAACCGTAATAGTCAGCAAAACACAAATTAAACAAAATTAAGTGGGGTTCACAATTCCAATAATGATTGAAAAAACTTCAATGTATGATGTGAGTCCCACCTGCATTGAACATTAATCTATATGATATATAACATGATCATATAGAATTCTAACATTTGTACAGATATATAACATGATCTACCTTGACAAGAAAAAACATACCATGACCACCGACCTTTTTATATATGAGACTTTAATTCATCGATACTAAATGTAAACATGTACCTTCACACACAAACAAACAATTTCCCAACACAGAAATTACTAGTAGCCTCCAAAGTTACAGTTTTCAGATTTTGTCAAAGCTGTGTTGATGCTTTTCTATTGAATTAATTGCACGTGAGATCGAAGCTAAGAATTTCTTTTATCAAGAGATAGGAATTTCTTTAGGCCCCGTTTGATAAAAGTATTAGAAAGATGAGATTAAAATTGAGATTAGTAATAAGAAGGGATTGGTAATGAGATGTGATTGATAATAAGTATGTTTGTTTGAGATGGAATTAGATGATAATATTTTTAATATCATGTTTGTTTCACATGGGATATGATTGGATTGATAGTATACATTTACATTTTTGCCCTTATGCAAAACTGATTTAATTTATGGATGAATATTTTCTGGATCAAACTTATTTTCCAAAATACAATCAGAACATCAAAAAATACTTTTGAAAAAATTTATTACCCATATGATTTCAAGAAAAGTATCACCAAATTGCGCCAAAAAATCACTAAGAATGGGTTTCAAGTGCCTTCTGAGAAGAAGCGACAAACGGTGGCATTTTGGTCAATGCAAAAAAATGGGTTGGGAATGGACTGTCAATACCACCTCCCATGGGGGATTCCTACTCCCATCGGCAGCCTTTTTGCTGATTTGTCATTATGGGGTGTGGATTGTGAATTTTACAAAATGTGAAGTGGAATGGGCTCCGCTCTGATACTATGTGGAAACTTTATATCCATCTCAAAATCAATTGGTAATGAGTGAAGAGGTCCCAGATGCTATTAAGTGATCATTCATTCTACTCCCTAACAATGTGAGATTCATTTCCTTAACACAGCTTACCTGTACTCCCCAACATTGTAAAACCAAACATAGAATTAAGAATCCCAATTCCTTCGTAATCCAATCCAATCCCATCTCCCATGCCTCTTAACAAACGGGGCCTTAATGTTTTGGTCAAATCAATCTGGGTTAAGAACTATACTCCATCATTCATGACCCCCCCAAACCCCCCCCCCCCCCCCCCCCCCCCCCCCCCGGTTTGATTTTCTAGAAGAGCATGGGCTCGAATTTCCATCACTCACTCTAAAAGTTTGTAAAACAAACAAAAGCCCAAGTTGACTGGCTTTGCGAGGACCCAATTTATACAGTTATGTGAACGAGTTTCTAATTAATGCAACTATTCATTTAACGGCGCATTTTACTTTCCTAATTATATATAAGATTATAAGTCCTTGGGTTAAATGCGGAGCACGTTTGTAAATCGAAATGAGGAAAAGAGATTGCTTTTCTCCCCAAGGTCTAATCATCACTAATCAATAGTTTTTACCTTTGGCATATCCCAATAATTGAGGTTAATTAATCATCAAGCGCGCAACACGTTATAAGCACGTTGAAGATGACACCTAAATTGATTTTTTAATTGTACTTATAATCTCTCTAATCTTCTCTCGAGCTATCATAACCCACTAGCTATGTCGCAGCAGGTTAATTGCCCCCCTTAAATATCTTCTACTAATATATTTGGCAATTCTTTATTCTTTTTATTTTTTTTAAGGCAATTGGCTACCGTAATCACTGATGTTTAGGTTTTTTTTTTTTTTTTTTTTTATAATCGGCGGAAGAAAATTTTTATTCATCACAAGTAGAGATAAAAATGAAACTGCACAAGTATAGTTTTTAATTACTGGTCATAGTTGACTATACAAGTATGACCTTGAAAACTCTCGTTTTTGACACAAGGTGTGAATGTGTGGTGCGTGGGCTTGCCAAGACTTGTAGCGCCAAACTTTTGATGAAGATTCCCCTGAATCTTGACTTCTAACATATGAGCGATTGCGTGTGACCCAAAGATTAAAGATCACAATGAGGTTCATGGTTTGCCACACGGTTGTGGATTTAAAATTTACTAGTCGTATAGGAAATGAAACGTGAAAAACGTGAACTTTATTACTCCGGGATAATAAAGTTTGTACAAAAAAAGTAAAATCCAAACTACTTGATGAAGTAAGTTTGAATGGGGGTGAATACTAGGTATTCGATACGGTACTTTACTGAAAGTAGGAAAGTTTTATAAGTATTGAGTTTTGATTGGTGTTGGACCCATTTTTCATCTTGTGAACTTGTATTTATAAACGAAATTGCAACTGCCACAAGCTTGGAATTACGCCACATGTCCCATGATTTATCAAACAATCAGGACCTCCTTGCATAAAATTGGGTCGTGGGATATGAGTCTTGATAATGGGTAGGGGTGAGCAAAAAATCCGTCAAACCGTGAATCCAGTCCAAACCAATCCAAACCGGAGGGTTTGATTTGGATTTTTAGTAGTATGGTTTGGTCATGGTTTAAAAAAATTAGAAACCGGGTTATATGGTTTGGTTTATGGATTCACGTTTACGGTTATGATTTCAAACCAATTCGAACCGTATAATACATACACACACACATACATATATATATATATATAAATTAATTATGATTCACCCAATAAATATGAGAGTTTTTAGTCAACTACTTTATTAATTTATTGATTCCATTAAATTCACTGCAATATTTAATTTTCCTTCACTGCCAAGATAATGATATGAACATTAATGTAGAGTGATATCACAAGTTGGATTTTACCATGCTGCTACTATTGCCCTTTTGCTACCTCATTTCAATTCAATAGTTTTAGAAATTATTTTTGGCCTTTTTTTGGGTTAAACTATCTTAAGATGTTTAATAATTGGTATTCTTAGTTGGTTTATTTAAGTGACTTACCAGCATTTTATTTTCTTAGTTTAAGACTTGAGGCAATTTTTTGTTTCCTACTCTTAATTAGTTGGTTAATATTAGTGTGTTTTAATAATTTAAATGGAATTGGTTTAAATATATGTATTTTTTTAATTTATCTTTATAATGTTAAGTACTTTAAATATTTTTTGAAGACAATAACTTAGTTCAAAGCAAACAGTGGTTTAAAACCGAAACCGAACCGTATTTAACTGGTTTGGATTGGTTTGGTTTTATGCCTTTTGTGGGTTGGTTTGGTTCTCCAAATTCATAATCCGTAAGTATTGGTTTGGTTCTTGGTTTAGTATGAAACCGAACCAATCCGGACCATGCTCACCCCTAATAATGGGTCTTCAATGAACTTCCAGTGCAACGCCAAGATATGCCACGTGTCCCTTGCATGTTACACCCATGATAACTTGCGGCAGAGGTTCGAGGCCCCTTGGGGGCGGTTGGGACCCAGAGCTATGGATAGCTACTGGACTCCTCTAATGCTAATTTAACTATCCCGCTAACCCCCGCTGACTATAAAATATGGCAAAAAAAAAAAAATCAAGATCATGGGTAGCAGTTGTTGCTTGCCCATTTACCTCATTTCTTAATGTGTTGCCATGTGTCTTAATTGCTTCCAATATCAAATAAAAAACCCAACTGTTTTTTACATCGTCAGGCACGCCACTTCTGTAGCAACAAGCATATGCCAACATTTTTACCCAAAGCTCCGAATAATAACTTCTATGGGATATTATTCGGCATATCTCACTTTACTTGGGCTTTAATTAATTGGGTCTTGCTCCAAATCACAAAATTAATGTGACCCATTAATTTTTAGCCCGAGAAACTCGTAGAAATCGGCCCAATTTAATTAAAAGTTAATTAAATGGCCCTCTAGTGCTAGTCCGATATTATGTGCCAAAAATGGGCATAAACAGACCTTAATTTAGACTTAGTAACATTAATGATGCATAATCCTTGAGAAATAGTTTTAATGAGAAGAGCCAAAAACTTAGATTTAGACTTAACATTTACTACGATGTAGAATCCATCAAAGATAGTCTCGGTTTTTGGCTCTTCTCATTGAAGACTATCCTTGATATATGAATTCTCGGTTTTTGGCTTTTTTCATTAAAGACTATCCTTATGGATTCTACGTCTTAAATGTTAAGTCCAAATTCGAGGAGAGATGCTACATACACTACACCAAACCACTACACCATCCACTACCATTTTTATAGGGTCCATCTCGGGTCCTAAAAAAATGGGCATAAACAGACCTTCATTTAGACTTAGTAAACATTAATGATGCATTATGGGGCCTTGTAAAAAATCAGTTTCAATGAGATATCGAGCCAAGTATTATCTTAAATTTGTAGGGACGAAACTGTTTAACTGCATAGTTTCGCCCCTACAAATCAAGAAATAATACTTATCGATATTCGTTAGAGCTAATTTTTTACAGGGCCGCATAATATATTATTTTAAAATTTATGAACATTTTTCTGTATTTTTTTAGGACCCCAGAGTGGGCCCTACAAAAATGGTAGTGGATGATGTAGTGGTTTGATGTAGTGTACCTAGACTTATTGAAATTCGAGGTCTTAGTCAACAATAGGGATCTAGGTGTCTGTTTTACTATCAAATGGATCTATCCCAAGCCCGATGATGTGATTCGAACTATCACAAATTACAGGGTTCGATGAGTAGATCGATGTCATAAAACGAATGTCGGTGACCTTAGTTTGCCGCTTTAATTTTTTCTTTTTCTCATTTTTTTACTAACTTTAATTTAATTTCACTATCGTCTAGAATTTATTTCGTAGTCTTTTTATTTCTTTCCAATTTTCAGACTTGATTTGATTTCAATTATTTTCCTTTTTGACATATTTCATAAGCAAAATGATTTTGACACTTTCCTGTTTGTCTTTTAGTTCGGTGAATTTATTAAATTACCCCTCAATGCAATATTTTTTTTACAAAATTGATGGACTATTTTGAAAATTCACACACCAAGGACAGTGCCGCTAGTTAAAAAAAAAAAAAAAAAAAGGGAGTGTCAAAAAATCATTTTCCATTTCATAATTTCTCTATTACATGCTTGATTTGCGACGTCCAATTGTCTTTTCTTACTAGCTTCTTGGTTGGTTTTTAATGCGTTCGAGTTATTTTTTCTATGACAAATAGGATTGTAATCCTTTAGAAACTTGATTGAGTATTGAAAGATACGAAACACAGAGAATTCGTATCTTGCATTTTCTCGATCTTCTATTTGTTCTTTTGTTCTCTATACGCTTCCCTGCATCATTTTTGTTGTCATAGGATTCGTCATGCATGCGACGTCATTGTCAAAAAAGGAAGAAATTAGAGAACAAAGTCGATTATGCCTCTTAATCGATAGTCTCTCTAACAAATATCTTCCACTAAAATCGATGTCAATCAAAGAAAGTATACTTAGCAAAATGGTCCAGGAAGCATGATGATGTCTCATCCGTCAAGATCCTTTTCTCTGGTATCAAGATACTAAAAGCAAGTAAAATAGCAGATAGTCCCTACCAAATTGAGTACAATTTTGATAAAAGGTTCCCTTGGAAAATTTTGGTATAGCTAATGCAACTTAGTGGTCCACTTTTCCTGGACTGTTTGGTCTATGATTTTGGATTGGTGGAACCTCAAATGGGTTTGCCCATCTTCTGTTCCGCACTTGGTTGATCGGTGGTTGGCTAATGGGTATAAAAACCTAGAAAAACATATTTGAGAGTCATGTTTCTACGCTACCTTATGGTCTATTTGACTAGTAAGAAATGACTACATTTTCAACAACTCAACAACATAGGCGTGGGAGGTGGGGGAATTGGTCAAAACTAGGGTCGCTATGTGGATGAAGGCAAAGGTCGACATCAAAGTCTACTCAGTGGAGGATTTTAAGTTTTTCTTAGATGGCGTTCGAAAAGTACGATTGTAATGTAGTTTGAGGTGTAGATCCAATTGTCTGTTAGATGTGTTTCCTTTTTGTTGCATTTTAGCGCCTTGTGCTTAGATGCTTTCTCGAGGTACCCTTTCCGAGTTACATAAAATGTTCTGTTTGCCAAGGAAAAAAAAAACTTAGTGGTCCACTGTCAAAATGGCTCTTCCACATCCTCAATAGCTAAAAACTATAAGAGAAATTGTGAAGGGGCAAGAAACTTGAAAGATCACAACGTACTGTGGTGAATAAATATATACGGTTTGTTTCAAACGAGGGGGTCCTTATTTTAGTTAAAATGTGGACCCCTCTTTTTCAATGATCCGAGCCATTCAATATGTTCAGACCGTGATTTTAAGGGTACCCGCCAAAAATAGGCCAAAAAAAAATGGCTGGGAAGGGCTTCATCCGAACAATTCCAAACAGTTTTTTATTGATGGGTTCAAATAAAAATTGTTCAAATCAAGCCATTTCCGGTCTTTTTTTTTTGCAGATTTCTCGCGAGTACTCTTAAAATCGCGTTTTGATCACATTGAGCGACTTGAATCATCAAAATTTGATAGGAAACTGGGAGAAATGCGGAGGTTCGCATTTTAACTAAAATGAAGACCCCCATGTGAAATGGACTAATATATATTTTAGCTATATATATAGCTGCATTCCAATCTTCGGATGCAATGGTGAGGTTCGTTTTTTGGTATAACCAAAACCGAAACTTATACCTAAAGACGAAAATAATCATAACCAAAACTAACTGGACCAATTGGTCCTCTTGACTCTCATTGGTTTGGTTTTGGGGCTCTCTCTCGATGTACCCTTTGTCGAGTTGTAATAAATAAATTTTGTTGCTGGTCAAAAAACAAAAAACAATTTGACACTTAAAACTCTCTACAAACTTGATGCATTTCCTTCGAAATTAAGTATGGTTGCAAACAAGCTGGGCTTGCCGAACTTTGAAGTGGTTGAGTTTTTTAAGAAAGACTTAATAATACAGTGAAAATTACTAGATCTATTAGTATTTAGTAAATAGAATTTACAAATTAATACTCCTCTATTTTCCCGTTTGTGAGCCTACTCAAGCCTAGCTTCGGCTAACTCGAGATTAGCTCGTTTATGAAACTGGTCTGAAGTTTTGACTTGAGTCAATGAGCTCATTTATTAACTTAACAAGCTATGTCCAAATGAACTCTTACCGATCTAAGTCTTGAGTTGCTCATGCATGATCCAAGCCTTGAACTGCTCGTGATTTGCTTGGTTCATTTGCACTTTTGTAGCCATAGGATTAATTACCATTCTAGAGAGAATGAAAGCGCGCGTGCGCGCGTGCACACACACATATATCGAGATAGATAAAGGGAATGAACTTTACCATTGTTGTAACAATGACAATAACAATAACTCCCTGAAAGAAAAAGAAAAAAAAAAAACTCCCTGAAAGAATGAAGCCAAAAGTAACTCCCTGAAAGAATGAAGCTAAGGTGAAATTTGGATGAAACAATATAAAGTAACCAGAAATGTTTAGTACTGCCCAATAAAGAGTGGACTTTCCAAGCACGTCAAAGACTTTCATTTCCTATTGCAGTTGCTCAGAGATTGAACCTACAAAAAAATCAAATCAAATCAGCATTGCATGCTTGGTTTTACATAATAAAATTTCCACCAAATAATTTTATCCCTCAATAAATTAAATTTCCATCAAATTATTTTATCCCTTCGACGTTTAAGACAACAGATAAAATTTCTTCGATCAACTGTGAAGATAGCATATTATTGTTGGAGAAAGGTATGCTCTTGCTCCGGTTTGATGCTTTATTATGATCAGGGTCCTTTTAAATTTTATTCTTTGTAATCTGTTTTCAAAAGGTTTGATGCTTTATTCTGATTAGGGTCCTTTTAAATTTTAATCTTTGTAATCTGTTTTCAAAAATTAATAAATTTTCTTTTCGTTCAAAAAAAAACTGTGATGATTTTTTTTTTATGTGAAAAAAAAAAACTGTGAAGATAGCTAGACATGCACGTCATTACTAGAGTTTTAGCTCACCATTAATCACGCCAGATAATTTCTGTTCCAGCTCAAATAGATCAATATACATCAGATCACTTATCTGCACTCATTACAAAGGAAAAAAACACTTCAGAATTTTAAAAAAAAAAACGTAAACGGCTAAACCTAGATAGCTAGGAGTATTTCACTGACGTATAATTGGAGAAGCACTTGGAGAAGTGATTCAGTAGACACCCTTGTTCGGGCGTGTATTAAATCGCATTAAATTCATGATATTTCCCATAGAAACTCATAACATATGTCCGTAGAAGTTCATATACATATCCGGGGGCGGAGCTATGTTGGGGTTGGGGGCGGACCCTCGGTTCTGGCTCTCCGAGAGTTCGAATTTTAAAATTTTTATTTTGTATGTATTTGATTCAGAAAGTCTAAGGTTCCCGACCGAAGGGATTCCGATAGCATGCCGGGCCCACTTCGGCCACCGGACGGATGATCCGAGCCGTCCAAAAATTCTTTTAAAAAAATTGAGTGGATCCGCACGAGAATCAACGTTATCCGATGTGTGTAGGAGGCCAATCCAAACACTCTTTTTTTTTTGTATATATAGAGTGTTTGGATCGGCCACCTACACACATCAGATGCTGTTGATTCTCGCGCACACCCCCTCGGTTTTTTTTTAGAATTTTGAACTGCTCGGATCATCCGTCCGGTGGCCGGAGTGGGCCCGGTGCGCGGTCGGGATCCCTTCGGTCGGGAACTGTAGCACCGCTGTTTCGAATATTATTGCTAATTATTCGTATATAACTACTTATAATCTTAATAATTTTGGTTCAATTTAATAAAAAATTATTTTACATTCTCATTTTTTAATTTCTTTTGTAAATTAAAAATAAGTACGTGATAGTCCATATGGTCTAAAGAATCATTCAATGTACAAATATAATGAATTGAAAAGCAAAAACTTATGATATAGTAAATATACGTTCCGATAAAAAATATGTGCCTACGAAGCCGGCCTTCCGAAGTTAAAATCATGGCTCTGCAACTGTATATATGTATAATTTCATAAGGATTTATAATGTTTTCTTAAAAATTCATAATATTAAGACAAAACCCACAACAGACAAATGTAACGAACAACCTTATAGATTCTTGTGCAAAATGTTAAGACGATCCAAGACGGTGTATACCTTAAACAGTCAAATAGAAGAAATAGAAGTGTATATTGTAGCATTTTTTTGCACTAATTATTACTCTCTTCGTTCCAATTTAACAAACTCTTTCGGGAATTCGTATAATTTTTCAATTGATCATATCTTACAATTTATAATATTTTATGTGATTTTAAAAATATTGTATTATAGAACTAACCGAGATCTATTAGATAAGATTCATATTTGATATAAAATTTATTATCAATTTAAAAATATAATTAATTTTTTACCCAATTAGAATAGAATGAGAGACTATTAAATTGAGACGGAGGGAGTACCTCAGTTCTAATGGCGTGAAATAGCCTTCCATTTACTTCACTAGAAACATAGCTAACAACATTAAGCCCTCGTTCCGTTAGAACTCCAAATACTTTTGATAGGGGCAACCCTCCTTCCTCTCCAAAGCCACAACTGTTGATCAATACCTCCACACCACCGCGGCATTGGCTGACCGTGACACTACTACTTCGGTGGCGATTATCGGCGGAACTTCTTATTGATCCAGTTCCAGTGGCTGTAGTAGTGCTAGAACCCGCGGACAACTTCTTTAGGTTGTCTCTCTTGATTTCCAGTTCTTTGACATTGTTTTTCAGGTGACTTATGTAATTCACAGCCTCGTGCATTTGATCAGATGCCGACCGCTTTCCCTGTAAATTGAAATTCCCATCAAGAAATTCAAACCCCATATATCAGTACGTTTATTACATTAACTTTTGCAAAACTTGTTCAATCGATATTTTTTTATCCCATTTAAGAGGGAGAAGTAAGTTACTGCAGCAACCGTTAGGGTAATACTTCTCAGAGAATAGAGGATTAGCCACCAAACGGGGTTCGGTGTCTCTTCATAGGCTCGAACCCCAGACCTTCTCCTCGGAAGCCAAGAGTATAACCAGATGAACTGAGAGTCACATCCAACTCATACTCATAGTCACATACATGAAAGCTTACAAGACCAAGAAGAATCTTTGATTTCTTCCACTGCTATCTCTTGTAGGAGTCTGGCTCGTGTCTTTTCTTTCTATTTCTACATCCCGCAAAGAGTCTGGTTGTGTCTCGGTCCCAGATACACGTTATACCTATGGATCCCCAAAAAACCTGAATTCCACTATATCCTCTCTCTTTTTTTCAGGAAATTTCCAGGGCCGAAGATCCAAATTTGAGACTTTCTAAACTAAAAATATACAGTCAAATTTCATGGTATAATCATGTACTATATAGACAAGAAGATGGGAAAATGAAAGTTTCATCACCTTGATGTACTCAAGAGGGAGTAGAGATCGCATGGATGCAAAAAGATTAGCCATTTCTCGCCTTCTTTGCCGTTCAACATCTCTATGTACCGCTTTCCTCTCTTTAATATTTCCCTCACCACTCCCGTCGTTGTCGCCGGAGCGTACGGCCGGCGAATCTTGCTGCCTTTTCCCCCTTTTTCCGAAGCTGTTGCGGGCATGATTACCGCTCTCCAGTATGGCAATACCCGTGATTAGATCTTGCGCGATTTCCTCTTCTTTGGAGGGAGTAGTGAAATTGGCCCGATGAAACATCTTTTGAGTTAGTATTTTGGAAAGAGTGTACACGTCAAGCTTCGAGGGAATTAAGGAGAAGTGTTGATTAGGGTTTGTGAGAGTACTGCAAAGATTCCCTTCGATCGGTTTCTCTCCAGAAACTGACGGAGAAAGTCATACGAGGAGCTGGAGAAACGACCTAACGAGGAATTATTTAAGAAGAGATTTGGATATACTACTGTGCTAGCTTCTGTACAACTGCAACCCACTTTTAAATATTCACACGGCCTGGTGGACCACCCATCAAATCTTGAAGATCTTTAATTCCAATCTGAAAATCAGAAATTGATGACTTCAATCAATCAATCAATCTATATTATATACAAATGTAAAATTGACTCAAAAGCTTCTAACAATAAGTCTATGCACCAAGAAACGAACACATGCACCAACCTAGGATAGCTGACGTGGATTGAGCCCCACGTCAGCTTGAAGTAAAAAAAAAAAACAAGAAAAGAAATCAAAAGTGTTCATCTGGTTCTACACTATGAAAGATAAAAGGGAGAGAGAGGAGGAGGAGGAGGATGACAACGACCAAACCATCACCAACACTGCGACCGCTATCACCACCGGCGACTTTCCCTCCACCGACCGCTGCCGCCGCCATCAATGGCGATTTTCGTCTTCGCGACTTCCAACGCGACCATGCACCGCCATGATGGTGAAGAGACAACATGATGGTGGAGCTACAGTTGGCAAAGCCATAAATTACAAGCAATTAGTCACTATTCATTGTTATAGTAGATAGTATACGAACTCCACCATTGGAGATGTTCGATGTCTAAGAAAAGGGGTAGTGTTGGCGGAGAATGAGGAAAAATATGTTCATATTTGGTAACAAATTATTTGGTGATTATGTTGCCTATTATGTGAAGATTGGATGCTTATCTTGCTGCTTAAGCCGTGGGATTTATTCCCTTGATTGCTCTCATGTAATTGTATTTATATTGAGGGTGCTCTGTTATAGCAACCCATGAATAAGAATTCTCCTACCTTCTCCCATGGATGTAAGTCACAATCTGTGGCTGAATCACGTAAATTACTTCTTCTTTTTCCGTTTCTTCATGGTATCAGAGCAGGAAGAAGGTAAGGTATTGTACCCCTTTCTTTACGTTCCTGCAAATCTTGTCGAAGCTTGACAGTTGTTTTCGTACTATTTCTTTCGGGACCGATGGGTGGACAATCAGAAAATAATTCGGCCCCAAGGCTTTCATCAGTTCTTCTTAATGGACTGAATTATGTTCCATGGTCTAGTGTCGTGGCACTAGCACTCGGTGGAAAATCATTGTATGGGCATATTGATGGAACTAAAACCCCTCCAACAGTGTCCAAACCTGGCCTCCTAAAACTGATGAAGTTGAGAAGTATGGTGAATGGAAATCCGAAAATCAGTACACCATGTCTTTACTTCTCAATTCTATGGAACCCAAAGTTGCTGAAATTTTTACTTTTGCTGATAGTGCTCAAGATCTTTGGTCATCTGTGAAGGATTTGTATGGGCATCAACACAATGCTGCTCGTATTTATCAATTGCAGCAAGCTATCAATAATTGCGAACAAGGAGATCGTTCTTTTGTCGAATACTTCGGTGAATTGAAAAGCATGTGGGATGAACTTGGTTTGTATCGCCCTCCTGTGACTGATCTTGTAACATTGCAGCAAAGGGCGGAGCAAGATAAAGTTTTTCAACTTTTGGCCCACATCAAACCAGATTTTGAGAATCTTTGAAGCCAAATTTTGATGGGATCTAACGGTGACATTCCTTCTCTCTCAAGTGTTTGTGCTAGCATCCAGCAGGAAGAAACTAGAAGGAAAGCAATGAACATTGAGCCCAAATCTGCTATCATCCATCCTGAAGCCAGTGCTCTAATGGTGGATAAGAGGAAAGTTGACACTAGGAAGCTAAGTGGTAATCTCTCTCTTAATAAAGATCGTCACTGTGACCATTGTGACAAAGATGGTCATAGTAAGGATCGTTGTTGGATTCTTTTTCCACACTTGAGGCCAAAATTCAAACGAGGAGAAAAGATGGATAGGGCTGCCAATAGCGTAACTTCTGAGGCTTCTGACTTGGTTGGACAATTGAGTAAACTCTTGCAACAATACAACACAGGTTCCTCTATTAAAACCTCATCCTCGACTCATGTCTCAGGTAACCTTAAAGCTTTTCTTTCCTCAAGCTCTAAAAATTGCACTTGGATTGTGGATTCTGGTGCTACTGACCACATTACTAATGATTGTGGTAGCTTATGTGAGTTTACTCCTGAAACTAATAATTCTGTGTCGGTTGCCAATGGATCATCCATTCCTATTCATGGATGTGGTAAACTGAAATTTTTTTCTGGCCATCCATATTCTGAAGCACTTTATATTCCATCATTCCCTTCCAAACTTCTTTCTGTTGGCAGACTTACTAACACCTTGAATTGTGACATTATTTTTTCTCCTACTTCTGTGATTTTTCAGGATCGGGTCACGGGGAAGAAGATTGGTGAAGGCATCTATTCTAATGGTTTATACCTCCTCCAGCCTAGTTTTCAAGCATTGAGTGTCCAACATCCAAACCTTTGGCACAAGCGCTTAGGACATCCATGTGATCGGAATTTATCTTTGCTTTTTCCTACTGCACCTTCGTCTAGTCCATGTGAAGTTTGTCAATTTTCTAAATTGACTCGTTTGCCTTTTGGCTCGTCATTATCTGTCACGGCTAAACCTTTTAAGTTAATTCATTCAGACTTGTGGGGTCCTGCCCCTGTTGAATCTCATGATGGTTTTAAATATTTTGTCACGTTTATTGATGATCATTCTCGTGCCACATGGATATATTTGTTGAAGAAAAAAAGTGAAGTTGCAACTGTTTTTCAAACCTTTCATGCCATGATTGTCACTCAATTCAATGCTCATGTCAAGGTTCTTCGGTCTGATAATGGCACTGAATTTATAAAAAATCTTTTGGCTGATTTTACGAGTAACCAAGGAATTATCCATCAAACTAGTTGCGTTGACACTCCACAACAAAATGGAATCGCCGAAGGCAAAAATCGTCATCTCTTGGAAACTACTCGATCTCTCATGTTTCAAATGCATGTTCCAAAAAAATTTTGGTCTTATGGCGTGCTTACTGCTGCCTATCTCATCAATCGACTTCCAAGTCGTGTCCTTGGGCATAAGTCACCTTTGGAAACTCTTAAGCAACGTAAAATTAATCTTTCGCACATTCGTGTCTTTGGGTGTTTATGCTATGTTCATGTCCATGCCTCTCACAGAGACAAACTTGATGCTCGTGCAACTAAGTGTGTTTTTCTAGGTTACTCCTCTACTCAAAAGGGATACAAGTGTCTTGATCCTCACAGTCAAAAGATGTTCATCTCCCGAGATGTTCGTTTTGTCGAAGATACATCTTTTTTTCCGAATCCAATCGGTAATCCGCTTGAGGGGGAGTGTCTAGATGATTTCATTCCTATTCCTATTGTTGACACAAATCCTATTGATGCATCACCTGAAACTTCCACCGTGGCCCCTCCTGTTGAAGTTTCTTCCTTTGATGAAGTTGCCCCTTCTATCTATGTGCCGCCACAACGTCGATCTTCTAGAGTAAGTCATCCTCCAGCTAAAATGAAAGATTTTTACACCTATCATGCTTCAACATTTCCCATTCAAAATTATTTGTCATATGCTAATGTGTCTCATTCCCACACTGCTTTTTTGAGCTCGATTTCTGATGAGCCCACTAGCTTTCAAGAAGCCAATAAGCAATCAGTTTGGAGCAAGGCTATGAAGGAGGAACTCCTTGCACTTGATCAAAATAAAACCTGGAAAATTGTTCAATTGCCGGAAGGGAAGAAACCTGTTGGATGTAAATGGGTGTATAAAATCAAATATCAGAGCGATGGGACGATTGAGAGACATAAAACAAGACTAGTTGCCAAGGGGTTTACTCAAACTTATGGGGTGGACTACAAAGAGACATTTGCTCCGGTTGCCAAAATGAACACAGTTCGTGTTCTTTTGTCTGTTGCTGTTAATTGCAATTGGAAATTGTTCCAAATGGACGTGAAAAATGCGTTTTTGCATGGAGACTTAAAAGAGGAGGTGTACATGTCAATTCCTCCAGGGCATCCTCAAGAAGATCAAAAACATTTGGTGTGCAAATTGAATAAAGCTCTTTATGGACTCAAACAGTCGCCGCGAATGTGGTATGCCAAGCTTAGTGTGGTTCTTATGGAAAATGGTCTTCAAAGAAGCTCAGCCGATTCATCTTTGTTTGTGAAACGTGCTGCCACTGGAACTACAATTGTTTTGGTATATGTAGATGACATAATCATCACAGGAGATGATATGAGAGAAATAACCAAATTAAAATCTTTTTTGCATAGCAAGTTCTCTATTAAAGACTTGGGCATCTTGAAGTACTTTTTGGGGATAGAGATTGCTCACTCGAAGAAGGGTTTATTCTTGAACCAAAGGAAGTATGTTTTGGATTTGTTGAAGGAGACTGGAAAATTAGGTGTCAAACCTGTTGAAACCCCTACTGATAGTTATGGGAAACTTGGGAATGAGGGTGAACTCTTAACTGATATTGGTCAATATCAGAGGCTTGTTGGTAAGCTAATTTATTTAACTATTACTCGCCCCGATATCACTTATGCTGTAAGTCTCGTAAGTCAATTCATGCATGCTCCGCGGACTAATCATTCGAATGCAGTGCATAGAATTCTTCAGTACTTGAAATTTTGTCCTGGTCGTGGCATATGGATGCGAAGAAATGGGCACACACAGATTGTCGGATATACTGATGCGGATTGGGCAGGTAGTCCAATTGATCGACGCTCTACTACTGGATATTGTACTTTTGTTGGAGGAAACCTAGTTACATGGAGAAGCAAAAAACAAAATGTCATAGCTCGTTCAAGTGCAGAAGCCGAATATCGAGCCATGGCATCTACAACTAGTGAGATAATCTGGCTTCGAGCTCTCTTACATGATTTGGGTTTTGAATCTCCTCAACCAATCGAGTTGTTCTGTGACAATCAAGCAGCGATTCACATTGCGTCTAATCCAGTGTTTCACGAAAGAACAAAACACATAGAAGTTGATTGCCATTTTGTGAGGGAGAAGGTACAAGCTAATATAATTAGCATGCCATATGTTCGTAGTGCCGATCAGTTAGCCGACATATTTACTAAAGGATTGCCATCAGTGAAATTTCATGAGATCTTGTCCAAGTTGGGCTCGATTGATATCTTCGTACCAACTTGAGGGGGAGTGTTGGCGGAGAAGGAGGAAAAATATGTTCATATTTGGTAACAAATTATTTGGTGATTATGTTGCCTATTATGTGAAGATTGGATGCTTATCTTGCTGCTTAAGCCGTGGGATTTATTCCCTTGATTGCTCTCATGTAATTGTATTTATATTGAGGATGCTCTGTTATAGCAACCCATGAATAAGAATTCTCCTACCTTCTCCCGTGGATGTAAGTCACAATCTGTGGCTGAACCACGTAAATTACTTCTTCTTTTTCCGTTTCTTCAGGTAGAAAAGAGAAAAATTGAACATAGGAGGAATACACAAGGATCATAGCCAATGCAAAACAAAATTCTCTGTAAGAAAAAGCTGAAAGGACCGTCTATAATCCTTCTGAATGCAGAGGGTATACAAAAGTATGAACAAGGCAACTGTACGTTACAGAAACACCAAAGAATACAACTACCAAGGTATTGCACACCAGGGGTACAGTGTAAAAATTTCCGGAGCCAAATGATAACAGCGTCATAAATCATGTTGAGGTTGTTATTTACGTTCATCGGAGCAGCGCTCCAGGAGGCCACAACAATATGTGCAAGGCTTGAGAGTACATAGGGTGTCGTTTTTTTGATGAATTCCCATGTTATGTGCCGGTGAGGTTCAGCAGCGAGACGAGAAAGACAAACTCATGTGTCACTCGGCCCTTGGTCCTTGCATGTATTGATGACAAAATGTTCGGGGTATTTCCTTAACAGCATAAGCAGTCCATACCATGGTTTTCCGTTTGATTGAGGACCAGGATAGTCCTCGGATGTGAGATATCTCCTTAAGTTGAAATGTTTATCTAGCTTGTACGGCCCGCTTAGGAGTATAATTGAAGAAGTGTCTCCCATAATTTGCAGATAAAAATTTAACTCATTCTGAAATTCTGTCTAGAAAAGTTTATAACACGTTAACTAGTAGTTTCTAACTTATTATGGAGGAATACACAATGTCTTCATTACAAGGGACAAAACCACATCACACGCCTTTACCAACGAACAGCAGGAATTTGGGCTCAAACCCATGACTGCCTTTGAAATCTGCAAATCCCCGAATGACAAATTGACCCACGAAAGCCGGTTTCTTGAAGCCCGGCCACTTTGACTCAATTGAATTCCCAGGATGCCCCAAATATGAGCTAAAAACGAGATATCAACAAGCAAATTCCCAGGAGGCCCCAAATATGATCATGTTAATTGGTTCGACCCAAAATGTTGGGATTTTTTGAACTAGCTAGAATCGATTGAAATTGAAGGGGTCATCAACAACCAATTGATATCAACAAATATATAGATGAGAGAGAGAGAGAGAGAGTGTGTGTGTGAGACCTTGGCGGTGGATTTGACGTTGCTGGTGTGTCGGTTTTCGCAACGGGTTGGTTGCCGGTGGTGCTCATGGTTGCCGGAGTGGAGGTGACGCTGGTGGCCACCGGTGGTAGTGGTGAGGCTGCTGGTTGACATTGGTGGAGGTGAGGTTGGTGGCTAGGCTCCTCCTCCTCTCTTCTATCTCTCTGGTCACCGCTTTTCGATTCAATGGCTGTAGTGTTACTCATGAATGATCACCTCAAATCACCCATAGCTTCCAGGCGCACAAATTTAGTGTTGTACCACATCACCAAGCTGTTTCAAAGACCCAGTAGAAATTAAAATGCTGCTACGATCACGAAGCAGTTGCAATGACCAAGCACAAAATGCTGCTACGATTATGGCAGTTTCACCTCTTCGCCCTATGCTATCCTAGGGGACTTGGGAGAGGAAGATGGGGTTTACGAGGATCGAACCCTGCCCATGTATATAAGAGTATGTAAAGAAGGCCAACTGCACTTTACTCCACTTGCGTAGGAGAGAAGAAAAAAAAGGGGAGAGATAGAGAGATTGACGTGGGGGAGGGGAAGTGAGAAAGAGCGGAGAGCATGGGGAGGGGAAATTATTGGCTGTTCTCAAGACATTCCCAAGAAATTATTGAGTGGTTTTATTTAATTTATTTTTGTACAATTGTGAATAAATTTGAATTATTTGAACGTACAGCTTAAAATTTTAATTCATCAAAGGAGATTCAAGTCTTCACTGCAAAACGAGAAAAATGGTTTGGTTTCAACTTGCATGGTTCAACAGATCTATTCTGAAAAACATGCTTAGCATTACCCATTCGATGCATGCATGGAAATGGGAAAGAAAAAAAAAATCAAAGTGAACCTTTTTTCTTATTGTCTCGTGGATCGAATGGGTACAATGCTAGTATTTTAAACACATATGTATATATATAGAATTGTTTCATACATTTGGATTCGGATGAGAGGTGGAATTCATATGTATTGATATGAATCCAAACATATATGTGTATGAACATATGTGTTTTAAGTATTTCTTAAAGGAGCATTAGCTTTGGAATTCATATCTATTGGTACATACACACACACATATATATATATACACACACACAGAAATTTTCAGGTAAGGACCTTAAAATGAAGACTTTATATGCGGACCTCTCATTTCTCACCTTTTCCGATCGGATTTCATTGATTCGAGCCGCTCAATGTATTCAAAACGTGATTTGAAGGGTACCCGTAAGAAATCGGCAAAAAAATGACCGGAAATGGCTTGATTTGAGCAGTTTTTATTTGAACCGTTACATAAAAAATAAACAAAAACTGCTCGGATGAAGCCATTCTCGGTCTTTTTTTTTGGCTGATTTCTTGAGGGTATCCTTAAAATCACGTTCTGAACACATTGAGCGGCTTGGATTATCGAAATTCGATTGGGAAAGGGAGGTCCGCATTTTATTAAAATAAGGTAGTCCTTATAAGAAGAGGATTCATATATGTATGTATGTATGTATGTATGTATGTATGTATGTACATATATTATCTTTGCCGATTAAAAAAAAAAAAAAAAGATTGTCAACTTAATTTGTTAACTTTGACAACATAATTAGGTATCGCCTTGTGGTAGACAAGTAGGACAAAATAGCTTATCTCTTTTTTTCCGACGCGGTCATCGAGCCGAACCAACTCTGGAAACGATTTTTGAGAAGCCAGATGCCATACAAGAGCGGCTACTCTGCTCGAGCCTCGATAGGGCAGTAGAAACCTATGGATGACTGATCCCTATTGAACCTCTATGACTAATCCACCACGAATTTTAAACCTCTATGCACCGAAATAGCAGTAACAAAATCTGCAGCCCTCCTCGGTCAGGAGAGATATGACGCCGGTCGCCGTATTGTCCACCTTTTCTACTGAGGGGAAAAAAACAAAAGAAGGAAAAACTTCATAATTGGGTGATGTTAAGTAGAAGGGAAAAATTCAAAATACCCCCCAACCTATACACCCAAATTCAATTAGACTCCCAACCTTTTAAAAACTTCAATTTTACTCCCAACGTTATATTCCGTTATCAAAATGCCCCCTTCCGTCCAAATTATTAACGGATTCCGTTAAAGGCTCCGTTAAATAGTATTTTGATCGAATTTCGATGATCCGAGCCGCTCAATGTGTTCAAAACGTGATTTTAAGGGTACTCGTGAGATATCAGCAAAAAAAATGATCGGGAAGGGCTTCATCTGAATAGTTTTTTATTGAACCATTCAATAAAAAACTGTTCAGATGAAGCCTTTCCGATCATTTTTTTTTTTTGATTTCTCGCGAGTACCCTTAAAATCACATTCTAATCACATTGAGCGGCTCGGATCATCGAAATTCGATCGGAAAAGGGGAGGTACAAACCGAAGCAAAATTCGGACGTCCGTACTTGAATAAAATCGGGATCGATCCACATCTCCCCTTTTCCAATCGAATTTTGATGATCCGAGCCGCTCAATGTGTTTAAAACGCAATTTTAAGGGTACCTTCAAGAAATCAACAAAAAAAATGACCGGGAAGGGCTTCATCTGAACAATTTTTTATTGAATAGTTCAATAAAAAACTGTTCAGATGAAGCCCTTCCCGGTCATTTTTTTTGTTGATTTCTTGCAAGTATCCTTAAAATCACGTTTTAAACACATTGAGCGGCTCGGATCATCGAAATTCGATCAAAATACTATTTAACTGAGCCTTTAACGGAATCCGTTAGTAATTTGGACGGAAGGGGCCATTTTGATAACGGAATATAACGTTGGGAGTAAAATTGAAGTTTTTAAAAGGTTGGGAGTCTAATTGAATTTGGGTGTATAGGTTGGGGGGTATTTTGAATTTTTCCCTAAGTAGAATATATAATATATAGCATAATTAGTCGTAATTAGCTAATCAAGACCATTCGGATAAGTGATCACCATTTATGTATTTGTTTGATCGGCAATAAGTGATCACCATTATTCTCATAGAGACTAGCATGCATTCAAAGCTCGCTTGATGCTTCTAGTTTTTCATAATATGAGATAATTAATTTGGTTTGGTTTTCATATCTTCTCATAGTGCATATAAAATTATAAGACTGGTTAAATAGAAAAGCAACCCAAAAAAATCACAGTAAACTTCTTTTTTTTTGAACGGCAAAGAAAAATACAGTAATTAGCCCGAGTTAGAAACTGAATTAACTCGGAATTAACGAGCTTGATTAGTATTTGAGAACTCGCTCTCGGTTCAAGTACTGCTACACAAACCTCTACAAATTACAAAAGCCGAATCCATGCATGCATACAAGCCGAGTTACGGCTTGACTCAAGCTCAGCTCGATCATTAAATGAGGCAAAAATTCTACTTGACTAGAGTCGAGGTTGAGCTACTCACGAATAACTTGGTTCGTTTCCTGCCAGAGCCAACTTCGATTATACTCCCGAAGAATATTTATTTTATTTTAAAAAACAATTATAAGCAACTTCTTTTTTGTTATGGTAACCAAATGTTCGAGTCAATTTACGTGCACTTCGACTAATTTCGGAGTTCTGAAGTTAACGACCAGGCAAATCTCCAGTGGCTCCAAGGTTTAAAATGTTTGATCTCGTGAAATTCAAACTTGCGATATCTTAAGCGGCAAGCCCTTCAATTGCTCTCTTTTTTTTCTTTTTCTTTATCATTTCTCTGAAAAACGAAGATTTTATAAACTTGAAAGGGGTATATCGAGAGAAACCCACTAATAGATGATACAAAAAAACAGAAAAGCAAACAAGAAAACAAAAGACCGTCAAACACAGAGTTGGACAGCCACCACACCTCACAAACCCAGCTAAACCCTTACATTCCCTTCAGTTGCTTTCTAATATCCATTTGGCCAAACTCCGAGGATTACTTAGCAACTTTCTATTACTACAACTCTTCAAAAAACCGCGCCTGACACTGATGATTCCAACTTCCAAGTTGATATGAGAAGAATAGAGAGAAGCATATATAAACCCCCCACAAAACAGTATCAATGGCAGGATCTCCATGGCAGATAGGAAGTACATATAATACATAATTAAGTTCAATAGATAGTATATACATTGCCAGTGCTGGGAAAAGTACAATTCAAGGAATAGCTTAATACTAATACTTCAGTTTCATATCGTTTGCCGGACAAACGCAATCCCTAGAGCATTTTCACATCACTAATGGTGGTGGTTAAGCTTATTATACTAGGATAATGGGTTTTGCAGCACTAATTAAATATGGAGTACATAAATCAAGAAAACTATGCAATGCATTCCTGCACTTAGGAAGGACCCATTGAATATGGGATGAAACCCAATATAATGGCCGACCTGTTTCAAACCTGATAGACAGGGGTGCCCTTAACACTTGCTAGAGAGTGTTGTTGTACTCTTTAATACTCCAGTAATAATGATAATTTTATTAATGAAATGAGATTTTGTCATGCTAGGATCCTCATTTAGGAATCTTTGATGTCATTAATTGAAGAAGATTAGATAACAGATAAGGATGGAATGAAAGAAAGAAAGCATTCAATTTGATCAACTACTTTGATCTTAGCTTTTATTTATTTAAACCAACAAGTTAAAGCATGGAACTGCCAGATCCTTGTTGATCTTATTGGACTATAACTGGAATAATTAAATAGATTGCACAATCTTGATTATAGCCAAAATATCATGAAGACCATACAGGTCTACAACATGAAATGTACATTCCAGATTTGGTGGCCTAAGGTGTCCCAAATAGGATTTAAGAATCATATTGCTAGGAACATGCACTTGTGTTCAACGTGTTTGCGTCTTTAGACTTTTCCTTTGAGAATGGCCGGAAGCAGACCATGTTTTCTGTAAAAGAAAGTTCAGATTTTAGAGAACCAGTAAAGGTTTTTTGCATTAATTGTCTCGTAGTATAATCCAACCAAAATTTCTTGTTGAAATTTAAAGCCGTCACTACAATCTTCTAGTATATCCTATAGAGGGGTAGTAAAGTACATGAAACTCGGTCCATGAAAGAAACTACTCAGGAAAGTAAATGAATGGTTTGTGTTAACGATAAAGTCTTATGAGAACATTTTTTAGGATTTTTGCTTGTAAAGCAGGAGTAGTTTTTAGTAATTGTCAAAAAAAAAAATATTCAACAAATTTGGAATTTTTCAAGATTCTCTAAAGCTGAAAAATAATTTAAAATTTAATTTTCAACAGGTAGAGTCTGAGATGCTTTTGAGACCATATTTCAGATTTCAAGTAATTAATATGAAAGATGATTTTCAGCTCTCTGCAGAACCAGTTTTTCGTGCAACTTAATCATGATTTATCAAAATTCCATTCATGCTCATTGTTTATAGTAAATCAGTTTATCCACCATTGTTAGTATAATTCAATTTTACCTGTTTTCATATGTATCTATAGGATTGGGCCAGGCCCATGGGGTTTAGGGCTTATTGTTTGGGGTCTGGCCCTTAAGGTGTGTTTCGGTTAAGTCCCAACTATTTTTTCTTTTTTCATTTAATCTTTGGTTGAATTCTCCTTCTCCTTTCTCCTACTTGATGTACCATTTGTTGAGTTTTTAATAAAAAAAAATTCCTAACAAAAAATGAAGGGGGGAATGATTTTTACACTCCCCAAATTGTTAACTGCACCCCCAAGGGGAGTGCAAAAAATCAATATGCTTTGATTTTCACAGTTACTCCCTCCGTTCCAAATTAAGAGTTCATTATTTCATTTTGGATTGTTCCAAAATGATGGTCCTTTTTCAAAAATGGAAGGAAAATTTTGGTGATTTTCCATAAGTGTCTCTCATATAAAGTGGGTAGAATATAGGGGTAATGGTGAAAATAATAGGCATTGTCAATGTAATCATTGTATATCTCCTTAAATAGTTGGAATCTCCAAAAGGACTCTCAATTTGAAACGGATGAAGTAACAATTTAGAAAGTGCAAAAATCAGTATCCATTGCAAAAACCCCTGTTCTGATCTCTTTATCTCCATAGGAGAAATCCCTGACGAAATTCCTACGTATCTAAGTGTGTGGGAAAATTGTGGTTTGAAATTTAAATAATTACACCCATCCAACTGGGGTTTTTTTTTTTTTTTTTTTTCTTTCCCTTTTATAGAAGAGGGAACCATTCAATGGTTTGATGAGCAAACATCTGATGGTTAATCGAAATCTATGGATGAACTCTCTCTATTGCTGTTGTGTGGTGGTCCATTTGGAGATCCAGAAATGAGGTGGTGTTTTCTAACTACCCTCCAAACCCAGCGAACAATTGGAAGTTTGCTTTTTCTGGTAATGGGGATTTTATTGCTGTGATATTTTCTGATTCTAGAAGTCCAACTGCTGAATCTAATGAGTGTAATGTCCAGAAATGCCGACGTCCTCCTATTGGGTCAAAGCTTGCGGCTTTTGGAGTTCTTGTTCGAGATTCAACGGGTTCGATCATTGAAGTCAACCATGGAAGGGTCAATGTTCTTTCGGCTTTGGTGGCGGAGGCACGGGCGATTAGAGTGGCAGTTTCCATGGCCTAAGCGTGGAAACTCAACGATGTCATCATTGAATCAGACTGTCAAGCTCTCATTCACAAGGGAAGTAATTGCACTAAGGAAAAACTTGTATTCAGTTACGTCATTGATGATGAAAAGCTTCCCCTTGTACGCCTATAAATAGGGGTTACCACCACCCGTTGTAAGGCAGACCTGAAGCAATAAAAATCAGTGTTTATTATCTATAAAAAATTGATGGGAGATCCACTATAGCATGTTTGTAACCTATTAAGTCCACTTCTAAATTTCATAACCCATCTAGTCCACTAATATAGTTATATAACCTAATAACTCCAATTTACTTAAAAAGAGATATTTTTCAAGACCAAAAAACCCTCCTATATAGTATATAGAGAGAGAAATCCTAGATCACAAAACAGATCTGGGCCTCCCCTCTTCCCCCCTCTTTCTCTCCTCCCCTCCCCTGATGAACCGTCCGCCGGGGAAAAGAATAACGACGAGCCTTCTTTTGTAACACACAATTCCTTGTCCATTATCCACACCATTCCCAAATTGGGTTCTCGTTTCTCTCTTTCAATCCCTTCGGTTCATATATTCATATACACAACACGTAAAATACATCTCTTGATCCTAAAGAATGGCGACTGCGGTTGGGTTTGTTAGCGGCGGCGCTTATGGGTTCTCTTGGATTCGATCGAAGAACAAAGCGGTGAGGGTTAGTGACATGGTTTGCCGGGTTTCTTGAGTTTCTTCTTCTACCACGACGAGAGACCCATACAAGACCCTCATGGTTAACCCTGGGGCTTCGAAATCTGAGGTTAAGAAGGCTTTCAGACGGCTTGCTCTTAGAGGGTATTTTCTCTTTCTTTTGTTGTTCCTTATTGGAGGATTATTATTTTTTATTGGTGATATTATAAGAAGGTTGATCCACTCTTTTGTTTGTCTCGTGTCCGGTTATCATTGGAGGTTTTTGAATAAATACATAAGGTTATATGTGAGTTTTTCCTAGGGTTAGAGATCTAAAGTTTTTTGAATAAATATATAAGGTTATATTTGTGCTTTTCATCAATTACTTATTAATTTGGTCCGCGCAGCGGCCTCTCCAACTTGCTTCTCATATATTTGGAGTTTTTTAAATAAATATATAAGGTTATATGTGTATTTTTTCTCAGGCTAGACATATAAGGTTGGAACAAGTTGTGTTTTTTGAAAAATTATATAAGGTTATATGTGTGTTTTTCATGTCACACAAAAACATTCATACTAACAAACGTGAAGGAATCCTCTAGGATACTAACAAAAGAAAAAGGGTTTCCCCTGATAAAAAGTTGAGATTTCTGGTATGAATGAAGCCTTACAGAGTCGAATTTCATTCCCCCGTTGCATGTTAATTAAGATTTATATTATGTATCTTTCTCATTGTTTGCACATCTATATTATGATAAAATTTTCAAACAGTTAACTTTCATATTAGATTTGGTTTTCTATGTACATTGCTCTGCATACATACTTATTTTTTAACGTTCTTCCTCGGCAAACAAATGAGAGTTACTAAAGATACAAATACAAGAGTTATATTTTTTTGTGTTTTTATTGTTATTTAATATCATTTTTTTAAAACATTCTTAGTTAGAGAGATATATAATAATATATAACGTTATATTGTTATATATAACATTCTAAATTAGAAACATTCCATGTTATTTAATAAAGAGAACATATAACATTATATATGACCTTTTGTACCGTACGTGTAACATTATATATATGGTTATAACGTTATATATGAGCTTGTATTGACATAAAAAAAAATATTTCAATTTGCACAGAGAATATATAAAGTTGTATATGGGATTTTGTCCTGTAAAACTCAAAAAAAAAAGAGGAACTAATAACGTTATATGTTCTCTTATTAAATAGGTCCACGCAGCGGCCTCTCAAAAGCACATATGGATATATCCATATATTATCAGAAGCAAGCCGAAGAGACCGCTGCGCGGACCAATTCAATAAGTGATGGACAATGGAACATATAACATTATATATGAACTTCTGTCATGTATAATACGTGTTTTTCTTAGAGTTAAACATATAATATTATATTTCATTTTTTAGATATATTAATGTTGTTTTGAATATTTATATGTAGATATAGAGGTTATGGGAATGCTATTCGGAGGCAGAAAATCACAAATTTTGAAGGATTCGATGAAGGTTTTGATGAAGAAGCGGTAAAAAAAATGAAGCTCGACCCCCCGTAGCCTCATCAACATTCAACTTGGGATTAAAGGCGCGATTGAAAACAAGGATAATGATGGCATGATATGTGAACATATAATGTTATTTTTTGAGATATATAATATTGTTGGAAAGATATAATGTTGTTTTGAGAACATATAATTTTATGTCATGTTTTGTGAGACTTAGAGCTACAGAGGCTCAGATATAATGTTATATATTCTGTTTTTTGTGAGATTTAGAACTATAAAAGCTCACATATAATGTTGTATGTTCTGTTCTATTTTTTTGTGAGATTCAGAGTTGCAGAAGCTCATATATAATGTCATATATTCTTTTCTTTTTTTTGCGATATTTAGATATTCAAAAACTCACATATAATGTTATATGTTTTGTATGGACTAGCATATAACGTTAAAAGACTAAGAACAAGAAAAACCAAAAAAGAAATGTTGCATGTTAGAAAATTTTTGCCACACATATAATGTTATATGTTAGAAAAATTTTATCACTCATAAACATTAAAAACTCAATACAAGAAAAATAGGAAAAACAAAGAGATAAATTTGTCACATATATAATGTTAAATGTTAAGTGTAGCAGGTTCAATAAAAAAAATCAAGAAAAATGAAAAAATACGTTTTTTGTTACACATATAACGTTATATGTAGCGTGATGGCAGCGGCGACGGTGGTGGTGGCGGCGGCCGTGGTGGCAGCGGCAGCAGTGGTGGCGGCGGTGGCTGCTTGATTGCAACAAAAATAAAAAAAAATAGAAAATATATATTTTCGTGTTAGTCAAACAAGGCCCTTGTTTCTTAGGTGGGGTATTTTTGTCATTAAAATTATTAGTGAACTTAGTGGGTTATGAAACTTAGAAGTGGACTAGATGGGTTTAGAAAGTACTATAGTGGACTTATGAAAAATTCTCCCTATTATCTATTCCAGTCTCTTGCTCTTTCCTTGTGTGTTCTTTTCGATCCTTACCTACTTTGTGTTTGTACCCACTTAGTAGGTAAGGATCGAAAAGAACACACAAGGAAAGAGCAAGAGACTGGAATAGATAATAAACACTGATTTTTATTGCTTCAGGTCTGCCTTACAACGGGTGGTGGTAACCCCTATTTATAGGCGTACAAGGGGAAGCTTTTCATCATCAGTGACGTAACTGAATACAAGTTTTTTCTTAGTGCAATTACTTCCCTTGTGACTTTACTAGTAACTACTAACTGACTAACTTTACTACCTTTACTATTATACACGAAGACTTTTACAACCTTTTCTGGTAACTACAGTACAAACATATAATTTCATCCTCTCCAGAAGAGAGGATAACTACTACACTTTATATTACATCACAAAAGAGACAGCTGGCCTGAAAAGTTATTCAGGTTTATCCGATCCACTGCTTCCAGAAGAGTCCGCTGTCAAGTAATACTGCTCCAAGAGATAGCGAATATTTTGGCGCCATTCTTCCGGATAAGTATCATTGAATTTCCAGTTTGCAGACTCATAATGGAGGAGAGATGAGGGAACATCTGCAGGTGTCAAGCCCTTGAGTGAACACATCGTTTGAGTCATGACCAGATAATTTCCATTGTGGATCTCGATGCTTGGGGCCTCTTGATATGCTGAAAGGAATATAGTGTGATACTCCTTTCGCCAAGTGAGAGAACCATCTGGATTAGGAAGACACTTGTTGTTGCGATTTGTCTAAAAAGCAAATTGGAGGTCTTCGTTTGGACCAATGGGAATTTGCCTGATCTGCTGTTGCCAGTATGGTATGTTGCCAAAAAGTAAGAGAAATTACAAAAAGAAATCTTCTAGGGGTTGGACTAGATTGAATGCTGCACGGGCAAGATATACTAAAGCTGCTGATTTATTGAAACTGATACTTATAGTATACACATCAACTAAATACCACAAGAGAAGGTAGGCTTCTAGTTTGAAATAAAAGACATTATGGTAAGACACTTCAAACTGGGTGAGAAATGGATAAACAGGATGGAAGGGTAGACCTTTTAAAGAACCTTCATCAAGACCATATTTGAAAATACAGAGATGTTGAAGGTTTTGACCCATTTGGACAAACCTGAAAAGAATGATTAATTCAACAAGATGACACTGGAGGTGGATAGGAAGATTAACTGGATGGAAACAAGAAATCATGGGAAAGCAACCAGGGACAAAAGAATAGGGTTTTGGTTTTGAAAACTGGTTGATTTCTTTTTTGAGCCTTGATAGAAAATCAGGAAGGATATTTGTTTTTCCTTTTATGTGGACAACATCAAAACTCCAATTGGAAAACCAATTTGCCCATCTGAGTAACTGAGCCTTTGGAAGGTGTTTCTGTTTGAACTTGAGCATGCTAGGGAAACTCATCATATCAGTCTCAATTAAGAAATGATGACCGATTAGATGAAATTCAAA
The DNA here is from genome assembly GCA_014282245.1 of Rhododendron simsii. Lineage (NCBI taxonomy): Eukaryota > Viridiplantae > Streptophyta > Magnoliopsida > Ericales > Ericaceae > Rhododendron > Rhododendron simsii. The sequence goes on along the minus strand of CM024955.1, from coordinate 29,200,273 downwards.
CTTTTCAATACTCCTTTTGATTGCCAGAATTTCTTTGTAAGTAGAGTGGTAATGGAGTTCTGCGGGGGAGAATGCACCACTCTTGTATCCACAAATTCTGCGCTTTTGTTCTGAATTTTCTTCCAAAAGGACTGCCAGAGGCATCTGTCTGAAGGATTCTTTTTCCATCTGAGGGTATGGTTAATGGAGGAAGGGTTTTGGATATGGCTTTGAGATTAGTGACAGCTTTGGTACAATGGACTGACCAAAGAGGAGGAGTTTTCTTTAGTAGAACTCAGAGAGGAGTACGGTATTGGGCAAGGTTGGGAATGAAATCAGCCATATAGTTAACAATTCCAAGAAACTGTTGAACTTGTTTGACTGTGAAATTTTCATCTGGAAAATGGTCAAGTTGGGAGGCTATATGAGGCTGAAGGGTATATTGACCTTTAGAGATATGCATCCCTAAAAAATCAATTTCTGGTTGAGCAAGAAGCATCTTTTTCTCTTAGAGCATAATACCATGGGTTTGGAATAGGGAGTGAAAAGATTGTAGTAAAATAGCATGAGACTCAATGTCTGGGAAGAAAAGGAGGATGTCATCAATATATACAAGGGCTGAGGACAGAATAGGAGTAAATATCCGAATCATGGCCTTTTTAAACAAGGATGGAGCTATTTTTAATCCAAAAGGCATGACTGACCATTGGAAGTGGTGATCTGGAATGCAAAAACCAATTTTGGGGCGATCATCTGGATGGATGCCTAGTTGCCAGAAACCTGCTTTCAAGTCAAACTTTTAGAAAATTTAAATTTTAGGTAAGTTTGCAAAAAGAACACTTCTTCGAGGAAGAGGGAATTTGTTGTCCTGTAGAAAATGATTAAGAGGCTGGTAATTGATGATCAGGCAGAGCTTTCCTCTTATCTGTTCTGTTCTTTTGTTAACATAAATGCTTCACAGGCCCACTGAGAGGTTGTGGGCTCAATTAAACCCTCTGACTGAAGTTGTTGGAGTTCTTGAAGAGCAAGCTGGTAGTGTTCCGGGTTCATTCCATGATGGGTAGCTTTGGTGGGGTTGATATCTTCATTTTTCTTAAAGGGAAGAGAAATGAAGAAATCTGAATTTTTTCAAAGTGTGTTGAAGCATTTGGTAAGGAACTGGGAATGAGATTCTGCACAAGAAGTTTTGATTATGGTTTCTTTGATGGTGGAAAAGTTTTCTATGGAAAAGTGATTGGGTTGAGTGGTCCAAGGTAACAGGTAATTTTTATATTTCAACCCTTTTTTGAGCCAGAAGATTTTGCTGAGATTTTGAAGAATATCAAAGCCTAATAATAAATCTTTTCCTGGGAGATCAGAACCATAAACTTGGTGTTTAATGGTATATCCAGGGAAGAGTTGGATGGTGATAGGCTTACTGATAGGGATGGCAAAGTGAACCGAACCGATGGGTACCCGATCGTAACCGAAAATTTTCCCCGAACCATAACCGAAAAATTCCCCGTGGGTATGGGTATGGTTGAAACCTTGGATAACCGAACGGGTATTGGTGCGGGTATGGTTTAGCAGATCCCCGAACCGAAACCATAATACATATATATAGGTTATATATATATACACATATATGTATAAATATATATAATAAACGAGACCAGGGGTTTAAGTGCAGACTTCTAGAAGTTTAGGGACCATACTATTGCATGTGTTAAGATATAAGGACCTAGAGTGTGATAACCCTTTATATATAACGAAATTTAGAATTAGGTAGCAGCAGATATTTGGGTCTCCTTTACCAGTTTTGTCCGCCGACTGCTGCAACGAAAACGCCGACGACAAATCAACTCAAGCAACCTCTCCTCCGGCGATGTACTCTCCTCTCGTTTTAGGTTTAGCTCTCTCTTTCTCTCGATCTGTATCTCTCTCTCTCTCCCTCTCTCTCTCTATGTTCGTCTCTGATTCTCCTCTCTCTGTGGCCGATTGATCTTAGATCTATGTTCAGAAATGGTTTTAGCTTGAATCTGCTTGAGAAATGTGCCCGAAAATGCCTCGATCGATTGTTGTTACCCACTGATTTTGTTACCAAATTCGGTTACCCGTTTGGTTCGGCAATTACCCGAAATCCGTTTGGTTCGGATATGGTTACCCACTTCCCTCCCCGTTCGGTTATTGGGGCGGATTCGGGGTGGGTATTTGTTTCGGGTATCGGGGACGGAAAACCCAATATCCGCCCCGAATTGTCCGAATGCCATCCCTACTTACTAAGCAAGGTAATGACAAATGTTTCTCCATTGGCTGCTGTAAAGGGTTTGAAACAGGACTGTCAGTAGGACCTGGGAAGAATTGCTGGGTTGAGGATGGAGGCTGCTGCACCAGTATCAAAGAAAGCGATAACTGATATGGGTTTCTCATATTTTCCAGGCAAGATGTTGACCTTGGCTAAAGGTTGAACCAGCATGATGTTCGAAAATCCAAAAGTTTGGATTTCATAGGGGAATGAGTCAGGCTCATCGGAAGAATCATCGGATTCTGAGGAAGAGTCATCAAAGGTGAACGCTAGGACTGCTTCATCTGTTTCTTCATCATCAATAGAGAATAAAGATTCAACATCAGCATCTTCAAGATCATCATTGATAAGAGCCAAAGAGTTCATCATTTTGTCTCTTGCTGCTTTATTAGGACATAGTTTTTCCGCATATGTAACAGCGATCAGACTTTCGCTGCCCTCTGAATTTCTTTTTCTTGAAGAATTTCTATTTTTTCCAGCGTGAGGACTTGCCAGATTTAGGAAACTTTGAAAACTTGCCAGGGAATCGGAACTTCCATTTCTGAAAGTGTTTGGTCTTTCGATATGAAGGACGGCAAGTGCACTTCTTGTCTTTGCACTTTATAGATAGGTCTGGACGGTCACATGCTTTGCCAAGAAGTTTTCCCTGTTCTTCCAGAGTTCTGAGGAATTTCTGGTGATTACACAGTTTTTCCAGGACAATCAGAGAGTGCTGGTAAATACCGCCAAGGGATGTTGCATTCAGCGTCAATCCTTTTGTCTGAAGAAGCCTTGTTGTCTCATTTCCCAATGGTTCAAGAAGGGAATTGAGAAAAGCTTGCTTAAGATTGACATCATCCATACCGTTGAGGAGATAAAATCGCTGAGACATGCGATTATAATGGACCTCCAAATCTTTCCTTTTGAATGAACAACACTTCATGCTGAGATATTCTTCTCGAACGAATTCTTTAGTGTTGTCATGGTCTCCAAGGAACTCAGTATGCAGAATTGAGATAAATTGATCAAGCGTTGGAAGTTGCTTAAGTTGCAGCTGTCGGTATTCACCAAGAGCTAAGTACCATTGACGGAGACGGCCAAGGAATTTTGCTGTACACTTAGTAAGAACGATACTGAGTGTAGCATTGGGAGAAAACAAAGCGGCTGTGCACCAAGCGTGAATCTCATAGAGTTTATCCAACCATTTTGATGGGGGAATGGTATCAAAGGAGAAACCTTGGGTATGGATATTGGAATGTGAGAAGGAATCAAAGGTTGGAATTTCTGGAGGTGTTTCAAACTCAAGACCTTCTTCAATTATAGGATCTTCAACATGTTCCTCTGGGTTTTCTGGATTCATCATGAAAACATGAGGAAGTGGCACAGAGTTTGTAGATTCAGAATCTGAATCAAACTCAATGGTTGGTTCAGGAGATGGGGTTTCAGGTATAGTGGCTAAGGTATTTAGGAGAGTGAAAATTGGATTTTTGGAAGGGCTAGAAATTGGTTGGACCATTAACTGTGGTGATTTAGAATTTGGGTCGGATGGTTAAGAAGGAGTGGAGGTCACTGGGACAATGGTAGAAGTAGAAGGTGAAGACAAAACGGGTGAAGGTGAAGGTTGAACAGGTTTTATTTGGGGCTTTGGAAAAGGAAGTTTTGGTGGAGATGGTCTTTTTGGTGGAGGAAGAAAAGCTGATGAGCTGCCAAAGATATTGGACTCACCAAATATTGAGGTAGGGTTTACAGGTAAGGGTTGAGACATTTGAGGATACCCAAACAAACTTTGTTGAGAGGAAGATGAGAACATGTCAAATGAGTTTTTCTGTTGAGAATACTGCTGAGCTTGGAGGGAATGAAGCTGATTCTTAAGATGTTTCATTTCAGCATCTTTTTGGGAAAAAGCTGCTGAAAATACTTGGTTGGCATAGGTCATCTGGAGAAGTTCCTGATGAACAATTTAAATTTTTTGCTGCAAATCTCTAATAAGAAGTTCCAAAGTTAATAACTTTTTATGAACGGCATTCTCCAAATTTTTCTGAGAGTTAGCAATTCTCTGGAGAATTTGGTTTTGAGCTAAAGAATTTACAGATTGCCAATTTATTGCTGCTTCTGCTGCTGACACTACCTTGGTGCTACCATCAGGGAGAATGGTAGAAGGGTCTGGAATTTTATGACGGTGAGTTGTCCTCTCTTGGGAATTATGGAATTCCAAAGGAGGAAAATCTTCTTTAGTCCAAGAGGATGAGGAGGTGAACATGAAACACCCACTGGGTTGACTAGAAGAGCCATCGTCAGATGGAGGTTGAGGAGACGGAAGAGATGTACAAGGTGTGGGAGGTGACGAAGGACATATAGGACATGGGTCATCATCAAAATTGTCTTCATTATCTTCAAAAAGACTTTCTTGGTAACAGTCATCACAGTTACAGACATCAAAATAACAATGACCTGTTTCTGGATTTTTAAAATAGTAGACTGGCTTGCCACTGGGTTTGAAATATTGAATTGGAGGGCCAGGTCGAGAGCCATCAACAAACATGTTAATGCTCGAGGGAAAAATGACAGGATGAGTGGAAGATGAGGCAGAGGTGTCTTTTGGAAAAGAGATTTCCACTGTACCGTCAGGTTTTGGGATGAAAGTGAGATTTGAGGATTGGACAAGAATAGGTTTGTTTTGATTTTTCTCATAAGCTGTAACCCAAGATTCTGGGAGAACCTTGAGAAGTTCAGGACGGGAAATTTGACGTGGGATATGGACACACGAAGCTTGGTGAGGTGCATTTACAGTTAGAAAAAGGGCTTAATCTGTGGAGGAAGGTAAGGACATGTCAAAAGCATGGTTTTGGAGACGGTAGGCCATTTGGAAGTGAAGAGTTACTGCATATGTGGTAGGAATTTGGGAGGCACCACCAATTTGAACTTGGACTTTTAAGGCTAATAGCAGATGAGGATCTGCTAATGGCATGTTGAAATTGGGGTAAAAGGTAAAGATTACAGTTCCAGCATTTAGAGTGGTTTGAACTGTAGCGATACATGCGTTCTGGTACTGCATAAACCTGGTATCTACCAGAGCAAGTCTGGAAGTAACAGGTAAACCTTTTCTACCATGAAAAGTGACGGCCAATCTGATTGCACCAAAGTGGAGATGTGTAAATCCTTGTTGTTGCCAAAGACGAAGCAAATCAACTGAAATTTCCAGAGGTAAGAGTTGTTCGGCTTCTGTAGCTGCAATGAAACACTGGTTAAACTTAGAAGCTTGGACATACTCTTTTACAGAAGTGGGGCGTTTTGTGGAGAAAAGTTGGGTGACAGATTTTTTCACAGAGGTTTGGGGTCTGACAAAAGCATTATAAGGGTTTAGGAAAGGGAGGTCAGTAAGGGAAACCTTACTATCATCAGGTAGGTACTCAAACTCATACAAGTATTCAAGATTAGAAGAGGAAGAGGAAGAAGAAGAATTTCTACTGGCAGACGACATTGATGGAACTAAAGAGGACGTAGCAGAAGAGTAAGTGGTAAACAGACGATTCATACTTCAAGAAAAAGTCTGGGGTTTGAAAAGTCTGGAGTTTTCTTTTCCTTTCTACAACAAAGATTTCCTTTGCAAAATAAAACCTTCAACCAATTTTGATTAATAAAATTTTGTATACTAGGGAAGATAAACCGAGATACACTGTCAACACATGGGCCAAAATCTCAAGGTACTTTTATCCCACTGATACAAAATTCTTTTAACCAAAATAGTTAGTGAAGTTTCTGATGTGGAGGATCTTGAGAAGGCAACCACAGAGCATACGCTTTAATATTTTCTTTTAGAAAAGATTTGAAGTAGTATTGGAAAAGAAATTCCCAGAAAGGAGGTTTAAGCTAGAATGGAAGACATAGCTCTGATACCACTATTACAGACACTAAGTGGGTACAAACACAAAGTAGGTAAGGATCGAAAAGAACACACAAGGAAAGAGCAAGAGACTAGAATAGATAATAAACACTGATTTTTATTACTTCAGGTCTGCCTTACAACGGGTGGTGGTAACCCCTATTTATAGGCGTACAAGCGGAAGCTTTTCATCATCAGTGACGTAACTGAATACAAGTTTTTCCTTAGTGCAATTACTTCCCTTGTGACTTTACTAGTAACTACTTACTGACTAACTTTACTACCTTTACTATTATACACGAAGACTTTTACAAAGTAGGTAAGGATCGAAAAGAACACACAAGGAAAGAGCAAAAGACTGGAATAGATAATAAACACTGATTTTTATTGCTTCAGGTCTGCCTTACAATGGGTGGTGGTAACCCCTATTTATAGGGGTACAAGGGGAAGCTTTTCATCATCAGTGACGTAACTGAATACAAGTTTTTCCTTAGTGCAATTACTTCCATTGTGACTTTACTAGTAACTACTAACTGACTAACTTTACTACCTTTACTATTATACACGAAGACTTTTACAACCTTTTCTGGTAACTACAGTACAAATATATAATTTCATCCTCTCCAGAAAAGAGGATAACTTGCTTACTCAAGAAAATGGCATGGGATTCATGGGAAGCTAAAGTGCAACCCATTATTGAGGATATCAGTGAATATTGTTGCTGCACTTCAACAATTCCTTGGACTTGAGCCAGTTTAAGTGTCCAACTGGGCTTTCCACACAAGTGAAGGGCCTTGAACTGCTTTGTTTCAACACTTCAAGTGCTAACCAAAGCCAGGACACTTTACCTGCGGATTCGGACACAAATCAGACATCTATCATTGCTTCAGTATGCATAGGATGCAACAGTGAAAACCTGTATAATTTGATGTGGATTACACCACCTACAAACTTGTGAAACCCTGTTAAAAACTCAGCAATGTTAGAGGTGTCCGTCTCATGTTTATTTTTTTATTATTTTTAACTCGGTAAAATGCCAAAAAAGAAAACAGTAACAGAAAGAAAAGTTAAATCCATATGCGGATGAGAAACCCCAATTGGGGCTTAAAGGAACTGTGTGAGAAGCCTCTGCAATCCAATTGGCTGCTTCATTTGCCGCTCTTGGGCACCCCACTCAAACAGGCGGGATGTCTATAATCTCATATTCCAAACATCAGACATCACTGCGGCACATTCCCACGGGGGATCATCTTCAGAAAATTACTAAAATGACAGCCTTGTTATCACCTTGAAAATACGCTTGATGAGTTCCTAGGCTTAGCTATAACGCAAGAGTAACAAATGGACAAAGTTTCAGCTTGCTACCTTTCCAATCACTCATAATGACTGCTAGAGAAGTTTGCAAGTCATTCTTCCGCATGGAGGCATCACAACTAATGATTCTGTAAGAACCTTCATTTGGTGGAGACCATATTTGCTCATATGTGGAACTGACGAAGTAATACGATTAGGAAGATTGAGGTCCTTTTTCTAGAGCTGCCAAGAATTCCAACCCAGCTGATGCAGCTTTCTGGACAGCTTGAGTTGCGTTCAATGTGGACAATTGAACATATTGCCATTCCCTGTCCTTCCAAATAAACCAACCACATGTGTCTTTCATCTTGGAACCTTCCATATTTTTGACCGTCCAGTGCCTAACAGATTGCAGCTTTGAGGATTGACGATAAAATTGGGCTCACTCCCAAACCACGCAGCATGAGTCCATTCACACCCAAAAAGCATGTGCTCCACCGTCTCAGAAAAATGGGAATGGGATAAATGCGGCAAAAGTGTTGGAGACAGCATGTTTCCTGTGGTGCAAATTACTATTTGTTGCAAGAAGGTTTTTACGCAAGCTTTCCTCCAGGTGGTATTCCAGACTTGCATCAGAGGGGTACAAGAAGATGAGGCCTTGGGCTTCCCTTTTTCCACTTGTCTTTTTCATAACACGGCACAAATGTCGATCATTCAACTTCCAATGCCAAAAAACACGTTGAGAATCATATGGAGCCACCATGATCCTTCAATGGTCTTTTGGAGTAGGAATCATCTAAAGTTATACCAATACACAGATGATAATCGTAAGAACTTTTGTGACAGAAGAGAGACTCACCACTGTCCAAGTAGCAGGCTTTGTGATACATTTACTTTTTCTCTCTCTCTATCCTGATTCTGCACGTTTTCACCCTTGCTTTCAGGGTTACCTAACATTAGACAACAAAATTTGAACAAACAACTGAAACCCAGTCTTCCAAAGGTGATGTAATTTTGTTAAGCACTGTATTAACAATTCAGAATTGCGTAATCATAGATGTTCTCCATTTTTGGCTAGCAAAAGAAAACCAGGAAAACTGTGTTTGTAATTAATAACTGGGTCACCCTCCCAACTCATGGATTGATCTGAATAGAAACCTGTGGAGGGGCCACCACTTGGTCAAACAGCAAGAGCTAGAGTGCCAAAATTTAGAGCACGAGAACAAGTTTTTGAGCAGCCACTTAGTGCAACTGGGTGAGTATAATGAAAGGAAAGGTCTCTATCAATCCAACTTTCTCAGCATGGTGAAGGTGAACGTACTTCGTTTCCAACTTTCTAAGACAGTGATGCAGATGAAGGTGAACGTACTTCGTTTCCAACTTAGGTTACTCAGCCGATACCTTCATCTGAGACAGTGATGACAGCCAGGGAGAGTAACCTTGTCAACAAGTAAGTTCACCTTCATCTCAGTCAACAGAATTCATTATAACCATTATCATATTAGGATAGTAGTTGTTTTGAATGCAAGGAATTCTTTAAAGGTAAAATCATACACAGCCCTAAGATGTATGATGATAACTCCCAATAAGAGTCTTTACATAAAAGCCATCAGAAACAACAATAAAGCTTCTTTTTCAAAAAAAAATGGTATTGCTTTTGAAGTGCGTCTCAAAGAAAGTTGACATGAAGTCATCAAAAAGTACGGAACTTTCTTGTTGATAGACACACAAATTAGACAGAAGCTGCGTTTAACTTTCTTTCAAGCCAAGTAATCCACCAAAAACTCTCTCAAAACAAGCTTGAGGAAGCTTACACGTGCAGATGGTTTTGGTCTTGAATGCCACAAGCACCATGTGGAGCATCGCTCTCTTTCATCTGCAGATAAAAGTAATTATGAATGACGACCTCCGTTTTTAAGACAGTATCAACTCCAAATGATTGTGCCCTGTCACTCTTTCCAGTGAGAAATAGCTATACCTGTTTTCCGACAACACAAAGATTTAGTCAAACAACTCGGTGGTATCAGATGAAATCTACAATTCTACATATACAGTGCACGATGAATCCCAGCTCGTCCTTAGGCAAATTAACAAATTTCTATGGAAATGAACTCTCAATTACTACCAAAGGAACATAGTTACATGGTTTCCATTTTTTTCCCCTTTTTTTGATGGTCCTACTTGTAGGGCTCCGAGCTAGTTCACACCTATTAGAAACTGGAATTTCCAACTGAAAATTGATGAGATCAGTCACACAAAAATCAAGTGGGCTTGGCTGCTCATCACAGCTTTCCCCAAATATCCATTGTTTTGGAATGACACGTAATGGGCACGTGGTTGTGTGCATGTTTTTTTAGGTGTGGACATTATCCTGACTATTACTACGCGTGACGTTGAGGTCTACTGTAACAGAAGGCACCACGGATTATAGTTCAACAAGGTTGAAGAAGAATTAGAGTGTGTTTACATCAGAAAAGGCATGTCATTGTTCTGACTTTAAAAGCTTCTGATTCAGGATTCGTGAAAAAAGTGGCTGTTGCAAGGGGTTAGGTATACAACCTATGAATTAGCTATATTTTTTAAAACTCGTTAAAGTAGATTGTGACAACCAGGAAGAGGTCCTAGTAGTTTAGTCTCACATCGGCTATATGAAAGGAGTATTCGATATATAATGAAACACGCTACAAAATAGCATGAGCTTAAACTTTTGGGCCACGTGGTAGATCTACTGTAACAAGTTATTAGGCCACCAAGTGCTAGGTTGTTACAAGGACTATCTGTTAAGCCTTATTACTCAACAAGAAACTATTTGCCACATACGAAACACAATAAAAGTTACTGCATAGTAGATCCAATGGAGCAAAGAAATTGTAGTGGCCGAATCCGACAAGCCATTGGGCCTGACAATACAGGGCAGCCCATCCATTAGAGCTTGCTTGGGCCGAATGCACATGGACTGCACGGTTGACCCAGCCATTCCCTGAGGCCCACTTAGCAAATCCAGTCAATGGGAGCCTTGAGGCGTCCCACGCAGGATCATGCCCGACCCGCGAGATAACTCAGCAGCCAGGTGAATTCTACGTGGCGTTTCCAGTGTCATGTTCCGGACACGTGGATGCCAAACGGCATGCATGACGTCACCTACCCCAAAATGGTTACAGGTGACATCACGGGGCTACTTCGGGAGCAAGTACACACTCTATAAAGCCTAAGGGAAAACCCTAAGGAGGTATGCTCTTTTAGATTGTTGTACTTGCCTTTTCTCTCACTCAGAGTCTAACTTAGGCATCGGAGCGCCCTCTGGCTGAATCCAGCCGGACGGCGCCAACCGGTTCCTTGTTTTACAGAGTTGCTTAAGGAAGAGGAAGGCCTACTCGATCAAGATCCTACCCATAAAGTACCGAGCAGATCACCACCTCACAAAAATATGCAGTAGAACCTGTCTGCGTAGCTTGGAAACTAAACATACCGAATTACCCGCTTTTCACATCACTAATAGATGCTCCCAGTTTACTCCACCGAGTGTTCCCTCTTCTAGCTGCTGCCTCCATTATGCACCTGGCACCACACCCAAACTTTCACATTATCAAACCGTTCTCATATTTAAAACTCTGATCAACTTGTAACACAATAATCTCCTCAGTCTATCTTAAGAGAAAAGTATTAGCTCTTATGGGGATTAACATCTATATAGTGTTAGAATACATCATATAGCTTTTAAAGGTGGTAAAGTTTCGAATGTTCTTTTGAATTCTTTAGAAGAAGAAAAGAAAAGCTGATTTACGCTTGCAAGTGTTACTTCAGACCACAAAGTCATACAATATTGAGGATTAATCCCAATCAGCAGATTCAGCACTAATTGCGGCCAAGAACATAGCAAGGTGATACTGAAGAAACTAGACTGGTTTGGTTAAGGTGTCAAGTCACAGGAAGGTGTCAGGTCAAAGTCAGTAGGAATAGGCCAACCCCAATTGATGTGTTTTCGGATTCCTACTTTGAACAGTTATAACACTGAACCGCTTATCATATGAATTAGACTGAACGGAACTTAGACCAAGGATTTAATGAGCACAAAAATTGCAGGTTTATGCTCCTATGAAAACTGAAACCCGTTCACTCTTAAATAAAGGTCTTATCCACTCAGACTAATTCTGCCAATACTATTGTTCATTACGGGGACTCATTTATTACTATGCTTCAGATTGGTTAGCATTTACTCTGATAAGCATGACACGTACACTGGAAACTTAAAAGCAGTCAGAAGTATGGTTATGAAGTGCAGTACAAGAGACGTAAAACTAACCTCCAAGCGAAGTTTCCATAGCATCCGTAACCATGGCGCAAGATATAAACCCATAGTTAATTGGCAGTCGCTACACAACAGAGCACATGAAGCTTCATTCGTCACATAACTCTCCATCATACAAGAAGTTCAGACCTAATGAAACATTTAGAAGCCGAATATTTTCTCTTCCGCTGTCTGTACTCCAACTCTTTCGTCATATAAAGGTAACATATGTTCTTTTGTTTCAAACCTTTTCGTAGCTGGAAGTGCTCGTGGAAAGACACCTAATTTGCATTCATTGTTCCAAGTTTTCAGCACCCTAGCATCAAATTCACTAAAATTGAAAATTAGAGCTTCTGTAGGGATAATAACATTGTAGGTTGCGTGGCATGAGCACATCAGCAATTCCTTGACCAACAGGCTTTCAAAGAATAAGCTCCGAACCAGAAGGAGCTCAAAGCATAAGTTCCCAGAACATCAAAATTACCTTAACACTGAACCAAACCGATAGCCTGACATCAAAACACTTGTGCTATGTTTGCAAGCATACAATATCTGTTTAGAACCTTCAATCAATATTACTTTTTTAGAGCGGGGCAATAGCTTTGAAGTCCTACCAGACTATAGTTTTAGGGGCTGTAACTTGTTACGTTACGTTTCAGATTTCAGAATCAAATATCGGTGTTCACATCCCAGTGGTAAAACCAAATGGCATGTCAATGACCGGCACTACAAATGAACCAAATTGGATTGTATCTGCAAAATCTATTCAATTTTTACAATGTAGCTAACAATAGACTGGCCCAGTAACTCCGCCTTCTCAAGTACAGTGATCATATGAATTTAATGTACACTGCATCGCTGAAACTAGTTGCCACATTTACTTGTGTTCCCACGATAACTGAAACTCATAGAATCAAGCGTCAAAAATGAAATTGGGTCACGGTCTTTGATTTTCATTTCCACAGGGTGCACTACAGAATGATCATCTTGAATTACAGTAGCCGAACTAGTTCAACATCACAGAAAGTAAGAACTTATAGATTATTCTTGAATAAAAGTAGCCAAGCTAAAGTAACATCGGGAAAGGTAGAAGTTGAATCCATTAAATAAGTCAGTCTGGTGTTTCACAACAGATGACCAATCAACAAGGTACAATTAATCACGAAAATTGGGACATCAAAATTTTCACACTCACCGGCCCTTCCTCTGTGATTTGTATGGAAAACGGGAGGGAGTAGAAGGGGAGAACTCAACAGGTAGCCGAGGAGGTTCTAGCTCTCCAGAAAGCATTCCCACCACTTCTTTCATTGAAGGCCGGCGAGCAGGTGATTTCTGAAGGCAGAGAAGCGCAATGGTAATGCACAATAGAGCTTGTTCCCGATCCAAAACCAGAATAGACTTATCAACTAAATCAAGCAGCTTCCCTGCACGTGCAAGCTGCTTAGCCCAAGAAATCAAGTTGGCCCGTTTGAATTCAGACATGGGTGAACCAGTCACCTGAAGCGGCCTTCGCCCAGCAATTAAAACAAGCAATAGAACCCCATAGCTGTAAACATCACACTTTTCTGAAATAGCTCCACCACCACCATACTCAGGGGCTACATAACAAACAGTTCCCCTCATACTCGGTGTGCTGCTAACGCCGCCACTTTTGGGTATATCGCCACCAGCAGATTCATGGCTGTTGTCACCACCACGACCACCTCTCCATAGCTCTCCGCTAAGCCCATCCAACCACCAATCCACGCTATTTCGACTACTGCTCCTGCTACTCCTCCTCTTCTTCTTTCTATCAACGTAGAAATCCACATCCACCGGCCATAAATCATCCCTACTATTACCTTCAAGGGATGATGTCCCTTGCCCTTGTTTATTCTTCTTCTTCTTTTTCTTCCTAGCCAGCTCTTCACAATACTCCCCCTTCCACCACTCCCTCGCGGGCCTCCTCTTCTCTCTCTTCGCAACCTTATCCTCGTCCAAACTTGTCCACCAATCCAACCGTCTCCGATCCTTCTTCCTCTCCGGTTTCTCCGGCTTTACAACCACCGGGCCCGAAGTAGAAGCCCCCCCAACAACCCATTCGCTCTTAGGCCTCTCCTTCTTTATCTCACTCCCAATCCACTCCATCACATAATCCTTCACAACCCCACCAGACTCTCCCCCTTCATTGTCTTGCTTCCACCACCAATCCTTCACTGACCTACTCTTCTTCACCCGTTTCCCCATTCTCCCAGCCTCCCCACCGCCGTCACTAACCATCTCCGTCCCGCTCTCCACGCTCGCCCGATCAAAATTCCCATCCGCCGCCGGGGAAGCCGTCGCACCCGTCCGTGACAAAATCTCCTCCGCTGCAGCTGCCGCCTCCGGCGAGGCTTCTTGACCCACCGTAACAACCCTAACAAAACACTCCTCAGGCGACTGATTAACACAGAAATTAAACTCGTCGATCCCGCTCGTCGTCGTCACACTCTCCGTATCGTTATCCTGACCTAACTCCTCCGTTAATTCAACCTCAACCTTACGATCCTCCTCCGTTTCTTTCAACCTAGCAAGTCCAAAATCACCTATCTTGGCGTTGAAATTTCGATCCAGTAAAACGTTACTCGGCTTCACGTCGCCGTGGATCACGGGCGGGTCACAGCAGTGGTGGAGATACTCTAACCCTTTCGCTACCTCAATCGTGATTTTAAACCGATTTTTCCACTCCTTTAATTCTACGCACTTGCGATAGAGCAAGCACTCTTGGAGGCTGCCGTTGCTCATGAGCTCATAGACGAGCAGCATGACGCGGCGCTTGCGGTCGGAGGAGAAGCCCCTGACGGAGACGACATGGCCGGACTCGATTCGGCCGGCGAAGAGAAGTTCGTTTTGGAATTCGCGCTCGGCCTGGATGGAGCCGGCGTCGATGACCTTGACGGCGATCTCTTCATGGTTGGTGGGGAGGGAGCCGCGGTAGACGGAGCCGAGGCCGCCGCGGCCGATGCGATGGGAGGAGGAGAAGGAGGACGTAGCGCGGCGGAGCGCGGAGTAGGAATAGCGGTGGGGGGGTTTTGAGTCGGACGGTACGGTCCGCTTGCGGGTGAGTTTGCGGAGGAAGATGGTCAGGAGAATGAGGAGGGAGAGGGCGGCGGCGGCAGCGCCGGCGAGCGGCGGGATTAGACTAGGGGCTTGGTGTTGCCGCGGCGGGTCCGGCGGCGAAAGAAGGTGGCGGGAGGGCATGATTACAGGGGAAAGTGAGGGAATCAAAACGACTTTTTTTTTTTGTTTTTATGATCTAGTCCATCTACTACTCCACTAGAACTAATAAGGGATTGAAATCGGAAATTAATGAGATGCCGATGAAGAAGATACTCCTCCGTATGAGGTTTTGACTTACGAGTGTCACTTTAAGCAGATGGCTGACTCGCGGCGGTAGTTGAAGAAGAAGACAGCAGACTTCTGTTCTCTTCTGTTTGCTGTCCTAATTTGCGAATCAATTTTGGTTTCCTTCAATCTTCCGAGTCAAGATGACTGTCTAGTTGTTTTTTTATCCAGAAATGTTAATTGCCAAAAAAATAGGCAAAGAAAAAACCTTTAAGGATTTTTTTTTTCTATTTTTTTTTACCTAGCACTTCTCTTTTTTATTAGTAGCAAGGGGTATTTCAGTTTCTAAAAAAAATTGAATTTTTAGTAAAGAAAGATAATTTTAAGCTCAAAAATTATGTGTTTATGCAAATAATTTTTCTATCAATATGGATCTTGTTTGATAGATCTCATTGAGATTTTTTAAACAGTGCAAAAATAATTAAAAAATTTATTTTTCATTTTTATTATATTTAAACTTGAAATTATCTTCTTTTAAAAAAAATTGAAAAAGAAAGCGGCCTTTGATTTCTTTTTTATTTTTTTTGCTTTTCCTGCTATGGAGGACATTTTCTCTGAACATGAATCTGATCATTTTGTGCATATATAATTTGGAGTTGGGCTGTTGGGTGAACAACACGTTTATGATTGGATTCATTATCCTAAACGGATCCAGATTATTGATTTCACAAGTTTGTAGATTAAATGAGTGGTAGTTTTGTTTACAATCATTTTTCCCTTGGTTTACGATCACTTTTCACACAAGCATTTCTCTCTTACGGCCCGATTAGAAACGGGATGAGTTTTGAAAATATTAATTATGGTGGGGATAAGATTGTAGGGAGAATTAGTTATGGAGGGTAGGCCCACATTATATTGATGTGATTTTTACGAAGAGTGGATAAAAAAGAGTAGTTGATTTGGATAAGATATTAAAAATAAAATAAAATAGTACAGGATTAGGATGAAGGATAAAACGGGAGATAGGCTTTGTTTGAAACTTGAGGATGGAAGTGGAAAATGATGGAAAATAATTAAGAAGAAAACAGAGGGAAAGTTAAAAGAAATTGGAGAAAAAATTGAGTTTGGGTTTGAAATTTTCTCCTTTCATTCCTAAACAACCAAACAAAGGAAGATAAATCTTTAAAAAAATTTCACCTATTTTTCTTCCATCCCCAAGTTCCAAACAAAGTCATAGAGTTATTTTGTAGTTGAAACGTTGGAAGAAGGAGGGCCTTATCCGCCCTTCCTAAAATATGGACACCTCAAAGAAGAGGCCTCGTTGCGCTTTTGCTCCTTAAAAAATAAGTATTTATTTGTAATTTTCAAGCTTAAAAATAGTGGGCTTACTAAAATCAAAAAATAAGCAACATAGATCTTATTTGATAGATCTCGACAAAATCTATCAAACCCTGCAAAAAAAATTTAAAAATTATTTTTCTAAGTACATTATTTTTAAATTTAAAATTAAGTCCTTATTTTTTAAGTATTTATTTGAAAAAGCGGAACGGTGAGTATTTATAAATAATACTAAGGTGTTATTTACTCCCAACAATGACTTGGGATAATTTAATCCATGTGCGTTTTTGCTTTGGTTGTTTTTTTGCCAAACCAAAGCAAAAACATCCAATCAACTCCTCATGCCCTTATTATTTCATCCCCTTCCTTTGACCCTTGGGAGTAGGGCTGTAAATGAGCTGAGCAGCTCGCGAGTTCGGCTCGGTTCGGCTCGGTAAGGGCTCGGTTCGGCTCGGTTCGAAGGCTTATTGAGCGAGCTCGAGCTCGATTTTCCGACTCGTTTATCAAACGAGCCGAGCTCGAACCTAGCAGGGTTCGGCTCGAATAGGTTCGCGAACATGTTCGTCTCGGCTCGAAATATATAGGTTCGGCTCGGCTCGGCTCGAACATGCCTATATATAGGTTCACGAACAGGTTTGTCTTTGCTCGAAATATATAGGTTCGGCTCGGCTCGGCTCGAACATGCCAATATTCGGTTCGATTCGGCTCGTTTAGCCAATTTTAATATTAAGCCGGAAAAGTTGACGAATTCGAGCTCGAATTCGAGCCGAGCCGGCTCGTTTATTTAAAACCGAATACTAACGAGCCGAGCCGAACCTTGTACATGCTTATCGAGCCGAGCTCGAGCCGAACTTTTCCGGCTCGATTCGAACTCGAGCCGAGCTCGAGCCGGACGAATTCTAACCGAGCCGAGCTCGAACCTGCCAATATTCGGTTCGGCTCGGCTCGTTTACACCCCTACTTGGGAGACGGAGTATCAGAGTTGTTGTTGTAGTATTTTAGAAGAGAAAATACGGAATAAACTTATGAGTTTGAACTTTTCGTATTGTTTGACTTCTTCGAATTGTTATTGTGATAGAAATAAAAGAGTAAACAATTTTTAAATCGAACTTGGGGAAAAAAAATTGCTAAGACAAAAATAAAATTATATTTGACATGATATATTTATCTTTGGTGAATTGGTTTCAAATTTGAATTGAAAAGGTAAAAGCTAAATAAAGACCATTTAAATTTTAATAATAAAATCGAATTAATCGAAAAAAAAAATAAACAAAGTCAATAATATACAAGAATTGGACCAGGACCCCGGATCTGGACTTGGACTCCACCTGTCGAAGAATTGATAGAATCAAAATGTCCATCGAAAAGGGTTTGACACTCTGTTCATATTAGTAATCCTACAGCAATATGATGGACTGGGGAGCTGCTGTCCCTTCAAGGGACAACAGCGTACTGTTCCGGTCGAAGGGGGTTCCGCTCCGGTTTTGCTCCGATAATCGAAAACGTTCACTGCGTAGAGCTCGTCAAGTTGAACAAATACACAAAAAATCAGTTTAATCGGATACCATTAAGTGCCTGATCGGAACACATATAACTAGCCAATAATGGATTCTAGTAGATTTGATACAGTGTTTTTGGATCCATTCTTTTCAACACAAAAAGGTTTCAATTAGGCACTTAATGATATCCGATCGAGCTGATTTTTTATATAATTGTTTAACTCGACAAACTCTACGAAATGAACGTTTCTGATCATTGAAACGAGACCGGAGAGGGACCCCCTTAACCAAAACAGCAGGCTGTTGTCCTTTTAAAGGACAGCAGCTCCCCGACTCCCCATATGATGGAGACACGACACTTCAATTTTTATAGGAGTGACTTGTAATTCAAACTTATGATGTTTTATGGACTAAGGTTTTGGAGTGGGTGAGACAACAGCTAGTCGCCCAACAGAACCAGTTTTCACTGCCATCTCAATGGTTCCGGGTTCTTCACTCCTAATCTAAACTCTACTGTATTATAGTAGCGATTTGGATGTGACCGTGAAGCCAGAGAGCAACGGGCGAAATTCCTAACGTCATCGTCGATAGGTAGCGACAAATTTAATGGATCAAACATAACGACTCATCTTTTTAAGTGAAGAAGTAGAAGATAAAAAGGAAGATCACTCACGTTTTATACTTGGCGATTTTTCTATTTTTCGGAAACAGCACATGAAAACGTCACATGACGTAGACTTCTAAAATATCCAAATACTACTAATTTTTTATTCTTGCGTGGGCATATCTTAACTTGGACATAAGTATAACTTAGAATTTAGACTCAGTGAAGTTTTTCTAGTCCAGGTGATGGCTTAATTTACCATGTTGTGATTAATTAGACTCAATGCTTAATACACCTATTGTTGAAACAACAATGAATTCCAAGAAGAAGTAGAATCAGGCCGGTGCAGTACTGTGGCCCCATTGGCGGCTCCATGTGTCAAGGAAGGTGCTTAATTAGTTGTTATAGTTGTTGTTGGTGGAATTTCACCGTTGGTCTTGTGCCTTCCAACTTGGCTAACATACGAATTCATTACATCACTTGAAACACCAAAAGTTTTTACTTGAACTCAATTTTGTAGCGGCTGCACACCGAAGCATGGGTGAGCAGCTGAAAACCCTAGAGAAATTGTCTTTTTTTTAATTACATTTGTAGTAAGTTAATTTCGGGCTTTGTTAATTTGAACATCAATAATTTATTATGAGCACTCATCAATCTAGTTAATTCAGAATTGAACTCTAATAGGCACCGAAAGGGGGTGTTTAATCCTTTTATTTCGCATTTTGCTGGTCAGTTTGCATTGTTATTTGATAAGGTTTTGTTTGTTCTTATGTTAGTAGGCAATCCGGGTGACTGAGATAATCAGTTATGCTCGTGAGACAGACCGCGCTGGTGAGACGGTTAGTGCCATGGAATAGCCCATGCCGGTTGGCGAATTATAAAAAATCTACTTGTCTACTGTCGATAGAGATTGCAAGCCCTAGTAATAATGATTTGCAATTCGAGTGTTAACCAGGTACATGCAATACATGATTTTGCAGTTGGGTGGATTTTAAACCCTAGATCTTTCTTCCATAGTTTCCAAATCTTTTACTAATTAATTGCTTTTTAGATTAATTAGTTACTCAAAACAATCAAACTCTCCTTTTTTCCCTTCAAATTAATCTAGAAATTAGTCGAAATTATAATACTAACTTAGCCTACAAACGTAAACGGTTCGAATCATATTTTTAAACTCGGAAGGAACAAAACTGGAGGACAGGGCACAGCCAAATGTCCTAGATCCCATGACCCACAACTTAACTCAAACCTTCTTCCCACCGCACAACAATAAAGAAGAAAAAAAAGGAGAGGGGAAAAAGAAAGGGTTATACAGGGCGGCTTCATGTTGAAGATTGGACCCAACTCTGTTTAATGGTTCTGCTTCCTTTTTGGGTAAAAATTTCACTGACCTCCCCTGAGGTTTCTGAGATGTCACCGCCCTTCCTTTCTTTTAAAAATATTCTATAGATTTCCCCTTACAGCTAACTTGACTTAAACGGTGTCAAATTTAGGAAGCAAAAGTCTTCAATGCCCTTTCCTTTATTCTACTATTCCTTTCCTTTATTTCTCTCATTCACTTTAACCCTTGTTCATTTCTTCCCCATGTCAGAAGTGGAAGGAATCCAACCATATAATTTTGCGAGAGAAAGAGAATTAAAATAAATCATAAAATCATATTTAGTTTTGTTTTGAAATTGAGTTTTTATATAATACTAAAAAGTTATAAAAGGTTAATTAGGTGGGGGTTTTTTTTTTCTTAATATCTAGTTTAGCCACACTTGAAAAGTACTAAAAGAATGGATAAAATTTAATGAACAATGAAAAAATAGCCATCTCTAACTTGGCATTTTAAATTCTTTTTTCTTTGAATTTTAGTAACTCTTTTCATCTGAGGAGTGATTTTGGCACTTCCCAAATTGATAATTGCACTCCCAAAAGGGAGTGCCAAAATCATGTAGTTATCAATTTGGGGAGTGCCAAAATCAATTTCCTTTTATCTTTAAAAATTCCTTTACTTTTAAGAATGAGATAGACGTACTCAAACAATTTCAAAAACATACTAATTGGAATCTTATAAAATATTTGGAGTTTAAGTATGTTAATATTATGAAAAATTATTGGTAGTTTTTTGGATTTTATTTGATGTTTAAGTACAATTTTTTTTTACAGTTTAGGTAAATCTTTTGACTTTTTTCGATTCATTTTGTGAGAAGAAGAAAAAGATTATGAATCAATTAAATCAAGGGAGTTGCAATTTTTTTCACTTGCTAAAAAAGTAGGTGGACGGTACTCAGTTTAGGTGAGTATGAGCTAATAATTGAGTAAAAGTAAATAAGCTCAAGTCCATATCTTGAATTGAATGCAAATTGGGTGTGCTGAAGTTGTTGAATGTGTTGGGCATAGAGTGCCCCCATAGATTTGGTTACAAAATGTTATTTCTTGCTATCACTTTTAGAAACAGACTTGTGAGTACGATGTCGAATACCATAAAAGACTTAATTAAAACACTCTCTAACACCAATTGATTTTAGGAGAGATTTGGAAAAACGGTCCAACAAATAGTATCAGATCCATAACGTCAATGCCACACCAATTGAGTTCGAGTCGTAGGAGTTTCATCGTGGAGGAGAGATTTTTGGGCCCGGAGTGCCCTAATGGATTTGGTTACACAATATCACTCCATGCTGTTACTTTAAAAACAAACTTGTAGGTGCAATGTCAAGTTACCTAAAGGACTAAACTGAAACTCTCCCTAATACCAATTATTTTTTTTCCTTTAGCTTAGTTATTGTAATTCCTAGTTAAAATGCCGATATATCAATATATTTGTTTTGTTAACGTATATACAGTAGTACTTTAAAAAAAATTATTGACGAAGCCGAGCTAAAACAGGTGGCTCTTTGGATAAGAAAATACGTTGTCTCCGGACATTGGAAACTTTATTCACTAGAGAAAGGCATAGACAATGAAAAAACAAAGTAGCATGAGTATCACTGTAATACAATTTCACAAAGTTTCAAAAAAGGCGTTAGTCTAATACTTTTATGGCAAGTATGGGATACTACATGAAAACTGGGAAGGGAGAAAAGAGAAATGAAAAAAAAAAGTGATCTGATTGTTGGATGTGAGGAATTTTCAGTGCCGAGTAGGTATTGCCGACGTGGCACCTGCTCGGCGCACCCGAGCCATCCGATACATTTTTGGACCGCTCGGATTAAAACACACTCTCTCCTCTCATCCTAACACTTTCTCTCTCCTCTTCCCTCTCCAAATCCGTGTATGGACGGCTCGGATGGCCGAGCAGGCACCACGTGGTATCCGCTCGGCACTGAAAAAAATTTCGTTGGATGTAGGTGGTTTGTTTTCAAGGGTAATCTTGGCACAAAACAAAGAAGCAATGATTATGGTACACTTTTCCGTTAATGAATTAACGTTATGTAGACAGAAGGGGGAGTGTGCACAATAATTCAAAAAGTAAGGGAGGACAGTGAATTTCAGAAACCTCAGGGGAGGTTTCTGCATTTGTCAAAAATCTCAAGGGAGGTCAGTGAAATTTACCCTTCTTCCATCTTACACTGAAATTCAAGTTGATGAAAAGGTCTTTAACAACTTTATAAAAGACGAGAAAAAAGACAGAAGAAATCGAATCATTGACTAATCGGATATCATAAACTGTTTGTCCCTACACATTAAGGCTGGAATCTATACATAATACGGTAGGTATGAATAGGTAGATCATAACTGTACGTTTGTCGCTTCATATCTATATATTTGACCTGAAAATACATAACATAGCGAAAAAGTTTATAAATTATCTGTCATAGATATTGTCTTGCTGTGTGATAAAAAGAATTTGTGATTGATCAAGCCATCTAGGCAAGGTCAAATATCAAAGAATTTTTGATTGATTGAGCCAACAGATCCTGTTCAGAGTATCCACGGTACTATAATCAAAAGTAAAATGTTTTTAAAGTAAACAATATTTGTGCAAAATATGGCTCACAATACTATAATCAAACTTAACAACCTTCTTAGAAATAATCAAATTTTGGGTTTTGGATAACCAAAACTAGCAACCTTTTGACAATAATCAAATTTAATAGACCCTATATATTCTCGATCAAATACATCAATCATTACAAAAAAAAATATTCTATCTCTCTCCCATTTTCCTCTCTCACTTTCTTTTGAACAATATCTTTGAAAATAAAAATTTTAATAATATTTTTATTTATAAAACAGTTTTTAAAAATAGTTTTTTTTTTTTAAAGTTTCAAAAACTATTTTCTATTTCTAGCAAAATAGTTTTTATTAGTTTCAAACCTATTTTTAGGAAAACTATTTTCTACTGTTCACAATTTTTAATTTTTTTTTACTTTGAAAAGATGATGTGCCAAGTTTTGGTTATCCAATTTTGATTATGCCATTGTAGACATCTACATTGCTAATCTTAACAATCTCTTAAATGAATAATCAAAACTGATGTGGCAACTTTTAATTATCAATTTTTGATTATAGCATTGTGGATACTCTCAGTTTGGATATTGAGGAAAGTTTTTAAAAGCAATGAGTGGGAATAGATAGATAGATAGAGAAAAGGGAAAGTCTACAATACACACCCCTTAAAAGGGTGTACCATATGCACCTATTTTAAAGTTTATTCGTAATATTTTAGTATGTTTCGTAACTTTTGTTCTAAAATTCATAACCTTTTAGCCGTATGATTCGTAACATTTTCATTTTGATTCATAACATTTTGGTGTATATCGTAACCTTTATACGATTCGTAACTTTTTAGCAATACGATTCGTAACATTTTCTCCACAATTCATAACATTTTGAAGGGTGCATCTGATACACACCCAAATAAGGGGTGTGTATTGTAGCATTTCCCTAGAGAAAATATGTTGAAAACCGCGCTTAAGAATTTTGAGATCCCAAAATTCCATTGTTTTTCAAAATATTTCATTGGTTGAGGGAATTTGTGTATTCTACTTGGTGAATTTGAACTCAATATTAAAAGTATGATACTAGTCTCCATAAATTACACATTAAATATAAAGTACTTTTTATGTTAGCTGGTCACCTTTCAGAATACACACTACATCATCAGAATCTCTATTATAGCTCTAGTAATTTATTACATTGTGGGCAGGGCCGGCTTATGGCATAGGCGAGGGAAGCAACCGCTTCCGGTCCCCGAATTTTGGTCCAAAATTGAGGCCCCATTGTAATGTAACTTACGTATTAATATTAGAATGTTTCCAAACAAAAACACAAACTAGATACTTGGTTTTGTGGTCGCATAATATTGTCATACTATTGTGGGATCCGGGGGCTCTACTGCGCCCCCATGGGCAGTAGCGCCTGCCCAGTAGTGAACCGGCACCGTTTTGAGTGAAAAGAAAATTTAAACCACCAATTTGCAATCCTATGGAGTAGAAACGTTATTTTGAGAGCTTTAAAGACAAAATTTGATTATGTCTCTTTAGAATAATATGATCAAAATAATAAGATCTTCACACCCGTTCAAACGGATTAAAAATTGGAGCACTTAATTTTTTAACCATATTTTTAATATATAAACGGGCTAAAAAAATTAAGTGCTCAAATTTTTACTCCATTTGAACTTTGAATCAATGCAAAGATTTTGTTATTTTTATCAAAATTGCTGGTCCTCCCACACCTCAAAATGACGCTGTTTTGAGGGAAAACTGCTGAGTTTTTTTTTCTTTTTTTTTTTTCATGCGAACCACAAGAACCCAGCTATAAACAAAAAGAAAAGGCAAGAACTAACAAAAAGATCAAATACTAGGATGTAGGGAACTAACAAAAAGATCAAGTACTAGAAAGTAGGAAGTCCTAGTATTTGATCTTTTTGTTAGTTCTTCTCTTTTCTTTTTGATCAAAATTTGAGCATTTAATTTTTTTTAGACCGTTTATATATTAAAAAATATGGTTAAAAAATTAAGTGCTCCAATTTTTAATCCGTTTGAACAGATGTGAAGATCTTATTATTTTGATCATATTATTCTAAAGAGGCATAATCAAATTTTGTCTTTAAAGTTCTCAAAATAACGTTTCTACTCCATAGGATTGCAAATTGATGGTTTAAATTTTCTTTTCACTCAAAACGGTGCCGGTTCACTACTGGGCAGGCGCTACTGCCCATGAGGGCGCAGTAGAGCCCCCGGATCCGCTATTGTGAGTGTGTGGATCGACTCCCATGCATCTCCATAATTGCTAGCATATTTTTTTTACATTTATATTGTCATAATTATATTCTTTAAGTTTGATTTTTTGTACTTTTATCATTTTTTAAAGAAATCATGAATTTGTAAGGGCTCAATATACAAAATTTGCTTCGGGCCTCCAAAATATATGAGTCAGCACTGATTGTGGGTGGTGGCTTCTCTTTAAACTCCTTCGGATAGCCCCTCCTCCGCTCCGCTAAAACCTGCATCAAGGCATGAGGCAATTGGCCGCCTCTCACCCCTCCGACTAGCAAGTTAGAATACAGGAGAGAGAGGGAGTACTTTAGAGTGACGTGTGTTTACGTACCTTTCCCTAGAGTTTATTCCTCCACTTATATAGGTGAACATACTTGCCCTCTAAGCTAAGAGTGACCATGACACACGGCACATGCACGCCCGTAACATCACACATAATTGCCTCTCTTCTTAGACATTCCAGGTTCCTCTGGAACCAAAGAGAGGAATCTCCGCGCAGCCTTTATATGGGTCAAACCGACCTGATCAAAAAACCCACCCAGCAAGCTTGACCCGAATGCTCGATCGTTGGGCCTGCAAACTGAACCGTAAACCGGTGGGTTGGACCTTCGGTCCAGCCCTCCTCCACTTGGCCGTTCTCTTGCTACATTGGGCTTCAGCCCAGGTAACGCACGCGGGCCAGCCAGGAGAGCCCAAACCCTGGCTCTGCCTGCTTCCCTTCCGTGGGCTAACCTCATGGCCCAATTCAGTTCGGCCCACCACATACATTTTCTTTATTTATTTTTTTATTTTGTTATGGCATCAGCCTCAACGCTATTTTGATCTGTTCGTTGATTTCACTAATGTGGTGGCATGCTTGTTGATTTCATTAATGTGGTGCCATACTTGGGACAAAACCTCCACATGATCATGACAGGAGAAACCCTCATAGAGTATCCGAACATAGGGTCATTTGTTCGTCATTAATACGCACTAATTTTTCCATTAGTAATAAGTGAAAGGCCAAATAAATTATTCATACGTATCGGTAAGTTATACTATTGATATCGGGATCCAAATTACTTATACTCATGTAAGAAAACGCACTATCCCATCTTACAATGGATTCCTAATTTCGTTTGTCAGACGGATAAAGTTTTGGGTGGATAAATAACAAGAGTGATAAGAGGAGGACATCTTATGAGAGGGAATTAGCTTATACTTGGTTTGAGTAGGAGTAGTTGATATGGGTGGATAAGAGTGGATGATATATGAATTTACTTAATTGCCCTCATTAAATAATTACATTGGGAATGCAAAAAAGGTTTGAGGGTCAATTTGGTATTTTTCCACACCCGTATAAGCTTATCCTAGGATGAGGGGTGAAATTAGCTAAGACCCCTCCAAGGGCATAAGCTCTCCCCCTCTTCCTTATCCCCCAAACAAATACCATCCCTTTTATCCCTCTCACTCCCTTATCCCCCTCCCTCTCATATTCCCCTTCTTAACACCCCCAACAACACAGGCCCTTATGGGGTCTAAGGAGCTTCGATTTGCTCAATCGAAACTTTGTCATCGTGATCTATATCGTTTAGTGCATAGAATAGGATGAGTACCTCATTTGTGAAAATTTTAAATTGATCGGCTATTATTAGTCCCTTGATCAAATAATACGAAAATGGATAGTTATTAGTATGATTCCAAAAACACAGTGTGAGACAAATCTACTTTATGTTTCAAAACCAATTTTAAGTACTTATTTTTTAATAAGGTAATTTTAAATTAAAAAATAATGTGTTTAAGCAAATAATTTTTCTAACAATATGGATCTTATTTGATAGATTTAATTGAGATCTTTTGAACTGTGCAAAAAAATTTCAAAAAATTATTTTTCATTTATATTATTTTTAAGTTTGAAAATGTGAAATAAGTATTTATTTTTTAAAAAGATGTTTTGAAACGGGAAACATTAAGATATTAACATCCGGTACGAATGTAGTTTTCAACAACCACTATTGCAATTCCATGAAAACTTCTTATCCTCATTAAATTGGTTACTCAGTTTTTCCTCTATTTTTATGATTTCAATAGATTGGAATACTAAATTTCCTACGAGGGTATAACGTCCATAACCATGAGTTTGAGAGAGAGAGAGAGAGAGAGTAGAACTGTAGAAGCTTTTAGTCATTAGTTTGGCATTTGATTGTTTCAAATTTCAAAAGCAGTTTTGTGAAAGAATTCTACCCAAGTTATAGTCAACTAATAATAAGACGAGACGAATGTTTCCTGGAACACTCCTTTTCAGATAGTTTCTCCAAATCTTAGCAGTCGTAACTGTCATATCACTTGCCAGTAGCACTCTGTAGCAGCTTGGCTTGGGATTTTGCTCAAAAGTCCAAATGGGTTCCACATGCTTCCTCTGCCCGGGAAAACTATCGACGGTGGGCCACTCCGGTTTACTCCATTATCCTAGGCCGGGCGGGTGAAAGCTATCATGTCATGCCCACCTATTTCTTTTGTCTACAAAGTTACAGACTGTATCTTCGAAAGTGTTCACTCCATAGGGAGTCGCAGCTGTTGTGGGGACAGAGCTCCTCCCAAGTTTTTCTATGGCTCCGTCTGGTCCGGTTTTGAATTTTTGTCCTTGTACTAACTTTGCATTCACCAAGCTATGTGGGGCTCGTAACCGCTCATCTAGACATCTATCGGCACTCTCTACCCGAGCCAAGCCCCAACTTGGTTATGGGGCGTCACAAGTCTTCCCCACTTAGGAACATACATCCTCGTGTGTGGGGTCGAGATTTCTCCCACATTTTTGGTTATTGCAGGCTCTGACATCACTGTAACAACTTGCTCCTGCTTTGTACAGTACAATATTTCTGATTATGCTCATATACGTATTGATGTTTGATAAAGCCAATTTTTTTACATATATGATAAACTCGACAAATTCTGCAAAATGAATAATTTCGATCATTATTGTTAATTTAAGAGGGGCACAAAGGCTCAAAATTGAAACGGAATGGGGGAAAATTTGACAGAAGCTCTATCCCTCTCGTGGACCCCCTTTAGATTTTGAAAAGATATATTCATACAAAAAAGATAATATTTTAACCGACCACTGAAAATTTCAAAATGGCATCTGAACTTTACACTAAATGTCACAGAGACACCTGAACTTAAGTTTATTTCAATTAAACATCCGTACCAACAAAATCCTCAAATTTAGACACCTGAACTTAAGTTTATTTCAATTAAACACATGTACTAACAAAATTCCCAAATTTAGACCCCTGCCGTTATACTCCGTCCCAAAAATTGCTAACATGACATCTCCAACCCATTTAAGTTGCCCCATTGCACATATTTTCAAATTTCAACCATAGACCTGAAGTCTTGCCTATGGGCTTCGCCTAGGTGCATTGTCCTCTGTTGGAAATAATTGCAATGGGGCAACTTAAATGGGTTAGAAATGTCATGTCAGCAATTTTTGGGACAGAGTATAACGGCAGTGGTCTAAATTTGGAAATTTTGTTAGTACAAGTGTTTAATTGAAATAAACTTAAATTCAGGTGTCTAAATTTGGAGATTTTGTTAGTACAGATGTTTAATTGAAATAAACTTAAGTTCAAGTGTCTCTGAGACATTTGATGCAACGTTCATGTGCCATTTTGAAATTTTCACGAAGAGTGACTTAATCATGTAACTATGATGTCCAATCAGCTGATCGACCACTTATGCTTGGATAATCTTTTCCGGGGGCTAAGAGATAAAACGTTCGTATCACTAAGTTTTTGGTTAACCCCAAAAGTGGCTTAATGTTCAATCCATTCAATAAACTTATCTGGGAAATAAATAGTAATCTCTTGCAGCTGCACCTAACATATTTATAGGAGGTTAGGCCACGGGGATCTGGCCGATCAACCAATTTTTGGCGCATTCAAAGCCAGAGGGCCACATGTGACACTGTGAAAGCACAATAAACGTTTTTCTATTTATTACCCAATAAGTTATCCATGATAGCACACTATATTTTGTTTTTGTTTCTTGAAATTTTGGATAACCGATAACCAGCTTGTATACACCTCGATTAATTTCAGGACCCTGAAGTTAATGATCAGGCAAAGCTTCCAGTGACATCAAGATTTTGAATGTTTGGCCTATTATAAAATTCGAACTGGCAACTCCGCAAAAATCAAACACTTATTTATTTTCTCATTCTCACTTGGGCAAACCCCTTGGGGTTAATGATAGCACTCTGGTTGTGACGATGCAGGGGGGGAAATTGCTTCAGATTGGAGTAAAGAAAAACAATGAATTTTCCAAAACAATGTTTTTTTTTTTTTTTTTTTGTCTTTTTCATTTAGTTGTATTTTGAATTTCGATACATACACAAATGGAACAACGAAGAAAATTTTACTCATATAACACAACAGGTCAACTAAAAGCAAAATCAGGTGTTTGAGATCTAAATATAGAGGCTATAGAGCATGGATGTATGAGAAGGCAAAACAATATACAAACTCTGATTTCGTGGAAACCGCGAGAGGAGTACCGGTACTGAACGAATAAAATCAGCTTCATCACCAGAACCATCCGTGTCTCGCGTCAACTGCTTTTGCATTTGTTGATACAAGCGGCATCATCCCGAAGAGGGAGATGAGATCATTCAGGCATTTGTTTCTTGTGTTGCTGTGCCTTTTTAAACTGCTTATGCCTGATGATCCAATATCATGCATCTTCCCTGCAAAAGCATTACCAATCTTTATATTACAAAAGCCTACCCCGGCAGGGAAATTGCTAAAATGCATCGGTTTGATTTTGATATAAATTGTGACAGGCACCCGACAACTAACTGATACTGATGAGAGTAGCTTCGGCAAATTTTGTAACAGAAAAGCGGGAAAATATATAGCTGAAATAAAAAGGGGAATTTTGATTGGCATCTTCAAATACTGTTCCATTGAAAGAGGTGAGGCCATACCTTTGACCCAGATTGGAGGGGCATCAGTGATATTTGCAACGAGCAGAGACATAGCAATGTCTTCACAGTTTCTGCCAAAAAGTGGACGCATTAGTTCTTATACCGACCATATTCAATCTCATATAACCCGAAGGTAGTTAATCAACGGATACCTCTCTCTGGTTATGTAATCATGGATCAACGAGGGCATTTCGTGAGTGTACAAGTCCAAGTACGTCCGGTGAAAGAATGCTGCTTTTGTGAGAACCATACTGTAACTGCCCGTCCACCAAACTGACCACCATCCTCCGTATTTATAGTATGCCATGCTACTTTTCTGATTTACAATGGAAAAACGAGGTCAAACAAAATCATTGAAGACGAAGATTAACTTATCGTTGTAGGAAACACACTAAGAGCGTGCATCCCAGACTTCATATCCCGGGAAATTCAGCCAAGTTCTATTAGAATTCCAGGGTCACATATACAGATGCTAAGAGATAGGTGGTGATTATCAGATAACGAGCCTGCTATGAAATGGAAGGGTGACATTCTTAAGTCAAGTTTTTTCCTTTCCTAAATAACAGCCGCCTAGGAGTTTCTCGACACAAGTGTCAATATGCATTATATATTCTATGCTAGCAGGAGGGTTGTTGGCTGATATGATAGCTGGAGTAAACCAACCGATGTAATAGCGGCAGCTGCAGTACACCAAAAGATGAAGTCAGACTGACACTACGATATCACGTTCAATAGCTTCTGCATTTCTATTGTTTTTCCTTGTAATAGGAAAATAATGCCAACGTGAGGTACTGAGGTAGTCCGCAAAGACAATCAAATGATTTCTATCTTATGAGACCTTAAGAAGTGGGCTTGGGTAGACACCTAGTTTCTAAATGCACAAATAAAAAGGTAAAACGAAGCAGGAACGGTAAATCAATTACTGTAGAGCAAAGGCGTGAAATAGGTTTGAGTAGCACAATATTTAGAGCCTTCAGGTAGTGCCGCATCACAGTTTGTTTTCCATGCAAATTACAAGTGCAAAGAGGTGATTGTTTCTGTCAACCGAAAACGAAAAGAAGAAAGAAAGGAAAGAGCTGATTGTTCGTTGAAAGCCATGTGTAGTTCGGGTACCGATTGAAACAGAAGAAGAATTCAAGTGCACAAAGGTTGCTCGGGCATCTCACCGTCAGCTAAGAGCCAAAAATCTCTGGAGAGGACTCGTTTAGGCAAAACAACAGTAGTACCCATCGGATTGCTGATTCTACATATTTCCTTAAAGCTTGACATAAATACGCACATTCAACACATTTCAAGTCGATCAGATACTGCTCATTGGTCATCCCATTAGCGGGAAAAAAAATTAAAAGCATACATAATGAAATAGTTCAAGAGGATCTCCTAGGCTGTTTATCTCGGCAATAACATGAAACGGGTGCCACTTGAAGAGGCCGTTTTGAATCTCAGTAAGTGGTTCAGAGGGATCTAGTCTCATGACAACCAACAGAGAGCTGGTTTCGGTAAGAGCTTATTGTTTAGCCCATTCCTGCATGGACCTAAAGCAACCACATGCCAGAACTAACCAGTCAGCTTCAACAGCTGATATGATTACCCAAAATAAATCTGGAAGAGAATCTCGTTATGAAATAAACCACTAACCTCCTGAGCAAGCCAATGCATGCGAGGAACAAATCCCACCATTGTCTGTGGAGCGCTTTGCCAGACCGCGAAGCCAAAATCTAGGGTATCACATGGGACGATTACATCATCATCCACTGAGAAAATTGCATCTGTTCTGAGATCCTTGATTGGCTTAAATCTATTGTTCAAATTATCCTCCTCATTCAGGTCAAACTTGAAGTCGGGTTTGCGAGCTGTCTCTGACTTTACCAACACAATTTTCTTCAAAAAAGCTTTTAGACTATCCGATGGCGGATCACTTTCACTCCACACGACATGTATGGCATCAGTCCCACTACAGGATGCATAGTGAGCAACAGATTGCTTAAGAACAGAATTCTGTTTCCACGTGTTGATAAGCACGGTGTAGCCACCTCTGAAAAAATATCAGAAGCAATGTAATTCATAATACTACGAAACTAAATCAAAAGCACATTTTAGTAATACTAAACATAAATTTAACTTCAAAACATTATTGAATCTTCTATCGAACGATAAAGTGGCTGAACTTTTTTTTCAGATAATAACGTACATAAGAAATGCATATACATGAATCTAAGAACAAAATAGAAAGGAAAAAAGAAGCAATGAAGTGAGCAACAGCTATAAAGTTCTAGTCTGGGCAAAAATTGTTACAGGGTACTGGCGAAAACAATTTGGGAGCAGGAGAACTCATTCCACATAAATTTTCTCCTGGTTCAGAAATGAAGATAACAATGTGGAGAGAAATAAGAAATGCATTTGTCCAAGTCTGAAGCGATCGAAAATCCAGATAAACTTACAAACAGGGGATCTGTGTATGAAGACAATACCAAGCCACAACACAAAAGGCACAGATAAAGCCTAGAATGATCCTATTTGAGCACATGCACACTATCAAGGTCATGACCACAACATTCCTCGCGAGCGTCAAATATGGATAAGCAGAATGCAGATACGATAAAGAAACTCCAAAGTAAAAAATAATAATTTGTGAAATAGAAAGAGCTAAAATATATAGATGAAAATTAGTCTATGTAATGAGCAGCAATGTAACCGAGAATCCAGATAATTGTGTTACATAAGATGACAACCGATACCACAAACATATAAAAATCAGTTAGCAAAGCGTGAAAATTATTTCTAATAAGTGAAATAAGAGAAATATAGGCTGAGGATTCTGTTAGATTTTTCACAGGAAGACGAATGGAATGCAAACTGGATAACAGATGCAGATAAACTTTAAAATGAAGTAGAATTTAGAGTACGATTAGGCAGTTTATGATGCAACTCCCAAATGGGATACAAAAGAGACTAGCTCTTGATAATATTTGTTCAAGATGATAAAAGCTACCAAAAGAAAGGACTCCAACACCTATATATAGACTCAATACAAAAAGACAAAAATACCCTTACTACATACTACATCATACTCCCCTACTAAAAAGAAACTTGTCCTCAAGTTACGGTAGTGTCCTCCGACAAGTACGGCACCAAATGTTGCACATTGAATGTGTTGGAAATGCTCAAGTGAGAGGGTAAGCGGACTTGGTAAGCGTTGTCATTGATCTTCCGCAAGACTTCACAAGGACCCACTTTCCGATCGTTCAACTTCATGTAAGCACCGTGAGGATGCCTATCCTTGCTCAAGATAACCCAAACAAGATCCCCTTCTTTGAACAAAACCTCCCTCTTGTGCGCATCAACGGCCGCCTTATACTTCGCATTAGACTTCTCAATGTTGAGCTTAACTTGAGAGTGGATATTCTTCATAAACGTAGCCATATCTTCCGCCTTGGAGTGTCCCTTCTTAGGGGTTGGCAAAGGAACGAGATCAACCACGCTAGAAGGTTTCCACCCGTAAACCGCTTCAAATGGGGAAGTGTGGATGGAGCGGTTTAGAGAAGAATTGTAAGCAAACTCCGCCAAGGGAAGAATTCCATCCCAACCTTTTGGATGTTCACCAACTAAGCATCGCAACAAATTCCCAAGACTCCGGTTTACCACTTCCGTTTGACCATCGGTTTGAGGGTGAAAAGAAGTACTAAAGCATAAGTTGGTGCCAATCTTCCTCCACAAAGTCCTCCAAAAGTGGGCAAGAAACTTAGCATCTCTATCGGAGACAATAGAAGTAGGGACGCCATGCAACTTATAAACCTCCTTGAAATAGAGATTGGCAATGTTAGTCGCATCCATAGTCTTCTTACAAGGTATGAAATGAGCCATTTTTGAAAACCTATCCACTACCACCATGATAGAATCACTCCGCCTTTGCGTAGGAGGAAGACCCAAGACAAAATCCATACTCACGCATTTCCAAGGACTTTCCGGAACCGGTAAAGGCAAATATAACCCCGCATTAGTGGCTGTCCCCTTACTCCGTTGGCAAGTTTGGCACCTTTGCACATAACCTCCCACATCTTTACTCATTCCCGGCCAATAGTATGCATCTTGAAGCAACGCTAGAGTCTTATCCTTGCCAAAATGACCCAACTTGTGACTTTCGGCCAACAATTGCTCCCTTAAAGAGCATGTAGGAACACACAACTTAAGTTCTTTGAAGAGAAATCCATCCTTCAACATGAAACATGGATCGATAACCTTATTACCCCTTTGCAAACCATCGATTATCTTACTAAAGTAAGGATCTTCGGCATAGAAAGTGCGAAATTCTTCAAACCCAACAACCTTGTTCTTCATTTCCACCAAGAGAGCCACTCTTCTACTCAAACCATCGGCCACTTTGTTGAGAATCCCCGATTTGTGCCTCAAAGAGAACGTGAATTGTTGTAGATAACCCACCCATTTGGCATGCCGCTTATTGAGATGTTGTTGGCTATTGATGTACTTAAGAGCTTCATGATCGGTGTTGAGGACAAATTCCTTATAGGCAAGGTAGTAACTCCAATGCTTGATGGCTTGAACAATGGCATAGAATTCTAAGTCATAAGTAGAGTACTTGAGTTTAGCACCGTTCAACTTCTCACTAAAGAAAGCAATAGGTTGACCACATTGGCTTAAGACTCCACCAATTCCCACTCCCGAAGCATCACAATCAAGCTCAAAAGTTTTGTCAAAGTCGGGTAAGGCCAAGATAGGAGCTTCGGTAAGCTTGGACTTCAACAATTTGAAACTCTCGGCGGCTTCTTCGGACCATATGAACACCCTTTGCTTGAGGCAATCGGTAAGAGGAGCCGCGATACTACTAAAGTTGGCAATGAACCTTCGGTAGAAAGTAGCTAACCCATGAAAACTCCTCACTTCATGAACACTTGTAGGCGTTGGCCATTCCACAATTGCTTTAATCTTGTCTTCATCCATGTGAACCCCTTTTGAAGACACCACATACCCCAAGAATACCACCTTGTCAACGGCAAAACTACATTTCTTCAAGTTCCCATAAAATTTCTCTCTTTTCAAGATTTCAAAGACTTGTTGGAGGTGGGATGAGTGATCTTCAAAACACCGACTATACACCAAGATATCATCAAAGTACACAACTACACATATACCCAATAGAGGTTGAAGCATTTGAGTCATTACCCGCATAAAAGTGCTTGGAGCATTGGTAAGACCAAAAGGCATCACAAGCCATTCAAAAAGGCCATGAGGGGTCTTGAAAGCCGTTTTCCATTCATCTCCCGGGCGAACTCGAATTTGATGATAACCACTTCTTAAATCAATCTTTGAGAAGACCTTTGAACCGGCAAGACAATCCAACATATCATCTAGCCTCGGAATGGGAAAGCGGTACTTAATAGTAATCTTGTTGATAGCTCTACTATCCACACACATCCTCCACGAACCATCCTTCTTCGGAGTCAAAAGAGCCGGCACCGCACAAGGGCTAAGGCTTGCCCTTATGTAGTCTTTCTCTAGGAGATCCTTAACTTGCCTTTGAATCTCTTCCCTCTCCCTTGGGGACATTCTATATGCAGGCTTGTTCGGAAGGGGCGCCCCGGGTACCAAGTCGATACAATGTTGAATATTTCGCAAAGGAGGCAATTCGGGAGGCAACTCTTGAGGAAACACATCAACATACCCCTTCAAAAGTTTAGAAATCGCCTCGGGAACATCCGACACACCCATATCCGCCATAGGGACCAACACTAGAACATACCCCGTTTCTTGACTTTCCTTGAAAAATCCCTTAGAAGCAAGCAACGTAGTGGGAGGAGGTTTTGTAGTCACTTTCTCCTTCATAGGTAACAAAGCGAATTGTCGCTTCTCCTTAAGGACGGTGTAGGTATTCTTCGTTCCATCATGGATGGAATGCCTATCATATTGCCACGGGCGACCAAGTAGTATATGACAAGCATCCATAGGAACCACATCGCACCAAGCTTCATCAAAGTACTTTTGCCGAATAGAGAAAGATACCAAGCACCTTTGAGTCACCTTGATTTCATTACCCTTCTTGAACCAAGAAAGGGTATAAGGATGGGGATGCTCCTCCACTTTGAGTTGTAACTTGTCCACCACCT
Organism: Rhododendron simsii; assembly: GCA_014282245.1. NCBI lineage: Eukaryota > Viridiplantae > Streptophyta > Magnoliopsida > Ericales > Ericaceae > Rhododendron > Rhododendron simsii. The sequence goes on along the minus strand of CM024955.1, from coordinate 29,164,526 downwards.
CTTGAGAGACTACATTCTCACAACTTCCACTATCAATAATCATGTTGCAAACTCTACCGCCAACATTGCAAGTGGTGTAAAAAATATTAGTACGCAACCAATCTTCATTACTAGCATCTTTAGGAGTAAGGAGAGTCTTTTTGATCATCAACGCATAGCCTTCTTCCTCCTCCTCATCACCCCCAATTTCTTCACATACTTCTTCATCATAAACGGGAATATCATCCTCACAACTTTGTTCCGTAACCTCCTCAATGAAAAGTGCCTTGTTACGACCTCCGGAAGCCTTACGACAATCCGAAGACTTGTGACCCGGTTCCCCCCACACTTGAAGCACTTAAAACCCCCACTTTGGAATTGATTTCGAGCCCCACCGGATTGAGGCTGACTTTGAGCGGGTGTTGAAGCCTTATCCGCTCGGTTTTGAGTACCAACCCCGGAAGAAGCACCTTGGCCACCACTAGATGAAGACCCACCCCTAGCATAAGAGTAAAAGGGCTGCCCGGACTTGGAACCGCCTTGATATTGTTGCCCGAATCTCGAAAACTTCCTCTTTTCTTGCTTTTCGGCCACCAAGGCCCGATTGTAAGCTTCCGAAACCGTCCACAAAGTTTGCATAGCAAGGGCATCTTAGATTGTGATTGTCAACCCACTTATGTACCTTGCAACCATTTGATCTTCACTTTCATTCAAATCAACTCTAGCAACAAGTTGATGAAAAGCCTCCGTGTACTCATCAACACTTCCAACTTGTTTGAGATTATGCAAATTCTTGTAGAGGTTTTGCATATAGTTGAAAGGCAAGAATTGTTCATTGAGTTTCTTCTTCATTTTCTCCCATTCTCTAATCTTTCCTTTTCCTCTTCGTAGTCTAGTTCCTTGCAATTGCTCCCACCAAGCGGAAGCTCTTCCTTTAAGGCGGATAGCCACTAACTTCACCTTCTTCTCCTCGGAGACGTCTCCATAATCAAATACTCTTTCGACCGCATTAATCCAATCAACAAACTCATTCGGATTAAGACTTCCATTGAACTCGGGAAGTTCAATCTTGATGTTCTTCTCCCACCTATAAGGAGAGTGAGTGGAAGGTGGTCTACGCCAATTCGGATCACCAAAAGGATTGTCAAAGTGACTTTGAGAGTCCTCGGACCCCTCCACTACCCGCACGTGACACTTGCAAGCCTTGCACCATCGCCGTTAGGGTAGCAACTTGTTGTCTCAACTCTTGAATCTCATGGTTTTGGTTGCCAAACTCATTCTCTTCACCATTGTTCACCACAAAGCCTCTACCTCTACCTCCTCTTCTACCTCTAGCCCGATAAGCCATTTCAATACTAGCAATCAACTCCAAACAAGCAAATCAACCCAAATATTGAAAACCCAGTCAACTCAGCCACCAATTTCAACAGAATAACCCCAGAAAATACTTAATCACCAATAATCATACTTGAATCGACAACTACGGAACAATCTAGCAACAACCCAGCAAGAAAATAAGGAATCGACACTTACCCACCTTAGAACTTGTCCGAAATCAGCAAAAATCAGTCCGAAAACTCTTAAAACCCACGGATCTGACGTGAAATCACTGTAGCAAGCTTCGAAATCACTGTAGCAAGCTTCGGAATCACTGTAGCAGCTCCGAAATCACTGTAGCTGCGCTCGAAATCACTGTAACAGCTCCGAAATCACTGTAGCAGACTCGGAATCACTGTAGCAGCTCAGAAACAGCTCCGAAATGGTCCGAAACAGGCAGATCTGGGTTTGAAACTTCGATTTGAGTTCCGAAATGGCAGATTTGAGCTCGAACAAGGCTGGGTCTTGTTGAAATAGGTCCGAACAGTGCCGAAATGGCTGATTCAAGTTCGAATAAGTCAGATCCAAAGGTTTTGGGTTCGATTCAGGGCTAAATAGGGTCGAAATCGAAGTGTAGGGTGTTGGGTTAGATAGATCTGAGGATTTGGAGTGATTTGGGGGCTCCGGCGAGATTTTCCGGCGCCGTTTCAGATTTCCGGCGAGATTTCCGGCGAGGTCTAGGTTTCCGGTGAAGTCTCCGGCGAGATGAACGGTGGGGATCGAGCCTAGAAGCTCTGATACCAAATGATGCAACCAAAGATACCCATAGATAATGTAGAGAGAGAAACTCCCAAATGGGATACAAAAGAGACTAGCTCTTGATAATATTTGTTCAAGATGATAAAAGCTACCAAAAGAAAGGACTCCAACACCTATATATAGACTCAATACAAAAAGACAAAAATACCCTTACTACATACTACATCAGTTTACCGTATGTATTATCAAAATCGCAAAACGACTACATGAATTAACCAGAGAACATGGGCTTTTCTGTAGATTTTATCTCACAAAAGCTTTTATGACGCTTATGAAGTTACAGCATAACATGCATGTAATCGAAAGCCCAACATAGATTATGGATGATGCTATGGTGTTCCCGCTCATTTTGGGGTCACCGTAATTTTTGGCATAACTTTACCATTAGGAACATAACTAAAATCAATTACAAGCATAACAGAACCCAAATAATGCATAATCAAGGAATATCCAAAAAACCAACCCAGGCGTAACTAAACCCAACCAATGCATAACAAATAAGTTATGCTTTGCTATGGTTTTGGTTATGCCTTGCTATGGTTCTGTTATGCTTGTAATGAGTTTTAGTTATACTCATAATGGTTTTGTTATGCTAAAAGTTACGGTGTCCCCAAAATGACCGGGGACACCGAAGTCATTCCCATTATGTACAACCCAATTTACTCCTCAACTTGTGCTACAGTCTACAGATAGCTCAACATCTCATCAATGAATCGATAATACAATGCAGATGCATTATTTAAAACCGAAACTGAATTTTCAATGACCAATGAAGAAAACCAGAATCTCTACAATCAAGAAGGATGGTACGCGTAAAATTGTTGGGTTTGTGAATCCCAGTTTGGTTTAATTTGCAAACGGTCATCCACGGCTTTAATTTCCGTTAGTTTTGTTGTGCGACAAACGAATAAGTAATAATCTGAATCGACTTGACTCAAAAAATTCAAGGCTTTCGAATTTCTAAACGGGGTCGACCTTGACGATGTAATTGATGAAGTAAACCTTAGGTTATAAATATTTGTTATACGCAGACAATGTAACTCGTACTCTTCTTTTTGATACATAGTGAAAATTGGTATGAGCCATGACTATACTCAACTACACAGTTAAAAAAATCACGTAAAAATCTCTGTGTCTTGCATTCTCGGTTTCGTTTCTTGGCTGTTCTTCGCGCGTGTGTGTTTGTTAGTTTGGCCAATTTCTCAACAACAATAACAAAAAAACTTTACAGCATAATCTTAAGTCCATGGAAAAATCCAATTAATTCAGAATCCATATAATATGACATTCTTTAAATAATTTCAGACATAGATACATAACTGGAGGAACCCGCAGCCTACCTGGAAGCAGAAGAAACCGAAGAAGGGTAGTCAAGGTTCCAACCCATGAAAGGACCGATTCTAGAGGAGAACATAACCAGGAAGCTGACAGCGCAAAGAGAGAAAAGAAGCCTGGTCCTCGCGCCACAGACGAGCAGCCGGAAGCGGCGGTGGAGGAGCGACGATCGGCCGCCGTAGACTCCCCTGCTGGCGGCCTTCTCCTTCGCCGGAGACCACAGGGCGTCGCAGTCGGCCGCGGCGTCTTCTCCGACCGTGATGAGAGTCGACGACATTCGTAAAAGTCAGCTCAGCTCGACGGACGGCCGAGATCCGACTCGTTCTCCTGTTTCATTTTGCCTCTCTGTTTTCAATTAATCGTTGAGAAAACAGTTGGGGCTTGTTCCGAATCCCAACTGTTCTGGTATAATCCGGATTTTAATGTTAACTAACTTTTGTTTCCAGAACCGACCGTTGGTTGCCGTAATATTTTACTCCCTTCCCCTCCATTGTTCAGTTCCTCGTTCCATCCTAACCGCATCATAAATTGGTTATATTTTTTATGAATAGATATAGATCTTATTTGAAAGCTCTCGATTAGCACTATTAAACAAAGTTTTAAAATCACCTAAAATAATATATAAATTACATATATAATTAATTGAAAAGTTAGCCGAATTCCAAAAAAGACTAAAAAATTAGGACAGAGAAAGTATAAACTAGAGGCCGGTCTTTGGTTTGATCCAAACCCTAAACATTGTTGTTGTGTCGAACTTGGATTGGCATTGTTATGTTGCAGAATGATTTTTCTACTCATGTAAATTATGTGAATTGTATTTGTCAACTATGTGAATTGTATATGAGAAACATATATGTTAACCATGCGAATTGTATATGTAACCCGAGAGGTATTTTTGTCTGAAATAATGGGCTGGGACTATACCGGGTAGCAATAATATGCACGGAGACTAATTTGGGCTGAGCCTAAATCAGGTAGCAAATGTGGGGGGACTAATTTGGGTTCGAGCCTAATTTACAGGCCGGCCTATGAAAACCCCTTTTATTTTGGGAAAATGATGGCCCATGACGTGTTTTGATAATTAATACTTGTCAAAGGCAAGCTAAGAATATTTGTTGATACCGAAAATGTACTTTGGTGGGTATTACTTATCAAAACACGTCTTTGACAGTCATTTTCCCTTTTATTTTTTCTCTTGGGCCAGTTTGGTAACAGGACGGTTATAGTAGATGTTAACTTAAGAACTTGGAATGGGTCAATCCAAATAATGGCCCAGAATGCTAGAATGGGCTGAAGTCTTCGCCGTAAGGGAGCACTTTTTGAGCATCTGAATTCTTCTTAACAGACTCACAGAGACGTGTTGCTGCATGAACAGAGGTTATGAAAATGGTTTAATTGAATATGGTCCTGTCCTGCTAAGGAAAATATTTATTTTTTTAATTAAACATGGTTTTATTGAATATGGTCCCGTTCTGCTAAAGAAAATATTTATTTTTTTAATTATACGTGATGTATTATGAGAGTGATCTGTCATGTAAAACGAAAAATAAGTACTTAAAAAACAAGAATCTTAGCGAAACTCAAAATACTATATGTAACTTGCAAACTTGTTCAATAGATTGGGTGCTTATTCCAAGTTCACCAAAAATCTCAAGTCCAAGACTTGGCGTTTACTAACTTGTTAACCTTTTAACTTATATATTGCAGGAGTTTCTTGTCATTTCGAAAAAAATATATATCAAAATATATGTAGTTATTATTCAGAAGCCATTACTCTTTTTAGTACTTTTTCTCTACATTTCCTAAAAAAATTAAAAGTAAAAGAAAAGTAAAAAAAGAGAAAAATGTAAAGGAAATTAAGGCAACAATACATATTTTAATGGAATATACAAAAATAGATGGTTTTTTTGTCTTTTCAAAGAGAGAGCGACTAGTTAAAATTTTAAAAAAAAAATACTATATATTTTTTACTACTAAAATAACTGGTACATGCTCTAACATTCTCTGTCGTCTCATATTCGTGATCCACAATGGCCATGTCATAATTTTGTAAGAGAACTTAAAATTAATGCATACCTCCTTAAAAAATTTATTGAGTTGTCAACACTGGCCTTTATTATCTACTTTTAAGTTAATAATCTTTTTTTTTTTACGGGTCAGTTTTAATCATTTACCAGACTTATTTGTAAAGAATTTAGAACTATTTTGTTGAGGCATTCCAAAAATATTTTTTAAAGCATTAATAGTAGACGGAAAGAATAATATTTACCTAATCGAATGACTCAAAAAAGGGAATGTCAACAACATTTTTCACAAATGTTTGTACATACCTTTCATAGTACTTAGTAGATGGTGGATTTTCAAAAGACAACAAATTTTATAATGCTCACAAAAGTAAATTTAAAGGAATATCCTCAAGAATTAATTTTGAATTTTCCTTCATGCAACTCTGTCGAACTGATCGAGTTGCATGAAGGAAGGTCCATATTAAGGCCCTCTCGGCATGTCATGTAAAGCTTTGACCGACCTTTTGGTTCAAAAAAAGGTCTTATTTCCAAATCATCAAGGGGATTTGAATTGGTTACTATAATCTCAAACTACTGGTATGGATTTCTCGACAATGATCTCAACTTGACTATATATATCAGTAAGTATCTACACCCTCAAGTGACTATATACAAAAAAAAAAAAAATTTGAGGAAGTTTTTGAACATATTAACCAAGCGAGAGATAAAGTCTAACATCTTCAACCAAAATTGACCTCAGTCTATGCTTGAAAACCTAATTTCGCCATGTTCTTTATAATGAGTAAAAAGAGATGCAAAATGATGGCAATAAAGGATAGCAGCAACATATTGTTAATACTACAACCCAAGATTATCAAGCCAACAACCTGAAAATTTATACAAAGTGCATTTTTATTGAAAAAAAAATGTTCAGTTTTCATTCACAAGTTACTAGATATGGTTTAAAATATTTTCTTTTATTTACAGAAATACATCCTTTCGTTTTGTAGACAGGACAATCTTGTATACCATAATTAATACTAACCATGCTTCGGAAACCTAACGGCTTGATGGTCATCAACCGATCATGATCATAAATTAACCCAATTTTCGAAGATCAATTTAATAACTGATCAAGACCTCCAAAAGCAGCCTAAAAGGCCACAACAACCCACTGAGAGTGAGGACTTTGACAAACCTAGCTTCCTGGCTGCTGCTTTTTTCTTAACTTCTAGTTGGATTTGAATTTAGGCTGGGATTTTCCAAGAAAGAACAAAAGCAAAGAGAAATGGGTAGCAAAAAATCAACCTCATAAAAACCCTATCCTTTTCTCATCTCAAAAGTCTCCATTAGCCTGTGACGGAGCCAGAATTTTAGCCCAAACGTGGCTGACTTAATACGATACTTGTTGGAAAATGGAATTTACCAAAGAGAATTTGGTGGGACTCATACCGCGTGAGGTGGGCCCAATTACGGTGAACAAATTCCATTTAGATATGAATGAGAAATTGTCTCATTATGGGAATTGGAAAAGCCAAATGACGTGCGTGCGCGCCGTCACCAAACACCTAATTAGACTGGGGCCGGGGCCGGAGCTCAGGATTCGTGGGCCCACGACCTGTGGTTCGAGGTCTGTGGTCTATAGTCTAATTTAGATTGGTTTGGAATTGATTGTGCTTTATTGGGTCTGAACTATTCGCGTTTGGATGGTCCAGTTATAGAATCAATTGTGCGCAGCTGATTAATACTGGGTTGAATGCCCAGAATAAAACCCACGATTTGATTATGGAATCAATTGCTGGATTAATGACTGTAGCAGTTTTTCTCCAGAAATTGAATTCCCCATATTCAATTCCCTATATTCAATATGAATATTGAATTGGCCCTATTGAATGGGTAGGCTCCCCCTATTGAATTCTCGTATTCAATGAGAAGACTCCTCATCGATTATATAAAGGAGTTCGGTTCCTTTATTTAAAAAGACCGAAATTTCAGAGAATATCTCCATCTTCCAATATTGTTCTCCCTTTCGATAGAGAGAGTACAGACACAAGTTTGTTCGACGGGTAGTCTACGGCGGTGCTCCGGCGGCTGAGTAGGAACCGAGTCAACCCTGGGAGACAAACACCGACACAACCTCCAGCACCAGTGAGGCGGCGAATTTGTCTTAAGGGCACCGTTGAACAAAACGGGTCTCGGTTTGCAAATTCTTGTTCCCTACTTACGGTTTATGTTTATGTTTCATATTCTGTAATTCCAATTCATGTAATTTTCTGTTCGATTGTAAATTTCCAGAAATTAGTAAATTCGATTACTATTTTCCGCACTATATTTTCCTACAATACTTTCATGCAAAATGCACTCATTATATGGTATAGCTTTCGGAGTTCAGCTAATGGAATTAGCCCGACTCCAAACATAACATTAATCCATGGCCAAAACCACACAACCCCATGGCCAGCACAGGAATCGTGTGGTAAATCAACTGATATATGCTGATAAAATATAAAAACAGCACACCATAATAAAGCAAGTTTTACTATATACGAAACTTATGTTCTATATATAACATCGCATCTCTTATATCAAAGGATGCAACTTTTGCAAAACCAAAATGAAGATAAAACTATACCAAACTCCCAATTTCAGTTACAGAGGTGTATGGTCAGTTTTTTCACCATGCAACCCTGTAAAGGCCCTATCTCATATCAACAGAAAAGTTCTTAGTTCGTTTTATTTATAACCTAGTAATACTTACGCGATCAGCGCCTCTTCAGATCGACGACTATGACGCTGATGTTGTCGGAGCTTCTCCGGCCCAGAGCGAGGCGCGTGAGCAGCGCGGCTGCCGACGCACTACGAGACGGGAACAACGCCGCTGCAGCCCCTTCATCTTCTTGCATCCGAGGCGCGGCGGGAGGACTCCCTTCCCGAAGACACTCGCTGGCTATCTCACAAGCCAAGTCGTTTGACAGGACGTCCCACAGTCCATCACTCGCGAGAATCACACACTCATCTTCCGGGTGGCGTTTTGTGAAGGTAATGTCCGGCTCCGATATCACGAACGGTTTCAGATACTTGTCTCCTGTTTGAAAAACAAATTAAGAAAGAATAAGAGGTACTGATACCATTTGCATCACATAATATCATATCTTTTCATTTTGTAGCACATAGGAGGGTGTGTAGCTTACAAACCATCGACTTCCTAGTATGAAAAAGAATTTGGCTAACCCTGCTATGTCACACACAGAATTACCACATAAGGAACAAAACAACCCAATAAGGTAAAAGCTAAAAGACATTAAAAGCAAAACCAAAACCAAAACTCAACCAGCTTGTTCCTTCATTTAGATCAACTGTTGAAAAAAATGTGGTGCAAACAGCCCAATAACATGGAATTTGGTTTAAACAATGATCATGCTTTGAAGGATGGGGGGAAAAAAGTTCAATGAAATGATAAAAAGAAAAAATGTGGTCGTTCGCCAAGAAAAAATGTGGTCGTTCACCAATTAATTATGCAACAATCAAATGCACTTACTTTGAAAGGATGTGCCAGTTTCACTTATAGAAAGTAGTACATAAAAGCTACGAAAAGAAAGGGGGGAAATGCTTTTACCTGACAGAGTATGTCAGCAAGCTAGTTAGGCTCTTGGCGGAAAAAAAACATAATGCAACAAGTAGAAGGATAAATTACCACTCATCGGCTTATGGCTGGAGGCCATTTTACATTTGTTTGCCAGCTTAACATGACAACAACCTGGTCAAAAGGTCTGCTTAATTAATCTCTTTCCCCTTTGAATGTTCATCAACCAAGTCTATTTTTTCTTGATCGCAAAGGAACGACTCCCTACTATCAACAACAGTAAGATATCCTATTTGGAAAACTTAGTTATCTGAAAAACTGGTGCAGACTTACGTTACTGTCCACAATAAAAACAGTCAATCTCTTATGTATGCCTAAATAGCATGAGCGGAACTATATCTTCGCACTCAAACACCAAACTGAATCTGTGGATATTTGAAGCTCAGCTCTAAAAAGCTTAACTTCATTGTTCCTGAGATTGGACCATAGGACAGCCAACTTCTTAACAAAGTATAACTACGAGTGTATGGCATACTCTATTACAAAGACACTTGGACTTAAATTGCAAACTAAGGAATTGGGGCAAAACTAACGGCCTGACTCTTTTTCCTGAAAACAAAACCACCAATCCATCCAACATCATCCATTGATTTGGTACTAAGAACCTGGTGCAACAGTACCATAACAGGAATTTGGTCTCAGTTTTGACATTCACTGGGAATCCTTAAAGTTACGTGATGACATCTAACCAACGCCGATTTCACAACAATTATTTATTGGTTCCTCTCCATGCTTGAAGATAAGGGCACACGCAACCAAGCAAGAAAAGGAAGGAAAATAAGAAGGTTCAACAAACTTACAAAAGGAATGAATGACGTCACTAATAAACAACATATACAATAAAATGCCCTTACTCTCGCTCTTTCTTAAAAAGCATGTTTGAGTTTCACTTTTAGAAAGTACATAAAAAGCTTCAGAAACAAGAAAACCAGTTCTCATGTCCTACCGTGGGGAGGATGAAACTATTCGGCATGTCGGTATCCAGTTTGACTAAGGTGAGACAGGAATAAATTGCAACACGTAGAAGTTAAATTACTGCTCAACGGCTTATGGCTGCTGGCAATCTTGTAGACCATCTTAATGTACATCACGACAATCATGTGAAAAGGCCTACTTAATCAATGATGTTTTTAATGACCCTAAATCAAGTGTATGTTGTCTTGACCGTTAAGGATACATCTCTACAATCGGCAAATGTAAGATATTTAATGTGGCAAAATAATGTATCTGACAAACTAATGCAAACTTACATAGCCGTCTAAACTCTAAAGGAATGAATCCCAACAGTCAGCAATCTTGTATCCATCAACCATCTTAATACATATCACGACAACCACGTGAAAATGCCAAAATAATCAATCATGCTGTTAATGACCCTATATAGAGTGTATTTTGTCTTGACCGTTAAGGATGCATCTCAATATCTATAAAAGTAAGATATCCGATTTGGCAAAATTAAGTATCCGGGTAACTAATGGACATAACCGTCTAAAGTAACAAATCCTAACAAACGACAAAAGTAAGATTTGCAATTTGGAAAAAGTACCTATACAACAAAATGACTAAATTTTTCATAACCGTTACATCAGCCGACAAATCTAGAATATAGATAAAAATGTCATGCACAATCATGACGAACTATTACCAGCAGATGAACAGTCATTAACATTTCCATGCATACTGTTCATGTTCTCAAAAGCTAAGACACAAATAAAATGGTCATTTCAACATCTCAAAGTAGACAGATTCCTCTGCATCTATGGACTATGATGTACGAACACAGACACGGAAATTCTAAAAAAATAGGGATACGGATACGACAGGAGACACGCCATGTGTATATTTATTTATTTAAGTAATAATAGTTTGAACTCCAAAATTTGTAAAAGAATTACAGTTTGACCCCTGAGATTTTTTATAAAAAATTATAATAGACCTCCAAATTTTTTGAAAAATTACCGTTTGACCCCGTCGTGTCCCCCTGTATCCCCGGTCGTGTCCCTCTCAAAAACTTAAATTAAATTATTGGACACGCCATATGGCATGTCGGACACGTGTTCCACGCGTGTCCCCGTGTCCAGACACTGCGACAGTTCGACCTCTAGAGGTGTCGGTGCTTCATAACTTTGCATGCATGCTTGGAAACTCACAAGTCATAATGGATCTATGTATAACTCAACTCTACTCAATGTTAAAGGGAAGGGAAGGGATCCATTTTTATATAACTTAAAATGCTTATAGATTAAAAATGTGTATAAGATTCAAATCACATCTAACAGTATTACAAAAGGAAGGGCACATGTAAGCAAGCAAAAAAAGGAAGGAAAATAAGAAGGTTCAATGAACTTCTAAAAGGAATGAATGACGTCACTAATAAACAACATGATACAACAAAATGCCATTACTCTCGCTTGTTCTTCAAAAGCATGCTTGAGTTTCACTTTTAGAAAGTACATAAAAAGCTTCAGAAACAAGAAAATCAATTCTCATGTCCTACCATGGATAGGATGAAACTATTTAGGATGTCGGTATCCAATTTGACTAAGGTGAGACAGGAATAAATTGCAACAAGTAGAAGTTAAATTACTGCTCAACTGCTTATGGCTGCTGGCAATCTTGTATTAGTAGACGATCTTAATGTATATCATGACAACCATGTGAAAAGACCTACTTAATCAATCATGTTGTTAATTACCCTAAATCAAGTGTATGTTGTCTTGACCGTTAAGGATATATCTCTACAATCGGTAAATGTAAGATATTCAATGTTGCCAAATAATGTGTCTGACAAACTGACGCATGAAAACTTACCTAACCGTCTAAAAGAATAAATCCCAACGGTCGGCAATCTTGTATCCATCGATCATCTTAATACATATCACGACAACAACGTGAAAATGCCAAAATAATCAATAACGAGACCCTATAAAAAGTGCATTTTGTCTTCACCGTTAAGGATACATCTCAATATTGACAAAACTAAGATATCTGATTTGGCAAAATTAAGTATCTGGGTAACTAATGCAAACAAACATAACGATCTAAAGTAACCAAATCTAACAAACGACAGCAAACATACATAACCGTCTAAAGTAACAAAATCTAACAAACGACAAAAGTAAGATATCCAATTTGGAAAAAGTGCCTGTACGACAAAATGGCTAAATTTTTCATAACCGTTACATCAGCCAACAGATCTAGAATCTAGATAAAAATGTCACGCACAATAACAAACTATTACTGGTATATGAATAGTCATTAAAATTTCCATGCAGACCGTTCATGTTTTCAAAAGTTAAGACACAAATAAAATGGTCATTTCAACATCTCAAAAGGCGGGCACATTTCTCTGCATGCATGCTTGGAAACTCACAAGTCACAACGGATCTATGCACAATTCAATTCTGCTCAATGTTGAGGTAAGGGAAGAGATCCATTTTATATAACTTAAAATGCTTATAGGTTAAAAATGTGTATAGGATTCAAGTGACACCTAACCAGTGGCAGAGCTAGGCTTTTGGCTTGAGGGGAGGCCAGTTTAGAAGACATATTTTTTTATCGAAACGTATACTTATTACATCATAAGATTTTTGCTTTCCAATTCATTATATTTGTACATTAAAATGATTTTTTAGGCTAATTCAATTGTGCATTTTTTATTATTATTTATGAAAGAAATTAAGAAATGAAAATGTAACATAACTGATTTTTCATCAAATCGAACCAAAATTATTAAGATTATAAGTAGCTATACAGGAATAATTATAAATAATATTCAAAATCAAGTATATAAAAAATAAAAATTTTAAAACTCGAATGCTCGGGGAGCCGGGGCCAAAATATTTTTACAAAATCTATATTGTGGACGGCTACTTGAGCAAATTTTCAGTAGAACAATTAAAACACATGACTTGCATAAGACAATGCTGATGACTTGTGAATCATTCAATTAAGTTCTACTAGATGGCATGATTTCACTAAACTGAAGTCAAGAGATGTTACCTAAGGCTCTGGACATAGCAAGGATTCCTTCGACTCGGGCTCCATTCACATAGATCACCCTCCCCCCACAAGCTAGGATTCTTGCAAATTCATCTGGTCTATCGGGCTGCAACCACAGTCACCATCATTATACACTCTTTTCTTTAATTCTCTTTTTTCTAGTTTGTACGAATGGCTTGTACGGGTTCGATCCAAACAACTCCGATTGTTAATTAGAAGTCCTAGCAAATATCATTTTTAGAGCGAGAAACAAAAATCTACCACCGATGGTGGTGACCTGGATGGCAAAAGCCTCTTTCATTCCAAGGCAAGACTCAAGTTCGAGTCTTGTCAATGAAAAGGGAATGAGGGATTTGTTCACTTACCATCCTGCACCTAGGTGATATTGTGGTGACTGACGGTCTGTCCTCGCGGATAATAGCTATGGCTTGAACCGGATATTCCACAACGGATAGGGAGCTCCTATAGTCGCGCCCAGGGGTTGCTACTCCGATCGCCCCCTCCCACCCTTTTTGATTATAAATAAATAAATAAATAACCAAAAATCTAAATCCCTACCCTATTGTGAAATCCTGTCACGGAAATTATGTATGGCGTGGAATTAGAAGGAAAACTGGTACGTGAAATTCGAAGGAATGGTGGATCTGAGATTTTCCCACCATTTCTCACCTATTTCTCTCCTTCTTTTCATCACATTAGAGAAAGAGATGACAAAACATTTTTACATGCAAAAGATGAAAAATAAAAACTGGCCCACGATGCAAACACATGGGACCCCATGATGAAATCTCTCATGCAATTGTCTGAAGTGAGTTTGACCGAGTTGAAGGTTGAATCAATGAACTGGATCCAAAACGTTCACAACGTACACGTGTCCCTGTATTAGCGCCGCTCCAGAATAGAACCATCGGTTACTAGTCTGAAAACCCCTACTTGTACCCACCAACCCCTCGAGATTTTTTAACCACTGTAATAATTAAAGGATAATGCTACTCACACAACGATCCAAACACAACAACTTACACAACCTCTCACATATATATGGGGTCCACACATAGTTGTGTGTGTGGAGCCCACATGCATGTGAGAGGTTGTATAAGTTGTTGTGTTTGAATTATTGTGTGAGTATCATTTTTATAATTAAATGGTGACCTGTTACCTCAACAGATGCTAAACTCAAGACACGTGTCCGTCCCTCGAGTATACATGCAGTAAATTGGAGAATTTTACCCATTACCTTGTGATCCTCCGACAGAGGGACGGCCCTGCCGCCGCGGCAGAGGACGGCGCGTGAGTCGCCGCAGTTGGCCACGACAATGTGGTTAGCCGTCACGAGGGCCACGACGGCGGTGGACCCCGACAGCGCCACCTCCATCGGGTGGCACCCGCATAGGTACCCGATGCTCCCGCACGCGCACGTGCTCAGCGCCACCTGGTCCATCCTCTCGAAGCACCTCCTCATCGCCGCCCTGTACAACCCCTCAGCCGCCGGCTCCCGCCTCGAGCTGCTGCCGGCGCCAGCCTGTCCCACGCGCATCAGTTCCTCCTCCATTAGCAGGTGCATCCTGTCCTTACACAGGGCGGCCACCTGTACACATCAATCAGACGTATTAGAATTTTATTCAGGTTTATGACAGCAATGCCCCTGCTTGATTGCATGTTTCAGTAGTTAAATGTGGGTTACATCGTCATTTTAGATCTAGGTTTTCGTTATCGAAATTCCTTGTTTGGAAGAGAGCAAAAGGATTTGGGGGTGAGCTCTTTACGTGAGTCCCTCCATGTCCGTCGTAAACGCCAAAGTAATGCACCGGTAGCCGCCGGTTAAACTCCGGCCGGCAAAGGTTCGTCTGTACATGTATCGCGTCCTCCATATCACGTGACCTTCCCGCGACAGACATCATCCCGTAAACCGGGGTTACATCAGTGGCCGGACCGGGTGCCCGAGTCGCCATCCCGCCCACCGACGGTGAACCTGGAAACGCCTCCACCTCATCACCGGACGACGACGACGACGTCGGATCTGCGGCTCCCTCTGTACGAATTCTCTTCCCATCTGAAACATCGGCTGGATTCTCTCCAATGGCGGGAGACGCCGACGAAGAAGGACCGGCCGCGGTGGGGGGGCCCAGGCGCCTCCGCTCGATCCTCCGTCGGCGGCGCTCTCGGCATTTCGCCGGCGAGTCATCATCTTCCTCTTGCATCGTTCTGCGTTGTCCTTGTCTGGAGTGCACAGCGGTCATTGGCAGTCGCATCGACCTGAAACAAGCGAGCTGCCCGTCGTAGCGCCGTTTCCTGCCGCTATCATCTCTTTCAAACGAGAGTTTAGAGAGAGAGAAGTATCTATGTCGACTTATATACACGCGCTCAGAGAGAGAGAGAGAGAGAGGAAAAAGCAACGTGGTGAAATTTCTCTATTTCTCGTGGAAGCAGCTCCGGTAGCCAACTCTGGGGGTTGAAGTTAGAATGCCCGAATTGCCCTTTACCGACCAAAACAGGCTGTGTGCCCGCCACGTGTGTATTATGACGCTTCCTTTTCCGCAAACGTCTTCGGCTTGCTTTCTACCCTTGGTCAATTGACTCGATTTACCGTATCGCGATATACCGGGGCCTGGCCTTGGCCTGGCTACATGAATATCGACACGTGTCGAATGAAATCTGAATTATTTTTCTCTGAATGAAGAGAAGGCCATGTCTCCATCACACACGTGGACCAATTGAGTAAGACCACGATTGAGATGTCAGTGCTTTTTGTGGGGACGGGCGACCCCCCATGTAGCTTTCAGTAATTCTCTCGGCGAAAAGACTCCCTGTCCCTCTCTATCTCTCTCTCTCTACTTTCTCTCTCTTGGAACTGGGCGTTGGTACAATCGTGGCAAACTCAGACGGAAAGCAGCGCCGCGGAGCTTACGTGTGCGGTCCCACCTTGACACGTACGCACGGTCGTCAGGGAAACTATGCTACGTTGATCGGATTCTTGTCGTTACCCGTCACAGACGCTCCTACAGCCGTCAGATCTCATGTAGGGCACATGTCTCACACCGTCACTCACTCAAATATCTAGAGCTACAAAGGAGTCGAGACGAGTTTGAGTTTGTCTCATTTACTATTAGACAAGTCAAAATTTAAGCTTTGCTTTGCCGTAAATGAGCCGAGCTCGTTTCGTTTACGTAACAAAGTCTCAATGAATGCATCAAACCTACTTTTTCAAAACTAGCAAATTTTGAAATATTAAAATCAGCTCATTTACTAAACGAACTCAATACTCGAGCTGCTCTCGATCCGTTTGCGGCCATATGTCAGCGAGAAGCAAAGGCCTCAAGGGTCCCCTGGCAGAAATCTAGGAGCACTAAACTCTGCAGTGAGGGTGGTGGGCGTGCTCGAGACGTGAGGCTAGTGTTTCTTCTCCCGTATCCGGCACCTTGAGAAAATGCGCTGGGTACGACACGTGGTGAATACGCATGAGGGCGATGCTTTATTTTTATTGAAATTTACTCTACAGCCACAGGAACAAAATATGGATTCTCCCGGAACGCTTATTTAAAAAAAGATCTTCTCAATCTATGAATGAGTATTTAATATTCCGTAACCTTCTGCTGCATTAGTTTTTTTGGTCACATTTGACTCCTGCTCTTATAAAAACTCTGGTAAAGAAAAAGAAGAGATTTTTGTGGTGAAATTTTCACCTAGGGAAGCTTTTTCATTTGTTGGAGAGAGAGAGCGGGCCGGTTTTTTATTTTTTGTGTGGGACCTTAAGATTAATTTCCATCCAGATAAGTCCACGATTGATGGTGGACATAGAAAAGAAAAAAAAAACGAATATGGTTATGTAATCTCCTGAAAATCTTGCTTTGTATCCTATTCCTTTGCAAAATGTTGGTGATCAACGGCTTGAAAGTGATGGTCGCTACTTGAATTAATATGCAGAAAATCCTTAGGCATGCGGTATGGCAGGCTTCGTTAAATAAATTAAATACGGGGAACTCGATACGTAAATCGCACATTGATCTGGTTTCTCTCGTTCAAGAGATCATGTGTAACTTGACTTTTACGTATGCAACTCCTCGTGTTATGGATGATACTCTTTTTATTTATCTCGTTTAAGAGCGTCTATATTTGTCCATACAAACAAGACCATACACATAAAATCTAGCTAAAACAACCCGACAATCAAAACACAGATCCAACAAAAACTAAACAAACAAACAAGGCCGAACGTAACACCCTCATAAAATCCAAAAGAAACACAAGCATCCCCACAACGCTAACAAGACCTGAAAAACAAGGATTAGGAACAAGAGACAAAGATGAATCAATATAAAGCACGGCATGCATTGAGGGAACCGGTAAGTGTGCGGGTCACCACAGTTGTCTTCAATATAATGACCCTTTCTTATTTACGTTTTCTTCCAGTGGGGATTATGCAATCTTGTCATTATGACCACTAGCTTTGACACTGCCTATCATTTTCCTTTTTCGATTGTCGGAATGCTTAACAGTTGTAGGGCCACATACCTCTAGTCAATACTCTTTTTATTGTTTACCTTTTGTGTTTGTAGATGTTTGAATAATGCATGTCTACTTCTGGGATAATGTTGAAAACGTGTACCATATATAATTTCGATACTGAAAAATGGTATTCATTAATTTGCATTCTATTTCTAATTATCTCATCAAACTACGTAGCTAAAAATTAGAGCAATATATGACAGCAAAAGCTTGTGCGTCAAAAATGCATTTTTGGTGACATTTTTTACATGTTGCCAAATATGTTTTTTTGTACATGTAGTGACCCCACTTTCTTTTTCTTCTTTTTGGCTCTCCTTAATTATTTTGCAACCAACTTGAGTCAATTGGCTAGGTACACCATTTTGTTATTCAATTCTCAACCTATTTTTGCAAATAGTTGGTTTCTCAGTACTCCGTATTAAATTTGATCAAACCGACCAACAAAAGAAATTGGAAAGCAGCTTAATTGTCTCACGAATACAACGTAAAAATCATCTTTTGCATTCTTTGCGACATATTAAGAGCATTTGTATTAGACTCTTTAAAGACGTGTACGTATACATACGTGTTATATGACACAAAGTACTAGTAAGAAAATTGAGACTCGGTTAACTTTTAAAGATTGGTTATTATATATAGGGAATGAGTTCTACATTGAAGTACTTATGCAACGTGTAAAGATGTACTTTAAAAGGGTCGTGAAAGTATAAAGTAGTAAAAAAAAAAAATTCACCCCTGGAAAGAGATGATAAAATAGTCGATAGAGATGCTAGCTCTAAAAATGAAGAGGAGCATCTATATTCACTTTTTGGACCACTTTTGCCATCAGAAAAATTTCAACACGAGTAGTGTTTGGCCCTTTTTGCCTGTTGGCTAGGTTGACTTTTTTGCCATGAATCTGTAAACTGATCAACATAATCATTCAGGATTTTCATTTTCAAAAAAAAAAAATCATTCAGGATTTTCTTTCGATCTGTATGATCTGATATGACAAATAATTGGCAATAAGACAGTAGCTACTATCTATTGAAATTTGTTGTACCAATGGTTATGTGTGTTTTGTAAGGAGATGTTGGGTCAGTTTACGCGCATGCATCTTGACCGATTCCGGGGCCGTGAAGTTAACAATTGAACAAACTCTCCAATGGTTCTAAGATTTGAAATGTTTGGCCTCCGTGAGATTTGATCATGCGACTTCATGGAGGACAAGCATTTATTAGAATTTCTCATGCCCACTTGATCAAACCGCTCAGAGTTAATGGTTATGTGTATGTCAGAAGAGATTATCAAGACAAGCCCACACATTTATTTAGGATCAAATCACTATGGCCTTATTTGGGTGTATTTTGCAACCAATGGTGAATCCAGTAATTCAACTTGGAGGTGGCACAAAATTAAAGATCAATATAATCACTTTGTTCCCAAAAGAATGTCCGATTCATCTAGCTGGAAAACTTTGAAAAAAATACATTTTTATTAGAACAAATTCAAAAAATATCAAAAATTAAAAGAATCCATTGATATATAGTATATTGCAGGAAAATATTGAATTTTTTTTTAACCAAAATGCATTTATTTAAATTCTTGTTTTGCTAATCGCACAATCTTTTAAAGATGAAAAGAGTATTTAATACGTAGAACTATACGTGTTCCTCAGAACTTCTTGTTTTTATAGGTTAATCTTTCATCAACAATAGTTGAAAAATAGTTGGTGGGGCTCACGAAACAAAGCTGCGGCTTTTGTTTGGGAGTTTAGGACCGGAGGTGTTTGGCAATGGCAAGTTAGGACAGGGAGTGGCCCGTGCCACAGGGCCTCCTTAAAGGATCTGCTAATTTGAAAAGTATCTTCATTCAGCTAAGATTTTTATTTTTTAAGTATTTATTTTTTATTTTATGAGACAAGTCATTCTCTCATAATACATCATATTTAATTCAAAAAACAAGTAGTTTCCTTAGCAGAACGGAGCCTAAACTAACGAATTGTAACGGTCAAGCTAGCATTTGCATGTACACGTTCGGTGAGGAAACATTGAATTAAGGCTGAATTGAAGACTCATCTGATCAAATTGTTCAAGTCTTTTTGCCTTTTGTATAATCTAATTGATGGAGTCATTTTTTATAATGTAATCGTTGAAAGTCTTTTTCTTTTTGTATAATCTAACGTTGGAGTCATTTTTTAGTAAGTTTGACTTTTGTAGTTGGTGCATATGACCCGGCAATGCTCTTTGTCCTGATTCGGAGTAGCATAATTTTCCAGACAAAATAATTGTTTGCATATGCTTATCCTGTTTGTTTGTTCGTTTAGTCGATAGGCTTCGTTTAAGTGATCACGGACAAGGGCCCGGAATCTTTGGGAGTATTACGTAACTCCATCACGCTCTCCAAGTAGTTTAGTTTCCATGGGATGAGAATCCTTGATACGAGAAGATTCGGCTTCTTAAAGCATTCTTCTTTTACAGTAAGAGTAAGCTCAAATTGGCTAAAGGATCGTAAACAAAGTTGCGCAAGGGACTGCAACCAACCCAATTTTCCTCCCAGAGATTTGTGTTATATATGACAATTACGAACGAATAACTCTAAGCCTAAGTTTGTATAGATTTGAACCTTTACAAATGCTACTCCTCCGAGTGAAAGATGGCCTATGAATGTGATCGTGGTTTTCTGTAATACTTGCATTGCGAGTTCCCAAACCAAACCCTCAATGACCATTCATCTTGATCAAAAAAAGCCGTATGAGTTTAGCCATAGCCATTGTACCAACAGCGATTGTGTCACTAACACCGAACCACTTAAGCGTCGTGGTTTGGCCCCATTAACCCAATTCACGGCATGGATTTAAAGATTCCCTCCTAATTTGAACAAGATTTCAAAGATTGAGCTAGAGAGGAAGTTACTTAATTTGCATGACATTATAAGAACGGTCTTGCTATTGTCAACCCACTGGGCTGACGATAAACACATTAGAAGACAAGAAAAACACGTATTTCTGTGTACTTTTTATATCCTTTAATACACATTCACACACTTACTATTGTCAGCCCATTGGGTTGATTTTAGAAGTTTCTTTATAAGAAGGTAGACTGCACCTGTTTAACAAGGATTTTAAAATTTGGGGTGGCCGGAGCCACCTCGGTCCCCTGCATAGCTCTGCCTCTGTGCTTAATCTTGGGATTGTGTATGTTTTGATTATGCATATATATTATTAGCACCGGCTAAGAGATCTATTCGACCTGAAACTTTTAATTACTTGGTTTATACTTGTTTGTAGGTGTATCTTAGCTAGACTTACTCTGTACACAGTACATACTCTCACACATGCTTAATCTATTTGCAACGCAGTTTATGTATACTAGTCTCGCGCGCCTATATACATTCCTTTTTAAATAAAGACGAAAAAAATTACTCTCTACTTTTTAATTCAAACCCACCCTGATTATCTGAACCTTTATAACTACATTCGCTACAGTTCTCTCTCTCTCTCTCTCTCTCTCTCTCTCTCTCAGTTTTCTTTTACCACAAAATGGCAATTTAGATAGGTATTTTAATCATTTAGATGTATAATATGGTAGTTTTATTATACATGGATATTTTAGTTATTTAGATATATATATATATATGGGTAATATAGTCATTTCAGTGTACATGGATATTTTAGTCATTCTAAAATTTTAACATATACTCCCTCCGTCCCTTTTTAAATGTCCTGCTTCGTAACTCCAACTTATTAAAAAAACATCATCATTATATCTTTCACATCAATTTTTTCCTCCACTTTCCTTACTTACTCATCATCATTACACTTTTACTCACTTACTTTTCAAAATGGAATCTACTTTTATGGACAAAATAGACAATTCACCAACTTTTACCCACTAACTTTACAAAATGGACACTTATTAAGGGACATTCCAAAATGTAATACCGGACTATAAATAAGGGACGGAGAGAGTATGTAATTGGGTTAGTGCCGCTCAGAAAAGAAAAAAAAATGTAATTGGGTTAATGGGTCGGGCGGGTCGGGCGGGTTTTAAATAAATGGATTGGGTTGAGTATGGATAATTAGACTCATAACTAATAGATTTTAAATGGGTTAATGATCCATTAAAAACCCAACCCACTTATAACTTACCCAATTTGGCCCAAACCCGCCCATTTGCCACCCATACTTTTTATGATAGTTTTCGAATATATTTAGCTGAATTCTATGGTCATCTTTCTTATAGGTTTATTTATGGTTTCTCTTCTTCGTTTTTTCCCTGTTTTCTTAACTATAGCTGCTTCTTTTTTTCTTTACTGTTGTGACAAGCAAAAGAGGTCCATGTGCTACTGCTATGGTTCCATCATACTTCCATGGGTCAATGAATGCATTTGTCAAGGACTAAAACTAGCTACAACGGGTTGCCTGATTGGCTCGTAGAAACCATTCTTGGCTCATAAATGAATTGGTCGCATAAGAAAGCAGAAGGAATTCAAACTACGCATTTCAGAAGGTTGAGTTGTACTCAGCAAGATTCGTACTAATTTTGTTCTTGCTCAATGCTTCTTTATGATAGTATATCACTTTCAATACGAACTATATTTGGATCGGATTAAAAAAAACCTATATTTGGAAAGTCATAAAGTGCATGATGTTCTCACTGAATGGGCCAGGTTAATTGGGATTCTTGCCCTCCTGATTATTTGGTGTCCCACTTTGTTCTTTACAAAACCAAGAGCCTTTTGGATGCTCAGTATCTGATAGAGAATGCGAGTAATCTGAACTGTATGATTGTTGATTTTCTTTACTGAGGATGTTCATTTAACGATTTTGCTATGGAAAGTTGTGTAAAGTCTAACTATAAAATCCCTCACACTGAAGTAATCTTGGCAAGAGTAAATCACTCTTATCAACAAGAAGACTTTGTGCTATGCCCTGGCTCTATTACGCAGTCTTAGTTCTTCTTTTAGGCTGTCAACTATTCCCACTTATTACCCAGCAGGGCAATCCAGTGTGAATCGTTACATTCTTTGTGCAACTTTGATGCTGGAATGCCCACATGTCTTCAAAATTTGAGGAATCGCTGAAATAACTAAGTGGGGGACTCATAAAATTTGATGATCATGCCTTCATTCTGAAGGAAAAAAAAATGGATTCACAAAAGGTCGTCAAATACAAAGTACAGATTACCACATTGAAACCACTTATGTGCAAGTTTTGGAACCATGCTTAACAAAATGGACTATAAATCCTTTTTTTGTGAACGTTATCCAAGATTGATGCCATAGAAGCTAGTTTTGTCGTGGCAGACGTTATGCCAATTAGCAATAAAAAAGCAGTGGCTCCTAGTACCAGTGGCAAAACCAGGAATTATCACCATAAGGTAGAAGTGAAAAAACACGAAGCACAAAAGTTCAGACATTCTCCATGAGGCACAAAAGTTGTACTGTAGAATAATCCAAAAGCTTCTAAACATAATCATGTAAGTTTGAAATATTTGTAGTTAAATGTTCTTACAATCGAACACGACGAGTTTTATCTTTGGAAAGTTATGCATGATTACTTTGTTACTAATCCCATCAAAAACATCTCGCTTTATGTATACAACGAAGCCATTGTTCAAACATAGATCATTCATTCAGTTTCGCTATCAATTTTTCACAATATTCATTACCGAAATAGTTGGGATCGGTTTTGACTTTACTAATTTATATAGATGACATTCTCGTAATTAACCAAAAAAGGCCCAGCCGCCATACATATGTTTGGGTTGGAACGAGCAACACCTTACTAACCCCCAATTCTTCCAACATAGTTTGAGTAGACTTAAAAATAAAAAATAAAAAATAAAAATAGCAGGTGATAAAATCCAGGGGGGGCGGTGTGTGGTGACCCCTACACCTTAACTCCCTCTGCCCCTGGCTCCTACAACCTCTGAAATATATATGGGTGCAGACACCCTATTTTGGACTTTCCAAATTAGTTTACTTACGGTATTTGATTCCTCGATGATGAAACGAATCAAGAACATCCCGGAAATGTTAATATGTTTGAGTTTTGAGCATTTCCAAAACCCTTTCAGATCCCTTTCAAACTCTCTAAACCAGAACCAAAAGGTCTCAGCAAAACCCAACTTGCATACGCTATTATTCAACTGGCGTGCACTGGTCTTTTGCCATGTGTCAGTCATCGGTCAACTTTGACCGTTGACCAGGCTTGGACTGGCGTACGCCAGTGAAACCTCTGGTCAAACTTGTGTTTTTCAGCATGCAGATGCCATGGGTAGGGGTCTACAACACATGGGAACCTTTCAATCCATCGAAAAAGTAGTCTCCGACAGGGGACATCTCTTACACCCATCCCATCACCTTTTCCATCTCATCCAATGGGAGTAAAGGCTTAAGGGCAAAGGCACCAGTCACTTTGACTGGCCTTTTCCCTCTTTCACTCCCTCTCCCCCTATAAATACCCCCATATGCTTCCATTTGAAAGGATTCTAAGTTTCAAATTCCTAGTTACAAATTGCCAAGTTCAAAAGAAGCCTCCACACAAGCCCTAACCCCTTGTTCATCTCTTCCTTGCCAAAGGAAGATACTAGTAAGCAAAACATCACTCATTCACATCCATCCACACTCACCATTCATCATCCAATCTTCAAGTTCAAGCTCAAACACTGTTTCAAACTCAAAAACAAAAGGTATACCACCTGGGTATATTTCTCTGTTCTGATTCCTGAGAGGGGGCTGACAGGGTCAAGGCTGGTAAGCAATACCAGTCCTGGCCCTAAAACTGGCAAAGTTTCAAAAACCGTTTCTGACTAGAATCGGTGTGCATCGTTCATAAGCGCGCGTAAGCCGGTCCGTGGCAGTACGTACAATTTTTAACTTGATCTGTCTGAAACTGGAGTACTCCAGTTGTGAACTGGGGTCTGGATCTTTGTTTTATGCTTTATTTTTTGTCTATTCGTCACTGTGAGCATGCCTAATAACCAGTTTACTGCTTTCCATAGTTAAAGTTGCTAGTTTTACTTTCTTAATATTATTTCAGCTGCTTTAGAATGCCTTTGGGGTCCTTCTGATCATGTTCTAGAGCCTAGAATACGCAAAGCCAAACACTGGACAGAAAGGTATAACTAGCGTACGGTCCCCAATGACTAGCGTACGATAGTTAGATCTCATCGAGTGACTGGCCCTTGCATTGCAATCAGCCCTTGGTCTTTGTTTATTTTCCTTGTTTATGGGGTGCTCTGTCTATTTCGTTTCTCTAAAATCATTTTATCTGTCTGTAACTGTATATATTCTGCTCTATAAACTATGTGGTTTGTTCTGGGTGTGCACTAGAGTACGCCGGTCTATGTGTGGCGTGCGCAGGTGAAGCCTACATGCAGTGGTTTGGCAAGTGCATGCAGACTTCTTCTTGCACACGTCATTCCGAATCAGTGTTTTTCAGTCTATTTAAAACACTTACAGACGCTTGTTCTCAATCTATTTTACTTATTTCAATAAATCAAACATCCACATTAGGGCTGTCCATGGATCCGACCCGCCCGACCACCCGCCCAAACCCGACCCGAAAATAGAGGCAATGGACGGATCTGATCGGGTGTATCGATCGGATTCGGGTCCAAAATCAGGAATTTTTTCTTCCGTCAGTCGGGTGTCGGATGTATTAAATTATTTTTTCGGATAACCCGACCGACCGATGTATTCAATATAAAAGGAAAAAAACCTAATTTTGTACGCCATTTTTACTTCCTTCTTCTTTGCTACGCCCCATTCACTTACTCCTCCCAGAGTCCCAGTCCAGTTCTCCTTCTCCTCTCAAACCCCCGCCGCCACACCTCCGCCAGCTTTCCCACCACTCCTCCGCCTGCTGCGGCGGCGCCTCCACCTCGTCCTCGACAACGTTTTCGTCACAGTCGTTCCTAGCCGTCCGGAAGGAGAAGAATGAAGGTTTTTAGATCTGTAGAAGAACAAATTGAAGGCTTTTAGGAGGAGAAGGAGAAGAACAAAGGTTTGTAGAAGGTCCTCGTCCTCTGGGCCAGTGTAATTTTTGAGTCAAAATTTTGATTTTTTGAACGAAGAGTTTGTAGATCTGTTGAGTTCGTTGATTTTTCGAATGAAGGCTTTTGTTGTTGAATTTGTAGATCTAGTTGAGTTTGATGTATTTCTGCTGTATGTACGTATTTTTTTCCCCCTAATACGAGGACCCGACCGAACCCGACAACTCCAACCCAACCACGTTTCGGTCGGAGCCCGACAAATGGTTCGGTCGGTGTCGGGTGGGCATTTCGACAACCCGACCAAATCCGACCCGTGGCCAGCCCTAATCCACATCATTTTGTCACATAAATGCAACTTGTTACAGTGTTAATCCCCTTTAACTGCTCCCTGCCCTAATTGGCTAAAAAATGATTAATGAGAGAAAAATGCAAATGTTTTATAAAATGCATGAGTAGAGACCGATATCCGGATTGGGTGAGAGGGGTGCCATAAAACCCTTCCCCTCTCGTAACCTAACTCCCGAACCTCAGATATCGAAGGTAACGACGGTCCAGTCTGCAAACCTTTTTCAAATCAAACACATAGCAAACGTTTCAAGTTCGGTTCCTTGGGTGCATACCGCGAAACCCGAGTGGCGACTCTGCATCGAAGCGTTTCATCGTGCTTTTCTAAAAAAGGCGCACCCGATTTTATACCCAAAAATAAAATTTTCCGGGGCGTGTGCCCACAATGGGGCTCCTACAACCTCTACTATCATGGACTCGAGACCTCTTTTAGAAATAACTGATTTTCCAGGGACCATAACGCTTCATGATTTTAGCGTCCATTCCCGATAGAGGCGTCGGAGATTCTATTATCATACCATATAATTTGCCGGACTTGGGGAAGCTACTGTGCAGCTTCGTGCTGCGCACCCGCCGGCGGGCCTTGCCGGCATCGGTCTGGCGATCGGAGACATTCAACGCGTAGAGCTCGTCGAGTTTTACGTGCGCGCCAAAAATCAGCTCGATCAAATATTGATAAGTGCCTCATCCGAACACATATAACTTGAAAAAAATGGATTCAGTGGTTTTGATCCAGTGTTTTGTATCCATTTGGATTTCATTTTTTTCAAGTTATATGTGTTCAGATGAGGCACTTAACAATATTTGATCGAGCTGATTTTTGGCGCACACGTAAAACTCAACAAGCTCTACGCGTTGAACGTCTCCGATCGCCGGACCGATGCCGGAAAGGCCCGCCGGCGGGAGCGCAGCACGCTGTGCAACACGAAGCTGCACAGCAGCTTCCCCCAATCCTAATTTGCCAATGGCATGAGAAAGAACTTGAGAGTTGATAGACTTGCATTTCTGTCTACATCTTTCATATAATGGAAGGGATGGATGAGCCATTGCAAGGATGTTGATGTTGTTGTAAGTTACAATGTTCCATTATTCTTCTTTTTTTTCCTTTTTAGACTGTTGTTCTATGTAGCATTCAACCATGCTGGCTTGGTGAGCGTTTGACCAGGAATATCCTGGCATTGGGTATTACACACATTAGAAGGCTTATGGAACACTTACCACTCCACCAGCTATATATATGCTATATGTGGTAGGATCCTTAGCTTTTGTCCTTGATTCCTTTAGCCAGTATCATAGGAAGATTACATCTCCCTGGGGCCACTGAAGGTGATGTTTGGAATTATTGAACCTTCTTGTTTGCACAAATGTGGTAACCTTCTTGTTATGGAATTGACGTTAGAGTCCTCTGTAGCCTGTAGGGTGTCATAGTTGCCCTGGAGTAACAATATGATGTGTGTGTGGTGGTGAAACAACCTAGCTAGTGTGAATTGAGACTGAATTCAACAGAAAATGAAAAGCAGTTCTTCGTAATTTTATTTTCTCCGAAAACTAGCAATACAGAGTACAAGAAAAACTAGCAATACGAGTACAAGAAACAAACTAAAGAGAGCATTTCATGAAATCAAAAACGACTAGCCTTGGGGCTTTTTGATGGTTGCTTTGTTATTGTAGCACCCATCCAGATTCATGTTCTAACACATTGCAACATAAATCATATCGGTGATAGCCATGTAATCGCTATCGGGCTTCTCACCCTGTACAACGCATCTTTCCAAATCAGACTTCCAAACTCCGGCGTTGTTTGTCGAGACTTCGTAGTGAATGTGACCTTAAAGGATAGTTTCTGGTCTTTGCTGTTGAACTTCAGCACTGCTGGCTCAACCCTGATGAAAACTCCTTTAAACTGTGAAACTATCACATGGTAAGTGGAAACGGGTGGCCCAACATTAGTGACAGTTCTATGAAGGGTCACAGCCGTGACATTACTGGTTTCCGGGAACACAGCTGAAAGAGCTGGGTAGTTCAAATCCCCGGGATTTGCAAGCGTGTTCCGGCACTCTCTGTTGGAGATCTTGGCAAAAACATCCAACTGGCCTGAGGTTAAGCCTTGGGTGCACAAGAATTCAAAATATTCCTGTGCCCCAATGTCATAAACCAAACCTGGATCAAGTGCTTTTGCCGGTTGTATGTGACCCGCACCGTGGTCATACGGGTTGGAAGGCGCACCTGTTGCGGCATCTTCCAGAGACTTGTACATATTATCATGGACATAAGCAGTAGTCATGAGCGCTGATTTGATGGCTGCCGGACTCCATTCCGGATGCCTAGCCTTAAGCAATGCAGCGACACCGCTCACGTGCGGGCACGACATGGACGTTCCGGACAGTATATTGAACTTAACTCGACGGTGATCCGTCTGCAAACTTGATGGGCCCACTTCGCCGGTCCAGGCCGCGAGAATGTTCACCCCGGGGGCCACCATGTCCGGCTTCAGAATCTCGAGCGTCAAGAAATTAGGCCCTCTGGATGAAAACGCTGCCACCACAGGAGACGGGCGTATCCCCAATTTAGTCCCCATGAATGCGAGGGTCGCAGTCGCCTTCGGATTCGTCAATGCGTACTGCTTGATCATTTTCCCCGCCCTTTCTCCCACCGCCACAGCCGGAAGGAGGTGGGCGTCCGCCACCAGCTCCTCTCCGTTTGCTGCCGTGTTCGACAGTATCATACCTATCCCACCTGCGTCTTTCACCACCTGTCCCTTCTGCACTCTAGGATTAATACCTCGATCGCAGATAACGATTTTTCCAGCTACTTTCCTATGATCTAGAGTTCCTTCTAAACACAAGGAACTAGGATCGGGACTGCTCGAATTGCTTCCAGTGTAAACCAGTGGGTACTGCTTTTCTTTCGACAGGTTTCTCCTCCCTTTGTATAGGGAAACTCCTGATACAATTTTCCCAGTCCCAAGCTTAACACTAGATGGAAACTCCCTATCCATTGTGCTAGCTCCAACCGTGGTAATCCACGGCGATACATTTGTTAAACTGATAGGATCAGGCCCACCATTTCCCGCCGAACCCGAAACGAAAATCCCCCTCTCCATTGCCCCAAAGGAGGCTATGGACAAGCTATCACGATAATACGGCGACACTCCGCCGCCTAGAGAGATGGACAAGACGTTTACCCCGTCCGCCACCGCTCGATCCACAGCGGAGAGAATATCGGAGCTGAAACAGCCACCCGTCCAGCAGACTTTGTAAGCGGCGATCCTAGCACCCGGGGCCATCCCTCTGGCCGTCCCGTAAGCGTACCCCAAGAGATTTGCGCCGCGAACAGGGGATCCGGCGACGGTCGCCGCTGTGTGGGTACCGTGGCCGTCTTGATCGCGCGGCGATTTGTACTCGTCTTTCTCGTTGATTTTGCCGGTGGAAGCCTCGTACCCCCGGTAGAAGACTCTAGCGCCCACAACTTTTTTGTTGCAGTTGCTCTTGGTGAAGGCTCGTCCTGTTTCACAAGCTCCTTTCCAGTGAGCTGGAACTGGTGTCATCCCACTGTCGTTGAAGCTTTGGCTTTCCGGCCATATCCCGGTGTCGAGCACTCCGACTATCACGTCGTGATCGGCGGTGCTATCTGACCAGATATTTGTGCTTTTTTGTGGTTCTAGCCCAAGAAAAACGGGACTCCTCGTGGTGTGCAGCTCGTACTTGGTCTCCGGAAATATGGCCATCACGCCATCAAGTTTCTCCAGCCTCTCTGCTTCTTCTTCACTGAGCTGTGCAGCCAGGCCATGAAAAGCAGTCTGGTAAGTGTAGATGATCTTCTCATCATCTTCGGCATCTTGTTTTTCTGGCTCAGTGACTACTGATTTGATCATTGAGGAATACCACTGGAAATGCTCGGTGAAGGTTTCTGGCATCAGAGATTTTTCCATTTGGACAATGTAAGTCTTCCTGGGTGATGGGTTTTGGGGTAAACAGAGAGCAAGATTGATGGTGAGAAGGGTTGATAGGAAGAGAAGCAGCCATTGGAGTGGAGTTCCAGACATTGGATTGGGGAAGAAAGGGAGTGAAGAAAGATGAGGAATCTGGAAAATGAGAGTTTTGGCCTATTAAAATACAATCAATGAAGGGGTTGGGGGGCCTTCACCTGTGTCTTTCTGGTGCAGGAGGTAATAAATGTGGTGGTTGTTCCTTCAATGTCCGTTATTCTGAGTTAGGAGAGGTGGCTGGTGGTGAGAAGTTATTGTTGTTATGGTCCTTGTGACACACTGATTCAATTTGTCTTTGGTACCAGTATCTACTTATCAAATTTTACGGGAAAATGATTTTCGCACTCCTCAAATTATCAACCACACTTCTAAGGAGAGTGCAAAAATCAACTCGACATTGATTTTCGCACTCCCCAAAGTTAACAATTTGGAGAGTGCGGAAATCACTCCCCATTTTAAAACCAAACATGTATCCCTCCATCCCAATTTACTTGTCTCAGTTCTATTCTAACTGGATAAAAAAACCTAGTTATATCTTTAAATTGGTAATAAATTTTAGATCCAATACAGATCTTATTTGATAGATCTCAATTTGATCTATAATACAATATTTTCAAAATCACCTAAAACATTATAAATTACAATATATAATCAAATGAAAAGTGACACGAACTCCTAAAAGTGACAATTAAATTGGGCCGGAGGTTGTAATTTGTTACCTTAAAAATTAAAAACCTCAGTCTATATACTCCTTAAAGTATTTTGATTTTTAAATGTTGCTCTCCATAGTTCATATTTTGAGATGGGAAAATGAATTATAGGAAACATTTGAAATGGTGCTAGATTACATGAATCTTTGCTCTCCATAGTCCATACGGAGCTCCGCCTTTAACTGGGCTCTAGCAAGTTCGCAACTGACAAATAGACGGTGAGATTGAGTCCCAAGATTAATCGAAGTACATGTATGCTAATCTAAATACTTGAGTTATGGGGAAAGAAAGAAAAAAAAAAAAAGATCACATGTAGTATCTTTATTGAGTTGAACTTTCGATTTTTTGATATTGGGGGCATCTCCTGCTCTAATAAGAGTAAATGAGATTAGGTAGGGTACACCACTGTTGATTGGGTCCCTCTAGTGCCACATTTAACGGTGATGAGAAGGGTTTCCATTTCTGCAGATGGAGTGCTAGCTGTAACTGGTAGTACACATTTTTTTTTTAACTTGTAACTCAGGTGTTGGTATTTTGTTTGGTTGTTTTAAGTGTACTTTATTTTTTGTATTAATATAACTGAGATAGATCTAGCTTGTCAAAAAAATAACTAAAGTATCTCGATCAGTTTACCCGCACACCTTAACCAATTCTTGAAGAACTAACCTCATAGTCAATTTGCGGGGTCCTAAATTGGTACCATTGGCATCAGTATCACTAGCCTAGTTGTGACCCAATACAACTGTCCTAAATTGGCTCCATTGGTCTTCACTAAGATGCATGTACTAAAAAATCTGAGCACCCTCTGATTAATGGTTTCGCAGTGGAGACCCCTTTATCGATAGACAGTAGTAGTGGAGGAACTTTATAAGTATGGCCTTGAGTTTCACTTCTTACGAGAGAAATGATTTAGTCACTCCCTTTTTTGTTAACATCACTCCCCTACAAGTGTATTTTTTTACCAAAAATATATTTGCAAGAAAGTGGCGTTAACAAAAAATAGAGTGGCAAAATCAGCAGCCTTTTACAAACTCTCCCACTGTTCCAATTGCAAAACCCAACACAGCACCTGATTTATTGCCTGTGCAGCCTAATATGGAAACGTCTCTGTAAGTTGCCCACCCAAAGAGAAATTTTTCAGTGCGGAGCGGGTATATCCCACGTGGTACCCGCTCAGCACTTCCAAGCCGTCCGATACACTTTTGGACGGCTCAGATTTAAACCTTCTCTCTCCCGTCACCCCTCCTCTTTCTCTCTCCTTTTTCTCTCTTCAAATCTGAGCCGTCCAAAATCGCATCGGACAACTTGGATGTACCAAGTGGATACCACGAAATACCCACCCAACACTGAAAAATTTCTCCCACCGAAAACAATTTACAATCTCTCCCTACCCTAGCTAACAACAACCACCCAAATTGATTAATGCCCACCCTCTGGTGTGAGGTGTCCCTCACTGAATTTAAGATAACTATCTACTACTACCACTTTGCATGGCACTAGGATTGTATTTGCATGGTATAAGAGCTACAGCTCTAGCATAGGTAAAGGGAGAATTTTGGTAAAGTAACTAAGCAAATCATAGAAAATCATGCTGCAACAGAGTAGGTACTTGGGTATCTCTTAGGGCATCCGCATCTCCCTCGTCATACCCTCTCTGCAACTACACTATTGAGGAAATCATGTAAAACTCGCCGGTATCAGACTCTTTATCACCATCACTACTTTAACAATTTTGTAGTTTTGCTGCAGTGCCTCGCCTCTTCCCACGAGTCATTGTTCATTTGGTAGACAATATTTTATTCCTTAATCTATTAGCTTTACCAGATCGAGGCTGTGAGGTTGTTACCTTCACCGAGACCGACGGCATGGTCTTCAACGACGGCATGGCCTCGATCAACGCCGGCAACTGGCCTTCTTTGATTGACTAGTCTTCATTCCTCAACGCCTTCTTTGATCGCCAGCAACAGGCCTCCTTTGATCGACGGACCTCCGACGCCCCCTTTGATCAACGGCGACATGCCTTCTTTCTTTTCTTTGTTCTGCCTCTCAGTCAGAGGGTAAAGTTAGAAAGAGGGGGGCTTTTGGTTTGCTGTTTTTTTTTCTTTTCTGTCGTTTTTTTGGAATAAAGAAACAATATTTTAAATTGAATAGTTTTAATATAGAGAGTCTGATGCAGTATACATTTTAAAAGTGAGTAACTAAAGTAATAAATTGACTTTTTGAGATGTAAATTGGTCCAAAATATAGAAAGTCTGGTGCGGATGCTCTTATACATTTCGCTACCCTTCTTAGGTACTTGTGGCGAACCACTGTTCATAAGCCAAAGAGTAAACAAATACTTTTAGTCCCTGGACCCACCTTATCACCCATCTCTTGAATCTCTTCCTACATTTATTCTGTTTCCCCTTTACTTTTCAGACATGGCATACATTTAAAAGCCTTTATTTTTTTTTATGAGATAGAGAGATGATAGCTATGCTCAATGTTCTAAATGGCGATTGGCGGTAGTAGGGCGGATACCCACCTCAAGCGCCAAGCCGCCTAGGAGGGCGCCAAGCAATTCAGCAGATTTATTTTTTTTTTAACAAACCATTATCTAATCAAACTATATTCCATGTATCCATAATAAAAATCAAACTTCAAAGTACAAACCCAAATGAAATTAAGTAGTAACAACTAGCAAATAAGTTGAATAAGACAATAAGTAGTAGAGCTTCGCTCACTTCCCTAGTATTATTTTTATTTTTTTTTTTAGGCCCCCAAAGGCCTCCAAAGACGCCAACGCCGCCGCCTAGGCGGCCACTATGCACTGTCAAACCTCCCTCAGCGCCAAATCAAATGCCAAGGGTTATTGGCGTGATGGCAGGGCACCTCCAAGCGCCTAGACGACACCTAGGCCACCATTTAGAACAGAGGCTATGCTACGCATTGATGCAAGAAAAAGGGGCTAGGTAAAATATAAAAGTTACAACATTTTTTACTAGTTATTTTACCTATTATTGTTGTACTTGCAACAACTTGTATTGAGTTGCCTTGACCAGACCACTAAACAATCCACATGAAATTTGCAGTGCAACTCTTGGATAAATGGGTAATAATTGTCAGATCCCGCGTCCTAGCAGTAATGATTAGAAAACTAAGTTAAAACTAAGTTAAGTATCAAAACGAACATAGCCAACATTTTTTACTAGTTATT
Organism: Rhododendron simsii; assembly: GCA_014282245.1. Taxonomy (NCBI): domain Eukaryota; kingdom Viridiplantae; phylum Streptophyta; class Magnoliopsida; order Ericales; family Ericaceae; genus Rhododendron; species Rhododendron simsii. The sequence goes on along the minus strand of CM024955.1, from coordinate 29,130,701 downwards.
TTACCTATTATTGTTGTACTTGCAACAACTTGTATTGAGTTGCCTTGACCAGACCACTAAACAATCCACATGAAATTTGCAGTGCAACTCTTGGATTTTTGTTTTGTCAGATCCCGCGTCCCTGCAGTGAGGGAAACTCACTGCCAATTGCAGTCATCATCAAATGGCGCAGTTTTGTGCAAACTTACTCAAACCCATTAAAGAAACTAAAACGATGCCGTTTATCCTCTTTACGGATCTCTTCATCCCTTTCTTCCTCTTCCCTCAATTTTTCTGCTTTCTCTCTCAATTAGTGGCAACCAACCTACCGGCCCAACTATCACCGGCAACTTCCAGTGTCGCACCTACGCCGCCAATGATCAACCGCCTCACAGTCCCAACGTTGCTAACCCACAACAAGCACTACCGAAAAAACCTAGAAATTAAAACTAGGCCAAAAAAAAAAAAATTTTTTTGATGTGCTCTGATTTTTTATTTCCCTCCTCTCTAGCTTTATTTCAAATTATATTTCCTGTGTCTAATATCCGTGTCTCTAAAACCCAACGATGCAAAGTGATAAAGCGACACAACAAATGGAATTCAATCTATTGTTCTAAATGAGTAGATCGCTGGTGGGACTATTAACCAAAAAAGAAGAAATTTGAAGGAAGTTTCTTAGAACTGGCAAAAGAAGAAGCAGGAGGAGATAGCAGAATAGAGCAAGGGATCTGGACAAGAAGGAACAAAACGACGTCGTTTTAGTTCCTTGAATGGGTTTGAGTAAGTTTGCACAAAACGATGTCGTTTGATGATGGCTGCAATTAGCAGTGAATTTCCCTCACTGCAGGGACACAGGATTCGATTTTGTCAAAGTCAAATGGCAATGAAAGAGGATATAAATTCAAGATTCTAACACTGCAAGAAGAATGTGCCCCATCAAGAAGTGGCCATTATAAAGCTTCAAAGTAGTACTAAGAGCAAGTCCACTCGATATGGTGCGGTAGATTTTTTTAACGAAATTTACGTCCAACAACGAGCTAAAATTGCTACCAAACAATGAAATGACAAATTAATCCATGGATTTATGGGAGTCATTTTTAGTATTATTAATTTTGACTTTATCTATGGAACTGCCATCAGACCAGCGATGTTTTACAGAACAGAATGTTGGCCTATTAAGAAACAACAGGTGAATAAAATGAGTGTAGCGAAAATGAGAATGTTGAGGTTGATGTGTGGTAAGACTAAAAAAGACAGGATTAGAAATGAGGCGGTTCGTGAGATGGTAAGTGTAGCACCCATAGAAGATAAGTTGAGGGCAAATAGGCTAAGGTGGTTTGGGCATGTCTACTGTAGATCAGGAGATGCAGTAGTTAAGAGAGCGGATAGGATAGCTTTGGGTAGCAATGCCACAAGGAGGGGTAGACCTAAATTGACATTAGAGGCTGTGGTGCGCAACAATATGAGTATAGCAGGTTTGTGTGAACAAGTGGCCCTTGACAGAGCTCAATGGAGGAAAATGATTCATGTAGCCGACCCCAAGTGATTGGGGCTTAAGGCTTGGTTTGGTTTGGTTTTGATTAATTTTGACTTTATCACATTTGTCACATCACCCAAGCCAACCAATGTTCATCAACAATTAATGTTAATTCAATGATCTGCATTTATGATTGTATCAAATAACACCAAATTATTCAAACAAAGTTCTCTTCTTTTTTTTAGGGGTACTTTTTCAACACTGTTACAAATCAAAGCTTTGTTATTGTTAGCTAGGGAAAGCTTAGTTAGTCAATTTTGTCGAAACCTTCTTTGGAAGTCCTCCATCTACATCCGGAGCTGCCTGTGTCCAAAATTGTGTGCTGCTGTGCTACATGCTACCCAACCCATGATCAATTAGGGTTTGGTAAACATCCTCTTAATTCCTAGGATGTGGATACTGGTCAGTGGCCCCGCAGCAGTAATGGTGCTCTCTCTCTCTCTCTCTCTCTCTCTAGGATGTGGATACTGGTCAGTGGCCCCGCAGCAGCAATGGTGCTCTCTCTCTCTCTCTCTCTCTCTCTCTCTCTCTCTAGGATGTGGATACTGGTCAGTGGCCCCGTAGCAGTAATGGTGCTCTCCCTCTCTCCCTCTCTCTCTCTTCGTAGTGGTTCCACTCCCCATATAACGCATCAGGACATTAATTAGTATAGTAGCATTCAAAGCTAAGGTGCTAGGCACCTAGTTTGTCCTAATCTCATCCGCAACGCAATGGCTATCACACCCTTCTTTATTTAATATGAGCCCGCAACCTCACAACAGTTCTGCTACGCAATCACTAGACCAACTGCCCTGTCCTGGTTGCTTGGTGCGTTCTTTAAAGAGTGCAAAAGAACCTCGTAGAACATTTCCATTTTAAGTCATTTTTCCCCCAAAAAAAAAATTTTGTTTTTTGAATAGCTCATTATAGTAATATTTTGTCGAAGTTAAAAGTGCTCCAATAGAACGAAAATTGTTTTTTTACCCTAATTCAACACAACTCTAAAATCACTTGAATCATTTCGTAGGAACTCAAATGAAAAGGTAACGACACATAAATATGATAACTGCATTTCTTCTGTCGTTTTTTACTTGGAAAATAAACGATCATTGAATACCATTGTTTTCCTAACTTATACCAAATGATGGGGGGGGTTTGGTAATTACCAAACTATGGTTTTGACTTGCTTAATGGCTTAACATTGAAGATGCTCTTAAGAATGTGACCGTTGTCCCTTGTTGAAGATCCAATATGATACTGTGGTGCCATTCACACTAGCAATTCATCACAGTACGCTAGCCAGTGGCGACTCCAGGAATAATATTAGTTTATGGGGTCGGAAATTTTCTCAAGTGTCTCTCACATTCAGCCAATGTCTAACATTGTTAATTATTGGCCAATTCAATCTTAAAGTTTTTCAAAAAATCGCACTTTAAATTATCTCAAACAATTCTAAGGCGATGCAAATTTTTTGGAAAAAAAAAAAAACAGTGTATTGTCCCTTCCTAAAGCCTCACATTCGAAACCTCTCATGTGATATCAACGGGTTAGATCCTCCAGGCATTGTCCTGGCTTTAATCGGGCTTAGGTTTGAAACGTTAGGCCTCATATTCAAAACTTCATGGGCACTATCAACCCTTATGGATTTGATCATACAGGGTATTGTTTTGGCTTTAATTGGACCCCGTCTTAGTGGACGATGGGATTGGGTTCCCATGAATTAGTCGAGGTGCATGTATACCCTGAATTTGTCACTAGAGTGGGGTCATATCAATTATTAATGGGTTCATCTACTGGCCAACCGATTTCTATAGCATACTAGTAGTAGCATATTAATTTTTCGCCATGGGGTCAGCCGACCCCACTAGCTTAGCTATGTCGTCGCCAATGAAGCTAGCGTACATCCGTGGCTCATACTGATGAGAGGAGAGGGAGAGCATCAACGGATAAGGAGAGGGAGGGAGAGAGCAGGATGCCAAAGCATGAACAACATGAAACAATTCACAGAAATCTTTGAGCTGCTGCTCATAAGTCGGGTGATGCTATAGAGGGTTTGTGGAAGACATGGGCTTTACCTTAGAATTCTGCTGTTGAGGGTTCTGACCTTGGCCTTGCCCATTTGTTTGAGCTCTCTCACATTTTGCATTCTTCTATTAAGTATGTTGTGCCTGTGGAACAAAATTAAATGACGATTTGCTTTCCCAAAAATTTCTAACAAACACGCAAAACGCTGTTAAGGCCAAATCCTTACACACAAAAATGAAACGGCATTGGGATGAAACATCTACACAAATAGATCGCCAAACCAAAAAAAAAAAGGGTTGCCAACAAATAAGTCCCAAGGTCACCATGTATCATGATACTCTAGTTGAAACCAAAGCAAAGACTCGTAAAAAAAGAACCACAATTCGCAATAAATATTTGGTATAAAATGATGACAACACCGAAAAGTGGTGGTATAATCTACAACAATTAGAAGAAACCTTATAGACGAACAGCGCCTGCATGTTGGCATCCACTGCATAATATTAGGTATTAAATGAAAGCAACACTGAAAAATGGTGGATTTGATCTATGACAATTAGCAGAAACCTTTCAGATTGACAGCACCTTCATGTTGGCATCTACTGCATGCGGCCTTAAAGAAAACCTTCAACTCCTCGTCCTGATTGCACTTCCCGATAAATTGTCATAGCTTCTTCCATAACTTTGGCTTGAGCTAGTAGTTGAGCTCTCTTCTTTCCAGAAGGATGAGTAGAAAGGTAATCTCTCAATGCTGATTCCCCTGTGACCTTAGCCAACTTCTCATAAACTTTGGGCGCCACTCGAGGGTCATACCCAGCTGAAGCAACCAACAGTAGTCCAATGTAATCTGCCTCAATTTCCATCCTAGCCAAACATAATGAACAAAGTCGACAAGGTTGGCATCAGGGGTTTGAAACAAGTAGTTCCACGTTGGACATTTGTGTAATGGTTGGCAATTCAAAATAAGCTGAGTACTAAAAACAGATTGGTTAGATGGGGAATGCAGGTGGATGAAAAGTGCGTTGTGCAATACTGACAGAGAGACCCACCACCTCCTCTCCTTCCCGTGTTCTTACTCTATAATCTGGCAACAAATTTTGGGGAGAACTTCTATATTGGGTAATCCTAATATGGTGGATTCGTTAGTCCAGCATGTGAAGTCTGAGGATTTTAGGAGTTTGGTTCTGCATAGCATACTAGTTGCTACCGTCTATGGCATTTGGATAGAAAGAAATGTTAGGGTGTTTCAAGGTCTATCTAAATAGGTAGACATTGTTTCCCTTGCCATCGTATACTCTATCAAAGATTTTTTGTGTTCAAGACGAAAAATCAAGTCTTCAACTGTGAACAAGGCTTTTGAAGAGGGTTGGAGGCATTCCAGTAGTGTTTTTTCAATGTAAATGGTGGTTAAAATGTGGATAGCTTGTAGTTCTTGTTAGTTTCTTCTCGTACGGGCCAGCAATGGGAGTATTTGTATTACACTTGTAGTTCTTGTTAGTTCCCATGTCACTGAAGTAGAGAGCAATACTTCACCCAGGTACTTGTGAGTACACATATAAAGTTCATCAAACATTTGTAAATCTCTATTTTACTATGGGTGCTTCAACCTGAATCCAAATCTTTTGAAGGAAACAAGTAGTTTAGGAATTCTTAAAGACAATCTCAAGGAACATTGCACAACCTTTCTTTGTCACTTCAAGGCTTCACGGAGGGAAAGCGCAAAAAACAAGGGTTTCTAATTGGTCGGACAACCCAAGCCATTGCAATTTACATATGCAAACAACAAAGGTAGCCATGGAAAATCCATGACTGAGGTTCCTAAATATGTCACTTTACAGTTACCACTCTAGCGACCTAATATCCCTGAATGTTGTGTCCTTACTGCCGTTTGCTTCTCCTTGGTACGACAAAAATATTCTCATGCTACTCAATTTGTCGGATGGGAATGAGAATTCGAAGACCAACAAATGGACTACTATGAGTATCCCAGAACTAAGCAGCTGTTAACTCGAGATGTATACCCGTATTTCCTAGGACACACAATGTCTCTGTTGTCATTTACTATGTTGAAGCACTGATGAAGAGAAGTTGCTAAAGGCAACATTAGGGTCCATACTTAAGCCTTCAATCCCTACTAATTGTGTACTGATAGTGTGGCTTCACATAAGTTGGAAAATCCTATTTGTGCCTTGACAAACTGCCAACCATTTTGTGCTCTGACATTTTACAAGGGCCAACATATCAGCTTAACACCAAACTTACAATTAGCTAGAATAGATTAGGGCGAGCCAACCCAAAGACATAGCATTTGGGGCCTTTGCTCGGCTCTGGGAACAGCCTCGCCCTCATCAGGCAGGCTTTTGGGAGCCCACTACTGCCATATGTTTCGTAAATATATTACTATCACATAAACAGTTACCACTGGCGGTTAACTGCCTGCAATCTTTAGGTTCTTAAGTGCTCTGTATAGAGATGCTAGGATCTCAAGTGATAAAATAGAAAGTAGTTCTATTGGAATCAAGTTCCAGTCTTTGCTCGACTCTCAATTTTATAGTCAAGTTTCAGTCTTTGATTGACTCTCAACTCCAAGGATGCAACGGCAAGAGCAAACTACTCAACGAAATTTAGCAACATATGTTTTCTCTGAACAAACAGTTAAAGAACCTCAGCTAGTATCTGACTATCTGTTCATAATAGCGCAGAAACCTATAACTTGTAAGATGAGTAAAAAAACACTCGTTGAAAGAATTTACAAAAGATACCACAAAGTTGATGAATGATGAAGAACAACATGGAGTTACTTGCGGTGCACCACATATGCTTTGCCCTAAAACCACTGGTCTCAGATAGTGTAGATAATTTTGTGTGTTATAGGAGAAAAAGTGCGAACACTAGGACCCACTTTTGTATGTTTATGACAAAAAAAATAGGTTAATTTGGTGAATAGAGAGTTCTCCTATACTGTTGGTAACAACTAACCCGTGTTTAAGCGTACAATTTTTTTTATAGAAAGATGCATACGTGCCTATGTATCTACAAGTTCCCTCCCTCCCTCTCCTTAGGAAAGCTATTGGAGATGGCCTAATCAGTGTCTGTTCTTAATGCAGCAAAGATTTATACATTAATGAAGAATAATTAATTTACTATATAAAGAAGGGAACTGCATGCTCAAACAAGAATGATCCAAGTAAAACTCAGAAAAAGTAAATTCACCTTCGCGAAAAAGGAAGTCTTAGGAAAAGCGTTGACATTGTGTTGACAAGATCGGGCATAACAAACTGATAAAGAATCAACTGCAATATCGCAAACCACAGATTTTTCGTTATCCCCTCCGCCGAATGCCGCGCCACTGCATGCCCAACCTATAAAATCAAACAAACAGCAAAACAGGGTTAAACCACATTAGTACAAAAAAGAATCAATGCCTAATATTATTACCTTAGGAAGTGATCTTTGCATAAAGAAATGATTTTTAATGTCAGGTTTTATGCGTTACATTGAGTGTATATATGAGATTTTCTAACTATGCAAACCCTTGTTCATAGGGCTACAAACGAACCCTCGCGGGCAACTTGCGGCTCAACTCGTTGAGTAATCAAGCCAAGCTCTAACTCAAGTTTTAGGCTCGTTTACACACTTAAAAGCTCGGCTCGTTTAAGGAGGCTTGTTAAGTAAATTAACTTGGCTCGGCTTGTTTACGAACGAGCCAAGCTCGAGCTCGAGTTTTTTGCTCGTTTACCGAACGAGCTTGAACACTATAAAGCTCGGCTTGGCTCATTTGCGCACCTACTGTTGTTCATACAAATATACCTCATGCCCAATAATGGTAGCAATCTCAGGATCAGTTCTGAAATGCTCCAACAACCCGGTGAACACAACAATCTTCCCACCGGGCAAACAAAACGCGTTCACGACGGGCTCGTTCACCACCAAAACCTCCCAATTCAACCCTTCCAAATGCGAAACGGCCGAGAGGGACCCGCTCTCCTTCCCCCTCTTCCTGCTCTCCTCAACCCACTTATCATCAAGAACCTCATCCTCCCTGCCCCACTTCTCCCCCTCACCACCACCACTCTCACTCAACGCCATTATAGTCTCCTCCTTCCCACTTAGGGTTTCTCCGCCGCTCTCCGCCGCTGCGTACCCTAAATCGCTCCACACCTTCTCCTCTTGCCTCAACCCCCTCTTCAACGCCTCGATCACGTCCTTCGCGATCAGCCGGACCCGAACGCTGTCCGGGTGGATCGCGGGCAGGATTTTTCCCTTAAAAGACGCCTTCATCTGCTGGAACTGGGACTCTCCCAGCTGTCTCTCCAGGGTTTTGGATAAGAGAATGAAGTGCTTTCGCTTCGTGTACGGCACCGTTTCGAGGTTGCCGAAGTAGACGGTGACGAACGCGCCCGAGGATACCAGGACCACGATTAGGACGGATCTAGGGTTTTGGAACCAGCGGCGGGGCCCGCGCGGGCGGAAGTGCTGGACCCTGTTTCGATCGATATAGTAGGAGGAGAAATGTCGTTTGGAGGTTACGAGGAACGGATTGTAACTGGGTATCTGTTGTTTCGGGACGAAATGAGAAGAAGCTAGGGCTTTGGAAATGGGTATTGGGGTTTTGGGTAGAGTTCTTGAGGAAAAGGTTCGGATTGAATTGATGGCGAATTTGGAGCGCCTGAGCCAGCTCATGATGTGGGTGAAATTTATCACACTAATGAATCTGAGTTCGGTGAATCTATGAGGGATAGATAATCAATCGTGGAATAGGCGGCGGACGGCCAACGACGGCGGCGTTGGTTGAAACTGGTTTGGTGGAGGTGGGTCTGGAATTTTCGACAAGGAGAGAGAAGTGGAGAGAGCGGTGGAACTGGGAACAGGCCTAATCGTGGATTAGAGCGTGATTCAGTTTTTCCATTAAAAAATAAGTGTATAAGTATTTATTTGTAATTTTTAAATTTAATAATAATAGATTTTTTGAAATTAAAAAATATGCAATATGAATTTTATTTGATGAGATTTATCAAACCTTACAAAAAAAATAAAATTATATTCGTAAGTCCATTATTTTTAAACTTAAAATAGGTCCTTATTTTTTAAGTATTTATTTGAAAAAGTAGAACGGGGGCTAATGTGCATAAATGACCTTAAAAATAAAATAGGAAAATATTTGAATTCTTGGAAATTTTTCTTTAGAATACAAAAATTGTCGATGTTGAACCTAATGCCTGCCATCTGGCTGGAAAATGAGGGATGGAAGGGAAAGTTCAGGAAAAAAATCATTTTCTTGTTTGGTTTGAGAAGAAAGAAAATAGGAAAAGTGAAACAAAATATTGCAATTAGTAAATTTTCTCTTACAATTCTCTCATATTTTCCTCTTTAATTATTCTCTTTTATCCTTTCTTTTTCACAACTTCCATACAGAGCATAAGCTTTGGAAATAATGTCACGCCATCGATTTTCAGCATAATTATAAAGGGTTTTCATATATAAAATCTCACATTTATCAGTACGATACCTCAAAAGAGTTCAACATTTTACCTCCATAATTGCACTTCTAAGTCCAAGGATTTTCCAAATAGTACATCATCGGCTCAACAGTCCCAAAACCAACTAAAGTTTCAAGTATTCAAGAGTTAAGGTTTACAATATCCTTATATCAAAGTAATATCAAATGAAGTTACAAATATATCTTCCAAAAAGATAACATGCAAAGATGAACAAGTAATTTCTCAAAGGTTAGCTTTCAAAAGAATTTTTCACATCCAAACACTCTCAAGCATGCGACTACTGTCCTGAGTTAGTACCTGAAAAATAATATAAGGTTTGAGCTACACTAACCCAGTAGAAAGCTCTAATCTAACAATGTATGCACATGAAATGTTAGGAAGATCACATAATGAACAATGATACAGAAACTCAAAGAATAGATGGTAACAACAACCGATAACCCAACACTCCAATTTAGAACCAATCCAATACTTGATGAGAAACCTTTGAAAGTACCATATGTCCAAATGTGTCTCATACAAGTGTCTTGAGTCGTAGCTCCTGCGGGGCTAGTTAAAGGACCCCAATGTCCTTTGTCAGGCACCTTATCCATTGGGAGGTTTTGAAGTATAGAATACAAGTATATAGCTTTTGCCAGGCCAATTAAAAGACCTCGATGTCCTTTGCCAGGTACTCACCCGTCGATGAGTCCTAAATGTTGGCGTTGTGTCGATAAATGTTCAAGCATCACGTATCCTCGTGTTACGTCATTTCAGTTCAATCATGATTTATACGATAATCAATGTAAAAATTTGCACCGAACAAGGGCAATAGATGCAACGATACTTTACAAACTCAACGATGACAGTTGACCATGTAACGGGGGTGTTTTAGAAGTATTTGGAACAAGTTAGAAGTAATCGAGTGTCAAAAATATGAAGTTTAGAACGAGGCTGAAAAGTTGTCCCTAAGCTAAAGGTATCGATACCTCGTCAAATGGTATCGATACCATTTGACAAAGAAGCTTTCCAGACGCAAAGGTATCGATACCTAAGACAAATGGTATCGATACCAAGTGATTTTTTGGGTTTTAAAACACAAAGGTATCGATACCTGGCAAAATGGTATCGATACTAGATCAGTTCGAGCAGATTTTCTACATAGTTTAATGGGGTTCAACACAACAATATCAACAACGACCAAAGACACGAATCAAGGCAAGGAAAACAAGTTATAAACATTGAAAGTTAGAACTCCACACCTCAAAATTGAAGAACGAAAATCGAAGAATTCTCCAAGCCCTAACTCCACACCTTGGAATCGAATGGAATACCCCTCCATCGAGCTTAATCCGACGAGAAACAAGTCTCACTATGCGAAGGAACGAAGGATTTAAGGGTTGTTTTGGTGGGTTTTTGGGTTGAATGGATGGAATTTTGAGCGAGAAAAAAGAGAGGGAAGGAGACGAGAGCGTGAGAGAGTGTGTTTCTCACACTCCTCTTATACATACTCACACAATTACGTATTACACATTCACCCAAATCTTTCAAACTTTTGCACATTGAACCCCTTGAACAACTATCCACATAATATCTTCAATTATCCTTTATAAGACAATTTAACTTTATTAAAAGAAATTACGGGTCTCTACATAATGTGATAAATGTACTATGTAGTAAGGGATAAACTAGGGAGAGTGGTAAAAAGAGAAGTAAACGTTTTTGAAAGGAGAAATTTCAATAATTCTACAATCACAAATATTTACGTTACCTCACAATTACATTGGAGTCCACGCATATTATACCTCTAGTGTGTGTGAGACCCACCAAAAGATGTTAAGTATGTGTCTAAAGTGTTTATGTGTTTGTGATTATATAATAATTGAAAGAAATTCTACAAGGCAAGGCCAGTTTTGCATTAAACGTCTTGTAAGGCGAAATGCTACAAGGAAGTGGTAAATTTAGGAGAAATTAAATACTCCCTCCACTTCATAAAAGCCAAATTTTTGGGGGTTTTATTTTGATCCGCAGTTTTTGTTATCCTAATGAACGTTTTAGTATTAACTTTGGTCGAGACAAAAGTATAAAGCTTGACCCAATTCTCGTAAAATTAAGAGAAAACAACAAGAAAGGCGGTGCCAAAAAACTCCTGAAAAATTAGGCCAAACTCACATTGTGGGAGACATGGTTGGTGAGCGGCATAATTCCAGGTGCTTACTTCTGTCCAACGAAATCCAAGTAAGATAGACCACAACTTCTAAATTGGCCCTAAACAGGAACAATTACAGGAAGTCTTTTTATTGCTAAATTTAGGAGGTACACCGAAAGGGTTGATTTTCTGGTAAAAGCTAATCAGCATATAGATAACACAAATGGAAACTGTTTATCCAAGAAAACAACATATAAAACCTTATAGTCCCTTGATAAATTCGAACGCAATACATTTTCCCAATAAATAAGAGTACATTCTCCTTTCTGGTGGTTTTCCTCATTTGCAAAACTTTAGTTGGAGGGGCAAAGGAAAAACCCCGCCAAAAAATAAAAGAAGAATAAACACAAATGGGCTACATTCCAGTATTCAGCTTTTCAATTGTAGGACAAATTGGCTTAGGAATTACTACATCTCCAATTTATTTGATATCACAAAAACTCTTCGCGGCAACAGGTGACCAAATGCTGCTTCAGTTAGCTGAATGTTTTGTGAAAATCGAAGCTGCTCACCATTTGTTGTTGCTGCGACCCCTCCCACCACCAGAGCCTCTGGAAAACCCACCGCTTCTTCGATCAGAGAAACCACCTCCTCTTCCTCCTGAAAACCTCCCACCCCCGCCGCCATGCCCGCCATTGCTAAATCTTCCCACTCTTGCTTCTTTCTCTTGCAATTGAGGCAACTCTTTCACCACCTCTAAACTCACACCACCTGCCTTTTCCTGGCCTGTTTGCAGAACACAACACGGACAGAAATAGACATCGAGTCACATGAATCCATGAAAAAGTACATTACAACCCCTGGTTTTAGACATCTAACCACACAAGCAAAAATTTGGAGAAAACACATTGAAAAAATAAATAATATTTTCAAAACATAGTAGAGCAGAAAAAACAGTGGAGAAATAATTGGAAAATATTTCTGGGACAAATGTTTCTCAATTACATAGTAGTTGCATATGTCCATATGGAACCAAATGTTTTCGAAATAGACGCTAAACTGCACCGCTTTTGCTGCCAAAAAGATTTGTATGAAGTTTAATCCCATTTAAAATAGTTTCATAATCAAACAAAACTTACCAGCAAGAAATGTGTCCAACTCTTCAGTAGGCACATCGAATACTGCCCCCTTTCCATCAGCTGTTAGAGAGAAACCCTTCACCAGCTCCACTTTCTCCTCAGGTAAAAACCTCCTCAAGACAGCATAAGCAAACCTGAAATGTCACGACATTAGGAGAAGAATTATTAGGCGTGCCTGAGGAAACCTGTACCGTCCATGAAATGCATTGTACAAAATATCCATATCAGACACCCTAGAGTGGGTACCATAACAAAAGTCAAGGCCAGCATAGTTGTTTGTTCTATGGTAAAAAAAAAAAAGCATAGTTGTTTGTTCTTTCTCTTCTTAGATTATATATATAAACCAAAAAAGCAGAAACACGATATGCGGAATAAAGATATTGAGTTGATAAAGGACTAACGATGGTGTGTATATGGGTCTTCCAGCCTCAAGATGTACAGTGACATGGTTCTCCATGGAAGTAAGAAGTGATCTACTCTTGATCTCTGTATAACCCTACACCATAAGACGTTTAAACCCAATCAACCCCAAAAAAATTCCAGTATATAATCGTAACAAGATTTAAAAACAGAAAAATAATAACCAGATTAACTCACAGCAGTCCAGGCAAGTGCTTTTGCAAGCAGTTCTACCGGCGATAGACCAGAAGCATTTATTAGCTCCTCAGCAGCAGATTTGAAGATGGGAATGACACTACAGTTTGTAGGGCACATAAATCAATACATGGGGTAACAGCAAATAGTATTCCCAACCGAAATAGAACTACACATCTGCACTGTTAGTATGTTAACTTACCCATCGGTTACTTGGGTGATTGTTCCTGCTGCTTCTGATCCAGCAGCCTTGGCAATATCAGCTGGCTGTGGAGCAGATATGTGCTCAAACTTAACACCAGATTCTCTTTCTATCTTGGCAAAATTTGAACGCCTTGGGTCATAAAGCATCACTGCAACCCCAGTATTTCCTGGAAAAGAATAGCTCTTAAGTAATTCAGAAAAGACAAACCATTCTAAACAAGTAAACACCATAATTATATTAAAATTGCTAATAACCATAAAAAAGAGCCAAGATTTAGTAATTTTACCGGCTCTACCCGTCCGTCCAGATCGATGAATATATGCTTCTACATCACGTGGAGGCTCGCACTAAAGATATAGCTACTATCAGTATCTTAAGAAGACACATATAATGAAACCAGACCTGTATCTCTATTAACTTGTAAACACCTGGATGATTAACTGAACATCGTTGATGTCCAACCCCCTTGCTGCCACATTTGTTGCCACTAATGTCATGAACTTTCCTGATCTGAAGCCAGAAAGAGTAACCTGGGACCATCGGATCACAATTTTAGAATAGAACAAGGACAATAGCTGAAACAGAACAGGTCAAGATACTAGTGTCGACAGAAATCAACTACGTTGATCCAGTTTCACATTAATATATACCCAACCACCATAAAGAACTTCAATCTCATCATAAATGAAACTTCTGCTAAATCAGTATCCATGTATCCTTGAAAATCTCCACCCACAGAAGTAATTATGATTTTGATTATGCTAAACCCTAGCTCAAAACATTACAACTCAAGGTGGGAAAACTGTTACAAGGACAACCTAAGAAGAAAGCAGTGCAGTGAGTTTATATAATAAAAGAAAGCCACCTAGAAGACCGGGTTTAGTCAACACATCTAACCTAGGAGTGACAGAAGCCACACTCGCATCCTAAAGTGCAGGTATTCAAACCGTAGCCCAACAGGTGAATCCGGCAATTGCTTAGCTAAGATCGGCTAGGGTGATCGGATTGCGGGTGGACGAATCTAGGAACCGCATAGCCCAAACCAGTACTCTCTCTCTCTGGAGGCTAACCCGCCAAAACCAACCGTCTCCGACCAAGTGAACCGAGACCCGCAGCAGGAGGTTTCAAAAGGCTCATCAGTCAGCATCGATTAGATTTTCTCTAAACCCATACAGCTTGGTTAGTTCACAGGTCAGGCCGAAACCCAACCTGGACCAACGCGTGCACACCCTGGCCAGACTCATCACAGAAGTAGGCATATTCTGAAAACTATCAGGGCATTCCAACGAATAGCTCAAACGATTGCAAAGCGCATAATATTAGGACAAGTGGCAACCAACAAAATGGGCCAGGAGGGGAAAAAACCCTAAATTAAAGTGAATTGCTTGACATACCTCCCTCTGAGCTTGTTGTATGTCCCCATGTAAAGGACGTGCTCCAGGCAAAATGTCAGCAAGTTCAGAAGCACAATCCTTTGTCTCTGTGAAAATGATAGTACGCCCACCACTGAATCAACCACATCAGAGAGCAATAGATCAAGACGATTAATCACAACTTAGAGGGAACGCCTAAATATCATAAACAGAAAATCACTGGGCACCATATGTAACCCACCTGCTATAGCAGCGAATAATATCAGGAATAAGTTGAGATCTGGCAGAACTTGAGCAGGGAATAGTTATATGCCTCACATTGGTACTAGCCTTCATCTTTTCATTACCAACAAGATCAACAGTTTTTTTATTGGGTTTGAGAAACCTAGCAGCAATCTGGAAACACAGCTTTCAGTCAGATAAGAGGATCGAAAGAGGGAAAAGGAAAGGAACAGTTTGAAATCAGAAATAATTGGACAGGGAGAGAGAACAGAACATTTAGCACAACTTTGAACTCTGAATACCCACAAGAAATTTTGAGAAATATTAAGAAAGAAACGAACATTCTTAACCCAGGTTGGTAAAGTGGCACTGAATAGAAGTGTCTGAACTTTGCTCACATCCTCCACCTTACCTACAAAATTCGATAAGTGAGCTGTTATAAATGCTCCACTAGTGGAACCTATGGTGGCTTCAAGACACATACCACACTATCAACCTATTATCAACGCAAGGAACTTGTGTACAATGAACTACATACCTAGAATAAGCTCAACATCTTCAACAAAACCCATCCTTAGCATTTCATCAGCTTCATCGAGCACACGGAACTTCAGTGAGCTCAGATCAATATTTCCTCTCTCTATGTGATCCTACAACAATATTTTCATGGAAGCTGATGGTCATACCAACCAATTCAAGAAAAATAGTACCATCACAGGCAACGAATTTTTAATTTCTTGTGGCAAACATAAGGCTCGGTTTGGTTTGGTTTGTAGCAAACATAACACAACCAAGGCATATAATTAACCATTCAAAGAGGGTACCTTAATTCGGCCAGGTGTCCCCACAACTATATCAACCCCTCTTTTCAGTTTAATCTGTTGACTTTGGTAAGGAGCTCCGCCATATAAACAACATGAGGTCAATCCCAAGGCCCCACCATAAACTTCAAAGTCCGCAGATACCTGTATAAAAACAAATGAAAACAATAAATTAAACAACAGGAAACTGGAGAGAGAGAGAGAGAGAGAGGGAGGGAGGGAGGGAGGGAGGGAGGGTATATAACACTAGGGTTGTTGTCTAATACCTGTTTGGCCAATTCCCTTGTAGGTAAAAGCACAAGAACACTTGGTGCCTTTCCATATCCAGTTTTTCTTGCTGCTTTTGTAGGCCCATTTGTTAAAGATTCCAATAATGGCAACACAAAGGCTAGTGTTTTACCCTGTACGGTGCAACATAGGAGTCAAAATTCAGTCAACAAGAAATGAAACTGGCAACCAACGCACAGAACTGTGAAGCAAATGAAAGTTAAACAAATAAACTTCTTCAAGCAAGGCGAGTTCAACAGCAAAATCAAATACAATGAATAAGTTTGATGTCAATAGAGCTAAAGAAGAGAAACTGACACTAGTTATGTCTACAGCACCTATTAGCCATGCCGCAAGCTTCACCAAGATCCTTATTCCCAGCTAAGGGACAAACCGTCTCGAATAGACCAGACATAACTTAAGCACAAATCATCTCAATCTACTGTATAATCCCTTGAGAAATTCTTAATTTTTTTGCGCCTCGTATATTATAGATAGCTAAGACTGGCCTTTTGGTCTTCTCAATAACCTACAACAGAAGCTCCCAAGACATACTTCTACCACAGAACATCTGATCATGTCACGAATAAGTTACTTAATAAATATTGACAGTGCAAGACCACATTTCCATTCATTCTACAGTACAAAAAAACAGGACTGACCAAAAGCATCCTCAATCCAAAAGCGTTACTATCAGTTTGGAAGTCAACTTCGCACCAACACTGAAGCCTGTGTTCGCATAGGCACGAAAAAGATTGTTAAATGCCTCAAGTTCTACTTAACTAAAGCCTCTGTGCTTGCATCGGCACACAATGATTGACTGATTGTTAAGTGTCTCAATAGCAAAGATTACATTCACTATGTTTTACGGTCACTAGGAACAAGATTGATAAAAGCATCATCTTTGGTACATCAAGCAACCAAAAACCCAATGAGATCAACATCAGAAAGCATCCATGATTGTACCATGGGACTTCTCAATTACAAACGCTAATGTTTTGACTAGTTAGCAGACATCATTGTTAGGGGTCCGACATCGTCATTGTGAAGCCTAAATCGGTTAACATGCCAGATTCTTCAAGGATGAACCAAATCTTATATCGTCTAGAGTTTTTTGACTATAGATGAAGGCACGAAGCTATCTCATGCCAAGCCAAGACACTACTTGCTGGTGCAAGTATCTAGTCCAAATATCAAGTGCATACAAACAAGGTCTACTTCCAACCCAGAAACGATGGCGTATTTCAATTCCCAAATAAGCATTTCCTAAACGAAGTTTGAAACGCCCCCAGAACCTTACATAGCTGACACAAACAAACTAACCGAGCTCAAACGAATAAAGCAAAGTGATAAATTCATCTCAATACCAACCACCTCAAAACAGTACCCCAATAATAAGTTGCAAATTCCTCAGTGGCATATGTACAAGAGCATCTCTAGCCCGTGCCCAATTTTTTATTCTGGCTCAGAATCAAAACCTGGGTACAACCCCTAAAACCGACCCCAGTCCTTGACTCAATCTTATACGGCTTCACTCAAATTTTTACACAAATCTTACAAGGTCATTTCCTTCCTCTCAAATTTACAACCACACCATTAATGCAAATCTTTAAAACCGACCCAAGTCCTTGACTCAATCTTATACGGCTTGAATCAAATTTTTCCACAAATCCAATAAGGTCATTTCCTTCTTCTCAAATTTAAAACTATGCCATTAACGAACCATCTACTCACATTTATGCTTAAATTTTAGATTTGCCCATCAAAGTGGTTCATATCAAAATCTTGACAAGTAAAATTACCCTAATCTCGAAACCTACAAAATGATGACAATTCAAGCATTATTAAAGCTAATTATCAACACGTGCAATACGTACCTGACCGGTGCGCGCCCGGCCCACGATGTCCGACCCGTCCAGGACGATATCAAAAGTCATAGCTTGTATAGGGAACAACGCTTCAATCCCCTTCGACTTCAACATCTCCCGCAGCGGTGCCGAAATCCTAAACTTCGACACCGAATTCGGATTCTCCATTTCCTCCCCCTCCTCCACGTCATCGACAGCCTCCACCAGCTTCACCTTCTTCTTCTTACTCGAATTCACCGGCTCGATCAATTCCGAGCTCGCTTCGCTCCTCTCCTCCTCCTCGTTGTCGATATCGGCCGCCTTCCGCTTCTTATCTTTCTTCTTGCTGTTCAAGTTGAATTCTTCCGAATCGGAATCGGAGGCCTTCGACTTCTTCGCTTTCTTCTCCTTCTTGGCCTTCTTAACGGTCGAGGAGTCGAGTTCTAGGGTTTCGACGTTCGCGTCGGCCTTCATCTTCTTCTTCTTGACTTTGGGGGACTGGGAGGATACAGGTTCGGAGAGAGCGAGAGAAGGCATGACTATGATGGTATGTATGTTTGTGTGTATGTGGACAGAGAAAGGATGTGAAGGAGAGAGAAAGAATGTGAAGGAGAGGGAGGGAGGGAGGCTCCTGCTACAAAGGATGTCTGCTGTGAATTGCGGTAGCAAGGAGCGAAAGAGGAAGAGAAAGGGTTTAGGGTTTGAGCTTTATGGTCTGAGGGTGAAGCAGTTTGAAGCCGTTGGATTGTCTAACCCTATTTTAGTTGAATACGTACCGTTCGATTAGGAATGATCCTGCATTTCCTGGCTTTATTACAGCTGTGCTTTTTTTTTTTTTTTTTTTGATAAAACAGCAGTGCTATTCACACAACAGATTTTCTGTGCACAGTCTGCATATACCGTGCACAGTTGCGATGTGGGGGTCTATTACAGGTCTCATACAAATGATCCGAGTTGCTCATTAAATTTAAAATATTTTTTAGGTTAAATTCAACTCAAATGGATAGATGTAAGTGCTTGATCTAATCTTCTAAATTTTGATACATATTTTTGACCCCTAAAATTTGAATGAAAGTTAGAAGATTGGATCGAGCACTAATAGTCATTGTATTGAGCTGATTTTTTGCGGAGGCACTCGAAAGAATATTATAAATTTAATGAATGACTTAGATCGTTCTTTTGGATAGACTTTTCACTTTATTAAAGCACGAAAATCTATTCAACAGTTAAAATTAACAAAGAAAATTAAAATTATATTTTGCGAATAAGAATTCGGTCAAATTCTATCGACTCCAGCTATTACCACTTGACTTGAACGAGTGTTTGGTTCATAATTTCACAACTCTCGCTTGTAAATGAGCGGTTTTTGAGTTCGAATTCTTCCGAATGAGGTGCTCGACTATCTTCCGTACATTCTAATAACCATTAATTAATTCCAACATGCCAACAACAACTACAACAAATCTATTATCCCTTCAGCTAGCCCAAGTTTAGTGGTGTCAAAGGCTTTAAGATACAAAGTTTCATGGGCTTTTCAGACTCAATATTATGGGCTTTTCGAACTTTCTTGTTGACAGGTCACTTTGATCATTCTAGCCCAATGCCAAAGAAAGGCATGTATATTTGGCACGGGCATTACCTTCGTAAAGTCGTAACCCAAAAAAGTGGTTTTGGATTCAAACCTCATAATAGATATATCACTCTACGTAGGACCTATCATTTTTGAATCTGTGATGGTGAATAGAGTGGTCCAATTGCGTCTACGCCCGATACGATGAACTCTAACCCAATCTCGGCCACCAATTCCAACTTTTTTTGGTACCAATTTTGACAACTCACGAATACTTTGGGGACCATTGTTAAAAATTATGCGAATTTTAAAGACAAAGTTTCAAAAATACCCTATGCACTTGACGTTGAACACAGATAGAGTTAATCTCAAGAACCATTTAAACGTGCATTGTAATCATTGGGGATGCACGCCTAGCCACGAACCTATCCAATGAAAAAGTTGAAATCTCGAGCGTAGGACTAGGTCATTGTTAGCATAATAACTGAAAAGTTTGGGATCTACCCACAGAGAGATTCAAATGTAGTTTGTAAGGATTTTAGGTTTGTAAGGATTTTCAGCGTTTAGACGATCAACTTTTGGTTTTGCTTTGAAAGGTGGAAGTTCCTCTCGAAGTAAAAGACTATAAAAGAGTTTTTAACTAGATTAACGAGCGGCAAGGTCTCGGGGATCAACCCACCCGCAACTTAGCCAACTAATGGTTCTCTTTGATAACTCAAGTGAGAGTCGGGGATCAACACACCCGCGACTTAGCCAGCTAATGGTTCTCTTTGATAACTCAAGTGAGAGTCACAACCGTGTGCTCTCACTCGGAAGGTTTAACAATGAAAATCACGTATAAAGATGGAGTCCGAAAACGAACCAAAACTCATTTAGTCACTTTATCAAACACTTAAATTGCCAAGGTTCCAAGCATTGTGCGTGCCTAGTTAAGCTTGTCGACGCACGATCAAAGAAGTTAACAACTACATGATTTGAACGAAAAATAAGAGGTTTAATCCATGATTCTGGACGTTAAACTCATATCTTTAGCTTATTCATCGTCTTGGCATCCAACGGCCTCAAACACCATCCGGTGCTTCATTTCTTCGCTCTTAAGCCTCAGTGGCAGTGTTTCACGTGGCCTCGGGTACTTGGACACCCTCGAGGGTTATGATTGGTGTCAAAACATGCCTTCTTCTTGCGGTTTTACCTGAAACACTCGTAAAACTACCTTACGTGAAATATTGCATAAAAACGATAATTTATTTATATAAAAGCAATATACTAAGAGCATCCACAGTGGTATAATCAAAACAAAAAAGGGTTATAAGGTTAGCAACATTTGCTCAAAAAGAGCTTACATTGGAATAATCAACTTAGAAACATTTTAGCAACTCATCAAATTTTGGCCCTTGAATAATCAAAACTATCAACATTTTGATAATAATCAAATTTAATTGACTTCACATTTCTTCAATCAAGTACACCATCATTACACAAAAACTTTCTTTCTTCCATTTTCAACATGTTTATAACAAAAATACTTTTAAAAACAGTTTTTGTTTTTTTGTTTTTTTGCAAAAACAGATTTTTTACATGTTTTTTATTATAACTATTTTCCCAATTTTTTTTAAACAGTTTTATTTCAAAACAGTTTTTTTTTATTATTATTTTTTCAAAAACTGCTCTATTGAAAAAAAAAATTTCTATTCAAAAACTGTTTTTTTAATCAAAGTTTTCCAAAAAATTATTTTCTATTTTTCTAATAACCTATTTTTATTGGTTTGAAAACTATTTTTAAAAAAATATTTTCTATGCCACAATTTCTAGATTTTTATAAGTTAAAAAGATTATGTGGCAAGTTTTGGTTATTCAATTTTGATTGTACCATTGTAGACCTCTACATTGCTAATCTTAACAACCCCTTAGATGAATAACCAAAAGAAGATGTGGCAATTTTTGATTATCCACTTTTGATTATTCCACTGTGGATGCTCTAAATGACTTAAGTACCAAGAATCTACATTATTGGGTAATTATCAATACAGTAGACGCGACTTCTATATTGGAGACCAAATTGACAATTCGCTAATACTTTGAGGATCATTCGTAAAAGTGTAAAACTATACCTTATACTTGCATTTGACCAACCCTTTGAGTGATAAATTTACAAACTCTCCTCAAAACCTCCAGTTTTGTTGTCCAAGACGTAAGATCCTCTGAGCACTTTAGTACTTGTGCCAATCTTGACTAAAGTCGATAATTATGCTAGAATATATATGTGAATTGATTTCCACACTCCTCTTTTTTTTATAATTACGTTATTTTTTTTGTTTATTAGATGGAAATTTACATGATTAGCCTTTCATGAATGAATTTCTTACACTTGAAAGGGTAAAAATGTAAATGCACATCAAAAGATGACAAAAACAACGAGGGCAATTATTAAAAAAAAAAAAATGAGAGTGCGAAAATCATTTACCTTTTTTCCCATAACCACGTTTTTTTTGTTTCTTAGATGTAAATTTATTTGATTAGCCTTTCATGAATGAATTTTCTTACACTTGGAAGGGTAAAAATGTAATCAAAAGATGAGAAAAACAAGGAGGGTTATTATAAAAAAAAAAAACAAAAAAGAGTGCGAAAATCATTTACCTATATTTTGTCTTGTCATCTGTTTTTTTTGGTAGGAGCATTCACAAGATAGAAGCCCTTTGCAGTTTCTAGTTGGAAGTCCTTCCGAAAAAAGTACTCCGTACGTAGGATGCAAGTTACGAATCCAAACAAAAAGAGAGCTGCTAATGGTACAATAAAAAGCTGTACAGCAGCGTATACAGATGGATTTTGCGCTCGTTTTGGGTCCTGCAAAGATGATCGGAGCCCCTCGTCTTATTCAAAATATATTGTTTAAAGTTTCTGTAAAAAATCATCTCAATCCGATATCGATAAAGATATTTACGAATCATTCAACTTTACTTTGCTGTACAGCTTTTGCCGTACCGCAATCTTTACTGAAACAAAAACGATTTCTTCCCCGGAGGCTATTGGGTATGCAATCTGTACAGTATATACTACTCCTCCGTACTTCATATACTGCAACACAAATGGGCCACGTGGTCAAGGCCCTGTTCCCCCTTTCCTACCATAGATTTTGAGAACATTATTTACCAATCTTTTGGTTCTTTCTTCCGAGAGCTAGCCAGCTAGCCCCCACACGAACAAAAGCTTCTGGTCCACTTAAACCGTCGGCGGAAGGCTTTGAGTATGGTTGCCGAAGGGGCTCATTCCAGATTCATCGGTGGCTGAACTGTTTATGATGTTTGGTTCGTTCATTATTTGAAAAAGTGAGATTGATCCAAACATTAATTGATATTCACAATGATAAACAGTAATGTTACCATGGATTGAATTGAACATTTTCTTCAAGAAAAAAGTCAATGACTATTGTTTAACAATAAACGTCAAAACAATCATGTATCGAGTATCAACGTAGGGGTAGCGATCTAAATTTCCAGACGGACAATTTTTCGAATAAAATGAACGATTCGAAGCTTGCTGACCAGCGATAATCCACAACTCATTGTAGCACCTTTATGTCCAAAAACAATCTATATTATATTGTGGGAAAATGTAGTAGTATTATTTTGTGAAATCAATGCTTATGGGTTATAAGAAATATTCACCCGTTCCATTGTCAATTTAGAACAATGGTTGTCCCATAAAGGATCCCAACATTCTTACGGTGTCTGAAGGTTGTAACCATCAATCCATTACACCTCCATTAACATTACCACAAATTTCAACAGCACAAAAATAACGACGAATTGGGGCAAACACTCATGAGTCTACAGGTGGGGTCTAAAACGCATACTTTTCTGTAAGCAAAAAATGTTAACATCCATGAACAGAGAGAAAGCAAAAGCAAAAACCACGTGCTAAACTCTCAGTTTTAAGAGGCACATGCAAAGCAAAGAATCAATCCACTAACCTTTGTTCTTTACTCAAGCTCCTTAATTGCTTCTTTATTTTATTCCCTCCCAATCTCTCAAAGTGGCCGAACAAAGCACCACACTAATACTGTAAGCCAACGGAAAGTGATTAATAGTGCGAAGTATTATTATCTAAAACACGCGTCACGTTTCACTAATTAAAGGGGCCGGCTATTCACAGTCACAAATTTTCTCCCATAGCCCACTATATTTCGGTAAGTGGTTGTTGAAAATCATAAATAACATTTCGGTAAATAGTTGTTGAAAATAAGATTATATTTCGGTAACTACATGTCGAAAATATATTCAATTTTCGGTAGACAATTGCCAAATATGCATTTTCGGTAAATAGCTGTTGAAAAAAATATCATATTTCGGTAATTGAATGCTGAAAATGTATCTCAATTTCGGTAACTAACTGTCGAGTCTAAATAAAAAATTTTAACGGGGTATGGGAGAAAATTTGTGGCTGCGAATAGCGCCGGCCTAATTAAATTGAGGTTAGGATTCTCTTTCTTGATATAAAACTTAGGAAAAATTACAGTAAGCCCCCTCCAACTATACCTCGGAAACGAGTTGCCTCCTTCATCGTTTAACTCGGACACTTAACCCCCTTCATCTTTTATGGCGTGACACTTAAGCCCCTGCCGTTAGTGAGCCGTTAGTGAACCGTTATGAATTTAAACGGAAGGTCATGTGAGCAGTACATGACTTTATTAATGACAAGTCATGCCCCTAGAAATACATACAACGGTAAACTCTCTCTCTCTATGGCCTCTCCCAACGGTACTCTCTCTCTCTCTCTCTCTCTCTCTCTCTCTCTCTGTGATGGAAGGTAGAACTAGGTCTTCCAATGGAGATTCAAATGTGTTGTGCAATTGTGGCATCAGAGCACCATTGATTAATGTAGTGCATTCCAACCCAGAAACAGAGTACTGGAAATGATAGTGCATTCCTCATGAAAACATAGAGCTGATCAAACAATTCCTTTTGAAATAGATTTTTCAAATTATGCCTGTAAATTTGAAATTGAATGTGATAAATAACAAATATAGATGTGAGAATGAAATCTCCATATAAAGATTCATAAAAATAAGTATGAAATGGCTTGGACCCATAATAGAACTTAAAGAGAGAGAGAGAGAGAGAGAGAGAGAGACAAAAAAAACAAAGTGCTCTGTTTTTTTTTTGCTTTTTGGCAGCCCCTGGATGAATGCCCGGTGGCCGATTGACCTATATTCCAACCACTACACCATTTGCAGAGGAACCATCAGTTAGCTGCACTAAATAGATAACAGCTAGCAGTATCCAATCTACTGATCACCGAATATATAGGACGCAACTCTAACCTCAGAAAGCGTAAAGTAATCATACTAAAATTATTATATACCTATAAAATAGAGGAAAAAACAAGAGTTCTGAAAAAAGAACGGATTGAAACAGAGTTTCCTACGAAAAGTTATAAACGAAACAAAAATAGCCCAAAGAGGATAAATTGGTAATTTCAACAATTCCGTTAACGGCATCGTCCATTTTGTGCAAGATAAAAGATGAAGGGGGTTAAGTATCCGAATTAAACGATGAAGGGGGCAACTCGTAACCGAGGTATAGTTGAAGGGGGCTTACTGTAATTTCCCCTAAAACTTAAGGGCAAACATTCTAAGCATAACACACAGTTCTGTTTATGAAGCCAATAAATATTCCATCGTATATATCTCTTATCGTTACTGATGTATAATTGAAGGGGGCTTACTGTAATTTCTCTTAAAACTTAAGGGCAAACATTCTAAGCATAACACACAGTTCTGTTTATGAAGCCAATAACATATTCCATCATATATATCTCTTAAAATATGGAACATTATGTGTTGTAAGAGAATGACATGTCTCAAAAAACGACAGATAAATACTTAAAAAATAACAACTTTAACAAAACGGGAGCTAGGATCTTTGTACAAGTAATTCCAAACTAAAAATGAATTATGTATACAACAAGAGATATATGCACATAACACTTCCCTTGCTTTTACCACTTATACCCTCCTTCTTGTTCCTTGATCCTCCTAAGCACCCCATCAACGGCAACGTCAAACGCATCCCTAATCCCCACCAAACCCTCGCCAGGTTTCGCATACACAACGTTCGGAATGTACTCGATCACTTTCTCTCTCATCCTCCCCACCTCTTCCCTGCTGATTTTCCCAAGCTCACCCCTGATCGACGACGTCCCGTTTGCGACCGCGTTCCGGTCGATAAAAACCGAGTAACTCCCCGGCTCGCCCGGCAAGAACCACTCGTACTGGTAGTAAGCCGTCCGCTTCCAGAAGAAAACCGGGATCGAACCGGCCACCATGCAGTCGAATATCGACCGCCGCGTAAAACTGTCCCCCCTCGGCTGCAAGCAGAAGTCCGAGCCCAGGAACGCCTCCAGGATCGCCGACGACCCGTTCGCGCACTTCGATCCGCCGCAGTCCACCACCCGACACGACCCGGATTCAGAATCTTTGTAGCACTGGCTCAGCAGCAGGCCTCTGAAGTCGTTCTTGAAGAACCCACGCGTCGCGCCGGCGAAGCAGTACAGCGTCGTGCGCCTGCGCGTCCGGACAAAGTCCTGCCACGTCGCGACGTCGGAGGCCGTGGAGGGGTGGAATCCGGTGGGGTAGGGCACACCGACGTCGAAGTAGTCCCAGGGATTCTTCTCGATCAGGAGCCGTGTCACATTTCTCATCGCGGGCAAGTATATGCAGCTGGATCCCCAGTCTGTATCCTTGGACCGGCGGAAATCCCATGAGATTCTCCCCATCGTGATAAAATGGTCCCAGCCGTTGGATCTGTTCCAGTGCGGCTGGTCCCGGACCCACTCCACCATCGTCCGGCAGTGGCGGTCGCGGTCCTCGGCGGTGTAGTTCGACCACAGGTACTTCCCCACCGCGAGTCCGGCGTAGAACGGGATGTAGAACGCCGTAGCCGACTCCGGCTCAAGAGTTCTGCACCTGTAATTCACCATCCGGTTGTGGTAAATTATCTCCAAAGCGAACTGGTCCGTCCAGTACCACGCGTGGGTTAAATTATCCGGCACGATGCCGCTTAGCCCCGCGGCTTTCCGGCCGAACCCGTTGTTTGAATAGGCCTCGCAAGCTGACAGCCAGGGGTTTAATTCGCTGCAGTTTCTAAGCAAGTCGGTGTTTAGAATGGGTGGGAGGTCGTATACGTAGACCGTGGCGGTGCATAGGGGGTTGGCGGCTGCGGCGGCGAGGGTGGAGGGAGCGGGGAAGTGACGGCGGGCGCGGGGGACGGAAGCAGGGATGGAGCGGGCCATGAGGAGGAGGACAATTTGGAGGAAGAAAACGGCGAGGATGAGCCATGTGCGAGGGTGGTGTAGGGAGAGGTAGGCTTGGATTGAGTTGAACGAGGTTTTGCGGTCTGAGTCTGGGGTTTTGGGTTTTTTCAGGGGTTTGAGTGCTTCCGACGTTCTATCACAACAGGGCAGCATCGGATTGGAAAATTAGGAGTTAGGAGTGCGAGTATACTGGTCCGAACACTTGAATTATAAAAAAAAAATTAGGAAATTCGGGTATCGTCCGGCGAAATTGGGATGGGGAATTGGTGGGTTTGGGGTTTAGGTGTTGACGTTTCGTGGCGGCGGCGCCGGCAGTGCTGCAGTTGCTCAGAGAATATTGTAAACGAGAGAGAAAATAGAGAGAGTATGTTTTAACTTTTAAAGCAATGTAGATGTTTTGAGGCTATTTGTAAAGGGTTGGGCTCCTCTCCATACCCAACTCTACATACTACTCTTAAGTGCGGATAAAAAAAAAAAATTACATACTGCTCTAAGTCTGTTTTTGTCAACGTGTCGAGCCCAAAACTATGATTTGAAACGTTAATTTCTTGGAACCAAAAATACCTACGAGTCTATAAAATATTAATATTCTAATAAAAATATATATCAATATGATCCGATAGGGATAAACGAGTGAACACATTATTTATTTTCTATAGTTTAACTTTAACAAAATGAAGTGTAACTTATTCACGTATACTGTATATATCAATGTTCGACCAAACGAATAAGTTATAGACTTGTAGTTATTTGCATGTTCTCCAAGGTCAAAGGTTCGGAACATAATTTTGGGTCCAAATCGTAAATGGAAATTTAGAGAGGAAGGGATATGGAGAGATGAGGTATGGATAGAGGTGTCAAACGGGTCGGGTCGGCACGGGCACGGCACGGGCACGGCACGTTTGGAGGCGGCACGACACGGCACAGGCACGAATTAATCCTCGAAAGGCACGGAACGGCACGGGCGTAGTGGGCACGCGACATGGCACGGGCACGAAAGTGAGCGGGAACGACACGGGCACGGCACGGAAGTTGGCTTGGCACGGCACGGCACGACACGATCTTAGATGGGCATGGCACGGGCACGGGACGAAAGTGGAATGGGGCACGGGTCACGACACGGCACGACACGGTTCTAGCCAGGCACGACACGGCACGGCACGGGGGACGCGGCACGGCACGGGCACGAAAGTGAGGGGGAACGACACGGGCACGGCACGGAAGTTAGTTTGGCACGGCACGGCACGGCACGACACGGTCTTAGACGGGCACGGCATGGGCACGACACAGAAGTGGGATGGGGCACGAGTTGCGATACGGCACGACACGGTTCTAGTCAGGCACAGCACGGCACGGGCACAACACGGTGTCGGTTCTCATCAAGCACGGCACGACACGAGGCATGGAAAAACCAAAAAATTTATGTTATTAAATAAATAAGGGATTTTAGATTATAGTTTAGTAGTTTACTTTATTTTTGTGTATTTTTTGATAATCCAATAATTTATTAGTCTTTTCCTTTTATTTAAGTAAAATAAGATTTTAAAATTTTTTATTTGATTAAAAAATTTTGAATCAAAAATCAAACATAAAAATAATTTGGAGAGTAAATGAGAGGATGTTGTAATTCATGACAGAAATAGTTAAAAATAAATTGCCTGATATATGAATAAAAATAAGGGGAATGATTATTTTCTTCTTCTTTTTTTATATATTTGCACTTCTTTTTATTTATCTCGTGAATTTATCTCAATATCTTTCTATTATATATGTATGTTATTTTATTTTTTGTATGTTTTTTTAAAGGCATGGGTCCGCCCCGGCCACACGATTGCGACACAATTATGACGATCCATACCGTTCATTTTGTTTTTCTCGATGTTTTAATCACTCTTGCAAATTTTCAGGTCTATCAAGTTTTAGAAGCCCTTCCGTCGGGACGTATATTCATTAATAAGAAATTTGGCGTTATGTACGATAAAGTATATAACGATAACCAATTTACTTCATTTTTCGCACGAATAATAAAATTACTCTCACATAAAAGATAGACGGTTCTGATTTTCAAATAACACCTCAGGCCGTCCTCAAGTGGTGCATTATAGGACTTTAACGCTTTTGAAAGCACAAAGTGTGTTCTGATCACGTGATTTTCGACATCCGATTATCACCGATTTATGGGAGAGTAATAAGTTCGATAAGATCTTAAATTGTAACGGTTTAGATCGAACATTTGAAAAAATGAGTCTGCAGCTACCTTTCAAATGTATACATCAAACTTATTTGGTTATAGACCAATGTATTCTGCTATAGTTCAATGTACGCTAGCCACACGATTGCGACACAAGTATGATGATCCATACCGTTCATTTTGTTTTTCTCGGTGTTTTAATCAATCTCACAAAAATTCGGGTTTATCGGGTTTTGGAAGCCCTTTCATCGCAATGTAGATTCATTAATCGAAAATTTGACGTTATGCACGATCAAGTATATAATGACAACCAATTTACTTCATTTTTGGCACGAATAATATAATCACTCCCACATAAAAGATAGACGGTTTTGATTTTCAAATAACACCTCGGGCGGCCCTCGAGTGATTCATTACGGGATTCTACGATAAGTTGGTGCATATGGATTATGGTGTCTTGTATGCACATGATCACAAAGATCATATAAAAAGAATGAGATGCTGCCCTAGCAGACATCTCATTTCTCACACTCCGATCTCTCTCTTACTCTCTCTCTCTCTGTGTCTCAGTCTTCTCTCTCTGAGTCTCTGACCGACTGACTCTCTGAATCTCTCAACGTCTCTCTGATAATCTCAACGTTCGGATTCTTGGTGTTCACCGTGTTCTGTGTTCAAAGTCACCTCTCTCTCTCTCTCTCGAACGGTACTCACAGGCTCACAGCTCTCTCTCTCTCTCTCTCTCTCTCTCTCTCTCTCTCTCTCTCTCTCTCTCTCTCTCTTTCTCTGTTTCCGACTTTCCGGTGACAACTCAAACGGTGAGTCGGTGCGAGTGTGCGACGGTGACCCGTGACCATCATCTCACTCTCTCGACTCAACACTCAACGTCTCTCTCTCTCTCTGTGTCTCTCTCTCTTTCTGTGCGTGTGTGTGTGTTCACTAGTCCTCTAATCTCAACGTCTCTCTCTGTGAGTCTCTTGGATTCTTGGACTATCTGAGCCGAGCTACTTGAGCAACAGCAGGAGATTCGTTCGAATCTCAGGTAAAGGCGTGAAGGGTACCTCTATCAGACTATCACCAGTCAGGCAGTCACCGTCTCTCTCTTCCTCCCTCACAGGTACCTACTACCTCTATCACTTGATTCACCTGATTTTCTGAGATTAGGGTTCTTGAAATTAGGGTTTTCTGAGATTAGGGTTTTGACCTGATTTTTGAAATTAGGGTTACGAAATTAGGGCTTTTATTACTAATTTCTGAAATTAGGGTTCTTGATATTAGGGTTACTAAATTAGTGCTTTGGTTACTAATTTCTTAAATTATGGTTTTGGCGAGACAGGCCAGATCTGATGATTTTGTTACTAATTTCTTCTATTAGTATATTTTTGACAAATTTGTCGAAACTGAATTTGCAGTGATTAATCAGCCTAATGTGAATAACATTTTACTGTGATTAATCACTTCCCATGTGATTGATCAGTAGTGTTGCTGCTGTTGCATATGATTTTGTCAGTCTGCTGTTACATTGTACCCACAGCCACTGAGCCACTAAGTAGGGTCTGTCCGTCTGTGAAGTTATTTACTTGAATATTGCATTTAGGGTTACAAAATTAGGGCTTTCGTGTTTCCCCTTTAATAACCCCTGATATGGTGTTTTTTTTTGTAGATGGGTGACTCCTACTCAGGTTCTTCTGATGAAGTAGCTCGAAACCCTATTGCACCACAGGGTATGGGTTCTGTAGGTGAGGAGGGTGCTTCAAACATTGTTGGTGGTGGAAGTGGTCCAAGTGGAACAGGACCTTTAGGTTCTACTGCCACTCCAGCAGCTTCTACTCCTGCAGCTACAAATTCAGGCCTTAGTGGTTCAAAAAGGTCACGACGCCGCTCATGGGTATGGAATCATTTCTCTATAGTGGATAACTTCAAGAATGAAAAGGGTATTGACATAGGACAGAGGGCTGTATGCCATTATTGTGACACAAATTATAAATGCTTAAGTAATAATGGTGTAGGGCCACATGGTAGACATCTTGAAAAACATCATCCTGATAAAATTGCCAATGCATCTTGTAGTAATTTTGTTTATTCAAAAGAAAAAATGAGACATGGACTAGCCCTTTATGTAGCTGCAGCAGAACAACCATTTACTTTTGGTGATGATATTAGATTTGAACATTTTGTCAAAAATTGTTTAAATCCTTCATTTGTTAAAGTTTCTAGAAATTCAACCCGTAGTGATACGAAGAAAGCTCATAGTGAAGTTAAAAAAGATTTGATTAGTGAACTTGCAACTGTTGGTGCAATTGGTTTTACTTCTGATATGTGGTCTGGTATAAATAATCGTGGTTATATTTGTGTGACTGCTCATTATATAGACTCTAGTTGGACTTTGCAAAAAAAAATTATTGCTTTCCGTTTAGTGGAGTTTCCTC
Source organism: Rhododendron simsii (assembly GCA_014282245.1). Taxonomy (NCBI): domain Eukaryota; kingdom Viridiplantae; phylum Streptophyta; class Magnoliopsida; order Ericales; family Ericaceae; genus Rhododendron; species Rhododendron simsii. The sequence continues at coordinate 29,099,586 of CM024955.1, read as the reverse complement.
ATGATGCTGAACATATTTTTGAAAGTATTATTACTGTTTTTAGGGATTTTGAAGTTCTTGATAAAGTTTATAGCATTACTTTTGACAACCATAGCGCTAATACTGCTACACTTCCATTGTTTATAAGAAATTTGACGACTCCTTATTTCGGTGAATTATTGCATTTGCGATGTGTATGCCATGTGATTAACTTAGTTGTGCAAGATGGTTTGACACATATAGCTCCACAGATTTCAAAAATTAGAAATGCTGTTCTTTTTATTGCTACTTCCCCATCTAGGCAACAAGAATTTGATAAATTATGCACATCATTGTACAATCTTAAACCTAAAAATATGAACACTGATGTTCAAAATCGTTGGAATTCGACCTACCTTATGTTAAAGTCTTGTAGGAAATATAGTGATGCAATATCTGGTTTTGTTAATCATAGGTATCGACCGTGTCGTGGTAGTCCTTTAACTCAAGCTGATTGGGAAATTGGTTTTGAGTTCATGAAATTTTTGAAAGTGTTTTATGTTGCTACCATAAGTTGTTCTGGTGTTCGTTATCCTACTTCTTGTATTGTGCTTCATCATCTTTTCAATATCAGTCTAAATTTTCGTAGATATAGAGAACATCCAAATTTTGCACATGCTTGTATAGATATGGAAGGAAAATTCAGAAAATATTATGAGGAAATGCCACCAATATTTATGTTAGCTGCAGTAATGGACCCTAGGATGAAGTTACAAGGTGTTAGCTTGGTCTTAAGAACGATTGGTACGAATTTAGGAATTACTACTTTACCTTCTTCTGCTCATGTTTATGATTTATTGACTACCATGTATGCTAAATATGACTCTAAGTTTCGTTCTAATGCTGTCTGTACTGCTGCTCCTTTAACATCTTCTACAAGTACCAATGATGAATTTTGGAATTTCGTTAGTTCAAATTTAGGAAGTAGCACTGTAACTTCACGCATTGAACTTGATAAATATTTGGACCTAGAATCTGTTGATGAGAATGACAGGCGTGATTTTGATGTCTTAGATTGGTGGAAAAAAAATGAAGTTAAATATCCCGTTCTTTCAATCATGGCACGTGATCTACTAACCCCCCTGTGTCTACAGTGGCATCCGAATCTGCTTTTAGTGCAGGTAAAAGAGTGTTGGATGAGAGGAGGAGCAGACTAGCTCCAGACATTTTGGACTGTCTCATATGCTTGAAAGATTGGGAGGATGCACGCCTTGGAATTCAAAAACGCTCAGCTAAAGATGAATTCAGAGGCTATTTTGCAGATTCTGATATAGACAGTGATTAGGGGACCTGCTGGCATTTGGTTTGATTCTAGTATTCATTTATTCTGCTGGGGTTGTGTCTGTGGCTTATTCATTTCAGTATTTGTGTTTGTGGCTTATTCATTTCAGTAAGTGGGCTGAAGTGGATGTTGTGGCAATTTATGAAGGCCTTAAATGGCAACATAATGTTGCCCCCACTTCAGTTTTTGGCTATGATGTATTTCTTAACTAATATCTGAGCCTGCTGCATGCCTTGTGGTCTGTTTAGCTTTGCACTTAACTGACGTGGATGTTGCCTGCATGCGTTGTGGTGTGTGTGGCAGTGTGGGTGTGTGTGTGTCTCCTTTTAGTCTGAAATGAATAAGCCACAGACACAACCCCAGTTTTTGGCAAAGCGAAGTGTGATTGTGTTGCAACTTATGAAGGCCTTAATGGCAACTTAACGTTGCCACATCCATTTCAGTTTTCCGGCTATGATGATAAAAAAAACTAATGTCTGAGCCATAGTGGTATTGTAATGAAGTGATGTTGCAACTTATGAAGGCCTTAATGGCAACTTAACGTTGCATCCATTTCAATTTTCTGCAGTGATGATAAAAATAACTAATATCTGAGCAGAATTCAGAACTAAGTACATTCAGCACTAAAATGTACCTATATCTGAAAAAATTGTACTTAGTAATTGTTCTTAGTTCATTTCTGCTGATGTTTATGAAGTGCTGTTGCAACTTATGAAGGCCTTAGTGGTAAATATCAGTTCCAATATTTCAGTTACTCTAATTTCCATTGGTATTCAATCTTTATATTCTCTTATTGCTTCTCTTATTGATATTTGATAGGGTATTTAGTGAGGAGGAGAGGTTCTTGTAGAAGATGGGAACTTAACGTTGCAGCATCCATTTCAGTTTCCGGCTATGATGATAAAAAAAACACTAATGTATGAAGGTGGATTTTCTCACTTATTTTTGTATCCATGGCTTTATGTGTTAGTAGCTCGTATTTAGCTTGGTGGATACCTCTAACCTGGTTTTATGCCAAACTTGAGGTGTAACGAAGCCAGGCTAAATATTGAGTTTGTTTTTAGTTAGTATAGTTAATCTTTATTTGATTGCATTGCTTAGTCGAGGTGGTGGCATAACCCCTCACATATTATGTTTGCTGAGTTGAGGTGGCGGCCTAGCCCCTCACATATTCTGTTTGCTGAGTTGAGGTGGCGGCCTAGCCCCTCCAGTCTGTTAGTGTTGGTTTGTTGTGAGTTTGAGGTGGCAATAATAGTAATTACTCCTATTATTCCGGTCTACTGAATAGATTATTTGGCGAAATAATGTGTGCATTCTAAAGGTATCTTTTTGAAAGTATGGAGTATTTGAAAACAAGCTGAAATCCTACGCTCTTCTGATGGTCATGCAAAGACCAAAACTAGAAACACAGATATGCCATAGCACAACCATGCCCAAACTAAACCTAAAAACAAATGGAAACTATCCAAAATAGACTACAGAGGGGCAGCCTGAAGAATCCAATGAGGCACACTCCAAATTCTGCATATATCTCAATTGATGTATCTTTTGTCTGCAATTTGTTATGTTGTCAGTTGCAGCTTTAATGTTTTGTCTGTTGCTGGTTGAAGTTTTTGTTTGTTATGTTTGTTAGTCTTGGTTTCTTTTGACCTATCCTTGGGGGGTTGTCCTAGGAATGTTTATGCTTTTCTAGGGGGCTGTCCCTAGCTGGTTTACCTATCTGCTATTAGTTGAAGTGTAGCTACTGATAGACACAATGCTGTAATGGATGTGGCTGCTGTTTTGCTTCAAATACATGCTGGTACAGCAGCTGCAATCTTTATCCTTTACTCTGAGGCTGTGTTCAATACTTCATGTTCCAAATGGTTTCTGAAGCTGCTGTTCAGTATTGACCACCTGCTAAGTGACTGACTGTTAAGGCTGTAACTGCTGTTTGCTGTGGTTGCTGCTACTATTACCCTCGGCTAGTGCAATGCTTCTGTTTTGCAGCTGTACAGTTGCTGTTTCTGTTAAGGCCTTCATACGGTTTGCGGTTTACTGCTGCTGCTACGGTGTACAGCTGCTACGGTTTAATGCTGCTCTTCACTCTTGTTCTGTGAAGAGCAGATATCTGCTGTTCTGCTGTTGATTGCTACTACTGTTCGTCCCCAGCAGATTGAGAAAGGAAGCTACTACAATTGATTGCAGCTGCTGCTGCCTGCCGTTGCAGCTGCTGTTATGACTGATGCTGCTACTGTTCTATTTTTATTCTTGTTGATGCTGCCAAGTTGGGATGTCTCAATGTGTCCCATGGCTGCAGAGGCCGGGTACCCCTCTTTACAACATCAAGGCTTACCTTCCTGTTGTAGAGTCGTTTGGTTTCTCTGGCACTTTGAGGGCAGCGACTTCAGGCCAGGCTTTTCTGCAGTGCGTGTTTGATCATTGGGATATGATGATGTCTGATCCTTTGGAATCTGGGTCACAGGCGGCCACCCTTGTGTCGGAGATTCGCAAGAGGAAAGGGTTGAAGGAACAGATGACACCGTTGTCCGATTTCGAGGACAAACTGTAGGCGAGTTTGTCAGATTATTCAAATCAAGCTACAAGTTCAGCTTCTTAATGAGAGAGAATGTTTGATAAGAGTAATGCAGGACGCTGTAATTTTGTTGGTTTTTGTTTTTGAAATTCTCATGCTTCAATTGTCTGTGAAGTACATTTGGTTCGTGGGAATTGATTCCCAAGGTCTTATTACCGGAATGTGGGTTTTTTAGGAAGATTTTTTTAAGACGAAAATTGGTTGCCGGTTGGTGATATGTATAAGAAAATCGATGGCACGGCACGACACACGATTACGGACCGACACGGCACGACACGAACCGACAAAAAAAGGCACGACACGACACAACAAAAAAACACACGACACAACCCGACAAAAAAGGCACGGAACGACCCGACAAAATAAAAACGCACGGCACGGCACGACCCGACAAAAAAAAGCACGGCACGACATGATTAATTAATCGGGCACGGCACGACACGACACGGTTTTATAAAGACACGGCCCGACACGGCCCGACAAAGCAAAATGGCCCACCATGTCCCGGCACGGGCACGGTACGGCACGGCACGCCAAGGCACGATGAAGTAAACGGGCACGGTACGGCACGACACGAAGCACGGTTGGCACGGAAAAAAATGGCACGGCACGGCACGACAGGCACGTTTGACACCCCTAGGTATGGAAAAGGAGCTGATCCCATTTGTGAAGTTGTTTTGGCCGTTGATTAAGCTATCTGGTTGAAAGATGGACGCGTGTAGGGTGGGATGGCTGGAGGGGGGAAGGAAACCGACAAGGCTAGAGTCTAGAGAGTAGTAATTTTTGAAGTGGCACGTGGCATTGGTGGTCGTGATAGTAGGCGGACGAGGAGGAGCACATGTGCACCGCACCAATGCCGAGGTGACCAGGTGTAAATTTTAGTCATAAGTACTCCGTTAATGGAATGCTCTTTGTTTTGCTTAGTGGGTTAATTACTTTACAGGAGTTATACTCCCGATTCAAAGCACTGATAATAACGCTTGTGGTGGCGTTCAAATTCAAATTAAGAAAAGATTAATGGCTTGTTTTGACTCATTCAGTTAGGGTGATTTATTTTTTTTATCTTTATTTAAATTTTTATCGTACTTGTTAATTTTGCGCTAAAATTTTGAAATTTATTAATTCGTTTCGACAAGAGAAATTGAAAAAGTATAAAAATTATGATTGAAATTTGGAAAAAATTTGAATGAAAACAAAAAAAATAATGGAATTAGGCAAACTAATTAGGACGGATGTAGTCGGTAAATTTTAACAAATTATTTGTGGTTCAATTTTCATCTTCAATGTGTTCTATTTAGCTCCCAAGATGACTCTCAACAAAATAGATATTATTAATGGGCCTCCTATGTAGCCTTAAGTTGGATCATTATCCTAAAAATATTAAATCAACAAGGATTATTCTAACATTCGCTCAAAGCGGTAGAATAATAGGTAAAAAAAGTTCATTGATATTCGAGAAAGGTGTACTAATATTTGTAAAAGTGTATTAATATCCATAAGATATGCATTGATATCCGAATTTATTTGAAACTATGTGTGTATAATTCTCCGCCTAGTGGACAGAGTTTAGCAAAATCCCATTAACAATAGGGTAGTTGTTGATGTAAAGGATTTCACTTTTCCTAAAAAAAAATGTGGAGAGTGATTTTCGCACTCCTCTTTTTTAATAACACACCCTTTTTTTGTCTTTTTTTTTTAAAAAACACGATAGAAATCTACATCTACATAATAAATAAGAACGGTTTTTGAATCTTATCTCTTTATAAATTCTAACTATTGATTTGCTCCATAAATCTTATGTCTCTCCCTCTCCCTCTCAAACACTATTAATTGCCCAATTGCCACTAATTAGATCTGACGTTGCACCTTGCCTGAAAGCACGGGCAAACCCTAGTGCATTGATGAAATAAGTAAAGTACAACTGTGATGTTGCTGTTACAATAATAATCATGAAGAATGTTCCGTTCTTTAAGCCCCTATTGGCCTTTGTTTGTCGTCGGCGTTCTTAGACCTCCTGTTGGCCTTCTTCTGACGATAACATAATAGTTATGTCTTTTGTGTTTTGTAAATCAGTACACTGTGTTTTGTTCCTTAGACCATAGTTTGGTCTTCGTTTTTTGGCTTTTAGCTATGTAAAAATAAAATGTTATCCTTAATTCAAAAAATCAGTACTTCTTGTTAGTGGAATACACCTTAAATATTTAGGTCTCGTTCCACTAAGGTTCTTATTTTTTAAGTATTTATTTTTCGTTTAACGAGAATGATCATTCTCTCGTAATATATAACCTTTAATTCAAAAAATAAGTAATTATTTTAGTTAGTAGAAGACATCCAAACCCCTATATTCTATCAAGATAACATTATTTTTCCCTCTACTATCTAAAATCACTGCACACCTTTACTTTTTGTAATTTTATCTTTCACTCTAGTTCATCTATTATGAAACGTGAGTGTTCATCTTTCACTTTACGTTTAGTTCATCTTTCACTTTACTTTTTGTAATTTTATCTTCCACTCGCCCGGATTTTTTTATAGTCCGGATTTTCCATTTCCCGATCGATTTGCAATGATCCGAGCCGCTCAATATAATCAAAACGTGATTTTAAGGGTACCCGCCAGAAATCAGCAAAAAAAGGACTAGGATTGATCCGAGCAGTTTTTTTCTAAACGGTTCAAAAAAAAATGCTCGGATCAAACCCTTCGCGGTCAATTTTTTTGCTGATTTCTTGAGAGTACTTAGAAAATCACGTTCTGAACATATTGAACGACTTGGATTATTGTAAATCGATCGGGAAATGGAGCTAAGACACAAATCCGAACCGTAAGAAAATCCGAACGAACGGACCTGAAAAGGAGTAATATACAGAAGGGAAATGATATTGGCACTCCAAAAATTGATGCAGACACTCCAAAATCAGTGCAATTTCAAGTCATTTTCCTTTGTATTTTGGAGTGCTTGCATCAATTTTTGGAGTGTCAATATCATTTTCCTATACAGAAATATATATTGTAGAGTACTGGACTGAAGTCCCTCTAATTCCGGTGTGGTTTAAGACTTTTCCTTATTTTCTATAGGCTAACCACATTATGTGTGCATGTGCCTGTGTAGCACGTTCGATGTAACCAAAAAATGTAGGACTTAGACGCCCGCTAAATGTCGTTTCGAATTCATGTTCCAAATCACAGCCGTGTGATACATGTCTTGTTTAAAAAGTATTTTTTAAAAAATTTCTCTTATTTTCAATTATTTCTTTCTCTATTTCTTTACGCTTATTACCTCTACTACCTTTTCAAAAAAAAAATTTCAAAAAGTGTTTCAAACAAGTCAACGATTTGTCAATATCTACTTTCCTATGAATCCAAACACTACAAAGAACGTCTAAAAATGAAATTGCTGTTGTTGCAATGGGATGACTCCAACTCTTGGAAGTAAAAATAAAAGCTACTCCAGCTGTCTCCTGCTCGGAGTGACGGAGAAAGGTAGCTAGGGTACGAACTGATAAAGACTTCCATTATTTTCATGGGAGAGGTGCTACATATCTGTAACAGCGAGCACATACCCCTTTTAGGCCCGTTTTGGATCTTCAAAAAATTATCGGAGCTGCTCATTTTGTTTAAAGTATTTTTTTTATGGACTCTACGGAAAATAAGCTCAATCCGGTATCAATTAGGGTGTGTACGAAACGTCCAATTTTGCCCCAGAATTAGCTTGAATTCTAAAGCAAAGTTGGAAGGTTAGTGAACGTTTTTATTGTTATTGGATTGAATTTATTTTTTGAAATGATCGTTAGTAAAGTATTTTAAACAAAATGAGCGGCTCCGATCATTTATTTGAAACACGAAATTGGCCCAAAAGATGTATGTACATGGTGTATGTACATGAACGTATGTACTATAGACTTTCTGTTTTCATGGGGACCCCCAGATGACGACCCCCAAAAGCCCCAAAGTATGGTTCCCATACCATATGCCTATAGGTGAGTGCCGACAAAGCAGCTAGGTACGAAATATTATTAGGCCTTGTTCTTATAAAAAAAGTCACTGGCTTTTCCGCGAAAAATGAGCCAAATAAATCCACATAAAAACGAAAATATGCCAATAAGTCAAATTTTGTCTTTATTTAAAAAAATTGGATTTCGGTCAAATTTTTTTACTTTTTAGATTCCTCTTGTCATGAGAATGCAATAATCCCCAAAAAAATTGACAATAAGCCAATTGATTGGAAAAAAATTTGAATAAGAACAAAAAATAAGCCAAACTGACTTATTTAGAAGAACAAGCCCTTAGTACTTGGAATACCGTCGCGTGAAACCAATCTATCTATTTCACCGCACATTCTAACAGGTCTAAGACAAAGTGTATAGATTTTACATGAATGCATGGTAAGGAAGGTTGTAGAAACACTACGTGAAAACTACTGAATGACTCGCTAGGTACCCTTTGTTTCTTTGTCAGCTCCAGCTGTAATTTGATACGTGACAAATCTAACTGGCGGCGAACTAGCTTCACTCAGGCTGGGAGGGGGGATGTCGCATTGCTCTTTTACATAAACTGGTGGTGTATTTTTTTGGTTCTTGTAACACATGGGTATTATTTATTTATAGAACAAACTGATCGAGGCTATGTTTTTACTAACAATTTTGGACAGCAAGTTATGGCATTTTAGCTTATTATTCACACTAAGCAACAAGTTTTGCATGCCATCTATATTTATTAATTGGTTAGTGAAAATAATTTCACATTTTTCAAAAACTCTCTCTCTCTCTCTCTCTCTCTCTCTCTCTCTCTCTCTCTCTCTCTCTCAACAAACTTAAAATTTTTTAAGAACTTATTGGTTAATGAAAATAACTTGATATTTTTCAACAACTTATTGATTAGTGAAAATAATTTGACACTTTTCAATAATGACAAGTGATTCTTAAGTTATTGTCCACTGGAAGCACCCTGGAATACAGTAAAAGGCCAAAAAAAGAGAAAGGATAAAGTAACATGGTTCATAATTTGGAATAAATGAAGGGAGGAAAAAGTGCCGCTAGAAGCTACTAGCCAAGTGACAACTACTGGTGGTGGGATGCTTCGTGCTTTGGATATGTGAGGGAGAATTATATCATTTAGTAGAACCTAAAAATGTTGGTTGGATTTATTAATTTGAGTGGGAATCTAAGATAAAGTGACCCAATAAAGAGATATAGTATAATACTGAGTAGTGGGCAATTAAACAAAGGGGGTTAAACTAAACCTAACCACTATTGACGTCCTTTATGCGATGCAGGTAGATTCTTTTGACGATTTCGCAAGACCACATAATTAAAGCTCGATATATATAATTACAACGCTGCAAGAGTAGGTAAATTTAAGTTGACAATTTCGCAAGACCACATAATTAAAGCTGGATATTTATAATTAGAACGCAGCAGGAGTAGGTAAATTTAAGTGAACGACCCACCTGGATTTCCGGTGTAGGTCACCCATCCTTGCATTGCTACTTGACAGGCACGTTTAAGTGCAAAATTTCAATGGATTTTAGAGTTTTCATGGCAAACCACCAAGCGATGTGGGACTTGCGACCAACAATTCAGACGTCTGCTACCGACACTTCGTACTAGAGTTCGGCCCCAGCCTGGCTATGAGGCAGTGTAGAAAATTCAGTAATGTCAACCAACTATTACTCCCTCCGTCCCTTTTTTAGAGTCCAGTATTCCATTTTGGGCTGTCCCTTAATAAGTGTCCATTTTGTAAAGTTAGTGGATAAAAGTTGGTGTATTGTCTATTTTGTCCCTAAAAGTATATTTCTTTTTAAAAAGTAAGTGAGTAAAAGTGTAATGATGATGGATAAGTAGGGAAAGTGGAGGAAAAAGTTGATGTGAAAGGTATAATGATGATGTCTTTTTAATAAGTTGGAGTTACGAAGCAGGACATTTAAAAAGGGACGGAGGGAGTATTAAAATTCAGGCAAAGTACGGAATACCTCCCTGAAGTTTGTCCGTCTGGCAAATGACCTCCTTGAGATTTGTTAATGACCACATCGCCTCCTCATGATTTGGAACTAAAGTGCTTTCATTACTTTTTCTGTCCAAATTGACAATTTTTGTGTTGCACGCGCTTGTTTCTCGTCTATGCCTACTTTTTCTTCAAAATTTGCATGGCAAAAGACAACAATGCCCTCATTGTTGATCTTCTCCCCAAAACCCCCAAATCCCTAGTCACGTACAAGCATCCACACCACGCACCACGGCACCAGCACCCACCAACTGCCGACCATCGGAGACACAACCAACCGCTCCCGAGAACCGGAAACAAGGTCACCACCACGCACCAGCCATGTTTCCTCATTTTTCTGGCATTTAATGATGGGTTAGGTGGCCTTTCTTTTGTCAACGGGGAAGACAAAGATCTTGCGGCGGCAAAGGTTCGATGACAGTCGTATCCGACGCCGATGATGCTGGCAACGGTGTAGATCAGTCAGAGGAATTGGTGAATTTTTTTTGACACAACTGTTGTTTAAAGATCGAAATCCCATATTCTTCTCATCTTTCTTTACCTGAGATTCTTGTTTCTCATAGTTTCCATGAATCATCTCTCGCCTTGTTGATCCTTTGTTTCTATGATCTCTAATTCCTAGTGAATTAAGGTTTCCTGGACCTCACATAAACCTGATTCGGTACTAGATTTTTTGTTCAAGGTCCTACCGTGTAACTAAAATTTGGGAATTTCTAGTTGTTTTGGACCGGCCATCTGGGTTTGGTTTGTTGCTAAATAACATCAAAATCCCCAATATCCCTTTTGGAGATAGCAATTTTGAATCTTTGGTGTTTTGGGATTTTTTTAACCTTTTCTAATTTCTGGGCCGTTCCACATTCTTAAAAAAAGAACTTTTTGAAAAACAGGTAATTTCAAGGTCAAAAATCTAGGGCTGCTCAAAAAATCCGGTGAACCGTGAAACCGGTCCGGACCGAACCGATCCGTACCTTTTGGATTTTGTCCGTGGATTAATGGTCCGGACACGGATTGAAAAATTAGAAAACCGTGACTCGTGGTTCGATCCACGGATTTTCATTACGAAACCGTGGATCAACCGAACCGGACCGTGAGATATTTATTTTATATAAATAATATATATGTGTGTATTTATATAATAAATTGTTAGTAATGTTAGCACTTTTTTCCACCAATTTTAGTATTTTATCTTAATAATGGGATATAGTGTAAATGTACATAAAATATAGGGAGTAAATCGTAAATTTTTCATAAAAATTACGGGTAACCTTAGTTGAGTATCAGTAGTTCGTTTCTTTTCCGGTTCTTTTATGTTATGTAATGTACTATAATGATACAATTATACTAGTATTTTAGATTCTTTTGAATTTGATTTCTAAAGTAAGCCTTTGGTAGTTTATGAAACAAGTATTTTTTGGTGGTGTTAAACTTCATTCTGAATGTAACATTCTTCTCTTTTATTGTGGGATATATGCTTGAATTTTATTTTTGCTAAAATCCATGGACAAAACCGTAACCGATCCGCGAGTCACGGATCGGACTGGAACCGGACGATAGGACTTTTGGTCCGGACACGGATTTCATTTTGTAAAAACCGTGACTAGCGGTTCGGTCCTCGGATTCCTAGAAATCCGAACCGAACTGGACCGCGAGCAGCCCTACAAAAATCACGTGTTTATGTAAATAATTTTTCTTTCAATATAGATCTTGTTTGATATATATCATTGAGAACTTTTAAACGACGTAAAAAAAATTTAAAAAATATTTTCATTTTCGTTATATTTGAGTTTAAAAATACCTTTTTTTTCAAAAAGAAGGTTTTGAAAGAAAGAAGAACGGGCCTGACGGTGAAGCTAATTGGATGGAAAAGGCAGCATCTTGTTTCACCTCAAAATCTCAAGTAAAGAAAGATGAGAAGAACATGGCGTGCTCTGTTTTGTTTTGTACTCTTCGATCTGGGCTCAGTCTCCGAGGTGTTCGAGAGCGGTGGATTGTAAATCTCTATAGCCATCTCGATCTTCTCCCTTCCTCTGTGTCAACGTGTTAGGGAGAATAAAAGCCTTCTATTTAAGAAAGGATAGCGAGGCCTTTTAACTTTTACCGTTAACAGAGTTAGGAGTTACAGTTTATTCCAAAATCATAGGGAGGCAATGTGGTCATTAGTAAATCTCAAGGAGGTTATTTGTCAAACAGACAAATTTCAGGGAGGTAATCCGTAGTTTGCCCTTAAAATTCAGTTATAGAATCACTGTAAAAAAGGGCCTTTGATCGGGTCGAGTTTTAAGTGGTGGGAGGACTTTTTTCTATTCCATTGGATATAAATAAAAATTGTATGCTTACAATTCTACAATCATCTTTCAATCCCATGGCTATTTGTGAACATGGTCAGTCTTTGTCCACCTTCTGTTTCAATGCAGTTTAAGCGCAAATCACGGACGGACGGCTTCCTCAAATCTGGTGTGGACGAGGAGGTGGGCGAATAATCGGCGCCTAATGAGGATCGTTCGAAGTTCGGGTTGTTTGTGGTTGTTGATGGGTTGAGGTTCCTACGGCTGCTGTTATCGGTGACGGGGTCTGCTACTGACTTCTGCTCCGGTGAACGGCTCTTGCCGTCCAGATTTCATATGCGCTTCTCGGATTTGAGTTGGGGTCCGATCCGTTTTGGATTCTCTACTATCTAGGCCTTGATTGGTTTTCATCTAGCGATTTCGCCGGATTTGCTTCTGCAGGGGGTGCCTGTGTCGAAGTCTGGATAGTTTTGGCTCATTCTTGTATTTTTTGATGAAATCTGTATTGCTTTCGGGCTTTGTTTTGAAATGAATTGAATGTGTTAAAAAAAAAAAAAAACGTATAAATTTGGTCCCAATATTTCACTTCCTCGATTTTGACAACCACCATGCGTATGCACATCGCTCATTGTCGCAAGGGATTGGGAAATTCTGTAGTACTGCAAGGCTGTGCAAGGCATCCTGTAGGGCGCACACGGACCATCGATTTTGACAATGAATGATTGAGATATGATTTTTAATTATGATCGGTAAGAATTATTTATTACCGGCCATAATTAATTTTTGATCTGAACTGTTAATTAATGATATCAACGGCTATTGCTGCACTATAACCCCTGTAGGGCACTCCGCCCTACAGGATCCTCGGATCCTCGTCACAAGTAGCTACATAATGGCCAAATAACTGGGGTCATTTTTATATATTCTTTTGGGTAAATAACTGGGGTAAAGTTGCCCTTGAATAATCTACATTTTTTGGGTTTGATGATGAGGGGGTGTTTGGACCAGTTTACCCGCACCTTGGCTATTCTTCTTTCCGATCCATTCAAAGACACGGCATCTACGCCGAGGCTAGGGAATTTATAAGAGATTTCTTTCTTGCGGCCGGGTCCCAAGTCTTGAAAAATCTCCAGCTTATGGTGAATAAATTTGGAGAAAATTTGAAGGGTCTCCTGAGGCAACCGAAAGACCTCCTACGATTCAACAAAGCTGGACATTGCGTTAATTAACTTAATTACCTTGCGACTATTGAATTATGGCAGAATTCATTTTGGGGGTTTCTCGTATTGATTCCTCCTTACAACTCAAGAGTCATCTTAACGTTTTCTGGATCAACACACCAATTTCGAGTTCCATACTACTTTTCCCGAGAGTCGTTCTTGTGTGAGAAAGAGGCAGACACAAGTTCAGTTCGCCAAAGCTACTCATGGTGGAGTTCTGTGAGTAGTGGTCCTAGCCGGATAACTCTTGGAAGGCAGATGCCGATAAATCTCAACACCCTTTGGTAGGAGGCGAATCTGTTCTAAGGATACTACGTGTAACACAGGTTTCGGTTGGATTTTTGTATTGCTATTATAGTTTGCTCATATTTTGTATCGGTTCTAGGATTCTGTAATCTGTATTTCATCTTATCGGTTGTAATGGAATTTGTTATTTGGATTTGCTGAATTCATTATAATTTTCCTAACACCATGAGGTTGTCAAGTTTCAAATTCAGGATGTCAGAGTTCACAACTCATTCTTGTTGCCACTTGAACTGTCCCGTGGGGTTAGTGAATAATGTTTTTTTTTTTTTTGGGATAATAAGTAGTCAACAATCTTATTGCATGTACAGTGTACAATCCCGAACCATGAGCGTCTAGAGAGTTTTATTTTTAAAACCAACATGAGTTGTAACTTACACCTCGAAATCGCACTAATTATAATACATAGAGAGATCGAGATGTGAGTAAGCTGATTTTTGAATCATTAGATATAAAAGTCGTCATCTACTTGAACCCCGACCTTTTCTTACGAGGCCAGAGGCCCTAACATATAGTAGTAAGACCTTTCCTATGAGGCTCGAGGCCCTAACATATAGCAAGACTCCTTCCGCTTTCTCCCAAAATCTTCTTTTTCAAAAAGAAAGTAATTTCAAATTCAAATATAACGAAAATAAAAAATATTTTTTAAATTTTTTTTTGCACCGTTTAAAAGATCTTAATGAGATTTATCAAACAAGATCCATATTGGTAGAAAAATTATTTGCGTCAACAAATGATTTTTGACCTTGAAATTACCTCTTTTTCCCAAAACCTTATTTCTTAAAAAGTGAAACGCCATCTAACACCATTCTAGATTAAGATTGTGTCCAGGTTTCAAATTTTCCTTTTGAATTCTTTTGCGGGAATTCGGATTTTTACAAGCTTGGTTGTCTTATTCGCCGAGTACAGTTGTGAGATGTGCTCGACCTCAGCCAACAGAGAAACATTCCGGGACCACCAACATTGTTTTCGAATGACTTGGGGGGAAAGTGTTGAAGAAGACTACTAGTAGCCTACTACTAATAACTAGGGGCAAGACTCGAACGAAAGCCAAAACTTGGCCAACACAACTCCTCGACCACGCCTTCCAACTCCTCGAGAGTTGGGTATCTTGTGTGACTGATTGTGAAAAAAAGGGTTATTAGAAGGAAAACGATTTTGCCACTCCTTTTTTTATTAATGTCATTCCCCTGCAAGTGTATTTTTGCAAAAAAAAAACACTTGCAGGGAAGTGGCGTTAACAAAAAAGAAAGTGACAAAATCAGCAGCCTATTAGAACCAGACCATACGATTACCATTTACCACTTTGAACCTTTCGATGCTTAGCCTCCCTGTGTTTGCTCCTTGAACAGTCTCAACACCCCCTTCAACACTGTAATCAAAAGCATCCGTAACACTTTCTCGACCCAATTCAGTGTATTGGCATCCGAAATTTTCAGTTCTCCTCACGCTTCTCTTGATGCAGACTTTTCACCACATTATGATCCAGAAAAGTGAGCAGCTCTCCGTTCTCCTAGCAAGAGCTACCGAAAACACCAGGGTCTATCCATCGTGTTCATACACTAAGCCACAAAAAAAACTAGGTACGATCCGAGTAAACATTGTTCTTGCTTAGGTTGCTACAAACAAATTTCCAGAACAAACAACGTCGTCTAAATGCTGGAGTCTGGAATTCAGTCATCTCCCATACCTTCAACTTCAGCCCATTCTAGTGTTCTATCTTCATGACAAGCTAAATGATCACAAGCTCACAACATCGATAACTACCTTTAAGGAGCTAATAGATAATAATGCACTCCTCAACAGGATTTTGGGTAGTAAAACATATCACACACCACATCCTTGATACCACAAAACCTAAAATTATAGCCACTCAGCATGAATTTCCTGTGTGGGATTTCAAGAAAGAAACATACATATCAAAATAGCCATTGATTTGATTTTTGCCAAGCTTTCCTTCACAACCAATATCTCGGATACACATTTTGCTTTAGTGACTCTATGATCTTGAAGTTCAACAGCAATTATATGGACAACAGATACCAATAACCACGACACAAAATTTGCATTCCACATTCATGCATAGGTGGAAGAACTTGGGGTTCAGTAATAGCTACCCAGGAGCTCATACAAATTCATGCAAGTACTAGAAACATATCTAGTCAGACATCATTCAGGAGGAATGTTCCATCATGAGTTCAAATTAAGATCAAGGAGTACAAAACAAACAAAGGTTTACTATTATTGCTACTCCTTCTTCAAGAGCAAAGGTCCAACGTTATCTCCGGTAGCTTTATTGTGCTTCACATGGCTTCCATCACACAAAGGGAAAGTCCCGGACCTCCAACACCTTCACCGATAAGTCCACATAAGTGAAACAAACTCAAAGGACTGGTTTTTACAACCACAATGATATTTAACCCAGTGAACAAACTAAAATTTTGCAAAAGACACATAAAATTTCGTGGGACTCTACTTTTGCCCCTTATGGAGGTATTCTGTCTTAGCTTGATACACATTGTGGGTATTTTACTACTTAAAACATCTGCTGGTAGAATTCATAAAACATGGGAATTCGCACCAGTGTGTTTGAAGTAACCTCCATTTATAGCTTGTAGCCACAAAATAACATAATAATTATCCTGAACTTGAAGCAATGGAGTGGATGCTTTAACCTTCCACACACACATAATCATGTTTCAGCCAAGTGAGTCATAGCGAACAAGGCCATCGCTATTTCAATCTTCTAACAGGTTAAACTTGTTGGGTCCATTTCAATCTGAGCTAGTTCAAATTGGTATTCATTATTCAGACTGTGCACTCTATACTAACAGCATTTGTGCATCCTGTTCAAGTGAATCTAATTCTCTCCGCATACAAGGTGGGTTTGGTTGATATCTATCGTTGGGTAGAGTTCATAATATCATAAACTTTCAAGAAGTCAGTAATCTAACGTTTTGCTGTCGGTAATCATTCATGTGGCCCTGAGACTATTAATCAATTAAGGAGATTGAAGGAAATGGCATTATCAGATTCCATGAAAAGAATAGCAGGACAGTTGTTGGAAAATAGAAGTCTATCGTAAAGAACCCCTGGCAGTTTGTTGCAGGAATTGGAATTGATTGATCAAAATAGACAGGGAAAGGGTATGATGCATACCCTATATAGGTCGTCTCTAGCTGCCAATCTGTACCATCTACCGTGGGAGAAAAATTTCATGGTTTTTCAGTTGAAAGGGGAAGGAGTGGAAGTTGTGATACAGAAAGTTGTTGCTGATATGAGGTCCATCAGTTCTTGGAAGAATGTTAAAAGATCTTCCATTAATCAACGTTTATGCTTGAATTGGAACATTTCTTGTAATATCTTTCCTTACATATTTTATAATAATTGACAGAGGTTCAAACCTCATTAATTACAACCGACAAAGCTGACTTTTGCCAAAGGAAAAAAAAACTTCGGCTGCGGGGCTTATTTTGGTACTGCAGGTTGGGGTGTCTTCTATGTTTCGTGTTGAGTCTTTTGGATGTGTGGACCCCTCAGACAGCTCGACCTGGAAGACCTCTTACGAGAGTTGCTTGCCTTCTACCGATTGACTCCCTATTTAACTGCTTTCCCTATTTGCTTACGGATTTGCTTAACGGCCTCAACGAGTAAATTTGGGAATGAGGATCTTATCAGAGAGTTATCTACTGAGGCAAGTCCATGGTCAGATAAGGGAACTAATAAAATCTCCAAAAATAAAGATACAAGGAATCCACAAATCAACGTATATAACTCCACAACCACCAAACCAATATCCCAGGATATGTAATTCGACAGATTTCAGTGCTACTACCAATTACTGAGTAAAGCAAAGGTAAAAAGTAGTACATGGAAAGGAAGGAGAAATAGGAGAGGGAGTTGGGATTTGGAAAACGAACCTGCAGTAAGCGGTGAGGGGCTTGGAGAGTTCAGTGACGACAACAGAGTCAACTACTTTCGCTTCTGATTTCCTGACCTCTGGATTTATAGCCTCCGCTCTCACCACCACCGCCGCACTCCTCGGCCTCGGCTGGGTTCCGGCTCCGCCGGCCCTGCTCGGCCTCAGCCCCAATCCGCCGTACGAGAAGCCAGCACCCACCGCCATACTCAACATCGACGCCATTGAAAATCTTCACTCCCTTCCGAAAAACAAAATCTGAACTTGTGGAGACCACGCTTCTCTCCCTTTTAACTATCTGGGGTAATTACGTCATAAATAGAAACTCCGTTTGATTTATTTAACCAATTACTACTATTTATTCGACCACAAACAATTATACATATTTTACGCATACACTCACATCTTTTGATAGAGTCTACGCATATTTCACCTGGTGTGCGTGTGTGCGCGCCTCAATATGAATGAGTTTACGAAAATTTCTAATTGTAAAAATGATTGTTTATTTAACTAATGATGCGATTCAACTCGGTTATTAATAAAACAAAAATCGAGACTAAAACCGAAACAAATTCTTAAGGCCAAACTCGGTAATTTTTATTTTTATTTATCTAAAAGACGAAATCATAAGCAGAACCACATACACTAAAATTCGGTTAGATTTTCAACATTTTTAATTGAGTCAAAGAAACTAAAATATCCAATAACAAAATAGTATGCCATAGGTTCAAAGACAAATATCCATTATCCAACACTACCGACACTACTGCACAAAAATAAAAAAACAAAAAACAAAACAAAAAACCACAACCAACACTAAAGTAATACATGTGCGTGAATATCACGTGCATTCTTGTAAATTTTTTGTCTAAATTTTTTTTTGGTATTTCTTTTTCTTTTCATAATTTTTGTTGAACTTTTTTTCGTAACTTTTGTGATTAATCATTCGTCTCAACAAGAGAATTTAGAAAAATATAAAAAATGTGGGCCGATGTAGGAAAAAAAAAGTCCATATAAAAACAACATTTTAAACAAAAAAAAAAAAACTGTTGTTTAATATTTTTTTGTCTTACGTGGATTTTTTTTTTTGGTTTTGTTTATAATTTTGTACTTTTTAAACTTCTTTCATCGAGACGAATAATTAATCGGAAAAATACAGTGCAAATTTAACAAAAATTCAGAAAAGACGGACAAAACATAAAAAACGAAGAAGAAGAAAAAAAGTTTACAAGAATGGATAGGGGTATTTACATAATTATCTTTTGGTTCGATTACGATTTTGTTTGGTTTCCGGTGCAATTGTCAAATTAAACCGAAATCGGAATCGGACCGGCTAGTTTTTCTAAATCAAAAACCTAAACCATGGTTTAAAAGTTAGTTATAAATTGATACAATCGGGCCTTAAGGTTCGGAGAACCATCGGTTCGGGCGACATTAACATCCCTACTCTTTTTTCTTTCCTTTTCTTCTTTTTTATGAAAGACGCCACGGTCCCTACTTGATTTCGTGAAAAAAGAGGAGAAAATTCTGGGCTGATACTTCCAGTGCGGCTCTTCGGGCTCGAGGTAGGCCCATATTTTTCAGGAACCGTGACCCAAGACCAATCCAGGCCCGTGGCTTCCGAAATGGGCCTGGGCTCGAAACAAAAGCCCGACCGAGCAAGGGAAATTTCTGTAGAAATACCTCCTCCCTTCTCGTAAGTTCTATGCCCGGGCGACAGAGATAAGCGGTCCAGATTTCACGAGGGAATCTAAGAAAGAGCGAGAACTTCTTGAGGAAGAGTCCAATGCTGATCGAGAATCTCGCATTCCATTGTTATTAACCGTAGGATTGATTGATTGATTACTGCGCTTTGTAAGTTACTGAGGCGACTTCGAACTTCGTCGTCTTCAGAGAGAGAGAGAGAGAATGGAGGTGGTGGGAAGGGTTCGGTGCCAGAGAATCGGCTGCAACGCCATGTTCACGGAGGACGATAACCCCGAAGATTCATGCACGTATCACGAATCTGTCCGTGCCTTCTTCCTCTTAATTTTTTTGTCTAATTCATAGTTCCAACTTGTTATTATGTTTTCCTATTACCCTTGATTGGTGTTGCTTTTCGAACTCGTAATTAACTGCACGTTGCTGAGATCTTGGCACAATTTTTCCCCTCATAACTCTGGTGCCCAGGCCAGCTTACGCACTCCCACAAATTCTGGGATCAATCCCACCGCTCACTTATGGGGTCCCATTAAAGTGAGAGCAAAGCTTTATATGGACCGGCCCAAATAAGCTGATGGCACCTCAGAGATTTTAGACCGAAGACCAGACCAAACCCTAAGTTTCACTGTCTTGACCACTAGGCCAACCCTTGGTTGTCTTGCACATTGTCTGCTATCTATTCTTTGTGAAAAAAAATAAAATTAATTCTTTTAACGAAACAAATGCATATTTTAAAGGCCTAGTTTTGCGTGTCGGACACTTATTTAGGGACGAAGGGAGTAGTTTACATTGTCCTCTGTGCATCAATAGTGTGAAATAGCTTGCTGCATTGGGAATTTAGGATCCGTTTGATTCTCTCCAAAAAGCGAAAATCCTTTGGGCACGCGACGCAAAAGCTTATGTGAGATTTGTAGGAAGATCAGGTGAGGATCAGCAAAAATGGAAATCTAAGAAATTAGGATCCTGCATACAGAGGACTTGAGCTAGAAGTACTTATTGATTACTAACCAATAATTAAGGCGAGTTAATGCTTCAGAGTGAAACTCTTTTGCATTCATTGGACCATAAAACTCCCTATTTCTTGCTGTAAATATTTGATCTGTGGTTAATCGTGTTTAGATGTGTGTACTCACAGTTACTTTAAGTGATAGCGTCTGTGGACAACGTATTTTGGATAAAATTTGTCATTGCATTCAACAAGCGTTAAAGATTGAGGGTTTCTAAAACAGAATGTATAGAGATTCCCAAAGGAAACAAATTAATCTCAAAAGCAGTGAAAATCCAATTCTTAGGGTTGCTTGCTCTTGCTTCATTTGCTAGATAACAACCAATGATGACTTCCCCTGATGACTTAGAGCTTTATCTCAGCTTTATTTGCTTGAGGGGCCAAGCTAGATCAGGCCCCTGAACCCATTGGACAGGCTGCATGATATTTTGTTGTCATTGTTGTATCCATGTCTTATTGTTTTCAATAATCCATACTTTTCAAATGGAACACTCTAAAGAAGGGAAAAAAAGAAAAGAAAAGAAAAGTCGGTAGCAATGCATCATAAAAGGTATTGACAATAATGCTAAATTATCAAGACATGACTTCTATGCCCTCTGCTAGTGCTAGGAGTCGTTCTTCTATTCAAAACGAGGAGTAGAGTAGTTTGCTATAGGTGTTGACGAGTTCGGCTTATCTAAAGGAGTAGCTATTTACTCAATGATCAAGAAAGAATAACTTTTCTTCATGAACTGATAATGATCACTGCACTTGTTGAAGATGAAGTTTGTAAATAAACCAATTCCTGTCAATTTTGTTCGAGAGATTGGTAGGAGTTTTTAGTCAGCAATAACATTGATTTATACAGAAAATTTTCGAAAAACTCGTAAAAGGTTAACTGTATTACTTCAAAGAAACTCGTTGAAGTTGACAGTTAGATTTCCTGCATTTGGAATTTTGCCTTCCTCTTCTGATTGGGCTCAAAGAAGTTGGTCAGGAGGTGTTTTGAGAAGGGATAGTCATGGAGAGACAATTTTCATAGTTTCATAACTTATTTTGCGTATTCACAGGATGTTGAAATGGTGTTGACCATGTTCTCACTTATATTGTTAAGAGTTGTAGAACAAGCTCATATTATATGTGAATTTGATGTAATAAGTGTTATGCTCTCTACTTTCCTTTGTCTCTATTATACACCCTCAACGGAATATGTTTATTTTCTTTTCCCACTGAGTATTGCATGAATGACCATGCATATTGGTTTGTCAATCGTGATATAGTATATGTCGTTTTGCTGATTGAGTTTGTTTTCCATGCTTTGGCGTCAATTAACCGGGTGGCGGTGCGGGCACTTACATTTCATCAGGGAGTAAGTCAATTTTTGTTGGTTATTTAGTTTCTAAATTGCTTTCATTATGTCTACCAGTGTGATTACTTCATTGCTTCTCATTGTTCCGCATATTCCTAATTTTGCACACTTTCGCTAGCCTATATTTCATGATGGGATGAAAGAGTGGAGTTGTTGCAAGAAAAGAAGTCATGATTTCAGCTTGTTTCTCGAAATTCCAGGGTATTTTCTCTCAGTAAGTTGTTTTAAGTTATTTTTTAAGCAGTTTCTGTATCTGAGTCCCGGCTTTGGATCAGAAAATTGACATGCCCAGAGTAGACAGTGGACTGAACCCAAAAGGCAGAACGTTTTCCCGACTTACAGTGCTGTTGTGTAGTATCAAATTATCAATTATTACTGTTGATTTATGTTCTGATTATGTAGCATTTGGATCATTTACTATCTTTGAATGGCAACTGGGCTTACTTTCCCCTGATACATGTCAGTTTCTGTATTTGAGATCTAATTTATCCTTGTGACCGACAGCTCTCCATGTTATATGCAGAATTTGTGTGTTTTTTGCCATCTGGAACTTTTTTGGACTGATTCAGTTTCTGAGGAATTTAAAAGGCACTCTTGGGTCGGATTATTCCTCACAAGATATATATTCAAGACAAGGATAGGGAATCGGATTCTCTAGTTCATAAGCACTTAATAACCTTTAATTGACCATAACTACAATGTTGTTGCATTTTTCCAGATTTAGATTCTCAAGATTCCTCGCTCTAGTCCCTATATGTTTTTGGTTGCCATCGCATGCCCGGCGATGATTTGCAATGCTGAAACCAAAGCATCCCTCAAGAGTTGGGTCAAATAGATACTGCAATTTTCGTCAACGTTGGCAACAACCACCCACCATTTGTTGAGGAAATTATAACATACATTTGAATTCCTAGTTCAACCATTATTAGTAATTGTGAGTGGGGGATCTAGAGTGAGAAACCTAATTCAAATTTCAGTTTGTATTGTTAAACTTTACTCCTTGAGCTCTGATCATGCCCGAACTCTTGCCTTATTAATGATGATCAAGATTTCTCCCATCATTCATTCATATACAACGTCTGTCTGCACACAGGCTTAAGTTGGTTTTCTTTAGGTTCTGCCCTTTTTTGGCTAGAAGACAACTTTTTTCTATCTGCTTTATTGCTAGTTGATGTATAACCAGGGTTACACGATGGGGAAGTTCTATAAGCCGTACTTTTGGAAGCATCTTCCCTTTTTGTTGTATTTGGGTGATGAGCCCTTGGCATCATTTTTTAATACTCTTATTTGCTTACCATGGAGATAGTATCTGCTACTGTTGTTGTTATGGGATTATTAGCAGATTGGATCAACCACATCCAGCTCATTGCATAGGCAGATCCACTCTGCCCAAAATATTGGTCAACAGATCACCAATGTTGCCTAATTCCCCTTACTAAGATCAGAATCCGATCCATTGGCACCCTACTTGATAGTGGGTGCTTTATTAAGTGTGCGTTGAACATCTTGGATTTTCTAGATATGATTTCAAAGCTTATAGGTGAGTTTGTCGGTGTGATTATTTGTTGGATCTGTTCCTTAACATGCTCAACGATTCTTTGAGAATGCATTGGTTTGGTTCTATTATAGGTACCCCATTGCTTATAGGTTGAAATCGTGGGAATGATGAAAAGGAACAAATGATTCTCGATCCAGCCTTGACATGCTCAACGATTCTTTGAGAATGCATTGGTCTGTTTTTATTATGATACCCCATTGCTTATAGGTTGAAATTGCAAAAATGATGAAAAGGAACATATGATTCTCAATCCGGCCTCCGAGCAAAATTTTTGCTAAACTCTGTTAAAAATATGTCTTGTTAAAGTTCAAGAATCATGCCTGGTAAACATAGAGTGTCTTGCCTCTGCAAGGAACTAACAAATATTAAATTTTGGAAGTTCCTTTAATTGATTATGTAGCCGCGCCTATGTTACCATCAGTTGCTTAGGTGTTTCTTATTTATTTTATCATTTGTATTTTTCCCATGCAGATGTAAGGTAGGTAAACACACAACTGAAAAACCAGTGCCAGCAAAGCCAGCTGCTGCTCCAAAACCATCTCCAGTAGCAGTTCCTGCAACTGATGCATCATCGAAGGATGCTTGCCCTAGGTGCCGTCAGGGATTCTTTTGCTCGGAACATGGTATTCTTCTCATTCACATTTTTTTTTATCATCGGGAAGTTTTGACAGTGTTCTCTGGTTTACCAGAGGAAGATGTTCTAGCTAAGATGGTTCATGACTCATGAGTGTGAAGATTCCAGTTGACTTCTCTATAATTAAGCATCTGATTCATCTTTTAAGGTGAAGCCAGTTTTACATGAAATGGTACCAATGCATTGCCGCACAAAATTTGGACTCATCATTTACGAGCCACAATAAAAATGATGACCTATAACCTTTTCTAAATCCTGAAGTGTTGATTTTTACGTCTGGAATGTAGTCATATCAAATCTATTAAGTGGCAGGAACAGATTGTGGATGACATTGAATCCTCTGGAAACTATATTTTCCTACAAAATCTGCCCTACTTGTGTCCCCACAATTCTTATTACTCTCCTCAAGAGGTAAGATTCTGTTTATACAGTTTTGGGCCCCTGGAAACCAAAATTCTGGTTCCGCACCTTGCTGGATATAATGAAATGGCAAAGTTTGAATGTTTTGTTTTTTATTTAACTGGTGTACCACGAAAATGAAGTGTTTTCTATGCTCTGCTCGTTCCCTGGAAGTGTAAAATTAAACTTATTGGGGCTGGCTGGCTGCTACGGCTTAGCACCAAGTAATGCAACTTGGATACACTACCTTTTCTTGATTCTCTTTACATGCACAAAGCTTTATCTGTTCATTTAGTTATTTATTATTTCATTAGGTCCTCAAGTCAAAGTGATGAATCCAAACCCACCAAGTGCAACGCCACTTACCAGTGCCGAAATAAATAAGGGTGGACAGGAAGGCCTTCCTGCTCCAGCGAAGAAGATAGTAGATATAAACCAGCCCCAAATCTGTAAGAATAAGGGATGTGGTAAAACTTTCAAAGAGAAGGATAATCATGATACTGCTTGTAGTTACCATCCTGGGCCTGCAGTCTTCCACGACCGGATGAGAGGGGTGAGATCTTTGCCTATGTTATATTTTGTGTACGTTTCTCTCTGTACTAATGCTGTGTTTGGTTTATGGTGTTGTGGAGATATTCATGTTGGACCAAATAATTAAAATTTAAAATGTTGCTTCTTCGCTACATAGGAGTATTACTTTTATCTTTTTATCTCCCTCCATATATTTCTCCACAAATCCGTAAACAAAAACAGCTCTTTCTGTACTTCGAACTTGTGGCTTACCATGCTTAATTTTGCAGTGGAAATGCTGCGACATTCATGTGAAGGAATTCGATGAATTCATGGCCATCGAGCCATGCACCAAGGGATGGCACAACGCCGATACAGTGTCGTAACATGCAGACAGACATTTGATTATTTTGTCACTCTGCAATTGGGGATCGACAGACATCGGTTCTGTTCGGTTGCTCTACATTACAAGATAGACATGTTGTGTTTTGGTTAACATATCCGCCCATTCATATTGAAGGAGACGGAACTGTGAAAGCTAGGGCCCTGTATTTTACCATGTGAATTGAACGTTATCCAAGATGTGTCGGTTTGGCTTCAGTGTACTTGACTTTTATTTTTTTCTGGATTCCTGCTATGAGTTGCTAGAACGTTGTTTCTTCGCAAAAAAATTCAGGCTTCTCTTCTTCCTTGTTTGTTTCTTTTGGTAGGACCTTCGTCTTCCTTTTTCCTAATAGAGGTATGGTTTTTCAGTTTGGACTGTTGCTGGTTGAAAAAATCATTAAGTGCATGATCAGGGCCCTTCCCCGCCGCGCATTTGTGTATGGGTTTCACCCAAAAATACGTGGCTTTCACATCAATGTGTAATGAAGGGACCTGGAGATCACGACCTCCGGATCACTGAATAATCGCTTTGGTACTGGTGTCCATTAAGAGAAGCCTTGTAGTTATCAAGATTGTTGCCATTGAAGAGCGTAGTTTAATGGTTGAATTGAGCTTTCTTTAGGCGACAAGACCTTGTAGTCTAGGCTTGTAAGTTTAAAGCCCACCACAGGTCCCCTCCCATAATCGACTCCATGCATTATGTACCTTCCCATGTGCAGGTAATCTATAAAACGAATTGGGGGTGGGGGTGCCTACTGTTCGTAACGGGATTGCATGTGTGTTGGGTCAACTTAGGCCGTCTATGCTCGACAATTACTACTCTCTCCACCCCTAAAGTTTTGGTATTTTCAAGAATGCGTGTCATTTTTAAATAGAATATATCTTTCAATTCATAATGTTTTAAATGATTTTTTGAACTTTTTGTTTAATAGAACAAATTAAAATCTATCAAATAATATTCATATTGTTTATAAAAAGCATTACGGATTAAAAAATATAGTTAATTTTTTCATACTGAAATAGTGGAAGTGCCAAACTTTATGGAACGGAGGGAGTATAAAACATCATCAGATCAATCATAATTTGATTAATGTTTGTCTTTTCACGACAAATATCCTTTGATAACAAGCAATTACTACTGTGTTTGCAATGAACAATGTTATAATGGCCTGGACCTTCACAATGAGAGAAGACCAGCCTTGTCTTTTCTCCCACAGTGCAAGAAGTTTCGAACATTTGATACTACCTTAGACAAAATTTTGAGGGGAAATTCTCCCTTAATCATTGTTTGAGGGAGTACTGAATAGGTGGGCTTGTTTTTAAATAGATAAAATAATAATGGATCATGATTTTTGGATGGTAATAATAATCATCTAAAATGTAGCATGATTTTTGGATGGTAATAATCATTTTGTTTTGGGGGGCCATAGCCCCTAATCCAGCTCTCCCGTCTCTGTAATTGTACTCGATCAATTACTACTACCTTCTCTGCTGCCAACACCTTTTCCTCCCTCTGGGTTTCCGTGGTCTACCATGTGATGTGAGTAATGCCGGCCTGCTGTTGCTAGGGGGAGGAGGATGGGTAGGGTAACAGGGTTAGGGCAGTAGCCCGTAATCTTTTGGGACCAGCAAAATTCAGCAGAAATCCCAAGGCAACCGACAGGATTTATACCAACGGGAATGCGGGGCTCACTCCGGATCTTGTACGAATGATCCGAATATTAATAACTTTAAAAAAATTTGAGTAGGTCCAGCTAAAATCAGCTCAATAAAATATATGTAGGTGTTTGATCCAATATTTCATTTTTTCATTCAGATTTCACTCAAATTTTTTAAAAAATAAAACTATTAAACACTCGAATCATCCATGTACAGAATTCGGAGTGGGCCACGCATACCCGTCAGTATAAATCCCGTTGGTACGTATGGTGGGGTTCAATGTTCAGTATGTTGAAATATCAACTTCAAAAGATGGATTTTTTACTTTTCTGATCATGGAAATTGAAGAGGGTTACTTACATATTACCCCCTTAAACTATCACATTTTTTAACTTTACCCCATTCACAACTAAAAAACATCTTACCCCCTTAATGTATCATTTAGAATCACTTCACAGATCCTTTGGATTGAGGGATTTAGTGAGAAAAGAAATGAATAGAGAAAGGATTCTCACCGCTTGTTTGCATAAATGAGTGAGAAATAATGAGGAATGTGTGTATTGCAAGGCTTGTTTTGTTTCTCACAAAAAATGATAAGATTTGATGAGGAATGTGAAAAAGCCCATCTTGGGCATTTAGTCCCACATAGGGCTGTAAGTGAGCCGAGCTACTCGTGAGCTCAGCTCGGCTTGTCTCGTTAAAGCTCGGCTCGGCTCGTTTACTAAATGAGCCGAGTAGAGCTCGGCTCGTTCGACAAAAGCTCGGCTCGTTAAGGGAGGCTCGGCTCGATTAAGAGAGGCTCGTTTAGTAAATGGCTAAGCTCGGCTCAATAAGGGCTCGGCTCGTTAAGGCTCGAGCTCGAGTTTTGGGCTCGTTAAGGAAACGAGCCGAGCTCAAGCTCGCCGAAGCTCGGCTCGGCTCGGCTCGTATACACCCCTAGTCCCACATCATCGAGAGATGTGGTTAATGAAATATGATATATAATGGGCTGCAACGAGTTATTGTATAATTTAAGATTAACCTTTTGAGTCGTGTGACTAGGCTAAGAGTTAGCAAGTCAGTTGATGCAGGTCGTTACAGTTGATTGTGAGAACCCCAAAAAGGAGTCCCACTTGCTAAGATGTGGGAATATTGCGTAGTACATATGGCAACCCACCAACTACTATTAACTCGAGGTTAATATTTTGAGCCACGTGGTTAAACTAAGGTTTACAAATTCAGTTGGAGCGAGTTGTTACAGATAATATCAGAGCATACCCCTGGTCACATGGTGGGAGCCACCTCTAGAACTTTGTATGAGCATATTGATGTGATGTACTAAGTGCCACACCGCGACTACAAGGGGAAGGTTGTTGAGTCACTGCAACGGGAATATTGCATCATAAGCGGGGGAGATTGTGGGAATCCTAGAAAGGAGTGCCACATTGGTAAGATGTGGGAATATTGTGTAGTATATATGGCAACGCCCATCGGCTACTATTAACATGAGGTTAACTTTTTAAACCACGTGGTTAAACTAAGGATTACCGTACTCATTCACTATTTTGTCCTAGTTTGAGCGTTAAACTCCAATATAACATTCATGTTTGTCTACTTTATTGCCAAAATATCTCATTCCTATTAAACAGTGCTATATATTAATTTATATTACTTATTCTTAACATATTCATAAACTCTTATTTACTTTTTTGTTTTAGTACATCCTCTAATTCAAAGAACATGAATCTCTCTATAATTTCTTTGTTACGTGGAGCCCACTATGACCCTAATTTTAAGGAGTAATCTGTAATTAACCCAATTGAATAACGGGTATTCGTAAATACTATAGAAAACTAGATAAGTAAATATTGCACCGTAAAAGATTTAGACAGTTGATTTTGCCGCTCTCCTATTTGTTAACGTCACCCCCCTTTTTGTTTATGTTTGGTGAATTTACTAAAATACCCTTCCACTTTATTCGGAAAGTGAGTCATTTGGAAAGTGAAAGAAAGCTGACATCATAAAGTACAATGATGTTTTAGTAAATTCACATAATAAAAACAAAAGGGAGAGTGACGTTAACAAATAGAAGAGTGACAAAATCAACCGCCAAAATTTAAGTAAAAGCATTAATTAATTTACTTAACGATTTCACCTGATTGGCCTTTCCATTACGGGACGGTGTAATTATAAGTGGGTTAGCCGGACAAGAAAGACCCGATGAAAAAACTTAACTTATCGAGTGTGTGAAAAAGAGACAGACAGACCAACCCCCGGCCCGACCATGACCTATGTTCCCTACTGTTTTTACCGTTTACTCAGATCAAAATTCTTAAATGTACACCCTCTATACAATTCAGTTCTACTCCATCAATGCGGTCTTGTTCTCAGCGTATACAATGGAGTCTGTCCACGTTCTTGACCTAATAATGGAGCCACAAGACAAGAAAGGGGCACATCATATATATATATATATATATATATATATAGTCTCATCAATTCTTTTATTTTTACCCTTCAGTAATGGATTGAGTGACATGATGTAACACTCAACCTACCAAAACTAAGGGTTCTTTGGTGAATGTCCCCAAGGGAGATTCTTGCAGATAATAGAGAGATTGTTCGGATAAAAAAAAATAAGAGTGAAAGTTCTTATTTGCAAATTAATAATAAGTAGAGAGATTGTCCTTATTTGAATTTTTTCATATTTGGTAGCTTTGCTCTAAACTTTTGTCGGCTATTGATTCGTCTCGACGAGAAAAATCAAAAAAGTAAAAGTTCTTTACTTTTACCAAAGTATTTTGATAAATAACCATTTTTTAGCGCAAAAAATAAAGTGGTTATTTTTCAAAATATTTGGGTATGATTTTTTTTTCGCTAAAAATTGGTTATTTCTCAAAATACTTTGGTAAAAGTGAAATTTATTTACTTTGACAAGACGAATTAAATCACAAAAATTTGGTGCAAAACTAACAAATGCAAAAAAAAATTCAACTAATAACAAAATTCTCATTTTAAGTTAAAGTTAAGACCAAATGCATCATTAATAGAGAGATCTGTTTAACCCGTTTAGCCTCTTTTGCTTCATTAGAAAAACTCGGCCTAAATAGAGAGATCCATACGTTTAACCCGTTTCGCCTCTTTACCTACCTTAGGAAAACTCAGTTTTCGGCCTAAATAGAGAGAAAAACTTACCCATGAAGTTATGATGAACGTTGACAATATGTTTACCATCCTTATGAGAACTTTTCTCTTGCGATAGAATAATACAAGGTGTGACATGACCGTTATGTGCTCATGCACATTATTAATAAGTAGGAGTAAATAAATACTAAAAATAACATAAAATAAAATATTAGTGGGATACATAATATACATACTGCTGTGCTACCCATCATGGCTCACGGGTTCAATGATGTGTATAATCAATCCTCTTACAAATGCATCTGGCCCACATCCCCCCAGTAGTTTTTTTTTTTTTTTTATCTACCCTGTTCATCCCTTTGAGATTGTAGAGTAAACTCCACCACCATAGTATATGCGTCATCGAATTTTTTTTTCTGATTGTTGGCATTTAGGATTTCAGAATTAGTTGAGTTGAATATAAATTGGACTATGGGGTCTTGATGCGCCCCTAAGGATAGCAGACGTTGTTGTGCCTTCACTACGGGCTTATCTCGAGCCCAAAACATTACTATTATGTCTTAGGTACAACACTTACGCACCCCGCTTCCGCATAAACTGACCGAGATCGTAGTTGGAAAAACGAAACTCTACTACTAGTTTTTTTTTTCTTTTCCTTTTGTAATACAAAGTGTTCCGTGTCAATTTACGCGTACCTTAGACTATTTTCACTCAACAGTACCTCTCACAGTCGTTTCATACGGTTGTGCGTGGGAAGAAAGTGGCCTCAAGAGTCGGGAGTAAGAAGAATTGAATATAAGACCTTAAGATTAAGAATGAACAAATCCCAAAGTCTAAAAGCCAAGACTATTTGGCTAACCCATTTGAATTACTAGTTCTTCTTTACTATATGTTGTGCCCAAAAAATATGCCTAGAAAAAAGAAGGAAATCCCTTGTCAATGGAAACCTGTTACTAGGCCTTGTGTGGTATGTCTTGAATATGTATTACTCCGTACTACTTCCTCCGTCCGGATTTAATTATCCATAGTTTTATTCTAACCGGTTAAAAAACAGGTTATATCTTAGAATCCGTAATGAATTTCATATCGAATATGGATCTTGTTTGATAGATTTCGATTAGTTCTATAATACAATTTATTCGAAATCACGTAAAATATTATAGATTGGAAGATATAATCGATTGAAAAATGGCACGAACTCCCAAAAAAAACTATTAAATCCGGACGGAGGGAGTATGTTTTAGTGAGATTTGTTTTGTTTACATATATTATATTAGAAAAGTAAATTGATAAGGAGTTTACTTTCACTGACGTATTATTGATTTGAAACAAAAAAACAAAATATAGAAAACACATTATATAGTATTTTCTAACATCAATTAAATTGATATTTTACGAGTCTACTTAAAAATTTATCAATGGATCGAATTATTAGTGCGAGATTCGTAGTGGATCTCACACGGCGATGTACGCCATATGTACCCAACTTGATTGGTACTTTAGCATTTAACGATATGAAAATGTTAATCGAGGAATGTTTTTAGATACCACAAAACATGCGGTGCAAAAATGGGTTGTGGCGCGGTATATCTTCCTATCGTATTCAGATCAATCGTATTGGAACTTGAGCTCTGGACGTCCACGTGGCAGAATCATGTTGGGAAAATACTACTCCAGTCCTAATTTGTTATGCCTATTTCCTTTTTTAAATCTCACAAAAAAATATTTATATTTCACAATTTATAATATTTTTTATGATTTTAAAATATTTATTAAAAAAATTAATTGACATTTATCAAATAAGATTCATATTATATATATAAAATATTATAAATTAAAAGATTATAGACAAATTTTTGAGATGTTCAAAAAAAAAAACAAGCACAATATTTTGGAACGGGGGTGGTACCATTATTAAAGAACAAAAAATGTATCTACACAGATTTCGCTTGTACACAATGATTGTGCGTAGATTAAGGTGCGAGTTCCACACAAATGATTCGAGTCATTTATTAAATGTAAAATGGTGTACATTTTTTGAAGGTCATTGCAAAAAGTCAGCTCAATCCAATCATTTAACTTTTTAGGATCTTGAAATCTATATGAAAAGTTAGATGATTAGATTGAATCTTCTTTTAAGTATCGGATTGAACTGATTTTAAACAACACCTTCAAAAAAAGTGTTTTTAAATTTAATTAGCGTCTCGAATTGTTTATTTGGGACCCAAAATTGATCCCGCGTCGCGATGTGTACGCAATCGCGGCTAACAAAATCTATCTGCGTGGGTAACAAAGAAACAAGCCTTTGCTCCCCAGAAAACATAATACAATATTGGTGTTAAACCCCACGTTTTTATTTCAACACTAACCCCACAAATAAAATTAAAATACTCCTAGTTCAAGGAGCGAGTAATACTCTGTAATATCCAAAGGGTACACACTCCACACTTTTAGGTTAGGATAGGAGTACTATAGAAAGCGAAATCACGACAGCCAGCGTAGTCGTATCATTTTCAATCACCCAAAGCCATGGATGCCTGCCCTTTTAGTTTAGTCTTTCGGGTCACGCCAATGGGGTTGCTGACGGCGGAGCTCCGGCGGATTTGTCGCCGCTGGACTATTCTTTTTCTTCTTTCTTTTTTCCGATCATTTTAGCACCACAAATACTTGACTTCCATTCTTGTAAACTTAATTATTTAATTCGGTTTGTGTGTTTTGTTTGTTTTTTCTATATTTTTGTTAGATTCGTGTGTCATTTTTTGGACTACCTGTCAAAAAAAGTATAAAATTATGACCGAAACCAAAAAGAGTTTATTAAAGACAAAAAAGTACTTCAAATAACTGTTTTATTTGTCTAAAGTGCCGTTGTATTTGATTTTTTTCAACATCGATTCATTTCGTTGAGACAAACGATTAATAATTTCTACACTTTTTTTGTAGTACATGTTTGTGTAAGCGGTTGTGGTGATTGATTTTTTTGAAAAATGATTTTCACACTTTTTTTTTGTCTTTTAGAAGTAGTTAAGTTTCTGTGTATTTTTTCATTAAAAAAAAAAAAGAGTGCCATAATAAAAAAAAATTGAGTGTGAAAATCAATTTTTTTTTATTTTTACAAGTTGTTTGTATTATTAAAGAGTCACTGACACAGCCTCCCGGGCCTATGTTGGCCAAAAAAGTAGTGGGGTCCTGGCGGGTTGCTACAGCCTAGTACTAGCAGTACTTGCATCTTTTCTCCGGTCTTGATCATAGGTGCCGTCAGATGGTGCCACGTGGGGGTTGAAAATGCATTGATAGTTTTTGGCTGTCTCGGCTGGCTAAAATCTCTGAAAAGTGGATACTGTTGTTGGGTCATTTAGTACTGCCGGATGCAGCCTGCTGCTGCCCTGTTTCGGTTTGGTTTTTAATAAATCCCATTTTTTTATGTATACTGCTCGCAGCTTTTATAACTTCTGATGATTACTATTGGAGAACACTACTTTAGCAATACTGGTATAATTATACGGAGTAATAATTACTCCTGATTATTGGAGTATTTTAATAGTAAACCGTTTGGTTTGGTTTCGTTTAGTCATTTTCAAATTTACTCGGGAGTGTTTTCGGTAGTAAAAAATTTATGGAGTAGATTTTTATTTGCAATTTAGAAGTCGTTAGGTGTTTCCGATAGTAAATAATGCTGTGTTTGGTTTGATTTTTGAAAAATAGTAGGTGTAATAAGTGGAGAGAAATAGAGAGAGAAATGTTGGAAGTAGAAGAAATTTAGGAGGAATTTTTTAAAAAATTCTTTTTGAAAAGTAAAGAAAACAAGATATAAATTGTTGAGAAATGTCAAGTTGTTTCCGGTAGTGAATAAGTTGTTGATAGGTTTATGTGTAAAGTTACTATAGCAAAAACAAATTTTGTTGATAACTTTTTTGTCAGTGGAAACGAGATGGTAAAAAAAGGCTTTGTTTGGTTGAAAGTTCAGTTCAGTTTAGTTTTGGTAGTGGATGGAGAGAGAAATATGGTAACGATTGAAGATATGGTAATTATTGGAAAGAAATAGAGGGAGATGAGAAAGTAATAATCGAAGAAATAGGGTAATGATTGGAGAAAGAAGTAAAGTAATGATTGAAAAACAAAACTAAAATGTGAACGAACACATCCAAATTTGTTAAAACTTTTTTTGTTAGTGAAAATGAGATGGTAAAATACATTAAATTTTTAATATTTTTTGTTAGGGAAAACGGGGCGAAAAGGGTGGTAAGGTTAAAAACACCATTACAACCATCTAAGGGTTGGCATATTAGTTGAAGTATGAGGCCCATTGATTTTTACTTTCTCCTCTAAGGTCTTTACTAACTTTTTAAGTTCAATAAGTCTTTTAAGTGTTATCAACTTCTTAAGGTTAGTTCATATGGCTTATTTACTCGGGCTTCAAGTGGGGGATTGGAGATTCCTGCAATGCGGCCCGCACTGCAGGGCGGCCAATCCGGCAGTCCATTTTGGCACCAACAGTTCGGACTTAATTTGAACTCCTATTGATGCGAGCCGCCCATTGTTTGAATTAAAATCCCAGCCTTTCATTGTCGAGATGGACGGCTCGAATGCACTAACCTGTAGGGTACCCCGCCCTACAAAATCCCCGAATCCTCAAGTGGGTCATCCGCTAACGAACAGTAGATTTATGCACTCCAGGATTAGTCAAATGTAATTTGATCTATGAAAAAATAACATCAGAACAATTGATGTTATCGAAGAGAACAATATATGCAAGCAGCCATGCATTTCTAAGCAACAAGACTAGACGAAAAACAATAGTATAAAAAAATGGAGGCGCCACACATCAATAACCTTATAAATACTCATAATAGGAACCCCCAAAAAACCATAGACAGTGATTTTTTGCGTGGCCCATTTTCGTGTCCATTGGTCCGAAATTTTTATTAATTCTAAAATAACTTTACCAGTGATTTTGGCATAACTTACCTCGGTCAAATAATTACACGTGCTTGAGTTTGCCTAAATAATGATTTAATCCTATATGTGAAAAATTATACAGTACGTGCCAAATAAAATGGAAAATTTGTGGTCGCCCTCAGTAAGGGGGCCTTTTTTCGTGAAAAGACGTAGGTCATTTTACAATTTTATTCACACTAATCAATAAATTTTAATATTTTAGCTAGTTGTTCACACTAACAATTTCTTCTCAATAAATTTTTTACTCACATACCTATTTATAATTTATTCACTATGGAAATAACTTGGTCATTTTTTACAACTTGTTCACTACCAGAATAATTAACAATTTGATTGAAAGAAATTTTTTCTTAAAATTTATTCACTACCGGAATGCCGCATGAGTAGTACCCGTTCCAGAAAGCGATATAAGTATTTATTTTTTAAGAAGACAATTTCAAGCTCAAAAATTATGTATTTACGTAAGTAATTTTTCTATCAATATGGATCTTATTTAATAGATCTCATTGAGATCTTTAATACTGTGCAAAAAAATTTAAAAAATTATTTTTTTTAAGTTTGAAAATATAAAATAAGTATTTATTTTGTAAGAAGGTGTTTTGGAACGGAGCCTAATAATTGCAGTGATAATAGAAGAAATATTAGGGGGGAGGAGGAGGGAGGCCAGCTTTAAACGAGGGCAGAGTCTGTTCCATTATTGCGAAGGGAAAGCGCTAATTGCAGTAGTTGCAGAGTTACAGTAGCTTCTGATGCTGCTGCCTATTCTACTGTGAGAACCATTTCTTAAATGCCCTGTTTTTATTATTTCTTTAGGAATAACTTTCATGGATCTTTTCGTTAGATTTTTTCTCACAATTACACCAATTTGTCTCAGAGCATCTTCAAGCTGTATTCAATGGACTACTTTCCAAAACCAATCAGGAGGTGTTTCACTCTCTTATAAAAAGAAATTTAAAAAAAAAAGACAATTTCAAGTTTAAAAATTATATATTTACGTAAATAATTTTTCTACTAATATGAATTTTATTTGATAGATCTCACTAAAATCTTTTAAACAGTGCAAAAAATATTGAAAAAATATTTTTTATTTTCATTCTGTTTGAGTTTGAAATTACTTTCGTTTGACAAAAAAGTATTTTTTTCCAAAAGTGGAACACCACCTGGCTAAGTTTTGCTGAGTTTTTTGGTTTTTTTTTAGAGTTTTGTTCGTATTCAGTAAAATTTGAATTTGTTAGTTTTGCGTTAAATTTTTGTTGACTATTAATTTGTATAGAGAAGAGGAATCAGAAGAGTGATTTTTTTAAAATTTCTACCTAATTTTTTTTAAAAACATTAAAACATTTAAGATAAAGCCTAAAAGCCTGTTTTTCTGGAATTTTTGAGATTTATCTTCAATATTTTTTCAAAAATTAATAATTCATAAAAGTTTAGGGCAAAACAAACCAATGTTTTTTAATAAGTAAAATAAATTCTCAAAAAGTCCAAAAAAAACTTAGCTGAAACTGCCTCATTCATTTCGCCTCAACCTCTGACCTCTTTTAACTTTTATGCTGTTCTTAATCTTTAACCCCCAAAAAGAAGAAGATACTCCTACCTCTCATTTCGCAACGAAATATCAAATACAATGCCCCCAAAAAATTATATCTTCCGAATTTGTTGTATATTATATTTGGATTCGTAATTATTTTGTATACATGAATTGAAGATTGTACATACTCGGCACTCACGTGATAAGTGAAGTGTCAAATGCTCGAGTCCACTGAAAATTAACTTTGCGATCTTCTTAATTTGTTCTACCTTATATTTAGGTTCGTTATTACTTTGTATACACAAATTGAAAATTGTACATACCCATGTGATAAGTGCAAAGTTTGAAATTTTTGACGGCAACCACAATCCACTGAAATTCAATTTTGCGTCGATT
The DNA here is from genome assembly GCA_014282245.1 of Rhododendron simsii. Classification (NCBI taxonomy): domain Eukaryota; kingdom Viridiplantae; phylum Streptophyta; class Magnoliopsida; order Ericales; family Ericaceae; genus Rhododendron; species Rhododendron simsii. The sequence goes on along the minus strand of CM024955.1, from coordinate 29,062,782 downwards.
CGATTCATTCTAAAAATTTATGTAAAAATAAGACTATGGTAAACAGATAAAACAAGCCAACACAAAGATAGAGTGAAACAGTTTTTTTTAGAAAAATCTGGAAAAATGGTTTAATAAAACACTTTGGTTTGCTTATTAACAAAACTCCAATAGCAATTTTCACAGGGAAGGAAGTTTTTCTGCTGTACTACAGTATTACTTGGAATTAGCAAAAAACAAAGATCTGGTGCAAGGATTCTCATATTGACCTCACCTCCCTTTGGCTTTTATGCGTATCTTGTCTTACGTGAGATATACAAAATTTAATCCACTCAAAATACCAAAAAAATATGGGTAATTAGGCCCTATTTTGCTTTACGAGTCTTTAGTTTAATAAATAAGTACTTATTTTAGATGGTAGAACGGGTTCTGATTTTTTCATTCTATTTTTTTGATATGCACCTCTTTTTGTGTTTGAGTAAAAAAAAAACAAAATAATCTTCACATTTCTCTTTTATACTCCATCCGTTCCAATTTAATTGTCACTTTTGGGAGTTCGTGTCACTTTTCAATTGATTATATATTATAATTTATAATTTTTTAGGTGATTTTGAAAATATTGTATTATAGAATAAATTGAAATCTATCAAATAAGATCCATATTAGATATAAAATTCATTATCAATTTAAAGATATAAACTAGTTTTTTAATCCAGTTAGAATAGAACTGGGACAAGTAAATTAGGACGGAGGGAGTACGTATCAACATTCCCTTTTTTGTTTTTATTCACGTGAATTTACAATATTATTCTTGAATGTGTAGAAAAGTATATTGAACAAAGGACAAAATAGTAAATTCAAGTGGATAAAAAAAAAAAGAGTGTAGATAGTTAAAAAGAGAGTGTGAAATTCAATTACCCCCAAAAAATGCTTCCTCCGTCCCTATTCTTTAATCATTTTTTGGAAATTTGTGTCATTTTTCAATTGATTATATACTATTTTGTACTATGTAATTTGTAAGGTGATTTTGAAGATATCGTTTAAAAGAGTTAATTAAGATATACTCTCTTCGTCCGGATTTAATTGTCTCTAGTTCTATTTTAACCGGCTAAAAAATGGGTTATATCTTAGAATCTGTAATAAATTTCGTATCGAATATGGATCTTATTTGATAGATCTCGATTAGTTCTATAATATAATATATTTAAAATCACGTAAAACATTATAAATTGGAAGATATAATCAATTGAAAAATGACATGAAATCCCAAAAAGGACTATTAAATTCGGACGGAGGGAGTATTAAACAAAATTGGCATTATATATAAATAATATTATCAACTAAAAATTATAATTAATTTTTTATCCAATTAAAATAGAACGAATAATTAGGGCTGCTCACGGTCTGGTTCGGTTTGAATTTCTAGGAATCCGAGGATCGAAACGCTAGTCACGGTTTTTACAAAATGAAATCCGTGTCCGGACCAAAAGTCCTACGGTCCGGTTCCAATCCAATCTGTGACTCGCGGATAGGTTACGATTTTGTCCACAAATTTTAGCAAAAATAAAACTCAAGCAAATATTCCACAGTAAAATGAAAGAATGTTACACTTAGAATTAAGTTTAATACCACCAGAAAGTATTTGTTACATAAATTATCATATGCCAACTTCAGAAATCAAATTCAAAAGAATCTAAACACTAGTAGATTGTATCATTATAATACATAACATAAAACCAAAAAAAAAAATCAAAGGGGGCAACTATAACACCAAAGAGGTGAAATTGCATCTTTCATCCAAATGCAATACACGACAACCGGCAACAGTTTAACATTAAAATACTAAAATTGGTAGAAAAAAGTTTTAATATTCCTAACTATTAATTATATAAATACATATATATTTGTATATATATATTATTTATATAAAATGAATATCTCACAGTCTAGTTCGATAAATCCATGATTTCGTAATGAAAATTCGTGGACCGAATCGTGAGTCACAGTTTTCTAATTTTTCAATTTGTGCCCGGACTATTAATCCATGAACAAAATCTAAAAGTATGGATCAATTCGGTCCGGACCGATTTCGCGATTCACCATATTTTTTGAACAGCTCTACGAATAACAATGGAAGCACCATATACACTTTTAACAATACTAGCGTGGAAAGGAGGCGGGGGGCTGCTCCCCCCTTCCTGCTCCCCTTCCTGCTGCCCCCCCCTTTCCGGGCCCACTCCGGTCTCGCTCCAATGATCGGACACGTTCACTTTGTAGAGCTCGTCGAGTAGAACAACCATGTCAAAAATCAGCTTGATTGGATATCATTAAGTTCTTGATCGGAACCTTTTTATTTTAAAAAGAATGGATGCGAATCACTGAATCAAATCCATTGTAACCCATGGACCGAGAGTTATATGGGCTCCGATCAGACACTTAATGATATCCAATCAAGCTGATTTTTGACATGGTTGTTCTACTCGACGAGCTCTACAAAGTGAACGTGTCCGATCATCGGAGCGAGACCGGAGTGGGCCCGGAAAGGGGGGGGCAGCAGGAAGGGGAGCAGGAAGGGGGGAGCAGCCCCCCCGCCTCCGCGTGGAAATAGCAATTTTCTCTCACTAGCCTCTGATTCCTCTGTTCTCCTCCTCTGTCTATCATCTCAGTAGTGTAGAGTACCACAGAGCACGTCCTTCTCTCTTCTCCATACCACCACATTCCTCCCCCACTCGCACTCCCCACCAATGCCTAAATCCAACCGTCAGACTAGAAACTCAACGTTCTCCCGACCGTCCGATCGAAACAAGGGACCAAATCAACGAGTGCGCGTGGCTGGAGAAAGTACAAGCGGGGCCCTACCGCGCATTAGCTAGCTGTCCAAAATTGTAACCACTTCGGGAAACGGTAGTACGGGTGACGGCCGCTGCAACTCTCAGCCTTTTCTATTTCCACGGTCAATTACTAACGTCGCTTCACCGCCGTTTGCATTACATACATACATGTCCCCTCCCAATATCTCTCTCTCTCATCTTCTCTCTCCCCTCTCTCTCTCTCTCTCTTCATAACAGCAATATCATTAACGCACTTACCTTACAGTTCACGCCAAACGCCTGCCCTCTCCCTCTCTCTCTCTTTCTACATTGTCTTTCTCTGGTTGTGGTAAGGTTTTGAATGATGAGAGAGAAACAGAGCTAAAATCTTCTTCAGCTACCACTTTCCCCTCTCTCTCTCTCTCACTCTCTTCTACTGCTTCGCCAGTACTGCTTCCTCTGCTCGTTCCACGAGATGAAGAAGAACAAAGAGCTGTTTCTCTGCTCTCTGGCGGTCGTCCTCGTGCTTCTCTTCCCCCTAGCTTCGCCGCTTAGCGATGAAGGTCAGTAGCTCTGTATTTGTGTTACGGACGGAGTATTTTTCCCTTGTTCCTTCGTCCATTCAGTTACATGTCTATTATTAGCGTTCTACTACATTCCGTTTCTATTTTTGGGATAAAGGAAGCCTGTTTTTGTAGCTTGGAAGAGTTTGAAAATGACTGAAATTAGGAGATTCCGGAGAATCTTTAGAAATCTAACGGCTTTCTATCTACTCTGTTTGGTTCTCGAGAAAATGCTGAAGAAAAATTACTGCTCTGGTTTATTAGTTCAGCGCGATAATATGCACTTCCGTATTTTCTTGAGACAGTAGCCAGTATTGTTGTGTAAATATTTTAAAATTAATTTTGGAACCTGAATGACAACTAGCTCAGATAAATCAGGAGATTCCGTTATTTTATTTTATTTCATTTCTGTTTTCTGTGCTTTTTACTACTTTTTTTTTTTGTTGGCCCAGCAGTTCTGTGCTTGTTTCTATGAGCAAAAATGGAAACCAAACTGTTGCCATAGAAACATCGATTATTCCTTTTTACTTGTGTCTTTCAATATGGAATTTGACTTCTAGGTGGATTAATGCGATTTTGATGAGAGAGTGGGGTTAATCTGCGCAGGGAAAGCTTTGATGACCATTAAGGCGTCGTTTAGCAACGTAGCAAATGTGTTGCTGGACTGGAATGAGGCTCACAACGATGATTTCTGCTCGTGGCGAGGGGTGATTTGTGACAATGTCAGCTTGGCTGTTGTTGCTCTGTACGTGCCTCTAGCTGTGTCTTGTTAATATAGTCTTGTAGAGTGATTCGTATCCTCTATCCTTGTTACTAATTCATTATTGTTTTCTATTTTGAAGGAATTTATCAAATCTGAACTTGGGAGGGGAAATCTCTCCAGCAATTGGGGACCTTAAGAATCTGCAATCTATGTATGCCTAGTGATTTTTTTTTTTTTGGGTACTTTCTATTGATTTATGGTGCTTCTGCCATTTTGCGTTTTGGTTGCGGTGTGATAGTAGATGGCATTCAGGGGTGGCTACGTTGGGCTTCTAGTGGCTTCAAGTGAACCCCGTTAGATTAAAAAAATGTACCAAGTTTTATGTATGTTTACATAAGTTGATTTTCTTTTTAATTTTGTTTGCACTAGATAATCCCTTTAAGTCTAGACTCTAGAGTAAATAAAGATAGATTTCCTTAATTTACGAGAAAGCAGATCGTAGAGCTCAAAAACATAAAAAACTAGGCCCGATTAGTTAATAATCAAACTAAATTTTCAACCAAAATAATTTTTTATTTCATTTTTTTTCACCTGAGCTAAATCCTGCAGCAGACCCTTAATGCATGTGAATATCCAGAATTTTTTTGTTGAGAGTTGTTGAGAAGTGCCAATCAAGTTAGATAACTTAGACCCTCTTAACAAAAATGCTCCTGCAAGACTATAGTGGTGTTATAACTTATGACAGGAAGAAAGAGAAGCTGAAAATTGAACGTACATTTTATTCATAAGACCCAACAACTTAAATAGAAGATTACATGACCTAGCATACCACTAATTTAGGAACCAACTAACAGGTGTACCAGAAAACAAGGAACTGAATCAAAACAGATTATCCCACTACTAAGACTCCTATAACTCTGGTAAAGCAACAACCTCCTAAAGACTAGGACAATCTAAGACTTATTCAAATTACAAAATAAAACCAAAAACTTAACACCCTCCCTTAAACTGAGTGCTCTACTGACATTCAGTTTAGAAAGAGTTTTCACCGGCCCAGCCCCTCCGGTAGCTTGTCGTCCCTCTCAGCTTGCTTGTTGCCGAGTAACCTTGCAGCTCCCTCCGTCAAATTGGATTCTCCATTGAACAAATACCGAGTAAGTTCTGCAGCTTCATGAACATGCCCAACTTGAGGGGTTTGGTCATAATATCTGCAACTTGATCTTCACTTTTGCAAAAGATCAGATCAATAGTTCCATCCTTGGTGTGGTCTCTTAAGAAGTGAAACTTCACATCAATATGCTTGCTTCTTCCATGTAGGACTGGATTCTTGGAGAGTTTGATTGCAGAGCTATTGTCACAGAAAATTGTAATAGCACCTTGCCTCTTGAAATAAAGTTCTTCAAGAATTTTTTTCAACCATATTGCTTGACAGACACATGAAGTGGCAGCAACAAATTCAGCCTCAGTGGTTGATAAAGTGACGATTGGCTGCTTCTTTGATGACCATGAAACAGCCCCTGAACCCAGCATAAAGACATACCCCGAAGTGCTTCTTCTATCATCTTGATCTCCAGCATAATCACTATCCGTGAAGCCTCTCAAATCTGATCTTTCTCCCTTCTTGTAGAACAACCCAAATTTCCAAGTACCTTGCAAATATCGAAAGATCCTCTTGGCCACTAGAAGATGTAACTCAGTAGGATTCTCCATGTATCTACTAATGAGACTCACAGAATACATTATGTCTGGCCTTGTTGCTGTCAAATACATTAAACTTCCAACAATTTGCTTGTAAAGTGTGCTATCAACCTTCTTTCCATCATGATCTTTAGTTAGCTTCAGACCAAACTCAGTTGGTGTGCTCACAGAATTGCAATTCTTCATCTGAAACCTGTCTAAAATTTCTTGCGCATATTTCTTTTGAGAAATAAAAATTCCAGCAGGGAGCTGCACCACTTCGATACCAAGAAAGTAATGCATCTTACCAAGATCAGACATTTCAAATTCAGCCATCATGGACTCCTTAAATTTCTTAAACATGGCACTATCATTTCCAGTATAAATCAAATCATCGACATATAAGCAGACAATGAGCATTCTCCCTCCATCGTCAATCTTTATGAAAAGTGTATGTTCATAAGGACATTTTTGAAATCCTTCCTTCAAAAAATAAGTTTCTATACGATTATACCAAGCTCGTGGAGCTTGCTTTAATCCATATAGAGCCTTCTTTAATTTACACACTTTATGCTCATTTCCAAGTTTCACATAACCAGGAGGTTGATCGATAAATACCAGTTCTTTCAAATCTCCATGGAGGAATGCCGATTTCACGTCCAACTGAAAGATAGGCCATGAGTTTTGAGCTGCCAATGCGATCACCAATCTGATTGTGTCATGCCTTGCAACTGGAGCAAAGACTTCTTTGTAATCAACACCAAACTCTTGTTTATAGCCCTTGGCTACCAAACGCGCCTTGTACTTGTCGACTTCACCGTTCTCCTTCAGCTTTGTTTTGTAAACCCACTTTACACCAATTGTTTTGTGCCCTTTTGGAAGATCAGATAGCTCCCAAGTATCATTCTTTTCGATGGCTGCAATTTCAGCATCCATAGCCTTCCGCCATTTTGATTCTTTGACAGCACTTTCGAAAACTGTAGGGTCACAATCTGAAAATAGAGCAAAATGAGTGAGTGGATCATCAGATTGATCAATTCCAGGTACTTCATAATCCGACATCCATGCTGGCCTCTTCCGAACACGATGAGAACGTGATCCAGCTGCTGCTTCAACCTGTTCGTCAACTTCTGGTGTTGTTGGTGTGATTTCAGAGGCCATAGGTGCTTCATTTTGAGGATTCTCAAGACCAGCAATTGCTGGAACAAGCTGCTGCTGGGACTGCTTTGCGTCATCATCATCCTCTCCATCAAAACTTGTTGGAATTTGTTCTTCAACAACATTTGTATTCCACGGCCAGGTTTGTGCTTCATCAAAAATGACGTCTCGACTGATGAGAATTTTCTTAGTGATAGGATTGTAAAGCTTATAAGCTTTTGACTGATCACTAACACCAAGAAAAATGCATTTCTCTCCCTTGTCATCAAGCTTTTTCCTCTTCTGATCTGGAATATGGGCATATGCTACACACCCAAAAATTCTGAAATGATCTACCGCCGGTTTTCGTCCGCTCCATGCTTCCTCTGGTGTCATGTTTTGAACAGCTAGTGTGGGACTTCTATTCAAAACATGAGTGCTCCAATTAACTGCTTCGGGCCAGAAATTCTTCGGAATACCACTCCTTCTTAGAAGGCTTCGGACCATATTCATTATAGTGCGATTCTTCCTCTCACAAACGCCATTTTGTTGGGGCGTATAAGCTGCTGTAAGCTGTCTCTTGATACCATGGGTCTCACAAAAATTTGCAAATTCATGTGAGTTATATTCTCCACCACGATCTGTGCGAAGAATTTTTATCGGGCTGCCAACCTCTTTCTCAACAAGCGCTTTATAGCTTTTAAAGGCTGCAAAGGCTTCAGATTTTTCTTCCAAAAAATAAACCCAGATTTTACGACTATAATCATCAATGAAGGTAATTATGTATCTTTTACCTCCATTAGAGCATGGCGTTATTGGCCCACAGATGTCGGAATGAACAAGCGCCAATGACTTCTTTGCTCTCCATGATGGTCCTTGTGGAAATTGATTACGGTGTTGTTTGCTGACAACACATTCTTCACAAACTCCAGACGGAGCTGCGATTTGAGGAAGACCAATCACCATATTTTTCTGTTGTAAGGTCTTCAATCCACCAAAGTTTAGGTGACCATAGCGAAAATGCCATAGCCATGCCGCATCCCGCACCTTTGCTGAGAAGCATGAATGATTGGTGTTGTGGAGATGAAGCGGGAACATACGATTCGCCGTCATGTTAACTTGAGCAATTAAGCCCAACTTTGCATCTTGAATTTGACAAACTCCACCTTTGATAGAAATCTCGTATCCCTTTTCTTGCAACTGACCCACACTAAGCAAGTTGGTCTTTAAATCTGGCACAAAAAGAACATTAGAGATAGTGTGGGTGAGATTTCCTTTGGGCTGGATAGTAACACTTCCTTTTCCCATAACAGCCACCGTGGAATTGTCGCCGAACTTAACAGTGCTGTGGAAAGATTCGTCCAAGTTAGAGAATAACTTCTTATCCCCACACATGTGATTGCTGCAGCCAGTGTCTAAATACCACATGTTCTGTGGAGTTTCTTCCTTCACGTGACACACCATCAAAAGAGACACCTCTTCTTCTTTTTCTGCAAAGTTAGTTCTTTCGCCACTTTGTCTATTCAAATTAGTACGACATTCGGACTGATAATGACCATACCTATGACATTTGTAGCATTCAACATTGGACTTGTCTGCTGACTTCGGTCCATAAGAAGTTGAGTGAAAACCACCACGTCCTCTTCCTCTTCCTTGAAATTGATTCTCTTGATGCTGTTGATGTTGTTGGTTTCCACGACCATTGTTGCCTCTGCCTCCTCGACCTCGACCTCTGCCTCCTCGTCCTCTATCAGCTCTACTTGTTGTAGAGTGATTTTCTGATGAGGCCTTCAATGCTTGTTCCTCTTTCTCCTGTTGGTTAATTTTTTGCTCATGAACCAACAAAGAACTCTGTAATTCATCAATTGAAAGTTCATCAATGTCATTAGCTTCTTCTATGGAGCATACAACAAAATTAAATTTTGTTGCCATGGATCGAAGAATCTTTTCAACAACTGTGACGTCGGAGGTCTTGTCGCCATGGATCCGCATCTTGTTGACGATTGTCATCGTTCTTGAAAAATAATCTGTAACGGACTCTCCTGATTTCATTCGAAGCATTTCGAACTCCGAACGAAAGGCTTGAAGCTGCAGCCTCTTTGCCCTTGCTGATCCTTGGTACTTCTTCATAGAATCCCAAATATGCTTGGCGTTGTCCTTGCAAAGAATGGTTTCCAAGATTGAGCGATCAATAGCTTGGAAGAGATAATTCTTTGCTTTGAGATCTTTCAACTTCAGACCTTCAAGCTCCGCCTTTTGCGCATCTGTCAGCACAACACCTTCGGCTGGTTCTGCTACTCCAGAAACAACCACTGTCCAGTATTCTTTGGACCTTAAGAAGTTCTCCATGAGCATGCTCCAATGATCATAGTGACCATCAAAGCGTGGAATGGCTGGCTGCGCAAAAGTTTCTGAAGCCATTGTTTTCTTATGCTGCTGCACAGCGGAAAAAAAGAAGTGAAGTAGAAGTAAAGCAGTAAAGCTGCTGCTATACCCACTCTCTATCTCACTTTTCTCACTCGGTGGCTCTGATACCACTGTTATAACTTATGACAGGAAGAAAGAGAAGCTGAAAATTGAACGTACATTTTATTCATAAGACCCAACAACTTAAATAGAAGATTACATGACCTAGCATACCACTAATTTAGGAACCAACTAACAGGTGTACCAGAAAACAAGGAACTGAATCAAAACAGATTATCCCACTACTAAGACTCCTATAACTCTGGTAAAGCAACAACCTCCTAAAGACTAGGACAATCTAAGACTTATTCAAATTACAAAATAAAACCAAAAACTTAACAGGTGGATGATCTTTTTGCAGAAGTTTTGGAAGGTTATTATTTTCATTGATTCTAATTGTAAGCGCATGTGGTGTTGAAACATTGCAGAGATCTTCAGGGCAACAATTTGACTGGTCAAATTCCAGATGAGATAGGCAACTGTGCTGCTCTGATATTATTGTAATACTTCACTTTCTAGTTTCTTCTTCATTGTAATATTCAGATGTGTTATCCTTTAAAGTAAATGTTATTCAAATGATGGAGAGTTGCATTTTTCTGAAGGTAGTGTTTGGATGATGCAGGGACTTATCCACTAATACATTGTATGGAGACATACCATTCTCGATATCTAAGCTTAAGCAGCTAGAGTTATTGTGAGTTATTGCTTGAAGTACAGTCTTCTGCTGATTTGATTATCATGGATGTTTTTTGCTCTCTCAAACTGAGGGTTTATAATTTATATGCACTTTAATGCAGGAATTTGAAGAACAATCAATTGACTGGCCCTATCCCTTCGACATTGACGCAGATTGCCAATCTGAAAACACTGTGAGTCCCTCTTTTCCTGGTGGAGTCTATTCATTTCTGTTAATGGGGAGTTTGGACGATTTCAATATTCTCTGAATGTGTAAAGAAAACACAACAATTTTTGTAATCGTGCCCTTTATGCCCAGTCATTCCCAAGAACACTTAATTTTTTTGAAATTGAATCAAATTATGCTAATTTGGGTCATGGCCTTGTGGATTTATTCTTCAGCGATCTTGCTCGAAACCAGCTTACGGGAGAGATACCAAGGTTAATCTATTGGAATGAAGTTCTGCAATATCTGTAAGTGTTGCTCTATTACTGCATTGCACGTTCATTGCAGAAATTCTTCAAGGGACTCGGGTGTTAACTGAAATCAACTCTAGTTGGGTGCCCTCTGATTATACATCTTATCATATAGTATTTGCCAGTGCTTATGATTCTTCGGATAAGCTCTTGCTCAATTTACCAATTTCTTTGTTTTTATATTTGTAGAGGCTTACGTGGCAATTCCTTAACTGGAACTTTGTCCCCAGATATGTGCCAATTGACTGGCCTGTGGTACTTGTAAGTGTCATTTCTTGGCCCGTTTTGCATTCATAATTGCTTCTTTTGGATTGTGGTTTTTTTTATATATATATATATATCCAAGTGTTTGAACCTCTCCACATTTCATGCAGTGACGTTAGAGGCAATAACTTAACAGGCACTATCCCAGAAACCATAGGGAATTGTACAAGCTTTGAAATATTGTAAGTTACTTAGATGCTAACTACGCCTAGAAATATTTTGTTTCCATATAAGCTAAATGTTGCATCATGATTTGCAGAGATATCTCGTACAATCAGATTACCGGGGAGATTCCATACAATATCGGGTTTCTGCAAGTGGCCACTCTGTTAGTTCTCCTACTTTGCCGTTTTTTCCTTTATTCTTCATGTCAGAAATGTAATTTCATCTTTAGGGGTTGTCAAATTGAGTTGGCTATGTCCCTATGGCTGTACGGCTTCAAGTTTTGGTTGGACTCCTTTTCCCTTACCCTAATAAAATGTTACTCTTGCCGATCAAAAAAAGAAAAGTGTAGTTGGCTATGCATATAAATCTCGTTTGTTTATAAAATGCATTTCTTATTTTTTTCTAATATTACCTTACGTTTGGCTCATGTTAGATCTCTTCAAGGAAATAGGCTGACGGGGGAAATTCCAGAGGTGATAGGTCTGATGCAAGCTCTAGCTGTTTTGTAAGTGAAACTGGAGAATTGAATTTGATTGACTCAATCATCAACAAAATGTTTTCTGTCCGATCATGATAAAACTCCCAATTGGGTCAAGCTAGAATCTTATCATGTTCGTTCTTTGCCTCGTCTTCAGGGATTTGAGTGAGAATGAATTGGTGGGGCCAATACCACCAATTCTTGGGAATTTATCTTACACTGGGAAACTGTAAGTTTGTAACTTGAAAAATATGCCTACTATGTTCATGCTTATTCTGTTCGCTCACGTACTTCGTATTTATTTGTTGGTGTAGGTATCTTCATGGCAACAAGCTTACAGGATCAATTCCACCAGAGCTTGGCAATATGTCCAAGCTCAGCTATTTGTAAGATACATCTAGCTGATTAGCAGTCAGTTTAAGGGTTTGTAGAATTCAATTGACGAGGGATTAATTTGCAGGCAGTTAAATGACAATGAATTGGTTGGTGGAATCCCTGCAGAACTTGGGAAACTTGAGCAGCTCTTCGAATTGTGTGTCATCTTTCTAGGGCCTCTATTCCTTTCTGTTGTTGAAGTTCTTGTCTTTTTGTACTCTACTGTTGCTCTTAATGGTTTGGCATGATACCTCAGGAACCTTGCCAACAATAACCTGGAAGGACCCATCCCGCACAACATCAGCTCCTGCACTGCATTGAATCAATTGTATGATATTACCTGATTTCTGAAACGGCCTATCAACTTTCTACAACTTCATACTAAAGTTGATACCCAACTCGAACTGTAATGTGATGATTTTCTTTCCTGTTTTTCTTGCAGTAATGTCTATGGTAATCGCTTAAGTGGATCAATTCCTCTGAGTTTCCGGAACCTAGAAAGTCTGACATCTCTGTAAGTTGGAATGCTGAATTTGAAGGTGATTTTGTACTTGTTCAAATCTGAACTTCCATGAATGCTTGTGAACTCTGTTTTGCAACAGGAACCTCTCGTCAAATAATTTCAAAGGAGTCATACCTGTTGACTTGGGGCATATTGTCAATCTGGATACATTGTACGTTTCTTTACAACTTGTGTGGTGTGTTGTACTGTGAACAATTATCTAGTTTTTCAAGCATCTTCCTTTGTTCTGTTAGGGATCTATCGAGCAATGAGTTCTCGGGACCTGTTCCTGCTGCAGTTGGTGATCTGGAGCACCTCTTAACACTGTAAGAAATACATGTTCTTACCTGCACCTCTGAGATGGCTGAGTTTAGGGTTATAAACCTAACTTGTAAACATGTTATGTGTTGAAGGAACTTGAGTCATAATTATCTTGATGGGCAACTACCTGCGGAGTTTGGTAATCTCAGAAGTATTCAAATTATGTGAGTTTCTACCAGAAATCCTCTACCACTTCATCCCTTTCAAATTATGTTTTTTTTATATAATCTTTTACATATATTTTCATTCCTAATGATATTTATGTGCACAAATGTAGTGATTTGTCATCTAACACACTGTCTGGTCACATCCCTCACGAGTTGGGTCAATTGCAGAACATTGTCTCTCTGTAAGTTGGTTATTAAGTGTTATTGCCTTAGTTATTTTGCAACAGCTTTCTTGTTATTAGAATCCGTTTTTGACTTGTACCTTTGTTATTTCTTCCTTCAATTTTTTTTGCAGTATATTGAACAATAACAATCTCCGTGGAGAAATTCCAGATCAGCTAGCTAATTGCTTCAGTCTTTCCACTCTGTGAGTTCCCACCTTCCCTCCTTTTCCTATCTATTTTGATAATGGCATATGGACGTACTAATGCTTTGATGCGTTAGGAATGTTTCCTACAACAACTTATCTGGGACTGTTCCTCCTATTGGAAACTTTTCACGGTTTTCACCTTCTAGGTAGGGGAACTTAATTATGAATTCTCCCTGTCACTTTCCCTATAACTCCTTTGTTTTTGTATGATCATCTTTTTTAGATAATGATGTTTTTTTTTCCCCCATTTAGCTTCATGGGAAATCCATCACTATGTGGGGACTGGTTGGGATCAATATGTGATCCCTGTGCATCAACATCAAAAGGTATGAGGTTAATTTTGGAGGTTTGATTGGGAGTATTTGATCTTTCTCCCTCCCCTTCTTCCTCCCTCTGAGTTAGGTCTTGGGGATGAATATGGTTGGTTGACTTCAACTATTGGCTCCTTGTGCTTTTTATTGCAGCACTAGTATCCAAGACTGCAGTGGTTTGTATAACTTTGGGCTTTGTCACACTGATAGCCATGGTAATAGTGGCTGTGTACAAATCGAAACAACCTGATCCGTTCTCTCAGGAGTGCCAGAAGAGCATGCAAGGTATGCATACTTCCGAGTTTCTTCTTTGTAAAAGGTCAACCGTCAACGCCTATATTACAATGTGGGATTTTTTTATGGTCAGGTCCTCCGAAGCTAGTTATTCTCCACATGGATATGGCTATTCATACCTATGATGATATCATGAGAATCACAGAGAATTTGAGCGAGAAATACATTATAGGATATGGCGCTTCCAGCACGGTGTACAAGTGTGTATTGAAGAATTCCCGACCAGTAGCAGTTAAGCGATTATACTCTCAGCATACCCACAACATGAGAGAGTTTGAGACTGAACTAGAGACAATTGGCAGCATCAGGCACAGAAACATTGTCAGCTTGCATGGTTATGCTTTGTCGCCTTTTGGGAACCTCCTCTTCTATGACTACATGGAGAATGGTTCTCTCTGGGATCTCCTTCATGGTCAGTAAGCTCCCCTTAGTTTTTTATTTTTCCTGAGGGATATCATAAATAATATTATATCACCACATTGCCACCACACAAGTCCTGCTTTCAAACTTTTTTTTAACCTATACACTGGTAATTGGTAGCATATTTCCCAAAACTTTTTCTTCCTCCTGTTTTCTATATGCTTGTGTGATTCTGATATCGACGGCTATACATTTAATGATGTTGTATTTTCAACATGAATCTAATGAGGCCCAAGATGGATAACCTTCGAGTGGTATTTGGATCGTTTGTTTGACAGGGCCGGCTAAGGTAAAACTTGATTGGGACACGCGATTAAAGATTGCAGTTGGAGCTGCCCAGGGGCTTGCTTACCTTCACCATGATTGCAACCCTAGAATCATTCACCGTGATGTTAAGTCCTCAAATATCCTGCTAGATGAGAACTTTGAGGCTCATCTCTCTGATTTTGGGATTGCGAAATCTATTCCAACAGCAAAAACTCATGCCTCAACTTATGTTTTGGGTACCATTGGTTACATTGATCCTGAGTACGCCCGGACCTCTCGGCTGAACGAGAAATCAGATGTTTATAGCTTTGGTGTCGTCCTCTTGGAGCTACTGACTGGCAAAAAGGCTGTTGACAATGATTCTAACTTGCATCAGCTGGTATGCTTCTTGACATCTCAATACTTTTTCTTATATAAATGACGGAGACCCACTCGTTAGCCAATTAAAGTAGAATCCATTCAAGCTCGCTTCTCTTAATAAGATTATGTACTAGGTAATTCTTAGGAGAACGGATAAGATTATGTGGTAATATAACGAAAGGCCCAACATATCTCTGTTTACCTGAGGTAGTATGTTGCATGAGATACGAGGAGGATGATTAACGCATCATATCCAGTGGTTGGCAATGTGTAAGTAATAGATAGATTGAAAAAAGTAGAGTTATGTTCTTATCACTTACAGTCTTGTGTTAGTTTCTTCTATTCCCTAGGAGTAGGGAGGGAGAGACAAATATCAATGTGGAGTCTTGCTGCAACAATACCTTATTTAGGATTCTGTCTCTGAACGTTTATGTGGAGTCTTTTACCATTAGAAATGTGGCACTAGGAGACAGTAAAAGACATGAAGGGACCACCAATATGAAATTTGTTGTCCCCGGATGTCCCGCTATATACTCCCTTCGTCCGAATTTAATAGTCCTTTTTGGGAGTTCGTGTCATTTTTCAATCGATTATATCTTCCAATTTATAATGTTTTACGTGATTTCGAATATATTGTATTATAGAACTAATCGAGATCTATCAAACAAGATCTATATTCGATATGAAATTCATTACGGATTCTAAGATATAACCCGTTTTTTAGCCTAGAATAGAACTAGGGACAATTAAATCCGGACGAAGGGAGTATAAGTTAAATAAGCAGACCCAAATGTCTTATCCGCATTGATTGGATATATTTACACGGCTGAGTCCACGATAGTATGGATTGTTTGCTGAAGATTTTATTTGGTAATCCTAGGGTTAGCAATTCAAATTGTAGGTGTTAGTAGCTATAGGTCTTCTGAGCGAGGAAGCTAAGCTGTCGGGGCTATTGTCAGTTGTGGATTTTAATGATACTCTACATAAAGGTTCCTTAATCTTGTGCATTTTATTAGCCAACTAATTAGGTTTGTTCAATTTCTAATTCTTGCGCCTTCTTTTATGTTCATTTTCCAGATTATGGCCAAGGCAGATGACAACACAGTGATGGAGGCAGTTGATCCCGAGGTCTCTGTTACATGCATGGACTTATCCCATGTCCGGAAAACCTTTCAACTTGCTTTACTGTGTACGAAGCGCCAACCTTCTGAACGACCAACGATGCATGAAGTTGCTAGGGTCTTGGTCTCCTTGCTTCCTGCTCCTCTAGCAAAGCCATGTGGGGCCCCTCCGAAAACTGTTAACTACGCGCAGTTTGTGGTTGATAAGAGACAAGCCCAAATGAATTCGCAGCAGCTCCAAGCCCAGACTGACAACAATTCCTCTGATGCCCAGTGGTTGGTTAGATTTCGGGAAGTTATTTCAAAAAACACTCTTTGATAGTTAAATTTACTGCATTTTGAGTCCGTAGAAGCAAAGGGAAATGGGTGATTAAATGGTCATCAAATCCGAATTTATGGTCCAGCCGGGGGTTTCTTTTGCAATGGGAAAAAAATAGAAGTGGATTCGACAAGCAAGTTTTGAGATACTTTAGATGAAAGCTTAGATTCTAAGTTGGAAAGAAAGTTAATCTGTATTTTAAGTACTTAATATGTACTTTAATCAACTCTGTTGCAGTATTCTAAAGGAGAAATATCGAGATGCGTATCTTTGTTGTAAACTTGGTACAAGACGTTCACGTTGTTGATACACCTCGTAGTGCTTATTATCCAGCTAAGTATTGACTATTTCCTCTCTTGCTGCTGCGATTTACTATGCTGGCCGTCATTCTTTTTCTAAAACCCCTCCCATCTATGCATGTGATGTGACAAACAGTGAATGCATATGCCATACTATGCATTCGATCACACTGCAGACCCAGTGATCGTGGTAAGATTAATAGGCTTAACAGAAATTTCCTTTGGACGGGCACCACAGTATTCTTCTGGTTAACAGGAATCCAATATTTTCAAACTGGGATGGAAAAGTTGTCACTTTGGAATGGAATTGTCTGTTGGTAATCGATATTTACTTTGGAATGATTGAAGGTGTGGGTTAGGCCCTCTTTTCTTTTTCTTTTCTTTTTCTGCTTATTTTTCATGGATCGGCGGGAATGGCCCTCTTGCCATCACCAATCCTGGACCACACACGGAAAATGGCATGAAGGTTAGTGAAAATCATTGACGAGCAGGGTAATTGCGATCTCTCTCCTCTCTCTCTTAACATCGTAAATAGAAGGGGCATAGACAACATTCTTAGAACTAATATTCCTAGATAATCGACCTTCCTGATTGTTTTCGTTGGTTGCCTGGTTGGATCCCAACTTGGAAACTTGACCTATTCTGCTGCTTGTGAACTTATAAACCATCAGGAATCCAATACCATGGCCTGGATTTGGCTTTTGAAGCTGAAAGTTCCCCTAGAATGTAAAATTTTTCTTCGGCTTGTGTTGCATGATAGAATTCCAACAAATAAAGCTTATAACGCACAGAGGTAATGAGGTATGTATGACGCTTGTCGGTGACTTCCCCAAATGCATAACGAGCTTGGAAGACATTGATCACTTATTCAGAGGGTGCTACAATGCCAAGGGAGAAAAGGGATTGCCCCATCGAAGATTGGATTGTGTCTAATCTCAAATCCAAATCTTAACTACAAGAGAGATAATGATGTCTTGTAGGGAGCACCACTTCTGCCATCATTCTAGGGAAAATTTGGAAAGATCTTAACAAGGAGGAAAAAAAGAAGCTTTGAAATTGTGGTGTCCATTGCTCATATTTGCTGTAAGAACATCATTTCCTATTCTACAGTGAAATTCAAGAGGCCCTCGCTTCTCCTTTAAATGCAGGTGCGACAAAGCTGAACCGACGGTTGCTGGCATGAAGGAAATGGGTTTGGAAGGCTTTTCCAGAACAAAGAGGAAAATGGTTGCTGGGCTACGATACTCAAGCCTAGAAACGGAGCCTTGGGGATTAACCATCATGCCGGAAAATGGAATGCTTAGCGTGAGAATTGAGGGAATGAAGTGGGATATCTTTCCTCCATGTTTGTTTTGCATAGAATTAGACTGTGGGTTTGTTTGTTTGTCGTGGAGGAGGATTGGACTATTTCACTGTTTTTTAGCTTTATCCCTAGCCCTAAATGGGGGAAAATAATTCAAGGATCCTAGGAAGTCCATCTCTAACTAACTTCACCATTACAAGGAATATCACCATTCATCTCCATCATGGACAATTAACCCAATTTCTAGAACAAACATGTAAACCAAAATTTTAAATTTCAATATTCTACTGCATTTCTGCAGCAACCATGGGAAGGGGCTTGTCCAAAACTCAAAAAGAATAAAAGCATCGATTGTTCTATGGCGCTAAACTCAACAGTCATTTCCTTTTATACAGCTAGGGGGAATTTCTATCCGTAGTTGGAAAAAAAAAACACATCGCCATTGGAGTCTTTCTACAATCAACCCACAGGATGGCAAATCCATTTTAGGTAATCCCATTGAACAACTCCAACCCCACCATCCAAACCTCTTATCAAACAGGGCCTGAATCTGATTCTAAAACTACGGTCAACCAATAAAGTACCACCTAAGCATCGGCACAAGTAACTAGTGGAAGTGTCCAAGGCCCTCTTAAGCGGGGCCCAGAGCTTCCATTAGCTATAATAATATGTATCGCCAACCAAATCAAAGCGCTGATCATCTTTCAAGACTTGGAGCTGAGCAACCGAAAGACCCGGTGGTCACTAAAGACACCCCACCATGCGCGAGGCATTTCATTCGTGCTTTGAGGATGCTCTTGGGGTTGGACATCTTGGGTTTAGCGCATTTTTTCCCTTTTGAACGGAGGGTTTAGCTTATTGCTGTTGTTTTATGGACTTCAGTTTAGGTCTTGCTGTTGCTTCTTGTGTTTGAACGCTTGTATTTCCAAGTACCCAAAGGACGCCACCTTATAATTTGTAAAGTTGGCTGAAAAACATGAGTCCTAAGCAAGACAAACTCTTTATATATACCTCAGGATTAATTTGTACACTTAGTTCTGCTACATGTGAGGCCTAACTAAGACCAAACAAAACTTTTGATCCAAAGTGCAGGCTTGATTATTGGAGGATCTGACTTCTGCGAACATAAATTTGAAACTTCAAAATCCTCTCATTGAGCCTCTAAAGATGCACAGCCCTTAAAGATTTTCATCTTACTCTCAGCGGATGTCCATGCTCCTGTTGCATTACGATCTCATGTCAAACATTACATAAAAAGTCTTCAATCAATGAAGATCATAGAACAAGCTCTCTGAAACTCAAATGATTAATCGCACATGGTGCTACCTGTTGATGTTCATCCGGGGTTCATTATCAGGGATTCTGCACTCGCCGCTACACTGACTCTGCTTCCTCCCATACCCCTGGATTGATAGGTTTTGAACTCAAAACTCATTATTGGGTTTCAAAATAAAGCATATAAAAGGTTCATGCTGTGATAATCGGTACCCGGACTTCTTGTTTCAAGGAACCTGGCACATTCTCCTTGGGTCCCTATAACCAAACAATGAAATCACTTGTGCTACTAGAAAGATAACATGTTCAGAATAAATATAGTTTATTTCATAATACTTCTAGTAAACAAACCTTAGGGCGCAGAGGTGGTTTGGTCTGAGATCTCACATTATGCTCCACATTGGATTTCAGGGACAACTGACATTGATTACAAGAGAAGAAAGAGAGATGACAATGGAGAAGAATTGAACACTCCAAGATATTTGGTCCAATGTTTACGTAGCCAGAATGAAACTCAGAGCAAAAATTAAGGAAAAAGAATAGAAAACTAGGCTAATATCCTACCTTGTTAAATAATTCAATTGGTGGGTTGTCAGACAATCTATTATCATTTGAAAGCTGGAGTTCCTGAGGGAAGTACAGGGTAAAGTTATGATCTCTACAGAAACAGATTGCGAATATGATATTTTTGTAAAAACAAGAACAAGAAACTTATGTGTAAGCATCATATTACTGCAGTGGCTTCTTCTTTCACATTCTGGTAGGTGACAACCTTGGTTTTACTTAAGACAATCTGTGCATCAAAAACATCTGTTGTCATGGCTATAACCAGATATAAATAAAATAATGAGACTCGCATCTCAATAGTTCACCTCACCTTCTTATTAAGCGGCCTAGCTTTGACTCTTTTTATTGTTCCAAACTTATCGTGCTTCCTTGAATCTTCACCGTTTAGCCTGAGAAACAGAAGTATATGAAACTGAAATAAGCATCCATATCATCTGAACACTATGGATTAAGCAAGAAATTTAAGATGAGAGGCCTGTTTGGTAAAGACTGGGGTGATCCAATGTGCACCTCCAAACAAAATTTCATTCTTTGGTTTTCCATCGTTACTAATAGTCAAATTGCATCCATCCAAGGCAGTAATACTGTTACCTTTCATTCTCGGTGGTCCCAAGTTTTAAGATGGATTCAGAATTCTGCGCGTTCAATGCCTGTGGTTAACAAGTTATAAGTTTTTGACTGGTGAAGATACACAAGTGCCAACGACACACTACAAGGAACAAACAAAGCATTAACTAAACAAAACAGCTTTCAAAATAATTTACAACTATAAAAGGACCCCAAGGACAGAGGACTAAGAAGGACGGTAACTGTGTTTGTTAACCTACATGAGCAGATGAGTGTTGCATAGCCCTCTCGGATGTCTTCAAATGGAACACCTAGAAAGCAACGAGAAAGGGGAAATAATTAAGTCACAGAATTGTGCAAATCAATTACTACCCTTGTAAACTTTATGAGATCTCCAAAGAAAAGCTTCTCGTAATGTCTACGGGAATAAAAAACAACTTTTCGTAATTTACTTGAAAAAATGAGGATTGTCGTCTGCTTTTCTTTTTTTGAGGGGGCAATGAAGGTGCTTTGAGAATCTGTCAAACAAAATCACATAGCAAGCATAAAATATCAACTGACAAATTCATTCCAAAAGTATAGTTTCATAAGATTCAAGAAGACTCCTAATTTATTAAAACTACCAACTTTGCTGTTCAATGGTCGTGCTTTAAAGGGAGGGGCCTTTGATTTTTCATGTTCACCTGACTCTGAATTGTTCCTGAACCTGAAATTAGACATGCAACATGTTCCATGAAGCTAATCATTCAATGCTGCATATCCTGAGACATATGATAGAAGATAACAACATTGTCTGACGAGAAGTGTAACCTATGTCTTTGCGCTCTATGGGCTGTTTCCAGGGCAGGCTCTCTTGGTACAGTAACTTTTAACCTGGGATTCATGACGCTAGCATCTACTTGTCGAACCTGTTTTTGGATTTTTATTTTTATTTTTCAATTTGAAAACAGGAGAAGAAGGAAGAGGTGGGGGAGGGTAAAGACAGGAAGGAAAAAAAAGAACGATAATGAGAAATCAGTACAATCTTAAATTGGTGAAGAATATTAGTCTAACTGACAACAGCTTACTTATGAAGTAGATAACATACCTTAGGTAACTTGTGTGACAACAGGCTTTGGTGATTCAGATGAGCAACCTGTTTTTGGCATAGCATCATCTCAGTAGCTTGTAAGTACAATTATAGAAGACACAAGATTCAGCATGCTTCTTTGGATAAGAATATAAAGAGCACCACCAGGTATGTAAAAATACACCCATCAATTCATTCAAGGCAAAAGTTTATGAAGAAAAAATTTAGTGAAAGCATGAATCCCTAGGCCTGGAAAGGATGAAGTAGAAAACAAGGTCTTTGTGCAACAAAATTGACAAGGAAAAGTCTCACCATCACTGGATT
Source organism: Rhododendron simsii (assembly GCA_014282245.1). Classification (NCBI taxonomy): domain Eukaryota; kingdom Viridiplantae; phylum Streptophyta; class Magnoliopsida; order Ericales; family Ericaceae; genus Rhododendron; species Rhododendron simsii. The sequence continues at coordinate 29,041,157 of CM024955.1, read as the reverse complement.
TTTCTGTTGGACATTGAGCAAATTCCCACTCTAAATTAAGCTAACTCAGGTTCTTTTACTAAAAAATAGAAGTTCGTTATAAGTGAAACTCTCCCTAAAAACATGCAAAACAGATTCAGATTTGAAGTTCAATCCAAAGTGAAGAAGGTCTACTGCTTGCAATATAACATAACTAATGCATACATCAAAACTTGAGCCCACCAATACACATGTGAAGACATAAAACACAAAAAAAATAATGAGCACTTCCCCTGCACCTTACGCAAATAACCACTCTCTAGTTTTTGCCTTTTGGTTGCATTACTGTCAGCTGCAAGAGAGTTCTTTGAACTTCTCTCATCTATTTTAGTTAATGGCTTCTGAGACCTGTGAGTCAGGGATGAAGGAATGTTTTGAAAAAATCAGATACAGGAAACCAGTTTTTACTATTCAATCATACATCCAAAAAATAACTATGACCTTCCCAAGAATCGGTTGGAATGGACTTCTTTTTCTCTATTTAGCTTGGCCAAATGACTTGCTGTGGGTGTCATTAGAGTTGAACTCCTTGTTTTGGATGATTGTCCCGCAGACTTTGTTTTCGTTTTCAGAATATCCTGAGCCATTTGGTAATGATATTGTGGCCCTGAAGAAGTGCAAAATAATAACAAAACTATTAAACCTGAAGAAGCGGGAGGGAAAGAGAAGGCTTAGCTTAACTAAATACATATTCATGCACAAAATATGTGCTGCTGCAAGTACCAAAAAGAATCTACAGTAGAACAATCACTTCTACTGAAACAAGGTATATTTTAAAAAACATAAAGCAACAAATTTGAAAGGTTTGGCCTTTTGGGCTCTAAATGGACAGAGGGGCCATTACAGGAAAACTTCAAAGAAATTTATATCCTCAACAGACATTGGCTTATGCTGATCATGAAAAAAAAAACAGGGATTGACTCGAGTTAAAAGCTCTTCATTAGATGTTTTTAGAAATTTGCCTGTTGAATGATGCCTTGGAATTTGCTTGCCCACACATTACGATATAACATTCAACTACAAACTATGCGAGTCATCCAAGAGCTTCTAATAAGCAGTGATGATTTATTTCTGAACTGTACAAAATATTCGGATATAAACCAAGAGGAATCATTTTTATTTTTAAAAAAAAAGGACATAAGGCTACTACAGCTGCAAACAGCATTAATTCGACTGTTTTTGGTGACGTACCCTAGACATCACTGTGAGAAAATATACCTTCCTAGTGTACACCAAGACAAAGTCAAACGCAATGAAATGAAGAGCAGCTATAGCAAATCAACGCATTTCAGATGATAAATTGTTTTTTTTCCAGAGCATCACATCCGGTTCAGTGAATGAAAAATCTCAATGTAATGCAAATCCAATGAAACTGAACTTATGGAATAATAATAACTACTTTCTATGGCAACACAGAAAAGGAAAAGTACCTTTTTTATTTTCATCTTGTACAAACTCTTCAGGATCCATGTCACAATCCATGTTGTTGCTACTAGAAATCATGCTTTCACCATCACTTGATTTGAGAGAGGCGTATCCATTTTCTACAGAGATGACTTCTCTCCGTTTCAACTTTATTACAAATGCTGAATGATCAAAATAGGAGGGAAAAAGAGTGAGGAAGATATTTGAAACGTAATTATCAAGGAATTCCAAATTTAAATCTGTAACACTTCCGTTTCAATCATTCTTAGAAGTTTAGAACAGGAAACATCTATGCCGATCATATAATGAAGAAGACCACATTTGGTGAATACTAAAATGAAGCTCGCTCACACTCTCCAATTCAGAAGTTGACAACAAGATAACCCAAATCCCACATATGCTTTAGCAGCGTTTAGCTTGCCTAAACTAACTGTTAGGGACAAGCAAGAAAACAATCTCCCACAGTAATACTCCATGTTTAATCCATTTAGAACACTTAGGTTCCCTTCTGCATAATTTTATACAAGCCTGTGGGTTAACCTTTCCGTCTTGTACACTCTAATATTTAAATTCTCGACAAAACTTGCGTATTGTGCTTTGCAAATCTCGATTCACTTTTTCATTGCTTTAGGAGCACCGGCCTGTTGTCATAGATTATGACAGTTGACAACCAAACTCAAAAGGTTCGTCTTTCTTGCCTAACTTTTTTCTCAAACTCTTCAATTCTTGGTTTCTCATACTTCGTAGTACAGGCATTGCGTGTGCACAATCTCTAGTAAGGAATAAATATAAAGGCGGTAGAGCGCAAAGCATACAATGAGGAAGCACGATTTGTTTCTAACGGAAAACATCCTCACAGTGAAGGAATGTGCAACATAATAGCAAAGTAGTTCAAAGCACATACTTAAGCACAATGAAACAGTGCCATACAAGTTTTCGCTCACTTGTCAAATAAATTTCAGGTGTTATAAGGGTTATTGGTCATTTCTAGGTTTCAGGTGTTACACGGGTTACAAGTCCTCGCTCACTTCTAGGTTTCACAGCACATGCTTAACTATAACAAAACAGTACCATATAAATTCTCATCTCACCTGTCAAATAAATTTCATTTCTTTCAATGGTTACTGGTAAATCATTAACCTGATTATCCTGTTTCCTAATAATCTCTCTCATTGGCCCTAGTTCCCGTCAGTAACTTCCAGGTTTCACATAAGAACCTCAATGAGCAATCACGCATAAGCTGAAAATTACGACCAATCAATAAATAGACACAAAATCATTCACATCAATTTATTTGTGAACGCTTACGAGAAGGCGGATAGCTCGGGGCCGATTCAAACCAGCGCTCGGCCTGTTCAGCCTCGAGGGAAGATTCCGGCCGTGTGAAATCGAAGAAGCAAGAGGCGTCGAACTCGTAATCGAAATCCACTTCCGAGACCTCGAAATAACCCCCAACGAAGTCCTCCATCTCTTCGTCCATTTCTCCGTCGTGCATTGTCGGTTTTTTTTTTCTTCAAGAAACCGAAGTTTCAGACGAAGGAATCGGAGGACTCCATTGACGACGTCTTTGCTCGGGCTCTGTAGCTTGGAGTTCAGGGGGATTTGTTGATGGCGAAACCCTAAAATGGGAAGAAGGAATGAGAGAATGAGATTTATCGGCGGAATTTGCGTTTTTTCGAAGAGCGTGAAAATAATTACAGCGATGATAGACCCGTTAGTTTGTTTTGTCGATATATACACAGCGCCGAGGCTGGGATTTTTGAAAAAGTGGGTCCCCCAATCTTAACGCCAAAAGCTTACGAAGTGTCCTTGTTTCCAATTGGCTTCCCAATCACTCGGATTATAATATTCATACGGAGAAACTTATTCACTGACAGAGGAGGACCCGTCAATAACTTCTTCACGGCTCCGCATAATCTTTCTTATGTCTATTTGCGCAATTAATGGTTTAGATTGCTTTTCAATTTTAATCGATAGCAAGTAATTTTTACCCGTCAAAATTGGTTTTCAATCCGAACCATCTAATAACACTTTGGACATCTGTAAGTATATGATCCGAACACATAAATTGAGTTTTTCTGAGTTTCGATTAAGTGTGCGTAGAACTCAGTTTACCAAATCAGTGATCAGAAGGGCTTTTGATCATTAAATTGAGTTCCGTGCATAGTAAATTAGAAACCAAAAAAAGTAAAATAAAATCATTTTCTGGCATCTAAACAAATTTAGATCATGAAACAAATAAGTAGTATTAAGTATTGGCATCCTCATCAAGTAAAAGTCCTTACAACAAAACAAAATGAAAAGCCTTATTGAAGGCAGTATTTATGTACTGGCATCCTCGGCCCAAAGTGTTTGGTTTAATGCATAAATACTTGGAATTTTTCATTCCATAATTTGTTTCAAACCTGTGTGTGGTTTCAATTTCGGTCTCAACATAGGTGTCGGTCTCAACATAGGTGCGTGCTGTAGGACTTTGAAAAATAAACTATACAGTGCTCACAATGGCACTTTTATGACGGAATGAATCTGTAGAGTTTTTCTTGAAGACATGTCAAACTCTCCTGACAGGGTTTTGCAAAGCGGGAAGCAAATCAGGGTTGGCCTCCGGGACATGTTTGGTTGTTCGCGATAGTACTCCACAAATAAACAAGCAAAACAACAGGTGAAGTGAAAAGTCGTCAACTGACATGTTTGGTTCTTTGAAGTAAAATAAACAAATGACGCGAAAAGGCAGGCGCTCCAGAACCCACTTTACAAATTCAAATCAAGTGGAAAAATGACAAAAGATTCCCTCAGTAAAACTTGAGTACATGTTCACGAAATTTATGCCTTGTTTTCTTTATAATTCAAAAAGAATTTTTTATAAAATTTCTTATAAATTTTTTTTACTTTCAATATTTCTTTCTTTGTCTCTCTCAATTTATTATCCTTGTTATTTTTCAAAAAAAATTTCAAACACCAATCCAAACATAATATTAACCAGACAATGACAAACATTTATTCATTTTTTGGGAATGGATTTTTTTGGGCCCTCAATCAACTTTGACGGATCTGTGGTTTTTCAGGGGTGCCTTGCAATCGCAATTGCGGCAGGATGGAGAAATGTTGAGCTCCAAGATTCATATTTGTTTCCTCCGACTCCTCCAAGCCACATCAATGTGCGGATAAGTGGTTCTAACGATGTTTCTTTCGATTTTTTATTCACTTCTCTTCCGAACTAATTGATGACAATAGAAGGTGAGGCAGTTGGCAAGGCCTTTTTTGTTTCCTAGGTTTGCTTTTATTTTTTTATATTTTATGTTCGGAACTCTTTGGATCATTTGTTATATTTGTCTATGGGTCGTGTAGTTTGTATATGATTTTTATCAACATAAGCTACATTTATTCAAATCTCAAAATAAAAAAAAACATCTTCTGATGAATAGCGATGCACAAAGCTATGCTGTATGACCGTACCATAGTTAGCACTTGTACGGAAAAGAGGTGATTGTCTCATGCTCTACAAATCCCTAAATGTCTAGGTTCCTTGCCATTTTTCAGAATTCTTTGGAAACAGGTAAAACTCAAAAGAATAATAAAAGATTTTATTAATCAAAAAAGGGATACATTGCTTTGTTTGGTTGGTGTTTTGAAAATTTTTTAAAAAAATTGTAGGGGTAATAAGTGGAGAGAGATAGAGAGAGAAATGATAGAAATAGGGGGAATCTAGGGAGAATCTAAGGGGAATTTTTTGAAAAATTCTTTTTGAGTATGGAAGAGAACAAGACATAATCAACAGAATTCTACACTTAGGGCAACAGCACCAGTCTCGCTTTTGATGGGTTTTGAGCTACTTTACCTATCTAAAACAATAAAACCACGTTGCACCAGTCTCGGTATTAACCTCGGTAGAATTGCTCCAACCACTGTGCTTTGGTAAATTTGGCGACACACTATTCAAAAGGTATTCATTAGTTTATTATTTCCGGGCCGGGTGTCTGTCCTCTGTCTCCCTTTTCATTCAGATGTTTCTCTTTTGTACTTCTTGTTCTCTCTCATGTGTTATATTTTATGATATTTAATGGATAGAGATAATATGATAGAGAGGTTGGTGTAGGGTGGGAGGAAAAAGTGAATAGGTAAAATACATTTTGCACATTTTTTGCTAGGAATTTTGGCTTTCATTGATGTACATGTTCTTAAACAGTTAACACTACTCCTATATGACTGAAATAGAAAGAGGTAGAGGACGTAAAAGACAATTAAAGGGAAGACAGAAAATAAAAGACTTTGTCCGTCGGTTGATGATTCCTTTTTTGATCTCTCCTTTCAGTATTTATAGGTCTTGAGCCTTTTCAAATTCGTACTTCCAAAGTTTTCCTCTCTCTTGAATTTGGTACAATTGATACTTGAGTAGCTAAAATAGAATTTGTCACAAACTACAGGGACCGTTTCTACAATTTTTTCAAACAACGGCATCACATCTTCTCTCCCCAGCCAAGCGACGCCTCAAAAGTCACGAAAAAAAAATCCCAGGGGAAAAAAAAAAAAAAAAACCCCGCTCCACCCGCTGCCGCTGCCGCCGCCCCGCCCCATGACCCAAACCCCCTCCCTCCCAACCCCGGAACCCGAGGAAGAAACCCGAAAACCCGTCTCCGTCACCAGCGGTGGTGGAGGGACGACAGGGATGAGACTGATAGTGCCCTTACAAGGGGTAGTCCAGGGTAGGGGCGGCTTGATACTGGGCTCGCTCATCCCTTGCGCCCTCTTCTACTTCCTCCAATTCTACCTCAAACGACACCGCTCTTCGCCAAACCCTCCCCCTCCGCGGTCGCCTTCCTCTTCTTCGAACCTCGCCGAGCTGCAACGAACGACGTCGCGGGGTAATCTAACCGGCCGTGGATCGATAGGGAGCGTTCATATTTCTAATAGGGCTAGTTCGATTGCAAAGCCGAACGATTCGCCGTATTATGTTGGGTTGGAGAGGGCTTTGGGAGATGCTTATGATGAGTTGATGAATCCGGATGGTGTTATTCAGCTTGGACTTGCGGAAAATAGAGTATGTTATTTGCTTTTGCATTGGTTAATGTGTGGTGTATTGACGACTTATTAAGGTTTTTGATTGTGGCTTTGTGGTGTTGTTTTTTGTAGCTGTCATTGGATTTGATTGACCAGTGGTGTTCGAAGAATTTGAACGAATCGATACTTGGAGGAGTTGGTGGTTGTTTGAGTATTAGTGGAATTGCCACGTACCAACCGTTTGACGGGTGTTGGGAATTGAAAGTGGTAAGCAATCGAATCAATTCTTTTCGAGTGGACTTTGAGATCCAATTTGGAACTTTCTGATGTTGAAATGTTGCATTCGATGCTCTGTTTATATGGTAATTTGATGTATTATGGTATGGTAGGTCATCATTAGCTCTGCGTTTAGCAATTCATTTGAGGTAGAAGCACTGATTATACAAATGGGCTGAACCAGTTGCTTGTAACTCATCTTCTGATGGGAGGTTGACTAGTTGCTCTACTATACTTTAAGTGAATGATACCATCAAGTACCAGCCAACCAGGAATAAGTTTTGATGTTTCAGCTACTAAAGCTGCATTAGAAGTTTTGACACCTATGGGTGATTACTAGGTGAAGCCAAGAATCTTCATTGGAGGAAAGAAGCCCTTGTGCTATTTACGTAAGAGTAATATTCTAGTAATATTCAAGTGGATTTTACTGCTTTGGTGGGTTCTTAGAAATCCAACTGTGCTCAGTGGGAGAACCGACTGAGGTCTTCTCAAGAGGATTTCAAAGAACTTGAGCAGTTTTGCAGGTAAGAACTCCTGCAAGCAGCTGCCGCCACCTCTGACCCAGCTCCGACTCGTGACTTGACATTCTTGCATTGTGGAGCTTGAATCTGAGATCCATGAGACTATATAGTATTTATTTATACAACATGTTAACGAGTTAAAAAAATATACTCCCTCCGTTTTATATTGATGATCCATTTTCGACACACGTGCCCTTCCAAAAATTGTCTATATCTTACAATATATCATGTTTTATATGATTTTGAAAATTTTGTCTGATAGAACTAATTAAGATCTATCAAACAAGATCCATATTACATATAAAGAGCATTATAAATTAAAGCATATAGACAATTTTGTTATAGGTCTGATAGAACTAATTAAGATCTATCAAACAAGATCCATATTACATATAAAGAGCATTATAAATTAAAGCATATAGACAATTTTGTAAGAGGTCTCAAATAGTGAAAGTGGACCCTTAATATGGAACAAAGGAGCAAGTTCTTAACACGTCTTAGGCGTGTCGGTTCCTGCAATTCACGTAAATCACCATGGCGCTGTTTCCATATCGTTTACATATCAAGGTGTGTGCTACAGAGATTGGAGCCATGAGAAGTCGTTTAAGGTTGCCATATCAGTGCGTGTGAGGATTCTTTTTGGTTGTTTGCCCATGAACTTCCTGATAATTCCTCTAATTTTTTTCGCTTTTAATGGTTAGCTTAGTTTATAAAGAACAACATATGGAGTTTTGCTCCACCTTGTATGGACTGAATTAAGGTGAAAGAGTAAGCTTTGCTTCCGTCTTCCTTTTTTGGGGTGTCATAGGTACTTAGCAATGTTTTTGAGAAATCAAAACATTGCATATATTGCAGTCATAAAAAAAGGAAGACGGATGTTAGGTAGTTAGGTTGCTATAAGGAGTTGAAGATCCAAAAAAAAAAGAAAAAAAAGAAGACAAAACTTACCAAAAAAACATATGGAAGGACAATGATTATGCCAATACTGTTTCTGGTAATGCCAAAATTTTGGTGCATAAGAGCCTTGTACTTTGGACATAGTACAAGTATTTTATGCACCAAACCATTAACAAGAGAGTTTTGGCATCAGCATTACCCATATGGAACTGATAGTTATTTGTTGTGTTATCTTAAGTATATCATGTAATTGCCCAGCTGACCACTTTGAGTGTTTTATCAGGCTATGGCAGGGTTCATGTCTCAGATAATGGGAAGAGCAGTAACTTTTGACCCATCTCAACTAGTATTGACATCTGGTGCGACTCCTGCCATTGAGATACTCAGCTTTTGTCTGGCAGACCCTGGGAATGCATTTCTTATTCCCACACCATACTACCCTGGGTAATAGTTCTCTGATTTTAAAACGATGTCAAAAAAGAAATATTCACATTTATTTTGTAAATTTTCATCTTAGTATGCCAGTACCAATAATTTTTTTGATGTATCTGAATTGAGTACGCAATTTGCAGTTTTGATAGGGATATGAGGTGGCGAACAGCGGTAGATTTAATTCCAGTTGCCTGTCGTAGCTCTGACAACTTCACCTTAACAATCACAGCTCTTGATCAAGCTTTCCATCAGGCTAGAAAACGGGGGCAGAAAGTTCGCGGAATTCTCATATCAAACCCTTCTAACCCTATTGGCAGTGTGTTGAATCGCGAGACACTCTACGATCTCTTGGACTTTGCTAGAGATAAGAACATCCATATCATATCTGATGAAATATTTGCAGGGTCAATGTATGGAAGTGAAGAATTTGTAAGCATGGCAGAAATTCTAGACTCTGAAGATGTTGACAAGGACAGGGTTCATATAATATACGGGCTGTCTAAAGACTTGTCTCTTCCGGGTTTTAGAGTGGGGGCCATTTATTCCTTGAATGAACATGTTTTGACAGCTTCCAAACGGATGACGAGATTTTCCTCAATTTCAGCTCCAACTCAACGGCTACTAATTTCGATGCTTTCAGACACAGGGTTCATGCAGGAATACATGGAGACCAACAGAAAGAGGTTAAAGTCAATGTATGATTTGTTTGTGGGGGGGTTGAAACAATTAGGCATTGGGTGTGCAAAGAGCAGTGGCGGTTTATTCTGCTGGGCTGATATGAGTGGATATATTCGTCCTTACAATGAAAAGGGGGAGCTTGAGTTGTGGGATAAGCTCTTGAACATAGGCAAGATCAATGTAACTCCTGGTTCAGCTTGCCACTGCATCGAACCAGGGTGGTTCAGATGTTGTTTTACTACATTATCGGAGAGTGATATTCCTGTAGTTATAGGACGAATTAGGAAAGTTGTTGAAACTTGTAAACCTCCCACTTGAAATCCCCAAACGTCTGGCTACTATGCCTAATCAACCTTGACATTGCTCTATAAGAAATTGTGATACCAGTGCTTGAGGAGAGTGTCAGATTTTGAAGTAATTGTTCCAGTATAACTACATTGGAGCTCTTGCACATTTTGAAGTTTTGGTTGCCTTGTAAAGAAGTTTTCCCATGACACAGAAGTGAAGGGTAATTGTTTCGATAATTGCATTATGGGTTGACAAGTAGTTTTATTCTCATGACTGTGAACTGAAGAGTAAACCAATGGTTTACAAAGCCATGGAACAGGAAGGGAACCTACAAGAAGGGTGATTATGAAGTGAAAGGGAGAAGGAGCATTTTTCTACATCAGTTTCAGTCGCAGCTGCCTCTTCCACTTCCGCTGCAATCCTTCAATCCAGTGGTTAATCCCCATCCAGCTGTTAATCCTAAAGATGCAGCGTCCAATTGCTCTATTCTTCATAGTTTCCTGCCATTTTACAATCAGGCAAGAATAGCAGTTACCAAATTGCATGTGGCAAACAGTTGGTGTATGCATCTGATCTGTATTTCACCTGTCTATAAAATGATGAAAACAGAGTCTTTGCTCTCTTACTTTTTTCCTTGGCATCTAACTTCATTCATCCAATTTGCTCTATGGTTTTATCAGTAAACAAACAAACATTCTAATGGGTATTTCTTGCGGTCAACCATTGGATGGTTAAGGATTGTGTCGGTTGTAAGAGATGTGAATTTGCCTCGGGACAAATAATTTGTACTCCCTCCGTCCCTAAATGAATGTCCGGCCCGCAAACCTATGCCTTTAAATAGATGTATTCTTTTCGTTCAAAAAATTTGGAAAAAATACCTTTGGGGCGAAGGTATTTTTTTCCCAATTTTTTGAACCAAAAAAATGCATGTTTTTAAAAGGCATAGGTTTTCGGTCCGGACATTTAACAACAGATTGAAATGGGACCAAGACAAAAAAATTATTGGATCGAAGAGGCGATGAAGCATAGACACTCCTAGAGACCGGTGTGTCCCATGCGGGGACACGGGGGAACACAGAAATACTTATGGGACACGCCACGTGGCATGTCCTTTAAATTTAATTAGTATTTTTGGGGGGACGCGGCAGTGACATGGGATGGACACGTATAGGGACACGACATGGTTTAAATATGCAATTTTTAAAGGTTGTTATTTTGGGGTAAATGCATATATATTAGTTGGAATATTTTGGATTAACAGTGTAATATGATGTATGTACGATACTTGTTTATATGTATTGATGCTTCATGGTTATACATATAACTATGTTAGCACTGGTATAAAATATATGTTATTCATTTATTTACTTATTTTTGCCGTGTCCGCATTTTCTCAAAAATCCCGTGTCCCTGTGTCCGTATGTTTGTATCAATGCTACATTGGTTAAGGGACGCAAAATAGCAAAACGGTAGGATCTCGATACCTATTGTACTAATTGGAATACATTTCCACCTATTTCTATACATTTTTTGAAACTTAACCACCTACCAAAGGGCCGGGGTTAGCAGTTTGCGTATTACAGTTGCAGGTACTCATCTAAACAGTCAAGAGGAGGAGGAGGAACTGAAGAATTACCATGGGGAGTTGCATTTGAACTTCTTTTCTTCGATAACTTATTCTGCTGCTCATCATTAGCAGCTCTCCGAGTGTTAGTGACCTTCTGACTGCAACACTGCAATTGCTCTCACGGTCGAAATCTTTACTCTGGACTTTCCTTGGAATATTTGAACTGCTCTTTTCTGTGCGGCCATGCTTTTCAAGGAAACTAGTATGGGGTGATGATAACAGCGGAAATAGACACTCCAAGAAAGCTTCCCCTACTAGGCTTGTTCCTGTTGCATAGCTGTTTTCAGAATCTGGCGAAGAAGGTGATTTCAGCTCGCCACTGTTATTTCCTGTCCGAGAAGTTTCCAGAATAGGAACAGCATTAGAAACAGCCAGACTTGATACCAGGCAACTGGTTGGCACAGAAGGAGCTGAGCAGAAGGATCCATCGGTCTCAAATCCATACCCATCATCGTCTGATTTGAAAATCCTGTATTGTTCCTCCTCACTTCCATTTTCATCGCCACTATCTGTAGATTTTGTCAGAGGTGAGTCTAATTCAATAAGTTTTTCTGGTGGGAGTTGAATTCCTATTTCTTGTGGTGGCTGGGAAAAGCGGCGAAGTGGTGTTCCGGGCTTTTCCTCCCATTCAAAGGGAATTGAGGCAACAAGCTTGACCGGAAGAGGTACAACTGGATTAACTCTTTGGGTGCTGGGTTTCCAGTCCTTTTTAGGTGTTCCTGGTTTTTCTTCCCAAACAAACGGAACCGAGATCGGTTGTCTGATTCGGGTTCTGTTGGAATTCTCTGAGGGTTCTACCTCAGCCATTTTGGGATGGGATTTAGTGTTCCAAGTCATGGTTTCTATTTGGACTCTGGATATATGTTGTGGAGCAAAGTGGGTTAGGAATATGTTTTGATGACCTTAGATGCTAACTGCACCATTTTAACCCTCTTGATGATTAGGTTCACCTGTTCACTTTTCCAAGATCATATCCTAATTAGAAATCCCTCTGATAGGTGTGGCCAGTAGCCAATCCACTAGGTTGTTATACTTGTTATGCAAAGTTGCTCTTTATATCATTGTTTATAGCATTTGCAGTTAAGGAAGGATTCCTCACGAAGAAACTGAAGTGTACTTTATATCAAATTTGTTAGAACAATAAGATTACGATACTGAAAGAGGAGTTAAACTCCTGACCTCTTCTCTCCTGACACCTATGTGCACTACTGATGCCATTGGGCCAAAGGCCTCTTGGCAACTGAAGTGTACTAATATGCTTGGATTGTAGATTTATCGAGGAATTTGTTAAGAGAGGAAATGAGAGGCCAAAGAGAAACCAAAGAAATAAATTTAGCATTTTTCACTTATTATTGTCTATATGTCCCTTTGCCTTTTCCTCACACCCCACAAGTTCTGTCATTGATGATGATCCTGTTCTCAGAAAATATAACCTTAAGATTTTCTGTAACGACCCGCCTTTTGACCTGCTTAACCATATGGCTTAAAAGGTTAATCTCGAGTTATACAGTAATTGCTCTCAAATCCTTATATACCACATTGTTTCATAATTTCCTGATGTGAGATTGATATTGGGGTTTCACAATCTCCTCCCCTTAAGATCGCAACATTCGTCCTCATTGAACCCCATGGTTCAACAACTTCTGCCCACCAAGCGATGTGAGACAAGTACTCGCATTTTGTTAATCATACATAATTCTATTCAGAACCTAACTGGTGTTTTTGCCCTAGGATCTTGTGAGTTTGCCCTGCCTGTGACTCGCTTTTCATGTTTGAGCACAATTGCCATTACAAAGGGAAAATGCTATACATGAACATATTTCCGTCCATATTTTTTTTACCACATATTCAGAGTAGACACGAGAGCAAGTGGATTCCATGTTTTTGTTTTTTTTGGTAATGTAAGGTGTCTTGGGCCAGCTTACGCACCACTCGGACTACTAACTTATAGCCCCTCTCCGAGGCCTTTCCATGTTTTCGCTTGAGGTGATGTTGTCCTAAGAGTTATTGACAAGGAGAATCCAACCTGAAACCTTAGGAGAGAATAAACTCTAAGTCTCAAGCCAAGACCACTACGCCAACCCCTTAGGTTGAATTCCATGTTGTCGTATTGAAACAACAGGGGTTCAAAATTAATGGAGAATGAGATATTTTTTCCCTTTCTTTCTAGACCAGAGAATGGCATGTCATTTGGGCCGTGAAAGTATAGCCAATTGTTGCACAAACGATCGTTCACAGGGTGCAGATGTTGCTAAGCTTAGTTGTCTCTTTGGTAGTCATGGATGGGCCAAGTCTTTTTTGGATATTGGGATACTTTGGTCCTACCTTTGTGGGCTAAACTCAATATGAATACTTCTTGGTTCTTCCTCTGCCTCTACTCCCAGAAGTCTCTGGGCAAAACTCATTGTTTCTCGTGTCCCTGTCCTTTCAATGAAATTTATATGAAAGTTTGAAACTCAAGTCATAAATCGACCCACTACCCATGGGATTGAGAAATTCTGTAGTGCAAGGCCTTGTAAGATACTCTGTAGGGCGCACATGGGCTATCGATCTTGACAATGAATAGTTGAGATATGATTTTTAATTATGACCGATAAAATTGATTTTTGATATGGACCGTTGATTGATGAGATCAACAGCTATGCGCCACCTTACATGTGCACTACACGGGGTTGCATTACAGCACCCCCGGATCCCTACCCAAGTACATGTAACACAACCTCTCATTGTTTTCACAAAGGAAATTGATTTTCGCGCTCCACTTCTGCGCAAAGTGGAGCGCCTGCGTACATTTTTAGAGTGCCAAAATCAGTGTCCTTTCAAAACCTTATAGTATAGGAAATGGAAAAGGAAATTGATTTTGGTACTCCACTTAATTTTTAACTTTTTTTCTAATTGAAATTACCAAATTACCCTTTAAAGTTGATGTACACTAACAAAATAAAGAGTAATTTGGTAATTTCACATAGAATAAAGACAAAAAATGGAGTGCCAAAATCACTTTTCGATAGAAAATAGAGGAAAATTACACAAAATCCACAAATTAACATATACATATGAGAATATGAGAAGAATATATGACTGGAATTGAAGTTTCCATGATCCCATGCCATGTGAGAGATTTTCAGTGTCGAGCGGGTACATCCCACGTGGTACTCGCTTGGCGTATCCGAGCCGTCCGACACATTTTTGGACAGCTTGGATTGAAACCCTCTCTCTCCTCTCACCTCAACACTTTTTCTCTTCTTTTCTCTCTCCAAATTTGAGCCGTTCAAAATGAAATGGACGGCTCGTATGCACGTGCGGACACCACGTAGTACCTGCTCGGTACTGAAATTTTTTTCCATGCTACCATGATTCTAGTTTGGGAGTGGTGGTTTTGTGGACGGGGCCCGTACATGATATCATTTGGTGCTTTGGAGGTGAGCTAGTGACAGTGTGGGCTCTTGCCACAAACGATGTCTAATTAATAAGGGTACAAACAAGGTGGGTTGGTAGGCTAGCTAGGAACAAAACAATGAGAAAAGGGTTGGAGGATAAGGTAGTCATCACTTTCACTTGGACCCATGCCATTTTTGATTAAACTGCCAACCCACCATAGAAGAGAATCAGAGATGGAGCTTGCACACAAAAGAGGGGGAAAAAAACAATAAACATGCAAGAGATTGGAGGACCTCTCTCTCTCTCTCTCTCCATATAGCTTGATACATAGAGCAAGGAAACCATAAAGAGGTGCATATATTAAGGGAAAGTTCAATAAAAGGAGCATGGTTTCGTTAGATTATGAAGGTAATTTTTTTTATTTTTTTATGGCATTTGATCGAACTGCTAATAATTAAAGAGGGATATATGATAATAGTAGATGAGTTTAGTATCTTCCCAGCTTATACTGAGAATATTATCATTACTAACCGCATTTTATATGTACCGAACGACAGTGCATGCTGAGATGTAACAAGATTCGTCATCTAATCTTGCAAATCGAGCGTGCCTACATTTTCCAAGTGAAAATTATCAGGGGACAAAATCCAGACAGGCTTTGTTAGCATCCAATTTCCTCATGTACAAGTAACTGTGAACCAGAGCAATGAAAAAAGCCTCGAATTTTACATAAGCATTGAGTTCCCTATTGCAGGTTGGCCCAGACTATGAAGACATTTACAAACTCAGAATTCAGTTGTACTTCCACCTTCACTCATAAAATACTGTCAATTTACAATTACTCAGAATTTAATTGTACTTTCACCTTCATAAAATAATACTGTCAGAAGTACAATTAATCTGAATACATGCATCTAAAACAAAATTCTAATGGAAGTTAACAAGTTAGTTGAGATAATTAACTAACCTAACTAGAACCTATATATTCATATATACTGAATCTAGATCTACTGAAACCATAATAAATTAATAAAACTACTGTACGTATTGTCAACTTGAAGAATAAACTCACATGATTTTGCAGAGACTGTAAGCGACAGCTCATGGATTCGATCTTTTGAACAATTAATAATTACCTCAATCATATCTCATTTACATCCATTATGTTACAATTACAGATCAGGGTTAGAAACAAAACAAAGCCCTCACAGATCTGAACTTGAGTTTATCAAAATCTAAAAAGAAAGCCCATAATTAATATCAAAATCGAAAGTAGATTAACAAAAGAAGGAAAAAGTTAAGAAGAAAGAAAGCCCCTCTAAAATTTGCCTAACTTGAAGAAGCCTGCAAATCCAAGGAACCATTAAAATTGGAAAACTCAAACAAGGCCTTAGCATTCATCTCCCTTTCAAACCTCCAAATGTAATTCAGACCCACCAGCAACTCAGTGATGGCAGCCTCTGTCTTCTCTTTGTTTGCAAAATACAGCGTTTGTAACAACAGAACGTTTGTCTTGGGCATCAAATTCTGCTGCTCAAAGCTCCTCTCACTTTGCCACTTGATCATGTTATGCGCCAAAGGTGACAACCACCCCAAGATCTTCCCCAAAGCATCTCTCCACTCTCCGGCGAGCGCCGGATCGCTGGCCGAGAACCCCACCCCTTTCAACCTGGCCCTCAGGAACGACCTTATGCTATTCGGCAGCATCGAGTAAAGATCATCTCTCGCGTCGAGACCCACCAAATGCGGCGACCTTATCATTTTCTCCATCACAATTATCAGGTTTGCATAGTGCAGAGCAAGAGCAGAGGCACCCAGAGTACTCGTGGGCGGTTTCAGCATTTTCGAGTTCAACTCGAAGAACCCACGACTCGAATCCTTCATGTCTACATGCTTAGAGCTTCTGGTACTCATCATCAATGGGCCCGATACGAAATCGCCAGAGTTTGTGTTCTGATCAGAAGGGTAGACGGCAGCTGAAGCAGACAGGCTCCGAGGCAAAGAAACTGCGTACGATGAGAACACGTTACCAATCCCAAACACGAGCTTGATCCTTGCTAGTACCGTGAAAATAGATCTAGCAAGCAATGAAATGGCCGTGTCAAAACTTCTGTTCCATAAAGACCTCTCCTTTAGATACTTAACCTCTTGCCTGTGCACCGAAATCTTCTGCTGCAGATCCACCATCTTTTGCAACTGTTTTTTCCTTGAATCGGTTTCCAAAATCACAAGCTCTTCCATTTCCCTGTAAAGGGTCGACGTGGCGGTTTTCAAACGCTCCATCTTCTTGTTAACCTTGGCATCCATCTCCTTCCAGCTCAATACCCAGTTGTAAGGGTCCCGGCCAGTGTTCGAGAACTCGTCGAAAACCCTGCCGAACGACCTGAGGCTCGAGTCCTCGCATTTGTTGCTGAGCCTGGACACGGATTTGGAGACGAGCCTGAGGTTTTCGGCGATCTCAGCGCAGGCGAGGCCGAGGAGGAAGGACTCGTCGTTGGACACGATCTTACGGACGCCTTCGAGGCATATGCATTCGTTTCTGAGGCGGGTTATGTTCTTGTCGGAGAGGGATTGCCAGAGGTGGAGGAGCTTGGACATGAGGCCGGCTATCTCGAAGGACAAGACTCCGACGTTGGTCTTCCTCATGGCACCGGTGGGGGGTTGTTTTCTGGGGGTTGATGGAGTGGCGCGTACTGAATCGATGCTGGTGGATATGGCTGTTTTTACCTTGATCAGCCATGTCTCGAGAGCCATTGGAAATCAATTAAGGAGGAGGGAATTAATGGGAAAAAGGGGAGATGCGTTTTGGGTTAATTTTGATGAGATTTCTATAGGGAAGAAGAGTGATGGGTTTAATGAGAGAGAGAGAGAGAGGGAGAGTAGAGAGAAAAATAATTGAAGAGCAGAGTTGGGGGGATAAAAAGAAGTGTTTGTAAATGGGGAAGGATCGTGGGATGTTGAAAGCATTACAAATAGAGTAATGAGAGAGAGAGAGAGAGAGAGAGAGAGAGAGAGAGAGAGAGAGAGGTTCATGGGATTTGGGGTAATGAGAGAACGTGATGGGGGCATCCAATGAAATGGGGTGATGTTGGAACTACTCCAATAGTGAGTGGGAATGGTGAGTCGCACCATCACAAGCAAATGGAATATTTGATTCAAAAGTTTGTAAAGGAAGGAAAAAAAAGCAAGTGGGATGGAAGGACTGGTGGTGTGGCCTCCCAGGAACATTTCTCCAGAGATTTTGTCACGGCAGGCTAACGGGAATTCAAAAAAAGATTGAGCCGATAATTCAAAAAAAAGATTGAGCCGAGTACTCAAATTGTAGAGTTTGACGAATAAAATATCTTTTAAAGAAAATTAGTTGGATCAGAGATCGGGAACTTAGTATAGGGGTATACATTATTTTCGAAAGGCGAACATGCTAATTAATATGATTTTGGGATTGCACTACTGCAACATAAGTGTCACTCAATTATGTAGTTAGCAAATACGATTTTGAAATTGCACTTCTATTAAGTTTACCCTGGAATCTTGATCTTGGAATACATGGTGATATCCGATTGGTTTGAGCCCCCAAACATGAAGGGTTCACTTTCATTTAAAGGGGTGCTTGCGATGTGTTTCGAACAAGAATATGCCAATGCGTTCGTCACAAATCTATTTCTATTTTTTTTTTTTTATTGAAATTGCTTAAATTGTTATTTTATAAAGCATCAATTTACTACTTTCAGATTCTAATCTTTAGATTAAGTTTCTTAGTAGAGCTCCACAATTAGTACCGGGCTCAACGAAAAAAACCTTCTACGCTAAATTTGTAAATTACTATAACAATACTCTAGTATTCAGTATTTTGTACTTTCGTGCATTTAGAGAAGATTCAAAACTCACTCACCCGACCCCCAATTTTTTGGGATAGAGTAGATTAAATTTCTTGTCTTGATGCCTTGTCCCAATTATCAACTCTGTTAAGTTGGGGCTGCTAGCTTCGATGTAACTGTACTTAATTTTGTGTTGTTTCCCCCTCTCGATCTCTTTTCCTTTTCAAAAAGATGAGAATGGAGGAAAAATCCGGAAGAGTCGATCTTTTGATCAGTCGGTAACAGTCAAAAGGAGACTTTTCCTCTGGGGTTTTTGGATCCCCACACGCACACTTTTCCTCTGTCAATTGTTTCCTTCTAGTACAATGGCACTTCATCATTCTTGGCTTTCCTTCCCTTCTTAAGTTCTTATCTAGCCTTTTAAGGTTTATTTTTTATTTTTATTTTTATATATTCTGTTTGTTAGCTTGTTTTGTTTGTTTGTCTTAATTAGCTAAAAATGCCTTGACTCGTATACAACTAGATACAGTAAGAATTTTCAATAAAATTCTTAAATTTATTTTCCCCCCCCCCCCCCCCCCCCCCCCTTCTTCTTTGATTGAGAGGTATGTAGCTCCTCACGGAGGCGTGCTGTGCAAGATGTGCATATTGCGGTGTTGTGCACCATCCGAGCCGTCCATTCAGCAATCTAATAGTTTAGATTTCATCTCGACAATAAATGACTCGGATTCTACACGGTGCCGAGATGAGATATGGACCGTTGGATTGTTGAGTGGCTTGGGTGGTGCACTCCTTGCACAAAAAATTGGCATCACTGTTTTTTTCCCCTTCCAATCAAATTGTCCGGACTCAAGTTCCCATCGGACACCTCTCATGAAGTCCGGCCACTTTCCGGACTCACTTTGATGATCAAATTTGTTCATTTTGTAGAACTCGTTGATCATAAGAATAATTAACTATGTGAAAAATCAAGTTTATCAGATAATCATAAATATCTGAACATAGCAGATTTTAATTCGAAAAAGGAGTAATTTGGGCACATTGGCTCATAACTTGAAGAACCCCATTTTTTAACAGATAAAAGTGCTTCGTTCAGGTAATCAATATCCAATCAACTTGATTTTTTGCACAGTTAATTGTTCTTAGCAACAAATTCTACAATATGAACGAATCTTATCATCAAAGTGAGTCGACCAAAAAGTGACCGAAAATGGCTGGACTGCACCCCGCGCAGTCCAATGGTCAACCTGGGCAAGCCACCTACATATATATATGAACCCCAATCTCACTCATTCACTTCACATGGCTAGTGGGAAGAGTGATGGGTTGGCATGCAGATTTTGCTGGTTAAAAAAGCCCTGGCTAGCTAGCCAGGGGTTGTGCATGGCAGCAGGAGAGATACTTGTCATTGCTCAAAGCCTCAAATATAATCTTAATTAAGTTAATCAGGGGTGGTGGCCATTTTTTTTTTCAAAAGTGAGAAGATTATATTGATAAATACTCAGCGGCACTTACAAAACGGAGATTATTACAAAGAACTTGCACAAAGTCAAATTAATCGTCTAACAAATACAAAATGAGAAAATCACAAGGTAATGTCTTTCATCCTAACCTAGGTATGATCTGATGCAACAACGACACTTTTAAACTGCTTAACATCTAATTAGGAGACTCAAACGAGAAAAAATACAAAGTTAAGAACAAAAGACACTAAATACTCAGACGATCAGATGCACTCTAACCAAGAACAAACGTAATAATAAACTTCCAAGAACTACAGATTTGCCAAACAGCCGAAAGTTGTCCCGCCATCGATCTAGGCAAATGTCGGTTAATTAATTTTAACAGTTTATTTTGGCCTACCAAATGAAAGGGCAGTAAACAATTAATACCCTACATTAACTTTGTCGGTAAATAGAGAGGCAGCCATCTTACATCTCCACGCCTTGATTGAAGTGCTTCTTATAATCACTCAACACAATAATTCATACACCATTTTATTAGGCTATTGAATATTGTGACAGATTTTCGCACTTGCTTTTCTCTTTAATTAATTATGCTCTCTTTTTTGGTCTTCATTACACGAAATATCAAACTGTTATCCTTCCTTTCTTTCTTTCTTTTTTTTTTGAACTCATCAGGTTGTCCGGCTCAGTTTACGAGCGAGCAGCTCGACTAAACTTTGCGAAGATAAAAACTTTGTAGAAGACACACAATTTTTGCCAAGATTATTCCAAACTTTAGTAGAATCTCCACTTAATTTTTGGTGCAATAACATTTTGTGTTTTGAACCCTTTAAAATCTCAAAAAAATTAATTTGACCCTTCCGAAACCTAATTTTTTTTTACCAATTTGTCATAATTAAACCTTGAATAATTTTGTCGTTATTACTTCTTATAAAATTTCTGCATCCGCAACTATGGATTATTAGTATCAAGTTATATACATGCATCTCTCTCATTGCCATCGCCCACCTGCACATTGCGCCCTTTTTTTGTTTTATAGAATCACATGCACATTGTTTTAACTATTCTAATTCATGCATTTCAAAGCAAGGAGAGGGGGAGTGGAAGGAATGAGGAAGGTGCTTAAGAATTACTAGTTTAACTGGTGAATATTTTTCTAGTAACAAGTGGTTTGCAGGAGAAGATCAACACTGTTTCGATCGAGGAATGTATTGGAAAAAGAAGCCTTTCTTTCTTTGATTGTTTATTGGAATTTGACTGACAGTTCCCTTGGATGGAGCGATTTGATGAGAAAAGGAAAGAAAGGGTTGTGGTTTTTTTAATAAATTACTCATTTGAATTGAAGATTTTGGTGAGAAATAAAGAGAAAAGAATATTAAAAAAAAAAAATTTCACTGGCCCTTCTCCTTACCTAATCTCATAAAAAATGGTGTGATTTAGAGAGAAAGAGCTCCCCTTTCTTTTCTCTTCCTTTCTCACCATCCAAAGAGGTGTTTAACACGGATCTAATGCGTCGCCGATCCTTAATTAGTCAAACTCTTTGGTATATATGCATTAATGGGCCATGTTCTTCTCACTTGTCACTAATACATCCTCAAGTCAATTAGTACGTATATGCTTGAAAAATAATTTTAAGGTTCTCTCCAAAGTGAAAAAGATGGATCTGGCCGGGGTCCCAGCTGCACTGCAAGGATGTAATGCACTAGCCAGGCATCCATTTCGGCAATCAATGATTCGAATTTTTTAAAAAAAAAATTTCTTTTATGGAAGAATATTTTCTTTCTTGTAAGGGTTTTTCTTTAGTCCGGACTATTGAAAATACTATTGGACAGTTGGAATTATACTGTACAGGGTCTGTAGTGCACACCCCTACTTGCACTACTGGGTCTCTGATTTCGAAAATAATAGGACGATTAGTTCTTGATATTATTCATTTTCATCATATGACTTCCTCCTTATTATCTGCTGAAAAAATTAGTTTAGGGGAACCTAAACGAGCATGACAATGCTGTGGAAACTTTATATCCAATCTAAATACTCAAACTAGTAGGTGGAGAAGTTTCAATATTATTTTAAGTGATTACCCATTCTATCCTCAAGCAATGTGGAATTGTTTAACTTTAACATACCCCCTCAAGCGCTATCATGTTTGAGGTTTTGTCACGTGTAGTCATTCTTTGATTTATCATCGTGCATCCTTTTTGCATACTACATGCTTAGTTTTGCAAACGCTTCGGATCCTTTTAAAACTTGCGGAAAGAAATGGAAAGGCAGAGAAATTTTTAAAAAATATGTCTCTTCCCTTGTTTGGTTCTTAAAGAAAGAGAAGGAAAAACTTCAAACACAAATTTGACTTTCCCACCCAATCTCTCGTTAACGTTCTCCCTCATTTCCTTCTTAATTATCTTTCATTTTTTTTTCCATTTCTTTCTCCGAGTTCCAAAGAGAGCCTTACTCTCTAAAAAGTCAAGACAGGCTTGAATAATAGCCTGATTTTAGTCCCACAAATTGAGCATGAATTTCAATTACTATATCCCAAGCATCCCTTAAATATTCGATCTCCAACCTGATAAATTAAGAAAAAGGATTAAGCTCTCCAAAAGAAAGGGTTGTTGGATTGCAATTTGGCTATATCGTCTTAGAGATGGAGGCCAAGGTTTATATTTAAATAACCACCATGGAAAAATAAAGGCAGCAAACCTTAGGATTCTTAACTAGAAATATTAAAATATTGGATTCTCTGTACCAAATGTGTGTGGGAGAGAGGATTGGAGAATATCAATAATGAAAAGCTCGTGGTTAAAACTTGTTATTACTTAAACAATTAGCCATTGACTTTCCGAAAGTCGTTTGAATAATTCTCTTCAATTTTTTTTTCCCTTTATACTTGATGAGTAAAGCAAGATGACTTTAATGGCCCCAATCCATAAAATATTAGTCAAGCATGTAGAGAAGGAATATTTAGAATGTAAAAATGGCGTTGGTTTTAGTTTTGCTGGGGAGTTTAGGTGTGCCAAGTCCATACGTATTCTCATCAAAACAAATCACGGTTTGGAATGTCAATTTTTTTTTTTTTTATAACTTAGGTGTTCGGGGCCAGCTTACACGCATTTCAATTGATTCTGAGAGACCAATTCCACTGTTCATTTGTGGGGTCCCAATTAGTTAAAGCATAACAGAGTCCCAAAGAAGTTTATAGTATCTAAGAGAGTATTTGAAAGAGCAAATTCCTAAGTCTCAAGTCTTGTCCACTAGGCTAATCCTTGAGGTTTGTGTGGAATGTCATTATGGAGGTAATGATTAGCTTACTTTGAAAGTGTTCATAGAAAACAAACAAACAAAGATGTTCATGAGCTTGAACAATTTTATGTACATAGAGAATTTTCAACAACTTTTCAATACATATTCGAACTTAAGTGCTCATTCATTTTTTACTCAAAATACAAAAAATACCACTACTGTATTATTCCTCAATATTATTTGTGTTTGTTTGAAAGAAATGCAACAGACACCGATGGACAGATTCGGACACTGATGCGTCCAAAATTGTTCGATGTGTGAGAGCTCCATTTTAACGTGTGATACCTAAGTGTATTTGACGATTTTGTAGATTTCTATGTCTGGATATATTTTTTCCCTTCTATGTATTTGTATCTGTAGCATTGATGTTGTTTGAAAATTCATCTCAACGCTATATGATAGTCATGTTTGAGTTAAGACAAGTAATATACTAATTATAAGAGAGAGAACACTCTATCAAACTCTTTCGTCATGTGAATCAATCGGATGGACGAATATACTAGTGATCAAGCACCCACGCCAGAAATTGACACACAAAAAATTGCACAAACACGTGTACATACACTCAGAACGGCTATATGAGGCCGACACCCTCTACGCACCCACGCATGGAACCACCAATCCCTAAATATATAGAAATCATGGTTAGTGCTCTTGTATTGGAATTTTTCCTTTGACCATAGACACATCAACATTTATAATGGTGTGATGGCAACATCCATATAAGACGGTGTAATGATATCACTAGAAGAATTTTAAGCTGATTTACATGTTGGAGAAACTATTGGAAGTGGTACACATGATCATATACGTACCTTATATCGGACTCCGAACACTAATTTTGCTCTTGCATTCTGTTTGCTTTAATCGCATCGTCAACAAGAGAGACGGAATTGAAACAAAATGTGTCCTATTGGTTTCAATTGACGCATTTAATACTAGAGGGACGGAATTGAAATTTCATGTAAACTAAGGGGATTATTTCTAAACTTTACCTTCATAATCATATATTGTAAGGATAATACATATTTTAGTATCTATTACTATTATAAAGGGAACACCCCTCCTGGTGTAAACGTCTGGCTTACACTTTTTTCCCAAACTACTGCTTAATTAACAACCTAAAGAAAACTAACAAAAAAGAATAAAAAATTGTCATTCTAAATTTCTTCTCCACTCTAATTTTCTCTTGGATTTCACAAATTAATCTCAATTCAAGAATTTATCTTTTCATCTCTTCGATAACAGGATTTGCACGCGCATCATGTGTGGCTAGACGCCTAGCACATACATATGTATGGACCCGCGTGTGTTGGGGTGATGAATGTGCATAAGCTCACTATTATTGAAAAGATAGATATTGCTAGCGGCATATATTGGTGTTGATGAATGTCTTTCATGCTTCTTTTGTGTGTGTGTGTGTGTATTTTGATTATATATATACCACTATAATTATCAAAATTGATGTTGGTCCACCATAATGCTTAAATTGACATCGGTCTAATATAACAATTTAATTAATGTTGACTACCATAAGCAGGCCCAGAAGAATGGTTAATTTTGAAACAATATTTTTCTCCCATGGTTAAAGAGAATTGATTTTCACACCATCCCTTTTTATGTTTATACACAATATTTTTTTGTCTTTTAGCAAAAAAAAAAAACCGTATGCTTTCAACACTAAAAAACAAAAAAAGATGTGTGGATAACAAAAAAAAGAGTGTGAAAATCAATTCCCTGGTTAAATTGATGCTCATTTGTAACCCACTATAGGATTCAGGTATTTATGCTATGTGGCATGGTAGTGTGCTGTGAGCCTAGCATTTTTCGGGAAGAATGATTATAACCAAAAGTTAGGATCTATCCGTTGCTTCTTCTTCTTTTTTGGTTTTTCAATCGGTATATATCCACAGAGAGAGAGAGAGAGAGAGAGAGAGAGAGAGAGAGAGAGATGTGTGGCAAATAACCACACCACGGCAGAAGAGAGATAAGCCGCCAATACTTTAGAAAAACAACTCACGTGAATTGCATTGACAAAATGACATTGACCATACCTAGCTAGCTATTTTCCCTCCCAGTAAAAGCAAATTTCCCTCCCAGTAAAAGCAAATTTTATTAAGGATAAAAAGGGGAAAAACAATTATTCCAACCAACAAAGACTTTAATTTAGTGGGACTAAGCCGAACACTTTAAAATTGCCAAGATGGAATTGGAGAGGGTTGTTGCAAGGCTATAGTGGAAGAGCTCGATCGTTTTGATATATAAAAGTGAAAGCCAAAAGTATCAAAATATGTAGTTTTCAAAAATGGTAAACGGACACAAACGTGCATGCGCATGTGGAATGGGCCGTTAATGTGGAGCTCACACACGTCGGGCGTGTGTTTGGATTTGTGCCCGAACGTCTGTGTAATGCTCTAAATTTTTTCGGCTATAACTTGTTTTTGCAGTTTCTTCCGTAAAAGAAAAGAAAACGTTGCGAAAACTAAGCCGACGTATATAAAGCTAAAGCAACAACGACCCCCCGAAAACTCAAATTTGACCACCTCACAACTCATCTAGCTAGCCATGCCAACATTTTGCTTTAAGAGAAGACTTTCTGAAGAAAATGAGAGGTCCTGTTTTCATGTCAAGGCCATACTCATTTTGCCTCTCTCTCTCTCTCTCTCTCTCTCTCTCTCTCTCTCTCTCTCTCTCAATGGGGACCTAAGTGTGCATTACAGGGATTCCACTATAAGTGCTTCTCCAAAGTTGGGTTCTCTGTAGTGTGAGGAAAGAAGACAAGATAGCACACATCCAAAATTTTATTGCTGAAATTGCAAGGTATATTCCCAATTCATTTATGTCCATTTGTTTGACAAAGTTAATAGTAATAAAGATATATGAATTTATAAATTAAGGTTCCGTTCTGCCAAAATTCTGATTTTTAAAGTATTTATTTTTCTCTTTACGAGACATGTCATTTTCTTACAATACATCACCTTTAATTCAAAAAAAAAAATTTATACTTATTTTAGGCCTAATTTCTACGGACTAATATTGATGCTCTATTAATGGTGTCACGTACATACCCTATTGTCTTGCATATCCTTTACGTGGCAAGTGTGCATCCAAGAGTACTCGTACCCGATCACACAAACAGATATAACATGACCCACATAACATTATATGTCACAACCCTCATTTTGGTTTTTGATACTATTATGCACTAGATACATGTATCATTTTGCACTAAAATTAGGGGGGAGAGAGAGAGAGAGAGAGAACAAAAAGTGGGGGGGCCGAATGCGCATGAAAAAGGATACAATGTATATGGGCCTCTATTTTATCGAAATAGAAGGAGGTGTGCTCCACTTTTACTAGACATTGGTTAAAGGGAAAATGGTCCCAACCCAGAAAAAAATCACACTTAGGGAACAATCTCTAAACATATTAATTTCATTTTGGCCCCTCCTCCTCCTACCTTTGCATGCCCTAATTCATGATAAAACTCTCCGCACGTGTGCCATCATCATTGTACTTTAGGAAGACGACCAAAATCATTTCTTGTGACGCACGTGTGTGGACAGCCCAACCACACCCAAGGCATAAGTGAGTTTATTTAAATGCTAAACTAAAGCATGCCATAAACCCACAAGTCGGTCCATAATTAATGACTAATATAGGTCTGCTACCTTTGGCAAATTCTGTCAATATCAGGCTTTAATTTAGTAGTGATTTTTAAGAGAGAAAGACAAGAAGGGTGCCAGCAGGCTTCTCTCAAATTGGGTTTTTCCAAGTACAGGCTGTAGTGTTGATTTGTGGGCTCTATCACCCGTCTCGCATCGATGATCAAATCGTAAATTTAGAAGAGTCTTTAATATGATGAAAAAATAGAGTGGGTAGATATTGATAGTTATGTGGTCGAAACATTTTTGTCTCGATGAAAAATGTGTTTCGATAAAGTGAACTATATATATATAGGTATCCAATGTTTTTTAGTCGCAAGGTTGATCTTTTAGATTATTTTCAAGATAATGATGACTTGAATTATTGATTGATGTGAGATCGGTGATGGCCGTAGTCGGAAATCTCAACTCCAAAGAAACCATTTTCCAAACGAAAGCAAAAATGGCATTAACGTACGTTGTTAATTAATTATCTCAAATCACCGCATGCAGCATACACCCCGTGAGAATGTTTGTCGTGGGGCACTAGTAGCTACTACATAAGGCTAGCTAGCTCCCGCTATCAGAAGTATCATGAAGATAATGTTATCGGACTTTTTTTTGTAAATTTTTGGGATTATTATTACCCCTAGATACAGAAAATAAAAAGTATTTTCCATTAAAGTAAGATTGATTACTTAATTACTACTAAGTCCATTTTTTACAAAATGTATTTACCATTAATGGAAGTGCCACCCTAGGATTTTAAAATACCATAGAATTTTAGAGTACCGTAGAGTTTTAGGATGCCATAGGATTTTAGCGTTTAGAATACTCTAGGGTTTAGGGTACCGTAGGGTTTAAGTTTATGCGATTTCATAGAGCCCTAGGGTTTAGATTTAGGCACTTTCGTAGGGGTTTTAGATTGCACTTTCCTTTCATAGGGTTTCAGCGAGGCACTTTCATAGGGTACCCTAAGGTTTAAGCATTTTCATAGGATACCCTATAGTTTAGGCACTTTTATAGGGTACCCTAGGGTTTGGACACTTTCATATGGTACCCTAGGGTTTAGGCATTTTCAGGGTTTAGGGTTTTAGGTACTTTCATAGGATTTTGGTATTTCATTAATTGGAGGTGACCTGGTAGAAAATACTTTTTATTTTCTGTACCTAGTGGTAAAAAGCCCTTAATTTTTTGCGACTTGAATTTGACACTTAAGATAACACTTCTCTTCGCGCTAAGGTATCAATATGAATGGATTTACAAAACAGGCCTTTACACGATAACATAAACTCAAGTTCAACATGGGGACCCTTGAGGGAATGTTCGGCTATGATTGCAAATACTGGCACCAGTAGCCTAAAGTGGGAGAAAATTTTTGGGTGCCGAGTGGGTACCACGTGATGTCCGTTCAGCGCATTCGGACAACCCATTTCAATTTTGGACGGCTCAGAATTGAATAGAGAAAGAGGACAGAGAAAGGAGAGCGAGGTGGGATGAGAGAAGAGAGAGGGTTTCAATCTGGACCGTCCAACATGGATAGAGAAAGAGGAGAGCGATAGAGAAAGAGGAGAGAGGGTTTCAATCTGGGCTGTTCAACATGGATAGAGAAAGAGGAGAACGAGGTGGGATGAGAGAAGAGAGAGGGTTTCAATCTGGGCCGTTCAACAATGTGTTGGATGGCCCAAATGGGCTGCTCGGGCACCACGTGGGCACGGCCACATGGTACCCACCTGACCCCCAAAAATTTCTTAGTCCTAAAGTGGAATACATGATTTGATAATGAACTAAATCATGACATCTTCGTGGATCCAACGCTTTCGACCAAAAAAAAAAAAAAGTGTGATTTTGGCACTCCGTTACTAACCAATGGCACTCCACATTTTGTTTTGTAATCTCACATGATCAAGACATAAAGTGGAGTGTCAGTGGCTAAAACAGGAGTGCCAAAATCAATTTCCAAAAAACAATGTCTTCTTAGGACCAAGAGGAATTGATCATCGAAGACACAAAACGGCCCTTTCTAGCTAATTGGCTTAGAGCATTTTAATCTTTTTACCTAGGAAAACAGAGGGACAGGCACTTAGTTGAGCAGAATCAGTTTGCAAATGCACAAACTGTTTCCATTTTGCAAAATTAAGTTATCGAGTCATAGGCCCTAAACTTTAATCATTCCTCAAAGCACATTTTTTCAAAACATGAATTATGCTTAGGGATGGTTGTAGTCATTTCATAGGACATTAGAGTCAAGAGAGGCTTTCATGGAAGAAAAAGGAGGTTAGAGAAGTAAGGATTTCTTAATAGAAATTAAAGGCATCATTAATAGATTAGGTTGGTTTGACCACTTTATAAGTGATATGAACCCTGTCAACAACTTAAAGGATGATTTGGAAGTTAGAACTGTTTTCAGATACTGTCGAAAAGGATCTGTCAGAATTTTTTTTAGGTTCCAACCTAAAATTAATGGGTAATAGGTGTAGTAGCATCCAGATTAACAAATTTCTGTGGCTTAAGTAAGCGATATAAGATAAAGTCTAACACTCCAAAATATGCAGCCCAGTAGCACGTGGAGGTATGGATTGACGAGGACGTCGAGGTGAGGAATTGACTCAGGCAGAGAGTTGAGCACGTGTGGTGAGACCACTCAAGATTTAATTCTAGGGCAAAGTACGGATTATCTCCCTAAGGTTTGTCCGTTTGGCAAATGACGCCCCTGTGTTTTACTAATGATCAGTTTGCCTCCTTATGGTTTCGGACTAAAGTGCTACCGTTACATTTTCCTTCCAAAGTAACGGGAGGTGTAAAACACATGCCTAATTTGAGAGTGAGAATGAAAAAAAAAATTAAATAAAGATAGATTTTTGTGTGACCACACTACCTTCTCCATCATCTTCCCTGACATTGTCTTCCAAAACAACAAAACCCTCTCTCCAGACGTCTAGAATAAATCGATTAATCACCACTCACTGTCTATCCCGTCGACTCCTTTGTGCTTCTTCGAACCAAATGTACAAAAAATGAAATGAATCAAAAGAGTGAACGAATGGATCAAAACTAGTGTTGAACTCGATCCCGAAACAGTTCTTGAAATGGAAAAACTTGTTTTTGAAGAGAAGATCGGGTTTTGAGATTTGGTACAAAACACTTTGCAATTTTGTGTCTTCTTCAATTAGAAACCTGCCATAAAGGTTGGAAATCTTCAAAATTCCACTTGGGTTCTTCTCACCCCACTGTCTATATATAAGCGCCAGTCGCACATCAATCGGACATCTCTTACAAAATGGCTCTTAAATTTCACAAGCGAGAGAGGTTGCTCAACGACGACGATGATTTCTCAGTGAATCGAAGCACATCATGAAGAACGAGTCAAGTACCGACTTGATTTCAAACGGGTTTTGTTCATCTGGGCCTTCTTCATTTTCGGGTTTGAGCTCAGCGTTTGGATCGGAGCTAAGTTCTACTGAAATAGAGAGCGAGGATGAGGAGGACGACAGCCAGTTCAAGAGGAGGAGGACGACGAGTTCATTAATGAGTTTTATCTCTCTGTGTTTGGGTCCCATTCTCACATAGGGCCGGCAA
This sequence comes from Rhododendron simsii, assembly GCA_014282245.1. Lineage (NCBI taxonomy): Eukaryota > Viridiplantae > Streptophyta > Magnoliopsida > Ericales > Ericaceae > Rhododendron > Rhododendron simsii. Next base: position 29,010,809 of record CM024955.1, on the reverse strand, counting down.
CCCAATTAGATACCCATTTGATTTTCCGGCGAGGTTTTCTTTTCTTTACTCCGGTGAGTTATTCCGAGATTTTGTTTTCTGATAGAGATGCTAAGTAGAGTAGAGACACATTATTTAAGAAAGGGTAGCGTGCTCTTTTTGCTTCTGCTGTTAACAGAGTTAGAAGTTGCAATTTAGTCCAAAACCACAAGTGGGCGATGTGATCATTAATGAACCTCAGGGGGGTCATCTGCCAAACGAACAAACCTTCAGGGAGATAATCTGTACTTTGCCCTTAATTCTAATATCATGGAAGGTTCCAACCTAAGACCAACTGACTACAAAAGGTGTAATTTTTACTTTTACATTAATTAAGCTTGGATGGCTTAGGTAAAAGATGTCGGATGAAGTCTAACAGGATCTATAGCCGGACCTTACACCATTATTTTCCACACAAATTAAATCCTTGAAAGAATTTTAAGCCTTCTTTAGCAGACTACGATGCTTTGACCAGTCCCCGAATATATGCTTCTCTCAAGAGCATAGGGATATATGATTTGGGAGTTGGAACCGTTTCTGTTGCTTGAAGAGGTTATACCTAACCTTCGGTCATTTTCTTAGAGTGACTTTTGTATAGTAACACTCCATCTTAGTAACTTCAAATAGAATGCATACATACATTTTTTCTGTTTATGCATGACAATCCAGCGACACTGGATTTTGGCTCTTGGATCTGATCAAACTTCGGCAACAGATTTTTGAGTGCCTCCGCGTCTTGCGGCGGCGACTGCGACGGGAACATGTTTCAACTGGATGCAAATCAAGGTTTATCCACCCACCTCCACGAGTAGATCAACGGATTCCTACACCAGCACTATTTTCTCAGTGACTATTCTTCATATTTTGCTTTTTGTTTCTTTTATTTCCGGGACCTGTGAGCCCCTTCGTAGTTTGTACTGTTTGGTTTGAAATATAGTATGTTATGTTTCCTCAAAAAAAAAAATTTTATTATGGAAAACAGAAAATACCTATACAAAGTAGCAGGGCCAAATCATTTCCTTCGTTTTTCCCAAACGAAAGCCTTGTGACTCGGCAAATTGAACTAACTGGACATTAGAGCATTCACATCTCACTCTTTACTCCCTTTTGAAAACTGAAATAAGGAGGGAAGATGTGAAAATAGGACTTCATTATCTTCGTTGGGAAATCCGGGAAATTAACATTTACTACAGTTGCTTGCTTCTTCAAGCGAGGCACTGTTCACTCCATTAGCAGTATTTTACTAATGTTTTTGGCTCAGATTGAATTTTGTCTTTATCTCATTTTGCTTCACGTCCCCATTCCAAACAACAAAAAGTCTAGCTGATTTCTACCACATTTCTACTGCAGAACCAACTCCAGATTCCACAAAAATACAAAAAAAAAATGCTCATAAATTCTTAAATAATTTTTTATGAAGTCCTGTAAAAAATCAACTCTAACGGATATCGATAAGTATTTTTTTCTGAATTCATTGGGTGAAACTGCTCAATTTCGCCCCCTGCGAATCCAAAAAAAATAGTTACCGATATTCATTGGACTTGATTTTTTACAGAATCCCATAAAAAATTATTTTAAAATTTATGGACAATTTTTTGTACTTTTGTGAAATCTAGAGAGGACCCTACAAGTGTACAGTAAAAATATGCGGTAAGAGTAGCACTGTTGATCCAAACAAACGGCAAAGAAAATAATAATAAATAATGTACAAATAGGCAACGAAAATAAAATATATAGAGGACCTAGTTAGAATAGAGAGTCTGAAGCAGTAAACATTTTAAAAGTGAATAACTAAAGTAATAAAGTGACTTTTTAAGATGTAAATTGGTACAAAATGTAAAAAGGCTAATGCGAATGCTCTAATCCAATCAGAAGATCAATGCGTTATCAATATTCGCCGAACGAATAAAGAGACGAATTCATAACCTTATTGGCAAATCAATTGGACCCAGAAAGAGAGATCATAACCGAGGCCTAAAGATGATTGGGAAAAAAAAAAAAAAAAATACTACAAGGGTTTGCATTCTTATATACTGCTACTGTATACTACCATTATGGCTTCCGCAACCTGATAGTTATGGAATACAACAGAACTAATAACAACGGGTAATGTTACAACAAATTGGTGGATTTTCTCTCATCGCTAGACGATCCATCTGATACCGACTCTCTACCATCCCAAAACAACAAAGGGAAGCCATAAACAAATTAGGCCCTTGCACTGATTTTCCCATTCCACAAACTATTCCAAAGAAAGAGCCAATTTAACAACTCTGGCTGGAAACGATGGGGTATATACCATGACGTAGGGCCCGCCAAGGCATGTGTAGTCACTTGTAGCTGTTTCACACTCCTTTTCTGCATTCTGAATCACAAGAAGCTTGTGCCTAGAGTGAGGTCATTCAAATTTGAGATAATCTGCGACCGAGTCGTTCCAATCTGTTGCGCAATCTCTAGCTGTTCCTCCAATGGGATCATCTCAAAGCTGCAGAATCATGCCAAACAGAGGACAACTCATGATCAAGATGTATAAAAAATGTGACAACTGTTAGTTATTCAGTTTTATCAGGATGATTTCATGCCTCCATAATAGCTCAATTTCACTCACCGGGCACAATGGACACCGTCAAATTTATGTGAAAACAAAGAAAAGACAACATAGGGAAAACACGTGAAAAATATTTCAGAAAGTCTAACCACAGACTTAGAGCACAAATTTTGTGCATGGATCATGGTGTGAGGCCCACTAGGGGTCTCACACAAACGATCCAAGCCGTTCATTAAACGTATAGCATTTTTTCAAGGGCTCACGCGAAAAATCAGCTCAATCTGATACCTATCGGTACTTGATCCAATCATCTAACTTTTCATTATTCTAAAATCTGAATTGAAAGTTAGACGATTGGATCAAATATCTGCAAGTATCAAATTGGGCTGATTTTCCACGGAGACCCTCGAAATAATAGTTTATATTTATTGAACGGATCGAATTGTTTGTGTGGGACCCGTAGCGGGCCCCAAACCGTGATCTATGCACGAAGTCTGTGCAGGTAGCAGCTCTGAATATATTTACATTCTCACTTTTCTTTCATCAACTTCCCCTCCCCCTTGTCCACTCTTTGTTGATTGCCGTTGCTTTATTACTCTTTCATCTTTCCTTTTGATATCAAACAAGCGAAAGTTATTTTCTTCCTACCTTTCATTTACAAAACCAAGCAAAGCAAAAAAAATACATTATTCCTATAGGCTATAACACTACTTTTTGTCTTCTTTTGCAAAACCAAGCTCATTCTGTTCACCTTCCCTTCCTTTCTCCCTCTTTCCACAAGTTTCAAACAGAACATCAATAAATTGACTTCGCAATTAGTTAAAACAAGTTACTCCAACTTGAAAGTGAGGCAGTTTCCATTCAGTAACTAGAAACATCAGGAGGAAAACAACAAAAACAGAAAACTTACTCGCAAAGCAACTCAAAGTCGACTATGCTGTCAGGGCCAGGCCGATGAGCTTTCCCATTTGAATGGAACTGGCGGAAAGACCTTGGGTTTAGTCCAGCAACATGGGGAACAACATCAATAAGCTTTTTCTGCAGTGACTGAAGTCTCCGAAATGTAAGTTCATCTAGAGGTGCAATACAACCAATGCTGCCATCAAGGGTTCCAAACACTAGAGCAAATCGATTGGTTTTATCAGAGCCAGAAGTAGCAGCATTGGTTCGATCAGATGAAGTAGGGAGCATCTGTAACCGCAAGAACTTGGTCACATGGGCACCAACATGAAACTCAGCCCTTGAAAGAAGCTTCTGTCCTTTCCAACTCTCTGACATCTTCGGTGCGTAATAGAATATCTGTTTTGTGCATGCGAAAGAGGAAAAACACAAGTTTTAGTTCCAAAAGTGTTTCTCAAATTGGATCAGAGCCACCCCTTAGGGATATGGCTATTAAGTTACATAATTGTAACTTGAACACAGGATCTCCAGGCATTGACGAAATTATGCTGCCAACAAAGCAAATCTTCCCCCACACCACATGGAATTTGAACTGGATGTGGTGGACCTCTGACTACATTATGGCACAATGCCGGAGCATGCTCACATAGAGACATAGTGGAACGCAATAGGTAAAATTGCATGAATGGTTTTTCTTTCACCCCATGGAGAAGTAATAGAGAAATTCCCAGTAACCATGTATACAACCATGAACTACAAAGCATGACACGGATATGGGATATAGATACGACACGATACAAATATGCGACAAGGAAACCTTAAAAAGGAGGTTATGGATACAAGCAAGATAATTCTTTAAAATCGTCTTATAATTAGTAGAATCATGGTACACAAGTTCATGATGGGTGATCAACCAATTTAGGAATTATGAAAACTTTCACTAATTATTAGCTAGTCTATGAGATTCACAAATATGGATACACACATCTGAGCTGCACGGACACCTCAAAATGTATGACGTACCCGTGCTGGACAATTGACACTGGGATAACGTCCATAAGGATATCATATGGTATCCATGTCAGACATGTTCAGTTGGATGCTAGAAAATCAAAATCATACATTGAGGATTTTAAATATATAGGTGTGTCCCTGTATCCCCAAAATGACAATTAGATGAATCCAAAACCTAAAACCATACCCGACATCTGTACATGAGTCCATGTAACATAGTGATGATATAACAAGGATGCGTGGATCCCACCGCTAAGAAGTAGGAGATTAATTTGATATTACTATTTTCTTCTTCTACAAAAACTAATCTTTTATCTGTCCAGAAAATGTTCTTTTATCTACCTAGACCTTGATATGTTATTTTATGGTACAAAATCACAAGCTTAATTTCATACTCCCTTCGTCCCAAAAAAAAAAGTCCAGTCGACAATACAAGAGCATAAAAATAATGTACGATTATCAAAAAGCATCCTAACATTTTGGCATAAATTGAAAGAACTCATTGATATCTAGTGACAAGTAATTTGCAAATAAAAATTTTAAATTTTTCTTGGCAAAAACACATTATTTTTAAGTTCTCATTTTTCAACCAGACAATCTTTTCAAGATGGAGCTAGTAAAAATTTGGATGTGTCAAGAGTTTATGATAAATATACACTATTTCTTAAATTTAAAGAAACTTAATTCCATGTACTGGGATGCATGTGAGAATTCTCAGATACTATGTGCAAGTATCCGAGGAGTAACGGTACCCGATACTAATAAGGTACGGATACGAGTCCCTTCTAGGAGTATCACTACACGAAGATCTTGCCCAATGCACAAAACCTCCGGCTTTATAGAAGGATTTGGATAGTTAGTTGGCAACATGAAATCTATTTATATGCATACATTCCTTGGCATCAAGACTGACAAAATCTTATTTAGTTCTTTACCCAGACTTGAGCCTTGACAACCTGATATAGTAGAATTAAGGGTAGTTGTGTCATTTTAGTGTCCTTTGGTATGAGTAGGATCCTTGAGCCTGTAAATAAGTGTGTAGGTCTAGTATTTTGTTATTTTTTATCATTTTAGAGAAAAGATATCAGAGCTTAGACTCTTTGTATCCCTAAAAGGGATTTTCTCTCTCTTAATCAATCCATCCCTTAATTTGGTTGCATCATTTTCGTATATGAGCTTTTAGGCTCAGATCCTAGCCCATTCATCTCGCAAGAAAATACTTCGCTCAAACCCTAGACTAGCAGGGAAATCTTGCCAAAGTCGTCGGAACCCTAACCTCACCCTTATCATTCGTTCTACCTGTTTTGCACCATTTTATTCCCAAAATTGTACCCTAAAGCTTCGAATTGCAATCCACCATATTTCCAAAACCCTAAATCAAACCTTTGATCCTACAACAGATCGACCAAGCTCAAAATCCCTCAAAAACCCCATTTCGAACCCCAAACCAGTTCACCCGAAATCGATTTAGGACTGTTTCGACCCTTACTCGTTCTGAAGTGTAAAACCCTACATTTGGAGATCGGGAAGGCTGTTAGACAAGATTTGATCCTCGTTCGACCTAACTCAACACGATTCCATCGTTATTCAAGTGATTCGAGCACTGTACAACGACATTCGAGCCCTAGGTTGCTAATTTGAGGGCTGTTAATCGACCCATTTGTGTTGATTGGAAGGTCGTACGAACTCGATTCAGTCATTTTGAACATGATTGAGTCATTTTCAAAGTTGAGTCAACCATATTCAGCGTATTTTCATCCCCTAAACCCAGCCTTTCACGAACACAAAAATCAGGTGATTTTCACAGGTTTAGCCGATTTCTGCTTGATTTCCTATGATTGTTGACTCGACTTGTTCAAGAATGGTAGTTTCTGCTTGATTTTGTAATTGGGTATGATTTTGCTCAAGTTTGGGTGCTGGATTAAATTTGCTTTCTTTCTGATTATCAGTTTTTTCGGCCATGATTGGGTGTTTCGGACTTGATTTCTGAATTGAGTTTACTGGGTTCATATTCTTGGATTGCTTAAAATCGCTCAAAAGGTTAGAGGAAGAAGGGGAGGCAAAGGTAGAGCATTTGTGGTAAACGATGACGATGGTTACGACCATGGCAATCTAAATCGTTCTAGGAATGATAGGAATGAGATTGAAGAGTAGAGTACATAAATTGCTAAGTTGAATGACGAGGTGCAACTATTGTTGTTGAATGGATAAGTGGCTACTTGATTAAGAAGGTGCACCGTTTACTACCTCCAAGCGAATGCAGTAGTGATTCTCAAAGTCAACTGGACTCTAGTTTTGACCATAAGGAGAACAACATTCTTGAAGGGGTGACAGTACTTGGTTATTCCGAAGAATTTCCCATCTTTGATGAATATCCAAGTGAAGAACTTGATGGTGTTCTTGAAGATGATTTGTATGTTTCAGATTGAGGTGAGTTTGAAGATTTGTCCATCTTTGATGAGCCTCCAAATGAAGACTTTGGAGGTGATTTTGAAGAAGTTCGAGTGTTTGATGAGTTTTCAAAGGAGGAAATTGATGACAATGTTCCTATCTTTGATAAGCTCTAACATGAAGATTTTGAGGATGATTCCGTCTTCGGGACTAGTGGTAAACTGGTAATTTAGATAGTGTTCCCATTTATGACAAGTTTGAAGAAGAGTTGGTGGTGGTGAAAACGAAGGATTTACTCTATCGATCAATGAGTCTCTCTTGACAACTTGGGAATATAGTGGAGAAGTTCTGGAGGCAAGTAGTGAGGTAAATGAAAGTTACGACTTTGAAATTGATGATTGCTCCCAACACTTGTCTTCCAAGTTATCCATAGAGCAAGAGATGCAAGATGTTCAAGTTTCTATGGCATTGGTGTCCGCAAGAAGTGTTATTCCTAAACATTGCCATCCGTAGGTACCAAAAGAGGGGAACAACTATATTGGACACCTTGAAGATCCCTTGGTCTTCACTTGAGCAAGCTCAGGTATGATGTGGTGTTTCTTCTTGAATCTTCGAATGATTATTAGTTTAAGTACACTTTAGAAGTATGTGTTCAGAAATCTTTTGATGGGTTTTGCTTTACAAAAGACATACCAAATGGATTGCTTTTTCACACCATAGTATAGCCACGGTGGATGTATACAAAAAGCTCATATTGATGATTGTAGATGCAAGAGGGTGACGTTGGTCAAGGAAATGCAGCCACATGACTAATTCGGAGCTGCATAATAAATACTTCTAGTTTTCTTTATTTTGTTGTCTAGTGTCTTGTTGTCCAACTTGAGGACAAGTTGTTTTTCTTCAGAGGGGAAGTCTTGATGCAATAGAATTGAGGGTGGTTCCTTTAGTGTGAGTAGGGTCTTTGAGTCAATAAATAGATGTGAAGGTCTCTTATTTTGTTAGTTTTTATGATTTTAAAGAAAAGATCCTCGTTGAATCCCTAGAAGGGGTTTTCTCTTTCTTAATCAATCTATCCCTTGATCTGGTTGCATCACAGCCGACAACCACACCATACTTGGCGTGGCGTAAATAAACATGCCAAATTAAATATCACAGGAAAAAGTATGAAAATGCTTCTGTTTTGTCTTAAATAGAGACAGTTTTATGTGCTGAAAGAAAATTAAGGATCTTGTCAAAGAAAATTAAGGATCTTGTCCGCCATAATTTTCAATCACCTTTGAAATTTGCAACACAGCAAGACTTTCAATGTCATGAGCATAAGAAACTGCTGAACAAAGGACAGTGCCAAACCTGAACATTTTTTTGCTCATCTGAAACCATAAGACTGAGTGTACTACCATCAATTAGAAACTCTGTTGCGAAGCAATCAAGTGAGCCAAAATCCTTGGCCAACAAGCTTAGTTGAGGTTCCTTCCAACTAAAAAAGTATATGCTCTTATGAATGTCACCAAGTAGGATAAAATTTTTAACCTGCAAGATTAAATTGCATCAACAGGAAGCGAATAATGTGTAAGTAACAGTAAACCTCAACAGAGTGCACATAATGCATAGTGCATACACACCTAGCCTAACTAAGCAAGAAGAGCTGAATCATGGATTCATTATCGTGCAGACATTAAGAGAACATTATGTCACTGCAGGCAGATGGTGGCCCATTTTGAACTTGTTATACAAGATAATAGACACTTGGCGAAGAGTAAGAACAAAGTGGCTTTATGAACAAAGGGTGACAACAGTTTACAGCAAATATCAATAGTTCGCAATTTTAACTGCACTATCGTAGTAACATGGCAAAGAGAAAAAGTCAACACATAGAAGATTGTTCTCAATAGGTTCCAACCTCTTCGAATTAGATGTAGCTATTGATTCAGACAATTGAACAGATTAAGTGGTAAGAATACTGGATTACATAAGATCAAAAGCTCAATCAAATGGGCGAACGGATGTGACATTCTACTCCAGACAAAGTGTTATTTCATGATTCTTCTTTCTATTTTCTGTATAATGGGATTGTGTGAACAAGTGACCCTTGACAAAGCTCAATGGAGGAAAAGGATTTATGTAGCCGACCCCAAGTGATTGGGACATAAGGCTCGGTTTGGTTTTCTTTCTATTTTCTCCGTAAAATTTGTGTTCTTCCACCCACTAATCGTAGCACATATCGAAAACCTGGCCTATACGCATCTAATACCTGCATTCATCAATTTTATTGCATGGCACACTAATATTTATGAAGCCACAAATTCATGACATATGGAGGCAATACGTACAATGTTTATGCTCACTACATAAAGAGCAGGAACATCGAAAAAGGCAACACCAGTCAGCTCAGACCCCGTCCACTTGTTTATGGTAATCTTAGGACCAGAAGCAATCAACAAATGACCTTGAAGTGAAGCTAGAGCAGATATAGCACCCTTCGACTCCTTTGAGTAAACTTCTGAAACCTGTGACGGATAAAATATCATTACGTAGCCCACAGCATTTCTGAGAATCTGAAAAGGACTAAAGCAAAAGGCCACAAATCTAGACAATGGTTGAGTTTGCTGTGGCAAAAAAAAAAAAAAAGTGAAGCAGAGTAGATACATAGAATAAAGTGATCCAAAGGTTACCACAGTCTGTGAATTATCTGGATCTCTGTCAACAGAAAACAAGAGCACACGTCCTCTTGCAGCGACATCCTCTCCTTGCACATAAGCAGTTCCAATGGCCAAAAGAGTTACGTTCTCTTTCGTTGTTGTATTCTGTAACAACACAATCGGTAAGAATTCTTAAAAAACACAAACATTTTAGTCCCGCGGTAGCCAACACAATTACCACTAGAATGAAGAGACCAAAATCATACATAAAGAAACATCAATAAACTTACAAGTAGTGTAACCACTCGCACAGTCAATGCATTTTCAGAAGTTTGCATTGGAATTGTAGCCCTAGTCTGCCAAGGGCCACCAGACTTTTCTGGTTCCATAATCCGGACCTCAAATTCATCTACACTGTAACTGCCATCAAAACTCAAGCTATCATGCTCAATCTGTTGACCTGCTTCTTGATCAATCAGAGATGACAGGACTTGATTCAAGGGCTTAAGAACCTGCAGAAATAATAGAAACATCATACAAAACTCCATAATATGATCGAACAAGACTACTTACCCCAAAAGACTAAAAAAGTTCATAGAAGAGAACATCACAATACTTTAAGCAACAAAAATTTTTCAAGATGCATTCCAAAGAATTAAGGTTTAAATAAATCAAAATTACCACCACTGCCAACTATGAAATGCAGCAAAAGCTTCATTGTTAAAAACTGTTCAACCTTAAAGCAACGTTGAGTGAGATGGGAATTGCCAGATAACTACGAACTGTATTTCTGCAGGGAGACAAATCAGAATCCTATTACCAAATCAGGTCTATCGCTACTGTAAGTCATCACTCACGAGGTATGTTTAGTGTATGCTGTACACTGTACAATTATATCCACATGTACATCTATTCTTCTAACTATAAAAGGAGAGCACCATTTGGTGTGGACTCCCTTTTGAGGCTGGCTCACATTTTTATTTCCAAAAATACCCACCACGGCTGTGCATGAATAGATGAATGGGTTAAGGATAAATACATAATAAAATATACATGGCAGTTATCCTTCTCTTTTTCCAATCCCCACATTTTAGTTATGGAAGCACTTATCTATCCCCATGTGTCATAGCATCTACCTATTCTCCCAACTCAAGAAAAAAAAAAAAACGAAATTTAGGCCTTGGGTCACTAAACACTGACATTTTGCTTCAAATCAGGACTGTGTAAGTTTTTCCTTTTAAGTTAGAATTTCATTCCACAGATTGTTGTGAACGTTGTTTTGTTTTTATATTTCTTACTTGGGGAGATAGACTTCTATTAATAGTTGGTTCGAGGGTAACTGCACATATTCTCATCATTTATATTTTTTCTTTTATGTTTTAGTGGAATGAATTACACTCAAATTATGCACACGCATCGTGTGTGCCACAACTCCTTGTATAAATAACATACAACAAAATTATTCAAATAAATATTAGATAGGAAAGAAAACAGGTGATGGTGCTACAAGAGGGATGCAGATCATAATGGGAACACAAAAAGTAGAAACATCAACAGTCTTAATGAAAATGTGATGTAAGAGAATCTTCATTTACAGACAAAATTATTGTACTGAACCCAAGCAGTAGGAAGATGTATGTATTGGAGTACGCATGTGAGTAAACTATTAGGAAAACCCCTTTAAACAATGTGTGAATCACGGACAGATTAAAGCAAGAGAATCACTTACTGGCACTGAAACTATAAGTGGGTAAAGATTCTTCTCAGCAAAGTAAGTGACTTGATGTGGAGTACACTTCAATGGAATCTGATCATAGAAAAATTGCAACTTCCAGGTAAGTGGATCACTGTCCAAATGGTAAAGTCTACGAAAGGGGTTGCTTAAGACAAGAATTCATAAGAAAGAACACTCACTTTTTGTACAGGCCAATAGTTGTCATAGCATGATACTGATGGCAGCTGGCAAATCTTTAGAATACCCTGAAACAAAGGGAATGGTAAAATTAATTGATGTACAAACCAAATTGACCAAATGAAAAAAAAAAAAAGCACTAATTATTTCCTGACCTGTGAGGTAACATATATAAGACCATGGTTGCAGTTCACATTGTGAAGGACAGCAAAGGCAACAATAGGTCCATCACAGAGCTGCAGAAGGTCACATTAAAGTTATAAACCTACTGACACGATAAGTCCAGTAAATTGAAGTACCTTCAGAATATTTCACTTTGAAATTACTCTTTCGAATTTGACCGAGGATGCCTCCATTCACAGAGCGACAAATCCATACAGCCAACCAAAATAAATTAGTATTGGGCTTGTTGGCTTGAATAAAGGACTTTAAAAGAGAGAGCGCATACAAGTACAAAGCCCTAAATAAAGATTATACTTATATCATATGTCAAACGTCTCTCCCAGTCGCGCTTTAATAAAATTTATAGATTATTCTCTGACAACAAATAAGACGTGCGTAGTCACTTCTGATCAGCTATTTCAAAAAAGGAACAAGATCAGTAGCTCTTAGACAACAAACAAGAAAGTAAAAAAATCAATACACAAAAGAATGAGGAAACAAGTTGTTATTGCGCCATTCACAAACAATTTCTTTCATAACAATAATTGCTTTTCTTCTGCATTTTCCGGTAATACAATGTCATGAAGAGCACATTCACAAGTCCACACGGCCATAAATAAAGATCACTTCATATTGAATGGGGTCATCAACAAAATCGTAAGTCTTGAAAATGGCCATATGAACCTGTGCAAGCACTGACATATTGAATGGGGTCATCAACAAGATCGTAAGTCTTGAAAATGGCAATATGAACCTGTGTAAGTGCTGACATGTATTCACCTACATGCCTGCTGATGATGCCATGGATACTAAATCATGTCAGTTCAGATAATCCTAGGGCAACTATGGAAAATCTACATCTTGTCAAATCCAGTGCTAGCCAACGGGCAGAGACACATAAGACAATTTAGGTAAGAACTAGTCGCAGACTATTTTAGTACAAGTTGCAACACAAGCTTATTCAACCATAACCATATTTGTCTTAGTAGATGAAACTGCAAGGCGTTATGCTAAATAGAAACTCGGAGAGAAACATTAGAGTCACAAGGTTTTAGGATAAATTAGAGTAAACCGGAGTATTTGGATTAGTAGTAGTCAAAGTTCTAGTGTTGAATGAGTAAACATTCAACACTAGGAATTACCAAGAAGCGAGGAGAGATTGCAAATGACGTAACACATAAAGTACAAGTTGAATGGATTTAAGTGGCGGAGTGCTTGGGAGCGTTGTGAGACCGCAGGATACCCCCAAAGTTGAAGAAAAATTCTACAATACTGCTATAAGGCTGGCCATGGTATACAGCACGAAGTGTCAGGCTACTAAGAATTAACATGCAAGATGAGTGTAGCTGAAAAGAGGATATTGAGATGGATGTGTGATAAGACTTTGCAATATAAAATAGAAATGAAACCCTTCGCGCAATGGAAGAGATAGCATCGATATAAGATATGATGAGAGAAAGTCTTCCACATTGAAATACAAAAAAGGTGGGTGTTTACAGGAAAATCAAATTAAAAAAGACAACCAATGAGAAACTAACCTGTGGATGAACCCGAAGCCGTTCCCGGAATATCATGAACCAAGCTGGCCTTGACCCAGAAAGGAATAATCCTTGGTAACCACCAACATTCTTGAAGATGGTTATTCGTTGGCATGGAGTTCCAGATAATGTTTCCTCTCTTGCATATGAATCAAAGGGAACACGAACAAATCTCAGATTTCTAAGCCTAGAAGTACTTACACTGCTAAGGTTGACAGAATTCTGAAGAGAAACAACTTCCTCAATTTTAGAAGCAATTTCTGAAGCTTCAAATAGGTAAGCATGGTAACAAAGAATAGTTCCATCTGTCAATATTCCAAAAAGATAAGGGCGACTATGCTGTCCCGACCATCTTTGCATGGTCAACTCAACAACCTTTAAGTTATGGGTATTTTCTTTCCTGCCTTGGCCTGGCAATTCTTCAGAATCTTTAATTACAAGTTTCTGAGGATCGCCAGATGGTTCCTGGATAAAGGTGTCTAGAAGATAGGTCTTTCCCGACACAAATGCATCCACGGAGAATACACAACTGAAGTTAGGAACATCAAAGATTTCAAGAGTACCACTTTCATAGCAAACAACGCAGTATATATCACCCTGATCATGAGATGTACCATCAGTCCCATCAATTGCCTCCTCTATGCCAGTGGAAAGCCATGCATCAGTACTTGTCTTCCGGAGCCAGGGCTCCGGTCCTTTATCGTGATACAGTGTACAAGCAGATATTGTCTTCTTTGAGCTTTCAAATACAGTAGGCACACTGGAAGAAACCATGCAAGTAGAAGGGTCTGTAGATAAGAAATTTAAAAGCACAAAAACAAAAACTTAAAAGATGTTTAAATAGAAAACTAGATTACTTCTTCTGGATAAGTAGAAAAAGTAAAAGCTAGAGGTACACATAGAAGCTAAGCAGAACAAACAGTACAGATGTATATAACAATGGAAAGAAAGGAACAAATTCCAGTCATAACAAATGAAGGTGAAATCATAATGTGGGTTGCCTACAGTAGGTATTAGATATCTCATATCTCATATATCTGACTTCACCGCAAAAGCCGAGTCCCACGGACCAGGACATAACTTTACAAATGAAGAGGACATGTATAGCTTAATAAAAATGACTACTATACTATGAAGTCCACCCTTAAAGTAGTGATGACCATAGAATCACGAACTCCCGAAAAATCCACCATATAAAGTGCATAAATGTCGTTACGCACGACCTATTCAAGTCCTGATTTCTCAGCTTCAAAGACGTCACGTCAAATAAATATGTTGAAAAGATACTTAACAGACAAGTGTAGCCACATAATCCACAGAAGACATCTTTGCAATGCACCCAAGCCCCTACAAACAAAGCCAAAACCAAACTCCACATTTCCCTCGAAATAGAAGAATTCATGAGAAGCTAAGAGACTGACTCCCCATATTTCTAACAGATGCCACATCAATTTACCAAGAAATCTGTCTGCTAATAATACTATCAATCACCAAGATTTTACTGCAAGCTGTGTTCCACCAGAAAACAGCAAATCTAACATCCCCCCACAACACACACACACACACACACCCCTCCCCACACACGCACTCCATCTAATGTTGTCTTCTCCCACTCCGACCTCTCCAACTCCTTATAGGATATCTAACAACCAACAAGTTGTTCCAACCTGACCCTGAAAGAGACTTCGAGGACCAAAACCCCAGAAGACATCTTTTTCCGGACCCCATTCACTCTGAAGCTTACGACCGTAGAGTAGTCCTCCCACACCGAGTAAATGACCTTCTATTACCCAAGCACCCAAGGACTCTCCATACATTGCCACCACCACCCTCCTCCAAAGCTTGTCCCCTTTGCAAGCAGTCTCCAAACCCTTTTGCAAGCAATCTCCACAATCACTTGCCCAACCCCTTGTTATTCGAAGTCCCCAACATCCACAAGCCCACACCGTTATCTCCAATCAGGTCACACACCATCTCCGATCAACTAAGTGGTACTAAAACTTTTGACCCATGCCACTCCTTAAGAAATCCCTCCGCCATTTCTTCAACCTATTCGGCTATTAGACATCAAGACCAGAATGGTGTGAACCAACGTGAAGGACATCAGAATGCTGGCCACACGAAATTCACAAGAGCAGTTTACGAGATAAAGCATTGTTTTCCTATCAGATGGGGGTCCATTGAGAAAAAGACAACTGAAGACCTGATAAGAAAACTATAGCTTGAAACACATGCAACACAAAAATCAATCAGAAACTGTCATTACAAACTGTAGTCCCGCTCAAGACATCTCTCAACAATGCTGAACAAACCCAATAATAATGGACTTTGAGACCAGCAGACAGAGAAATAGACACATAGACATGTGCATGTGCGCAAAGCGAGCGAGGTTGAACTTCTCAAATATTGGATTTTGTGCCCATTAGTGAGTGTTCGGATATGGCAACACTAACCACACAAAACCTAAATGCAGTCGACTTTACTATCTTTTTTGTTAGGTGCGTAATATTCAAACACAGAATTAACTGAACTTTTTCTTCTCTTTCTATTCCTTTAAAAAGAAGAAGAATCAAACTGATTAGCCCATGTGATGAATTCACATTAATAGCAAACTACAATAGAAATGACCAACCCAAAAAAGGCATCCATAACTATCCAAGTCCAAATGTACCTTTTGATGACTTAGCAATTATTAGGACACTAGCAAGAGTTAAGATGGTCAGCCATACCTCCAACAAGAAGCTGAATGCTTCCATCAGTCATCTTCAGTAACACGTATGGATCAGCTATAGCAACAGATGATACTGTCAAGGTTTCAGACCCAGCACCAGCTTCAGAGTTTGGAGTTCGAAAGCTTAAATCTTGAGTCATAAAAGCACCATCAAGAATTCTAGCACCACGAGCAAAGACTTGGACAACTCGCCGCCTATAGAAAGTGGAACTTAAGTGAAACACTGCATGGTAAACAGGTGTCCATAAAAATTGGTATCTGGGATTGATATTTAGACCTCGAGGAATCTAAACACAGCAAAAGTATAAAGAAATTACATGGGCGAAGACTCAAGAGAGCATCACAACATAAACAGGAAACCAAAACACGCTTCAGAGAAGATTAAAGTAGACAACGGACAACAGTCTCCAGGAAACAATCGATCATGAACTAAAAGCAAAACCACTTCCAATATCAAATATTCCTGAAGACAAGAATATCCAAACTATTGTGGATTTTGTAGTGGATTTTGAGCATATTCATGTATAGCTGATTTGCTTTGTTTTATACCTCGCTGTAGCATATACGAGTGCACCCCGTTAGCACTCTTGTAGGTAGAGTAACCACTTTTGCTCATTATGAAAAACTAAGGGAAGAGGTATAGAAAGAAACAATCTTGCATACTAGGGATGAAAGTTTTAACCGAAAAACCAAACCAACCAACTGAACCGATTAATTTTTTGCAATTTCGGTCGGTTTTAGTGGTAAGTCGGTTCGGTTCAGCTTCAACCTTCGAAGAAATTTAAGATTCGGTTCGGTTGTGGTTTTTGGGTGAAAAGGACCGAAATGAAACGAAACGAACCGAACAGATATATAACACTACAGCGTTTTCTCAACCCCAGCCCTTCATTCCAAAGCACATTATGTGCTTCCTGTGCGTACCCCACCTCAGCATATAATAATTCCCTCATTTAACAACTGTACCCAACTGGCATACATCTCTTTCTCTTCCTCTGTGTGTCTCTCTCTCTGCAATACATCGGGGATCTCATTGGAAAGCCTCTCTCTCTCTCTCATCTCACTCCATGTCTGATGTGCAGACAGAGAACCCCTCTCTCTCATCTCTCCCTCCATGTCTTATTTGAAGACTAATCTCGATCGCGTATTCAAGTTGACCACAACGAACCGGTTCAGCAGCCATTCGACAGTTAAGTTTGCCGTTGGATCTTCTTCTTGTTAACAATCCAAGTCAGCGAACTGACGGAACTGACCGGACTGAACCGCTTTAATCATCACCGAACGAAACGCTTTTCTCCATTCATTGGTTGGTGGCAGTTATTGATTTTTGAAAACCGACTGATTCAGCGGAAAAACCGACAAACTGACCAGAACCAATTTCATCCCTTTTGCAAACCCTGAGGTTAAATATATAGGTGGAAGATGAATAAAGAAATCCTGCACCCTATCAAGCAGCTGTTACAAGAAACCATCTTGCAAAACCAAAGATTCAACATATAGGTGGAAGATGGATCAATACATCTTGCAGCCTGTCAAAGCTGTTAAAGAGCTAGAGAGATAGAAGGGGGTATGCTGGAACTCATCCACACTGCAGGTGTAATATCCATATATCCCCCCTCCTCAAAATATAAATAAATAAACAAAGAGCGAATTTTGTCAAAAAGAGCATATTAAAAACCCAAACCAAAAATATTATTAGAGGGAAAAGCATCGAAAGAGAAAATAAAAGCATATCCCAAGCCTTCATCAAAGACTAATAATAGGAAGATGGGATTTTTTTTTTTGGCAGAGGAAGAATATCGCAACACCGACAGCAGATGCACACTCACCTTCCAAAGAGATTTCCTGCAGCAATTGTACTTCCCTGCACATAGTAGTCTACAGTTTCAGTAACTTCCTCTAGGTTACTAGCTGCCTCTAATACCTGCAAATTTCATTTCACAGAAGACAATGGTCACACAACTTACCAAGAAAAGATTATGTCAGAGTAATTATATCAAGAAAACACAAAGATATGCTTCTATCTGTATCTTTACACCTCAACATCCAGGCAAAGTACATATCCACCAATATGCTCAACATATGTTTTTGCCAACAAATAAGTATTTATTAATTGTTAGAGCTTGTCCCACAACCTCCAAAACTAGTATATGAGCCTGGGCGGCCTCTCCACTCATTGCTAGTTGGTTTCGAGTTGGATTCTTTACCATTAATAAAGAGAAACTACCAATAAATATCATAAATCTGAACAATCAGTCCTCTAAGACAAGGAAAGAAAACAACAACAAAATACTGCCTAATCTCAAGTAATCAACAAGAACACCCTTGAAAGGCAATGATAATTGTTGGATTGTGTCCCACATCGCTTGGGCATGCCCCCTCTATGCTGGTTATAAGGCCCTAGATTCCCTCTCCTTGATACCTGGATTTTAAGGAGACTTTGTGGGCTAAGCTTTTCTACTCCCTTAGTCCCCACTCTTTTGTTCCTCATCCTATCCCAACCAGATAAAAAACTAATTATAACTTTTAATGGGTAATACTATTTATATGCAATATGGATCTTGTTTGATAGATCTCAATGAGCTCTTTTAAATGATGTTTTCAAAATTACCTAAAACATTATAGATTACAAGATATAATCAATTGAAAAGTGGCACGGACTCCCAAAAGGGACTAAAGAATGGGGACGAAGGTAGTAACACGGTATCAGAGCTTTGGTTGGGCCTTCCATGGTGGACCATTGTCCGGTTGCCATGCTTTGTGGGCCAGGAGGGTGTGTTTGGATTATGTCCTACATCGCCTGGGCATGCCCCCTCTATGCTGGTTATAAGGCCCTAGCTTTGCTCTCCTTAATACCTAGGTTTTAAGGAGACTTTGTGGACTGAGCTTTTCTAACAATAATGATTACCGCAACTTTGTCAAATAGATATAGTTCTATCTAATACAAAAGTAAATGAACAGTATTCTCCCCCTCCCTTGTGCATATGCCACACCACTGACCAAAAACAAAACAGTTGGACATCCTTATCTGAATGATGCCATCAATATTAAGTTTCTTATGAGCCAAGGGAGCAAATACAATTAATTTAAGCAGCACATTTGCACCCCAAAGCAAAATATGAGGTTCAAACAATGGCACGCATGCGTATGGATCAACAGGCTTTTTTGAAAAGGTTTTGCCAGAAAATAGCCAGATTAAGGACGGTTCATATTCATTTACCAATAGCATTGTATCCCAAGTCCCAACATGAAGAGTTCAAATTCTTTTATCAACAGCATTGTATCTCAACAAAAATCATCAAGGACCAACAAAAAGCAAAGTGTCTTCTATGACTTCACAATTATTTGAATGGTAACATGCATGCATAGAAGCAAATGAAAGATTATGGGGTCAAAAAAGAAGATACGGTCGTTGAAAAATAAATTACGAGTAAAATTGTGGGGCTGAGCTGCGGATAAAGATCAACTCATTTCCACACGTCCACGCACATACTGCCTTACTAACATATATAAGAACAGCAGTAAAAGAGCTTCAATCTAAGGTGCCTCACGAGCAACTAAAAAATGAATAGCGGCAGCTCATTTATCGCATTTATCACTATACAATATTTATCCGGAAGATAGAAGTCAAGAATTATTTTTCAACCAAACTACCAGAATAGCTATACACGATTATGTAATCAACCCCAGAAGTACATCAAGAACTATCATGGAAAACTTAATATCAATGTAATCAGTATAATTAAAAAGTACTTGTCTTGTAACAACATAGTGGCCAAATTTCACAGACATAATTGACCTTTGCAACGCAAGGACCAGAGTATGGAATTACCATAGTACGAGTCTCCAAACTAATAATCAAATATGCATGATATTCATCATCCTCCAAACCCATCTTTGCAGAGTCAACACTATGACTGCGTGTGTTCTTGTGGTAAACAGTCCAAAGTCCTTTACAACCAGGTAATTGTTCCTACAAAAAGTTAAATTTTCAAATGTTAATAACCAGAAACATACGTCATTCTAAACATAAAACCTACAGACAGCTGAATATGTTCTCCTGGACATATAAATGTGTCCAGGGTTAATTATTGGTGACAAAATAAAGTACTCACCCAGTGTAGGAGTTCAAATGCTCTACAAAAACTAAAAACCCTGTCACTTACTACATCCAAGAACATATCAAACAAGTCCCTTCATGTCAACAAACATGAGGCAAAACGTCAACCAAAAAGTAAGAACCCATATGCATGAGCACTCTTTGAAATAAAGAAACAATTGTCATATGAACATATGCAATGTAATTGAAGAAAAAGGAAAGAATATCCGAAGCATTTAGATTAGTATCCTATTTGATGTACTTAGTCATGTTTTCAGAGAAAAATAATTTAAAAGGTAACACAAACATTTGTCCATGCACACAAACATTGACATGGTGTGCCAACGTTTATAGTAGACTGTCCGTGATCGCGGAACAGGAAACACAAATCCAAAAACTGCCTCATATATTGCAGTTCTATAAGCAAACTCTAATCATGGATGTGCAACATGATTTATGATAACACACCCAAGTCAATTTCTTCCAATCAGCTGAAGATGGATAGCAAATCAAGGCTTGAAGGAACAGGAGGAGAGAGGAGGAGGGCAACATCTATACAATATACCGAAGCGAGGTAGTCGACTTGCCACTAACTCTATTTCTAGGAAAATCAAGAAATTCACCCAAAAATCCACATCAACCTCCCCACTTCTCTCATCTCACGCTCAAATCACTCATTTATTGCCCACCACTTCTCTCATTTAATTGTGAGTGGCTTACGCAAATCTAAGTTGAAAAGTGTAGGCATGGTAAGGCATAACATGTATTTCTCGTGCTCCTATACATAGCACGGGTAGCACACTTTTTGGAGCAGAACGGACAGCAATACCCACCAACAAACCCACCCAGAGAAACATAGCCTCACACCCACCTCCACGTCCTTCTAGTAAACTAACAAACAACCACATTGGAAAAGAAGAAATAAAAGAAGAGGTCAGGACCAATTCCTCTTGCATAGGAGTGGAATCATAACTTAATATTAAATACCAGATGGAAAACATTTAACTTAAACTGGAGTTCCCGAAAGAAAGTAAATGAACTAATAAAACGAAGGTACACGTATAGGGAAAACTACTTCTTCCCAATTTTTAGTGAAGTATAGCTCATATAGGAGTAGAAAACCAAATGAGCAACACACTTTGATAGGGGTCAAACACACAAGTAACCTAGCAAATATGCGACAAAATTTCCATGAATGAACTAGTTACCTGAGTAATCGTTTCTGGCCGAATTGACTGTTGAAGCACACAGAGAGTACCATTCTTACCGTGACCAGAACAGCAAACCTACAAATACACCCAAAATGAAAAAACAGCCAAGGTTACAAATTCAAATTATAAAGCAGTAAACTTTTGCAGGTGCTGATTTCAAAATTTCAGTCCAATATGCATCCTTAATGGGTGCAAACAAAAAAAAATAAGGGACAAAATAAACAGCAACAATACTCCCCAAAATGCATAATCAGCCACCAGAAGAATCAAATTACAGCCCCGAACCGTACTAATTCACACCATGTTGACAAAAATTGACACTAACCAGCTCATAATTGCTTTGCTTAGCAATCCCCGTTGCACTGAGATCAGCATTAATCCTTAAACCATTGGAGAAATCTTTCAAAGGGCCAACATTGATAAGTGAATCTCTCACTGCAAATGAAAATGTCTTCTGCATACATCAAGAGGAAGCATATCAATACTAGAAATAGTTAAAAGGGATAAACAATATTAACAAGTTGCTAAATAAAAGATAAATCATAAATCAAGTATCCTAACTCTCAAGGAGATGCATTAATTTCACTTGATGGAAAGGGTGGTGCAATATTTGAATATTTGTTCACCGGGTTTCAAATGACCATTATTGAATGAAAAACATTACACCATATCATCAAGAAGAAAAACAGGAAAAGGAAACCATAAAAAGTGGATGATCTGAAAGACTGAAACGGTGTTGAGAGAGAGAGGGAGAGACCCACAACACCACGACCAGACAAGATGAAACAACAAATTTTAGTATTTGGGATCAGTAAGAACATACAAAAATTCAGGACATAACCTTCAATGCATAAAGTCAATAATTATGGTCGATTTATCCGAAATTCCATAACAGAAAGTCGTGGAACAAAATCCGAAACCCCAAATATGTTGCTTTACATCAAAGGCTTACTACTTTCCCAATATCACTTCTGTTCTCTTACAGCTTCGATCTTCTTGATACCTATGCAAGCTTGATTTGCTTTAACTATGCATAGAACTTCACATTTCTATTGAACAACATCCATCTGGAGATTTACAAGGGTTAATCTCCAGGCTGACAGAATTCCTTATATACAACCAACTGGTCACGATACACAAGGTCATCTAGGAGGAAGTACGGATAATTTCTACGGAAGCTGCAAACGTTTCCTCATTTTGTCCACCAGTACAGCCGTATTTTTTATTCTTCATTTCGATAGAGATTTTTCAGCTACCTTAGACAAAAAATTGCATTACTGGGAAACCATCAAGGAACAGAAATAAATAACATGTATCCTGCTTGAAAATATACTCAACCTGTGCTGACTGTGCATTACTTGGACCTGAACCATATAAGGAAAGCTCCTCCCCATTAACCATTTCCAGTAACGTATCAGAAGGTGATCTCCGTAACCTCTTTGCTGACGGGATATCTCCTTCAATATCTGCAACCTAAATATATAAATAGACAAAGGTAACAATTGAGTTCTGAAAATTATTTCTTTGGATATTCTGGACAAGAATGTCAATCATAGAAACAATTGCAGAAGAACTAAAGATTCATGACAGTTTATGAAAATCAGGAATGCGTAGACGAATCCAACAGCATTCAGCATTTCAAGACCACTTGGTTGACATCTAACATACTTAGAGACAGAGTACATGGTTCAAGAAGTCAGACATTGAAAAAAAAGAAATATATTACCGTGAATTTTTTTTCCAAATAGCAAAAAAGAATAAATAAAACATAGCAACAAAGTCAAACATTGACTCCAAATAGAAACCTCTTCCTTCATGCCATGAGGCAACGCTGATGCTCCAATGCCACAAGAAAACTGCACAAGCAAACTATCTCCAAGCCGACTACCCAAAAAAAATAATGAGTTTCCAAGTGTCGCCATTCCCTACAGGCCAGCAGAAAACTTGTATAACAATTAGAGTAGATAGGCCTCAGATAACAAATTTAATAGCACATTAGTGTAAGAAGCTTGTATAAATAGGGCTCACCGAAGTAAGCACTGAAGCTCTAGACTTTGAAAGATCAAGTCTCTGCACAACGCTGCATGTGGAGAAGGAAAAATGTGTCTGTTAGACCAGCATTTCCCCAAATGCATAAGATGAAAGATATCGGACCCAAGCCCACCATCGGATATCAAATTATTCAACACCATCCGTCGTGTGCTATCTCAAGATGTAGAGATACAAACATACGTACAAAGAGAGAAGCACAATGCAAATGCAAATAAATCCAAATGAAGAAACTTGAACCAAAGACCGCTAAGGAATCCAAAGCTCTTGTATCATGTTAGATCAACAACGGCCCAAAAGCTATAATTGTTAGGAAATAGGCTCAACGAGGTGGAATTATCACAAGGAATTAGGAGTACAAATACAAGGATAATTAAGGCAGATGAGGAAGAAAATAACAGAAGCAGTAAATAACTTGCTAGACGCGTGGCAGCCACCACAAATCATCCGACAACAGGAACGCCCCGAGAACATAGTGCCTGACGAGGAGGTCATCTCAACACCAGCCACCAGGGGCGTCCGAAGGAACAAAATCTCAGGACAAAGGGTGTCCAGGGAAACTGTTAGCTCAGCATAAAGAAGGTACTTAGTCAGAGATGATTTGAGTCTAACAAGTGGGGGGAAAAGGCAAAGCTCTGGTCCAAGAAGGAGCTTGCTTTCTCGGATGAGATAGCAGGGTACCAACATGCGCCTCTGAAATGACAACACCAGGTCACATCAGCCAATCGGGGATAAGGCTATAGCAGGGTACAAATGTGCGCCTCTGAAATGACAACACCAGGTCACATCAGCCAATTGGGGATAAGGATCTGTACTGTTTGAGTATGTCCAAAGTTTCATTCAAGGATCTTGCAAAAGATAGTAAGGATGACCCTTGACCAGAGTCAGCAAGTTGGGAACCTGTGCCCTCCCTCCCTCCCTCTATCACTCTCTGAAATTGGAGATACCATCAACTTGGATATCAATAAATGACAAATTGAACAACCTAAAAATATGACATGTTCCAACACTAACCATCTGAAAGATGCTTAACAAAAACAAAACATTGTCAGAAATGCCAATGAAGTATCAGAAAGATAAGGAACAGAAGAAAATGGAAAAAGAAAACAGTTGCAGCTACTAAAACAAGCCGATTACTAGTATTACGAAACTGTTAAGAAACTATTTATATAAATAAAAAAAGGGGATAAGCTTTTAAAATCACATACCGCCCATCATACACAAGAGTCAGCAGAAGCAGTTCCCCAGTTTTAGTTGACAGCATGGCCACGTCGTTTAATAACCAAGTTGCATTGGCAGCGTCAAGCTCTACACTGAAACTTGATCTTGGCATCTCTTGGCTGGAGTCATTTTATTTGGTCAAATGTAAGATTAATTGCCCATCAGTACATTCCTAATGATTAACTGCAAATGTGACTACCATAACATCAATGGCCAATTTAATTGGAAACTTAGGAAACTGTTGCCAAATTTTGGAAACCAAAACACTCTACCAAACATGTTCAAGTTTCTGCAATTTGATTTTTTCTAAAACAAAAATGTTACCTACAGGCCCTTAACATAAGTGATAATTTAGGCACATCTTGGGCATCTTCATCTCACACTTTTACGTGTTCAACTCTCCTCAAGAATATAGAACATTAGAAAAGCACACAGACAACTAACATGAAGCTGCCTACAAGAAAAGATAAAACAGGAAAAGTTCGTACATATAAGCATGTAAACTAATGCGACACAAGGAAACAAACTGCAAGATCAGCAAAAGGAAAGCATTTGTAGAGTACAATTTGCAGCCATGTGGAATTTCCAATTACCGATGAAAGAACAAGTACGTTGTAGTGGTCAAGAACCAAATAAATTGCAGAAGTAACACTTGGACATTAAGAACTGACCTGCTACCAACGGAAACAGCGAAGTTGTTCAAAGCCAACATGCATGATGCAGACTGCCCAAGGAATATCACTAATTAAATGGCAGAAAGGAAGAAATTAAGCACTCACACGCAACCAAACAAGTGAACAGCCAATGCAATGAGAAGGTTTACCTGACTGTGATAATGAACCGTATTTGCACTAAGCACGAGAACTCCACCAATTGGAGATGGCACAGCAAGAAGCTTGTATGCATCATGAGGGAGATTCTGCAAACAAAAAATGAACTCAAGTTGAAGGTAAGAAGTATTTCACACTCAAAGAAACTGAAAACAAGACTAAAATGGACCCCTACCTTTGGTAAAGCATGTTCCGCACAAACCCACAACGATACAGAGTTCAAGATAGTCAAGATTTAGCCAAATTATCACGCAGATGGAAATTAAAAGTTAGGCTTCAATTTACCAAGCATTTGACCACATACCGGGAAAGAAATTTGGTAAACTATCAAACTACCACCACCACAATTCTACACAATGATAAGTCCAACTATATGATAATCTTTTCATTTTTTTGGGTTCGTCTCCCTCCTTTTTTTACCTGCTTTTTCATCTGCAGAGATGACCATCTTCCCAAGTTAATACAGCAAGTCATGTTGCAAGGTTATTTTGCACCAAAGATACATCACTTTTACAACGATGAGAAGAGAAAAGGAGATGCACATCAAAAGCGAACATTTTCATTGACAGTAAATAATAGACATCATGAATGCGAGAAACATGTTTGCACGTAAAGTTGTGATATGCAGGCAATTGAAATTCAGGATGGCAGACTTGAAACATACCGCCCAGTTCGACATCAAAACATATTTGAATCATAAGAAACCATAAGCATTTCCTTATTTAGTACTAAAGGAGTTTATGTTCCAAGGACCATGCCACTAAAGCTAGAAAAGAATAGGTAGAAGCTTCTGGCACTCATTCTCGGGGCATAAGTCAGACAAGGAAAGGAAGTTCGGGTGAGAAGCAGCCTTGGCACCACGTTCAAGTATCCATTACTCAGCTGAAAAGAGACCGGTAACACAGGTTATTATCAAAATAAGGACTTACAGCGGCTGACCATATAAGTGGATGCTGCTTCAAAGTTGTGTTAATACTTAGAGCAGAAATCATGCAGGTATGATGCTTCCACGAGACACGGCCAGCCCATGTGAGCTCCCTCTCATGAAGGATGACCATTACAGGTTCAATGTATCCTACAAAATGAATCATATCAAATGGGGGAAAGGGGGGAAGGGGGTGTTAATTTGAACAAAGCAACAGAGATTGTGCAAACTAATAACCCTCCTTAAGAGAGAAGTCTTCCTTACATTTCTTGATAAGAAAATGTTTAGAAAAAGGATGTCTGAGTTAAGACTGATAAACATCAGATTTCAAGAACTAATGAACAACATCATACTCATATCATAACAGTTCCGAGTATATGGGTGTTGAATGGTTTGTGCAATTAAAAAGTAATGCATAATCAAGTGTTCCTACAACTGACGCAGCTCAAAGTTGAATGAGCTCTATTGTTCAAACATGAGTTCAGATTCACATGGAAAGCCAAAGCAACATCAATATAAGTAGATTTTCATAACAACCGTATTGTGACAGCTAACTAAGATAATGTTACGAGGCAAGGAGGTGGGGTGAACTAAAAAACGAAGTCAACCAAAGCAGAGAATGCCAATCATAGTGTCCTTCATTGAATCGAAAGCTACCACAAAATCTCAATATAGGGACATATGGAGTACAAGATAGGAAGATAGAGTAAGTAATAGATACAGTAGGAAATGAAATTTCAAATACACATCACATGCACTCCTTTTATAAGAAGACACATCCTTTGTTTTCGTGGAACAAAGGCTGCCTTCATAAAGCTGTCACTATTCACTAGTCCGTATACTGCAGTAAAGTCCTCAAGGGGCTGGGTACTACAAAAATCCTTGGGGCAGTTTTCACTGGATTCAGAAGGAATAACCAAATTTGCTTTGTTTGAGCACCATTTAAAACCATCTAGCAGATCGGAAAGACTAGCCACTGGTTTTGCTTTCAACCATGATACCATTTGATACAACGGATGCTCGTCGTGCTTGATAGTTCTCATGCTTTACAATTGCATACAGCCATATCTGACGTTCACTTTTATCTATAAAAAGGGCTGATTTGAATATGAAAAAAAGTGGATCTGCAGCGTCCCTAGTGAATTGGCTTAGAGTCCATCTCTTTACCTATCAATAAATTGCATTTCCAACCTTCATGTGGATAAAAATGTAAATTCACGACTTTCCCACTGATTCACCATATCAGATTTCTTAAATGCACAAAAAATTCCTACAGACATTAACCCATAAATACAAATACAAAGCTACGAGGAGAGTCAAATATTTCAAGAAGGTGCATCGTCCACCACCTCATACCCATTCTGAAGCAGGAGATCACTTAACGTCCATAAACAGTGAATTCTATTATAGAATAAATAACTTGGAAACCAACCAGATTCCAGAAAAGAGGTTGCCAATAATTACAACTGAAAGAATACCTAAGAAATGTTTTATAAAGCACAAAACGCAAAACTAAGCCAGAACCTAGTTAAAAAATAATCAAATTCAGCAAATTGACAAGCCATAAATACACATTATAATAGCTTTAATTTCAATGCAAATTGACACTGGTACGAACAACATTGTTGAAACATGATCAACCATCCGAACACTTGATGTGCAAAAGAGAGCCAAACAAATCAAACCAACACTGAGCCAAGGGCTGGTTATTATGCGAAACAAAATCAATTGAGCTAGTTGTAGTCTCACCATGTAAAAATATAAAATCCTTTACATGCTTCATGTCCAGATCTCGTAAACTGACTACATATGATGACTCAACACGAGCAGGGACTGCACCTCCGGTAGTCAAGGCATTCTCTTCAGAAACCAAACCAGAACCAGCCTAACAATCAAAATCTCCAGGCGTGAAATTTAATCAAGAGAAAAAAGATATAACGGATAACGTTTAACTGAAAAGCAAGCTAACTTCCGTGCATGTGAAATCCTTTCAGGTGCATACATGCGTGAACATGTTCATCAGATGTTTAAGTAAATAAAGTATGTAGGTGGCCTAAGCGGTCTGAGACAAACAGCTTTTGTGTACAATAACATGTACTCAAGCCAAACGTCTTCTCATATGATGACGACAAAAAGTATATTTTGTCAAGATCACTTTTACGTAGTTTCTCATACATCATTTAACGTCAATTTCGCAGTTAATGAAGAATCTTACAATTATTGGACCGATTTTGATCCACGATTCCAATTCTCAATTTTACTACCATGGCTAGGATAAGAACTAATGTACAATACAAAGACAGTACGCAGGCACAAACATAGAAAGAGTTAACAAAAAAGTGAGAAACCTTAAGTCCACCTTCTCATATAGCAAGATGATTAATGATTCCCTAGCAGGTCATCAAGGAAAAATTCAACATCTGCTGACTATTTGAGATTCAAAAAAGTCATATGGCTGAAATTCTGTGAGCGGACACAGTCACACAGCCGAGAAGTTGTGTATTCTTAAGGAATTTTGAAAGAAAAGAGGGAGGAATATGTATCAGACAAAGTCCTAGTCAGGCTATAGATATCATATTCATATTTCATCAATCATCACATGGGGCATCTTCAGAAATAAAATCCAGGCCAACTTGCCTGAACATAAAAACAGAGTTGACTTGAGAAAAACCAAATAAAATTCAAAAGGAAACAAAGCTACACCAAGAGGGCAGTATGGAAGGAAAAGGAGACCTCAGCTGCCTTAAGTATAATCATTTGTAGACCGTAAACAAGAACCCCGGCACACCTTCCCTGAGGATCAGGCTTCACCAATGGGCCTCTTGTGAAAGATTCTCTTCCTCTTTTCAGATGAAGCCAATCTGGACCCTCAAAACAATGCATAGAGCTGAAATCATAGGATGACCAAGTGTCAATAGGCATCAAGTATCAGAAACACATAAAGAGCAGGAGATAGCAGGGTTAACGCATTTATATGTGCTACTGCTAGTGCTACCGAACATGAAGTAGAACCTTCATATGGAACAGCTCTAATACAAACAATAATCAGAGAAGTAGGTGGTGGTCAACCAATCCTCATCGGAACCTCAAAACCCAAACCCACTCTACTACTAGTAAATAAGTCAATCATGGTCATTCTACTTGAAATTAAGCACCGCACTTTGAATTCAACCTGACGCTTGTTTCAGCCTGATTTCCTGATAAAAAGAACAGCGCAAAGTAAATTCCATTGATACAAATGCATACCTTGTATTGCTGCAAATTACATATATTTATCTTGTACTCTAGCCTGCATGACTTTCTAGACTTTTGTACCCTATCTATCAGAGACAAGAAGCTCAATGTCCTAACTTCTACACAAATCTCTCTTCTACTTCATGTCATATTTTTATTCCTCATGACAATTAATGAGATGGTAGAAAAGCTGAAGGAACTAACTTTTTACATGCTCGAAATCAATTTACAACTACCTAATCTAATTAGATTCATCTTATACTTGGAGTAGGACTATGAGTTCAGTGAACAGCTTCAGGCCCCTTGGTGTTTGTCCCCAATGATTTGATTTCTCTGCCACTCTTACTAGATACACCTTCATGAGGTACATAATGATCTGTCCTGCCGTTCATGCAAATCAAGCATCTGTTTCTATGAGTCATGATTCAATCTCAATTTGGATATCTCGACTTGGAGATAACTATCAATTGAAGTTCATTAACACCAACCCTGTGCGCTTGCATTTTTAGGTAGCTAACAGCTAACATACAACTCTGTCAATCAGAGATGAATACAGAACAGATATTGGACAGCAAAGAGCAACATGATAGACAAACTGAATGAAATCAAAGTGAGGGTTTCCGAACAAACATGCAGCAAAACATGGAGTGAAGAGGACAGGAGGTTATTACTGCATTAATGAGATGGTAAAGGGAGCACATATTGAGATCAAATCAAGGAAAGTAGGATGATATTATTACACATAGACAATGGAGACTAATAACTTTTCTAGCCAAAATAGGGTGGTCCAGAAAAAAGCTAGTTCGGGCGTCCGAAAGGCTTGCTACATTTTCTTCCAAATGCTAAAGATCTTCAACTAGTTCTTTGAGAGGATCTCACCCTACCTCCATGTTGACCAATGGAACCCTTAGAGAACATACGCTTTATTCCATATCTTTGATAAAGATCAAAATCTAACAGATGGCAATTTCTCCAAGGACCTATACACCATCCAAACCCGATGTTTTTTTTAGGGTAAAATTAAAATATACAAATCTGATGACGATACGGTATCGTTATCTAACAAAATAGTAGAAAATACCCCCACAAAGCCACTTCCTTGACAAAGTTTTGGGCAACAACATGCAAGTTGGAGCAAGTTTACCTAAATTCAGTTTCAGGGTCAGAAGTGCCAAACAAGCACCTTCATAGAAATGTTTGTGCTTCTAAGAAGTACAAAGAACTGAAAGTGAAGTAACAAGCCTTTTAAGCTTTCCACATGAAACTTTTTCGGACCCAAAATTGCACAAAATCAATGTAATAGTATCTCAAATTCAGCATGTAGCAACAACGCTAGACAGGAAGCAATTGCTCCAGCATATGATAACTTAGGCCTTTTCTTTTCTTTATCCTTTTACTATGCGCAGCGCAACGTTTCCTCAAACGGTCCACCCATCAAGTCCATATGATGTGTTGGACCCATGACATAAACATATTCTTGATCTCTTAAGTCAAGGCACCATATATTTCCCGTAGCAAGTAGCCTTACTACTAGGAACCACAGCTCTTAGTGACCAATAGCCTACTACTAGGAACTACATATTCTGGCCCGTAGTCTTTGTATCTACTAGGAATCAGTTGTTCCTTTCCTGAGTAGCAGTAGCAGGTTGGTAGAATTAACCAAATTAGAAACACCGATTTTTTTACTCAGCACAGACCTATGAAGCACGGGTACTCCGCAAATATCGCCGTACGCGCACTGGGTATGGGTACGGCATGGGTACGGCAAAATCGTACCAGGTACTTTTGGTATCTTTGGGTACAACAAGGGTACTCCATTGGTACACCTTGGGTACTTCGCGGGTACGTTTTAGCCCAAAATGAAATTTTTTCAAAATTCTGAAATTTTTTAGAAATTCTGGAATTTTTTGTAAATAATTATAAAATGTTGGACTTATTGTGTAATTTATTTGTCCTTTAAATACGCAATTACACAGAGAGATAGAGAGCGGTGACAACATCGATCGACTAGGTCTCCAAATCGGCAAATCGTAAGCTCTCTCTCTCTCTCTCTCTCTCTCTCTCTCTCTCTCTCTATATATATATATATATAGATATATATATATATGCGTGTGTGTATGTGTGTGTACATGTATATATGTATCTGAATGCTAGTTAAGTCAATAGATATGGATGCATGTATCTGATTGAATGGGTTTATATTTCATTTTATCTATGTTGCTTTTTGTTGGTAAAATGGGTTTATATTTCATTTTATGCAATAAAAAATAGTGAGAAAATTAAAAAATATTCGCCGTACCCGTACCCTACTTTTTTGGGGTTTTGCCGTTTCCCGTACCCGTACCGCTTACGGGTACCCATGCTCCATAGGCACAGACATTAGTCCCTTTATTAGAATTATTACAAGGCGCCACTAGTTTTCTCCATGGCCACTAGCTGAACAGAAGGACCGTGAAGAAGTCATTAAACACATAAACTGCTACTAGAAGCTGATGATTCAGCTTTTGCAATTGGCAGGATTAAGCGTTGGAAACATCGAAAGTACCCCGAAAATCATTATGTTCACCAAAATTGCATCAGCAAAGCAAAAGAATGACCAGACTAAGCATAAATGTGCAAAATTGGTTCACCAGTTACTAAGCATAAATGTGCAAAATTGGTTCACCAGTTTTAAGAATAGAGGACAAAAACACTAGGATGCAACAATTCACAACAAAACTCACCCCTCCTTCAATAAATCCACCTTACCTTGTCCGAAGTCCATGAATCGAGTCATCAAACTCTAGAACCGACATTTTTGCATCTTGAAATGCTAAGATGATTGAATCTCTTTTCCTCCCACCCTCACCACCTGCTGCAGATAATATTGCCATTGTTTCAACATTACCATGCAACCTGAAACCCCAATTTCCAATCGGGTAACGAAGGCAAAACAAAAAACCGAACAATTAGACTGAAAACTCTACTACAATGAGCTAAGATAATTTCCGAAAGCAGGGACACACAATACGAATATTGGGTGGCTGAACATTACGACAAAAAGTTGGATATATGAAAGACATTGTCAATATGTCATTCAAAAAAAATTTAAAAATATTATCAAAACTAGCATCGTCTATATTTTGATAAACATATACAACTATAATTGTATATAACTACATAAATGCACATTGTGCATCCATATCTTTCAAAAGAAAATTATAGAACCTAGTGTTCCATCACTATTTAAAAGTCACAATTATTCGACCGTCTTCCGTAATGTAAAATGCATTTATAAAGAAACTTGAATGTACAAGCGTTGCGTTTTAAAGGAGAACATCTGCTGGGCGATCCTATTTAGTTTTTGGAATCTGGCGAAAGAACTAGTACAGTTACAAAGAAAATCTGAAAGTAGGTCGGCCGCCCGGACTCATCCGCCGCCATTGTCCAAGAGCATACCTATAATGGCAAACGAGCTCGAGCGAAGCCCCAGATATCCCCGCCATTACGCCGCCGCGCTTGGCTTCCGCCGTGCCTCTGGCTTCCCTGCCGCCCTCTTCTTGAACCCTAACGACGTAAATTTCCAAGACGTTGCCGGCGGTGACGACTAGGTTGGGAACGGGGCTGGCGGCGTTCTCTGGAGGCCAGTCAGCGTCGAGATCGTCGGTCTGAATCGTCGGCATCCGCGCGGCGGAGTCGGTGCTGCAATGCGTGATGAATCCCGACGCGCAGTTCTCGATGCCGGTCGGCAAGTGCATCATCTTGAACGCTGCGTAGCTCATCTTCTTGCTGCTGTGCTAATGCGGCGTCTGGAGCTGTGAAGAGGGAGGAGAGAGAGTTGCAGGTGGTGAGAGAGAGGACTAGGGTTTTGGGGAGTACAGAACGCTGTTTACCTCCATAGTGTTCTGGCGGGATGAATCTTCTGTTGATTCGAGTAGACGAGTAGCATCCAGACGCAGAATATGCAACCCTAATTAAGAATATGGTCCTCCGACCCGATTCATGTAACGGTGTCTGGTTGGAACCCACCCGTTTCTATAAGGAGTAGCTTTTTTTACAATTACCGTACTAGTATTATATAAGAGTGATTTACGTATATATCCTTTCGACTTTTCACAAAAGTTCAACTTAGTTCTTCAAGTTTCAATTTCAACAAATTTAAACTTCAATTTGTAAAGTGGTTTCAATGTCATCCCTCAGTTAAGTTCCGTTAAGAATTTGGATGGAAAGTGGTGTGCCCATCACGTGAGCCTTCACTAGGGGCATATTCGCCCATTCCCTAACCATCATCATCATCGCTAGTTCACCACCACAATCTTCTCTCTCCACTTTCTCCTCCACCATCCCAATCCTCAACAAACCCATTCCCCTCCATTCCAATAAGCACTCCAATCATGTGGGCAAATATGCTACTCTAGAAAATCAAACTCAAAAACCTAGAGCCACTTTACCATGGCAGTATAATAAAAAAATATTGGGAATCAAAAAATCAACCAGCACCTGTGCAATATAACTGCAAAAAAAAAAAAAACAAAAACAAGATATCATATTTATGAAATAAAACTCGATTTCTCCCTAAATTTAGTTCCTTATGCTAAATTTAAAACCAATTTTTCACTTGAAAAACTGATTTGAGATTAGACAAAAGAGAACAAAAAAACTAGGCTCCTGTATAAGTTGTGAAGCTAGATAAAATCGCGGCCGTCCAACGACGTTTAGGTGGTCCAACTTCGCCAGGCTCATACACGCCGTCTTGATCTCCGTCACCGACATGTTCCTCTTCGCTCGCAACACCTCGTACAGGCTCCATCCTCGTTGTTGTCTCTAATTCCTCGGCAGTGGCGGCTCCAGGAATTCTTTTAAGGGTGTTCAAAAATTACACTATACTATCTCGAGAAACCACAACTATGTATATAAACAAAAAATCATACATGTACATGGTAAAGTTGGACGGCAATAGGACGTATATAAGCTGGAGGACAATTGGCCGACTTTTGAGTTTGGGTATTTTGAAACCGGTTGGGTGATATGCGCATTATCAGACGGTGGGATACATCGGCTCTCTATATAAGTAACTAAGCAATCATTCATCCAGTGTGATCTCAGTGGAATTGCGCAGATTGCTCTTAATGTACTTCATTGTGAGTAGGAAACTGATAGGGTTCAACTGTTGCAGTGGCGACAAGAAGAGTTAACACCAATCTCACAAGCAAATAGACCAATCTATATATGACATGCTTATCTGTCTCCACCAACTTTATAGCAAGATCACCAATCCCTTTGAGCTCTGAAAAATTTTCATCGGATTTAACATCAACTATGTACCAGTACCAAAGTTCAAACAGAGAGAGAGAGAGAGAGAGAGAGACGAATCACAAACCTGTACCAGTACCAAAGTTTGAATAGAGTGCCGGAGAGGTCGGAACGAGAGCCAGAGGCTGATCTTACTTATTCTTACTTCGGCATGTTTTTTTTTTTTTTCAATTTGTTCATTAATTTTCTTATTTTCTTTTTTCATTTTGTTATTTCTGAAATTGGATTAGTGGGCTGAAATTTGGGCTTTCAATTTCAAGTGGATTAATTTGTGGGCTATATTTGGGGTGGATGTTCAATAATATTTAGGGAAAATAACGGCCCAGGACGTATTTTGATAATTAATACCTTTTAAGTTAAGGACTTGCCAAGAACATTTGTTAATGAACAAAATGTCCTTGGCGGATATTAATTATCAAAACACATCCTTGGCTGTCATTTTCCCATAATATTTGGGTTGGGTGTTCAATAATATTTTGATTGGGTGTTCAATAATATTTGGATTGGGTGTTCAAAGTAAGGCTAGTCCAAAATTTTTACATGTATCCTAAGCAAAAAAAAACTTTTTGGGTGGTCAGTTGACCATGGTTTCAATAGTGTGGAGCCGCCTCTGTTCCTCGGTTCCCCATATATCATTGTTTCGGCGCACACGGCCTTACACAGTGGGTGTCGACACGTCTCTGTACATGGTTAGTTGGACGGCGATTGGGGACGGTTGAGGTGGAGGAGATGGGGGCGCTTTTTAGTTTGGGTTTTTCGGTGGGTGGTTGCGCGTCAGAGGTGGGGATAGCGGGTGCTTATGTATGTCATCAAGTGTGAGGGAGTGGAATGAAAGAGGACTAAAGAAGGAGTAGGAAACTGATAGGGTTAAAGTTAGGAGGGGAATGGGCAAATATGCCCCTGGGGAAAGATAAGGTGATAGGCACATGCCAACTTTTCATCCAAATTCTTAATGGAACTCAACTGAGAGATGACATTGAATTCAATTTGCAAATTGAAGGTTAAGTTTGTTGAAATTGAAACTTGAAAGACTAAGTTGAACTTTTGTGCAAAGTTGAAGGGATATATAAGTAAATCACTCATTATATAACCACACACAATCACAACAAACACGTTACACACACTCACAACTTTTGGAATGTCCCACACAAACCGGAGGTGTAAATGTTTGTGAATGTATAATGATTGGTAGCTTCTTTCGGGACATAAATACACCTTTAACCAATGCCTAAATAATTTTAGAGCATCCACAGTAGGATAATCAAAAGTGGATAATCAAAAGATGTCATATCATCTTTTGATTATATATTTAA
The DNA here is from genome assembly GCA_014282245.1 of Rhododendron simsii. NCBI lineage: Eukaryota > Viridiplantae > Streptophyta > Magnoliopsida > Ericales > Ericaceae > Rhododendron > Rhododendron simsii. Next base: position 28,974,785 of record CM024955.1, on the reverse strand, counting down.
GATAAGATTAACAATATAAAAGTCTACAATGGTACAATCAAAATTGAATAACCAAAATTTGTCGCATCACATTTCAACTTATAAAAATTTTAGAAATTGTGACATAGAAAATACTTTCATCCGTCCCAATTTAATGGTCCTTTTTGGGTGTTTATGTCATTTTTCCATTGATTATATCTTATAATTTATAATATTTTATGTGATTTTGAAAACACTATATTAAAGAACTAGTCGAAATCTATTAAATAAAATCCATATTTGATATGAAATTCATTACAGATTTAAATTTGCATTTACAACCCTCCAAGTTCTTTCGAATGTTACTTATCAAAAAAGATAAGTTCCTTCCAATGCATGAACTTTTGAAAAGTACGTCATACTGTGATTTTAACTCTGAAAAATTAAGGGTAGTGATAATGTCAAAACTGTTTTTGTTGGTATCAAAATTTCAGTACATAAAAATCTTGTACACTGCACATAGTATAAGCTTTTTGTGCACTAGAATTTTGGCACCAACAAAAAAGTTTTGACATTACCATTTCCCAAAATTAATGCTCAACTTGTTTTAATTGGGTCGAACTCGAATTCGAGTTTTAGACTCGTGCAATAAACAACGAGCCATGCTCAACACTGTAGAGCTCGGGCTCAGCTCTAAAATGCTTGGTCAGTGGTGAAGCCAGGATTTTAATCCCAGGGAGTCAATGGCTGAGTTTCTCTGGACTTTTTGAGTTTTTTCTTGTTTTGTCCGTGTTGGAATTTTTTTCCTAAATTTGTAGTTTTGCGTCATTTTTTTAAAAACTTTTTGAGACGAATCGGAAAAGTAAAAAAAAAAAATCCACTTTTACCTAAATATTTTAAATAAGGTCCATTTTTAAATAAGGTCGACTTTAAAATCAATATTTTAAATATTTTAAATAAGGTCGACTTTTTGAGCTTAAAAGTGGTCCTTGATCAAAACATTTGGGTAAAATATATATATATATATATATATATATATATTACTTTTTTGATTCGTCTTGTCGTGACGAGATGACGAATCGGAAAGTCAAAAAATATTGGCGCAAAACGAACAAGCGTGAAAAAAATTTAAATAAGAACAAAATGTTAACTTTTAAAAACAGTTAAGCGGAACGTAGTACCCTATATTTTTTTTATCAAAAACTATACTTATTATAGCATAAGGTTTTTGCTTTCCAATTCATTACACTTGTACATTAAAATGATTCTTTAGGCTACACCAACTATCACGTGCTTATTTTTTATTTATGAAAGAAATTGAGAAATGAGAATGTAAAATAACCAGTTTTTTATCAAATCGAACCAAAATTATTAAGATTATAAGTAGCTATACACGAATAATTATCAATAATATTCAAAATCATACAAAATAAAATTTTCAAAACTCGAATGCTCGGGGAGTCGGGGCCCTCCGGACCCCAACATAGCTCCGCCCCTGTGCTTGGTTGGCATGTATGGGCTCGACTCGCTTGTAGAGGCTTATTTAGTAGATAAACTGGACTAAACTTGTTTAATAAACAAACTGAGCTCAAATATAGATAAGCTGTTACACCCTCGTAGTTGTGTAAGAAAGTGATCATACTGGTGGGAAGTGGTTCTCATGACTAGAATCTTTGTCCTAGCAGACGACATCAATCTAGTTGCAAAATGTACCTTTAACACGTGATTTGCCCTGTTCTGTTAAAATTGTTATTTTTTTACAATACATCACTTTTAATTCAAAACATAAGTACTTATTTTTCTCGATGGAACGAGACCAAATATCGTACTTGTCTAGTCATAGTAATTGAGCGATGTCACATTACTATATTTTCTAGTCAGATTAAATCACATGATGAAGTAAAAGTACCATCTAAAATAAAAGTAAAAGTATTCTGTGAAGGACGTTACAATTGCCAAATATAGTCTACCATTGGAATATTTCCTGTACTATACATATATATTACAATACTAAATTAATCTCATCTTTCATTTATGAAAAATAATTGAAGAGAAAAACACCGAATTTCAATGGTTAGATAAAAGACACTTTTTTTTTTTTCGCTTTTAGAGGAAGCACAAGTATCACTAAGAACATTGCAGCATTATAGGGTTGCCTTGGGCCCTTAGCTAACATTTACGTGCCTCTCAACATCATTTGTAAGCACTTTAGCTACTAGAAAAATAGAGGGAATTGAATGTGCCTTTACTTAATTATATAACTGTGTTTTGAAAATTGCATTGCAGTTAGGGAAATGATATTGACACTCCAAAAATTGATGCAGACACTCCAAAAAACAAAGGGAAGTGGCTTTGGAGATACACTAATTTTTGAGTGCCTGCATCAATTTTTGGAGTGCCAATATCATTTCCCTGCAGTTAATGTTAAACACTAATGAATAAATTTTAGAATTCAATTATAACAAAGCGAAGCGCAAAGATCATCCGTAGAAATACATTGCATAGATCCAAAAAGTCCAAGAAAACAGGTGCCAAAGTAGTATCCGATAGATAGGAATACTTAAGCTCCATCACATGGTCCAAGCTATCTGTTCGGATTACCAGCTTCAGAACTCCATCTTTATTCGGTACATACCAAACCCTGGAAAATCCAACCGGAAGAAAATGAGTCCTGCTACCCAAAACGCAAATCAAATCCCAAATCAATGCTGTACGGATTCAACAGAAAACATTGCACTATGGACACCAAGGATCAGTCTCCATTGCTGTTTGATCGTTCACCCTGAAGTTCCAATACTTGCACTACTGCTACCCTATCTGGTTCATTCACTTTGTTCTTAAACAGAAAAACAAAAAAAGTGTGCCAACCTATTGCTTGCGTCGTGAAGAATATATAACCATTTAAAGCTTTGTTACAATGTCCTTTATCAATAGAATGTTACAGTTGTTAAAAGGTACATACAGATTCGACCAGTATTTTGAGAGCAATAAAAAGTGTGTTGCAACAGACCTACGCGCATTGGCTAGAAAATCAACTAACGCCAGCAATTACCATCTGCAAGCTGGCACCATTTAAAAATCGTTTATACAAAGAATTGCATATTCTATCATAGTTCAAAACACCAAGGCCAAATAAGAACACATATGCATACGGAACAATTGCAAAATTTCTCCAATGGCAAGAAGTTCGCCAAAAGTCATATTCTCTGTCAGCAGCTGCTCCGAGGTCCCAAGGCAATATCACAGTCCGAGTTCCTACTTAATCTCAAGACTAATCAACATTCATCTGTATGAAACAAGAATAGTGTCATTATTATGATAACAAAGGTTATTGCTTGATGATTCAAAACAGAACTTACAGATTTAGCAAGCTCTTTTGCCTTCTCATCATCAAAACCAAGGGCTTCCAGTATCTTATGACCTGCACAATCTTTTTCTGACCAAATACCAAGAAGCAAATGTGTTGGAGTTATTTCCCCACTTTCACCTGCAATTTATGACAAAGTAAATGATATATTTAATAAAAGGGGAAGTGGAATTCTTTTAGCTTACATAAACTGGACACCAAACCAATGAAATGTGGTTGAATAAAATATTATGGAAAAAGCCATTAAAGAGAGTAATTGCCACAGTATCAAACAAAATAAGGCCCCATTTGCAGAAACCTTCTTAAAAAATAAGTAGTTTTTTCACATTTTCAAACTCAAAAATAATGTAAATAAAAAATAATTTTTTAAATTTTTTTGCATCGTATAAAAGTCTCGATAAGATCTTTCAAACAAGATCCATATTGCATATTTTTAAATTTCAATAAGCCCATAATTTTTGAGCTTGAAATTGCCTTCTTAAAAAATAAGGACTTTTTCTTCGTTCTGGAACGGAGCCTTTGGGGTTAATCTCCAAGAGCATTTGCCGGTTTTCTAATAGATATTGCCAATTGAGATCTCTAGGCAGAGCCTTTGGTTGGGCTTGATAGCCTTGTCCACCTAAATTCAATGGGTGGTATCCAGCATTGGCTTCTTGCACACAAAAGAGTTGAAAGACTAGCGCGAAAGAAAAAGCAGCCGCAGACGTGCCACTATGGGTTGGGCCGTTCTTGTTTTTTCTCCTTAGTTCGTCTACAAATACCCAAGGGAGTCTTAAGGTTGTAGTAGCAAGAGATGTGGTCCAAAGAGTTTTCCATTCAAAATACACCTTTTTCCTTGAAAATTAGGTTGTCAACATAGTCCAACTCTGAGAACAAAACCACCAAGTACACCAAAGGCACGAGAAAGACACTACAATAGCAGCCGGAGAAGTGGTCACAAAACCCTGAAAAGTAATATTATTGACACATGTCCTCGCGAATGCATGACTACAACATTAATATAACTATTGTTTTATCTCGTAAAAAAATATCAGGTTTCTGCAAAGTGAGCACACAGATCATTCACAAACAATTCCAACAACCTAGAAAATCAATTTTTCCCCAGACCCGGCAATGGCGGGAGCCTCGTGCACTGGGTTTGCCCTTTAGAAAATCAAATTTTCCACAGAAGACAGCACAGTAACATTACTCCTAGGCCATACTGCAATCTGAAAACATGGTTCAACATTATCCTATGACACTGAGGTTAATCTGAATCTTGCTATGCATCTTCAAGTTTCATGCAGTGTGAGAACCTAAGTAACGGTGGAAATTTTCTGCTCCTTCTTGTTTTGACACTTGGTGTATTTTAGAACTAGAGGTCTAGGGCCAAAGAAGGAAGCACACTTTGGCTAATGGGGGCCACAGCCCCCGCGTGGTTTTGAATTTTCATAATTATCTAAGTATTTTTTTGTTTAAATATCAAAATTATACAGGGTGCCCCCACTGAATAAAAATAGTGGATCAGAAATGGCATTTTCAACTATAAATATCGTCAAAACACATGCTTCAGATGGAAGATGAGTTTCTCACAAATGCTTTGGTTATATTTATTGAGAAGGAAATTACTGGAACAGTTAGTTCCATCTTCATCATAGATGACTTTTGGATCTAAGATATCATTAAATTCCATTTTGACACATGCTTGAGGTATAACACATTGAGAACCTTTTATATTTTCACCTCTTAGTTGTTTTTAGTTTGTTAAGATCACCTAGATATTGTGTTTTGTAATGGGTATTATTTGGTCACTCAGATATTTTATGTTTATATTCGTCAACATCGAATTTTCAAAATTTTATTTTTCATGTTGTGGCCAGCCCCCTCATATAGAAAATCTTGGTTCTGTCCCTGTCTAGAGCTTCATGAATTGTAACTAACAGAAGGATTTTTCCATCAATAACCTAGGCCCAGTCTTTTAAAGTTCAGATAACTTCTGCGGGATTACTTCAACAGCTACTGGGAATGATTAGGATTAGCAAAAACTAGCATCGAAATTATTCCAATAAGAAACTTAAACTAAAATAGCGGAAACTGAATCCCATAAAGGACTCATGCCAAATAAACAAAAGAAATTACCACCAAAAGCCATAATGAAAAGCATTTGACGAAGCAAAATAGAGGGAAATTATTCATGCGAGGCTTCGTTTGGTTTGGTTTGGTTTACTGTTTCATAAAGATAAAATAGCGAGGGCAGGAAAAGAGGGCCTATGCAAATCAATCTGGTTTTTCGAAGAATGATTCCTGCGACACTGGAACAATGGGGTGATGAAAGGAATGCTAGAACCCTCAATGAGAACCAGCTGATTGATAAATGAAAAGCAATTCACAAACTAAAAGCTAATGAAATATTGAAACTCCTAAGATTTAACCCATGTACAGAGCCAGGAAGGTTAGACATTTGAATACAACCTAGCTAGGTCAGATGGGATAAGCACCAAAATAGTAGGGCTTGGCTCCTAATGTCCCCAATCTTCTTCCAAACGAAGTTTTCCATTCTCACCCAAAGTGTTCCCAAAAGTTGAAAAGCAGAAAGGAAAAAACAGCCAGTGGAAAAAGCAAAATGAACTAAAAGCTGATTCGCAAAGCCCCGGAATACCACAACTCTTGAGGTACCTGTGGAACAGTACTTGCAAACACAAATGTTCCTTTTACATGAAGATACAGTTGAAAGGGGAATGATAGAAATGTACAAGTATAAGGTGGATGTTAGATGTATTTGGATCTTTGGATCTTGCTCCCTTCTTTGTTTCTTAAACTCTATCCATATTCCACATTTTGACGCTTTATTTGGCTATTTCTAGAACCTAATGCTGTGTTTGGATGACAACTTTGGAAAATTTGAAAAGAATTTTTGGGGTAATGATGGAGAAAGTAGGATAATAATTGGAGATAGGGGTAATGAGTTGAGAGATATAGAGAGAGAAATGAGAGTAATGATTGGAGATAATGAGAGTGGCGATTAGAAGTAGGGGTAATGAGTATTTTTTGAATTGGGAAATTTTTTTCAAGTTATGATCCAAACAAGGCATAAGTTGTCGAGCAACATTTGCATTTATCTACTTGCTTGTTGTTGGCAGTAAAAACCTAGCCTCATAAGACCTATTGGGGTATCTATGAGACCCATAAGGTACTGTTGTAGCATGGACATCTGCCCATAAAAGTTCCAACAGTTGACTAACACATGCTGCAAAACTGACCGTGCTTTCCCCTGAAAAGAAACTCGAGTCATGCACATAGGACTTTGTTACCATGGAGTAAAAGCAACAGAAAATATCGGGATATCTTTAACTCTGGACCTCTGGTTAATGGATCACATCATTTGTTCAACCTCCACCTTTGAGGTTCTCCACAAATTTTTCCGACTTTCTCGCAACCTCATCTGCAACATATTCTATACGTAAATGAACACATTATATTCCTTGACTAAGACAACACAAAAATTATATCACGTATGCCCATTTCACAAGATTCGATTTCATGTCACAACAGCTAAATGAAGAATTATTACTGAGAGGACTCATACGCCTTGGCCCACACACCTAAGGGCCCTGAAATTCTACCAAGTAGCACAAGCCATTAGTCAATATAGCCAACCCAAATGAAGCCCTAGCAATAATGTCAATCCAGAGATTTGGAGATTATAAAATCCATTAGAGTATGATACACGACCTGATTTTAGTTTCTCATCAACGGCCCAATCGATGGCTCTCTGAGCTGGTTCAGTCAATGGAGGTTCCCAAGGAGACTCGTAGCCTTCGACAGATTTTCCAAGTAAATAAATAGTTTCTTCTCGCACCTTGAAATATGTTATTCCATTTGACCTCAAATATTTTGAAGCGGTACTGTTTCCTGCAAAGAAACCAGAAGACAACATGAACAAGGTAATGAGAAAAAATATACTGCATTGCTTTAAATAAGAAAACATAAACCCATGCAAGGAGGCACTTGACAAGAAGCATGCTGAAATTTCATTCCAATAATCGCTCAATTAGTTTGAAACTTTGAATGACAAATTTTCTTTTGCCTCAAGCATTATCACTTCCATTTCTTGCAGTAAAGTGCAAAGAAACCGCCAGGCTTCATTTAGCACCAATCTCCAGTGTCATTCCAACCACAAGAAGTACCCACTGAGAACCACATTGGGCAACCATTCTAAATTTCAAAGTGTCATGGTGGTGAAATAATGAACATGCAAAGACAAGGTAAGTTTGGTCCTTAAAACTACATTTGAGATACAAAAAAGAAAAAAAACTAAACTGCAACGTGGATGCATTAATTGCATGGACGCATAGTTTAAATTATGTGGAATAGCTCTGGAAACCATGTACTGGATGCATTGCAAGCAGACGAGTTTTCTAATTAACGTAAAGAGAAACAAAATTGCTAACCCTCAGCCAAGATGCCCATCAAAAGACATTCAGTCCCTTTTTTTGGATACTTAAGCTTGTAGGCTTCCACTTCCCCCAACGCAAACGACCTAATCGCCCTTGCCGACCACCTGAACACCATCAAGAACCCACATCACCAATCACAACTATCCCCCATATCATGACAAGCAAAAAAGGAGTACAATCATAACTGCTACTCTAATAAACTAACTTTGACAGTTTCTCAGAAGAAGCCCTCTCTGGTTTCCTGCAAAAATCACACCAATCACGGTCAACAACACATCTTCCCAGACAAACAAAATGATCGGTTAGGCTCCAACTGAACAGATGCAGCATTCAAATAAGGTGATTTTATATTGTCATTAATTAAAATAGCTCAAATTTGGGCTTGTTTGGAAATCGGAGAAACACAAGAAACTAAGTTAAAACTAAAAAAAAATTCCCTCCCGAGTTTGATTATTTGGAAAGAGGAAGGGAAAAATGTTTGATCCTCCTCCCCAGCATTTTCCATGTAATATCTCCCGTACTTTCCCTCCCTTATTTCTCTTCTTTGCTCTCCCCATCCACAACTTCCAAAATTACTCTCTTGAAGTCATTTTCCTTTAAGTTGGAGACCTTTACCGATTTGAAATAACCATCTATAAGAGTGATTTCAAATCATCCATCCAAACAATCACACAATTGATTCAACTGAAAAATGTTACTCTACCTCAAATCCACTTTACTCTACAGTTTCAGAAAGCCATCAATATCCAAACTATTTAATGCTTATTATTATAACTTGGATGAAACAGTACACCCATCCCTTCATTCCAAATCCTCACTTTCTATAAGTTAACTTACTCAGTTGGGAGACTAAGCGAGACCGCTGCGACGGCTGGACGGCGGTGCTTTAAGACTCCGCGGCGGGCGTTGGTTGTCCGGAGCGAGAGATTGCGTCCGATTAGGGAACTTACGACCAAGTTGTAAGGATGGAGATTCAGTGAATGACGGAATGGATAATCGTCGGTTGTTCTACAGCAAGGTGGGATTGCTAGTGCTGAAATGGTGTGGGCGGCCATTAATTTGCAGAAACCCTAGGTTTCCTAGGGGGGTTTCGAAAGCTCTGTGCTTGGTTCGTTTACAGCATCTGTGGAAGAAGAGCAGTAGAAGGATTTCCGCGAGTTGATAGAAGAACCTCTTTTTTGGGGAGGTTGAAGATAGAAGAACCTTCGCAACGCGCAAAACTCCACTGCAACTCCACTGCTATCTGAAACTTTCAGAGCTTCGTCGGAGCTGGAACTCGGCTCTTTTATAAATCAGTCCAAAATTTTTAGCTCAAGATCCGCCACATTTTTAACAGTCAAACTTAGCCATTTACTAAATCAATTTCTTTAATTGAGTCAAGCCTCACTTAAGGAGTCAAGCATTGCCGAACGATCCGAGAGTCGAGCGCCACTCAGCTCATTTACTGAACAAGCCGATAACTAGAGCTCGGCTCGTTTAGGGCCAAACGTTAACGAGTCGAGCAGAGCTCACGATCTACCCGGTTCATTTGCAGCCATATGACTAAAAATAAAGTTTTTTTTCTTTATCATCAACTGAAAATAAAGATTTGGATTTTGTTTTTATTTTTCCTTTTCTACAGAATTAGTTTATTCAGTACTTCAAGTACTCACCGAGAAGCGAATAAATTGACCCGAATACTTTTATATAAAAAATAGTTCAAAAATTGCAGTAGTATTTGTGTCTGATTGTATACTTATTGATGTTTTGAGTCTTTTGACATAGTATAAAAGACTATTATTAAATTTGCTATTGCTAACTGCCATTTATAGATAGTATGCATGTAATATCATGATAAGCATATAATAATGTATATTTTTAGTGCTTAAATCCGCTAATATGTTGTATTTGTACATATATGTTGTTTTTATGCGATATTACATGTAAGATACGTTTTTGTGTATTTTAGATAATTCGTATAAATAAGGCTCGTTTGAACGCTAAGGAATGCTGCGGGTGCAACTAAGTACTCAAGGCCATGTGCCATCCCCGTTGTGGTGCTTGAAAAGATGGTTTGGAGGTTGCTTGGGTCACCCAAGGGTCAAGGGAATTGAGGGAGAAGTGAGGATTTTATCAAAACTACTCATCTTCTGACCAGCTGAGAGTAAAATTGTCATATCTTTTGATGTATAAAGTACTTTTGATCCAAACCACTTGGGTTAGAAAATAAACTTGACAGGCTTTCCAACGGTCCAAAGAACACCAAAATTCGAGTTCGAGAGTGTCCGGAGCGAGCCTGTGAAGTTGCCCAAAAAATCTGTTAAGCGGGTATCGATACTGGCCAATTCCCAGTACTGGTACTGGGTGTCTAGAGATCAGTTTTTCCAGCTCATTGAAGCCTGGTATCGGTACTGAAGTACTTCCAGTACCGGTACTGCCTGGAAAAATCTAAAGATTTTTGTAACTTTTTCAACCTTCCATTTATGAAAAGTTTCCACTTGTGGAATATTTTGGGTATATTTTGGAGGACTTTTTAGTCCTTTATAACTTAACTTTAGAACCATATAAATAGGTTTGTATGCCTTTTGTGGAAAGAATAGCCACATTAGATAGATTTAGGCCTAAGTCTTTCTTTTGCTTTATAGGCACTCTATTAATGTACTTCAACCTTTTAAGTTGATTTTCTTCAAGAACACTTGTAAGTTTCAGTTATTTGTTAAATTTCCAAGTATTAAGGTTGTAGCTACGGTTTGGATCCTTAGTAATATCAAGTTTATTTCAGTTTTTATCGGTTAAATCTTTTGGCTCATTTTCATACCATGCTTAATTTTAGTTCAATTTTAGTTCAATGTGTGAGTAGTTCTTAGGCTTGGTCATGGGGTGATATATTCCCCATGACTTTAGTTGTTTTACTGGTTTTTCTATGACTTGATCATGATTTTAGTAAGAAAATGGTTTAATCTCTAATTTTCGGCCAAACCAAAGGGCTAATCCCTTCGGATCCGGATCCTCTCCACACATCCCTCTCCGCACATCTACCACAGCTTTCCACCAAACGCTAACAACACATTAATAAACTCATTCGACGGTCCAGATTAAGCCAAAGCCCCACGTTTCCAGCTCCTAAACTACACGACACCGTTTCCAACATTTTCCCCAAACGGCAGCTGCTACACCGTTTGTCCCCCCTCCCCCCACCTCTCTCTCTCTCTCTCTCCAAACCCAAATACGAACTCAGTGATTTCAATCCCTCCAATGAGATCAGCCCGGACTCCGGCCACTCACGTGTGTTTGGGCGAGTGAAACTGACCTCGTTGATGAAGCTCTTTGAATCTCGACACCGGTAGATGCTGACCTCTCCCACTTTTCGTTTGATTTGATTTGTTTTTGTTACGGTAAAAAATAGGGTTTTGCTTGTATTGTATTCTGATTTGATTTTTCAGAATTTTTTAAGGTTAAATCTTCGTGTTCTTACAGAGAAGGTTTAATCTACTGTTCGCACCCTGTGTATTCTAAGAGTAAACTGTGAGGAGTGAAATCATTGCAGGGGAATTGAAGAGAATGGTTTCAGAGTCATGAACTATTATTAGGAGATGGCTTTGAATTCCTTCCACAGAAATTTTTCAAGTAACAAAGGACCACAGAGAGAGATTGGTACGGTTAATGGAGGGCAATTTCAGTGGGATTGAGTTCGTATTTGGGTGTGCTGAAACAAATCGCGAGTCGGGAGTGGATTTGGGTTTGGGGAGAGAGAGTTAGAAGGGGGGGAGTGGGGGAGGAGAGAGATGGAGCAAACGGAGCAGCTTCAGTTGTGGTTTGGGGAAAATGTTGGAAACGGCGTCGTGTAGTTTAGGAGCTTGAAACGTGGGGCTTTGGCTTAATCTGGACCATTGGATGAGTTCATTAATGTGTTGTCAGCATTTGGTGGAAAGCTGTGGTAGATGTGGGGAGAGGGATGTGTGGAGAGGATTCGGATCCAATCCTTTCTTTGACCGTGTGTTGCCCGGAGTTTTAAACATTCGTGTTGCATACAGGGCCTGGGGCTTTTAACGCTCTCGGCGTTTGAGTTAAATGTCTTCTAAATGAGATTACGTCATTTCCGAGCTTAAACCATGATTATGCTCGGCTTTTAACGTTGAGTGCTTTGGGTTAGGATTGTCTATGCCTTGGCTTGGAGTTGTTAGAAATAAACGGTTAAATCGGCTAAGTCATCGGGCGATTTGAGCTTCTAGACCTAGCCGCCTGTTTTATCTACGTTAAAACCTCATTTCCAGTCTTTTTCCTTAGCATTTCTACTTTCAAAGCAACATCAAAGTTGATCGTCTTAAACGCCGAAATCCACTATATAAAACCTACAATCCGATTAAGCTATTACCGATTTCCTGTGGGTATGATCCTAGATTTTCCGGTTATTATGCTATCGACGATCTAGCCTTACGCTTGAGGTATTCAACCTTATTCGAATGCAAGGTTATTGGCTAAGCATACCAAACAAATTAGAATTTCAATAAACATTTCACGAATATTCATAGATTTTATAAATATCAAAACATTTTTTTTCGAATGTTGATGCACTTTTCATCCTCCATTTCCTAAGGGCGGTGGCCAGCATTTTCCATACAAATATACTGTCAAAGGTGGAGGAGAAAGGAGATCCCATTCAACTCTAGTTGAACTTAAAACAAAAAACAAGCATAGGTTGAGTTTGGACTTTGTTGGAGTGGTTTGTATTTCTAATTTCATGTATAGACTTGCGAATCTAAGAGCATCTCCATTGTAATAAGCAAATGGGCGTGGATAAACAAATTTAACAACAATGCTAAAAGAATACCTCACATTGTAATAAGCAAAATTATAAGTCTTTTAGCAAATAACCAAATTTCACCCATTCAATAACCATACTTAACAATTTTTACCAATAACCAAAACTCAATAACCAAATCCAATAACCAAACTTAAAACTCAATAACTCAAAAACACTCCACATTGGAATCGTCTCATCAAGACGAATAATTTGGTGTAGTCGGGTGTGTGATTGGAACTCATTTGCTATTGGACATAGGTGCATTGTGTGTTGTGGGATTTTTTTGGTTAAGGATGCAAAAATAACCAATGTGGAGGCAGAGGTTGTTAAGTTTGATTATGAACTAAATGGATAATCAAATGCTGACGTGACACATTTTGGTTATTGATTTTGATTATTCCCATTGCGGATGCTCTAAGAGACCATAAATTGGTGGTAACTATCATCGAAATAAAATACTAGCCCACCTTGATTAATAAAAGTAAATCAATTTCATCTTATTAGTCCACATTCCCAAACTCAAGTAATTCTGAGTGAATGTTGAAGGGAATGACACTAATTTGTTGATTGAAAGAAGGAATAAGGAGCCTCATTGTGGAATTTTGTTGAAAGGTAGGAAAAGAGAGAAAGTGTAGAGTTGAATAAAGTGAGAAAAAAAGAGGGGCACACATTGTTAAAATTGCCCTAATTATTGTTTCTAGCCCATTCTCGGACAATTGATGTTTTAACCTAACCTTGAAATATTTTTCCTTACCCAATATTATGATCGAAATTAAAGTTCTATTTGATCCTTGGGGTGATGGTAAGTGGATTGATAGAGGTGAGAAGAGTTCTAATACTTGGTGGTTTGTTCATGAGACCGTGTGTCCACCATATAAAGCATTCTTTTTCGTGTCTTGTGTGCGAAGTACTTTACTTTTCATTTACATAACTTTTAACCGCACACTTGAGAGTTCAAAAATATGCACCTTGGAGTACATGACACAATGAGAATTGAAGTCAAGACTCGGTCCGTAGAGAACTTTCAACGACATTTTACTTACAACCGATGCCCGTATCCACACGCTAAGATAGGTGTCGTGACTTGTTTTTATGACTTGATAGCATGTAGAACTGGTATTGCCCGTTATATGTTTGTGATGGTTTTGTGTTCTTGATTTGAGATACTAATGAGAAGAGTGTAGGTTTGTGGGTTCCATGTGAAGAGATCCAAAGTGTTTGTGGGTGATCACTGCTGAAACCCTCATAAGACTTCATTCATCCTATCGGGGCCGCCCGGGGGTTTGAAAGAGTTATCCATTTTAATTTGTTTTCATTAGTTGCATTTGTTTTGGTTTGCTAGGGACTATCAAAGTATAAGTTCGGGGGTGCGATAAGTGCCAAAATATTGGTATTTTGACCCTCCAAACTATACTCGTTAGCCATTTATCTTTGTTACTTCATATTTATTTTGCTTTTATTTTGTTTATAGGTTGTTCGATTTTGGATAAAAACATGATTTAAAAGAATTGCTGGGTCAAAATGCAGAGTTACTCAAAGTTGGAGTGTCAACTAATTATTACGCGAAGTTCAAAGGACCTTTATGTGTTAATACAACCCCGCTCTTTTAAGAGTTTGAATTTTAATTATTATTCTATTTCTCTTCTGTTATTATTTTCATATTCCTCTCAATCTTTCTCCAATCATTATCTTTATTTCCAAATATTACTTTATTTCTCGTTACACTCAATACCTACAAATTCAAATTACCAAAACCAACGGGCTCGTATCTTTATACATAGATTCCTACTGACTCGGACGTCAACTTGGGAGGACTTGAACGGGGAATTAAGAACGAGCCGTGGGCATCGTGGCAGCGGCGGAAAAAGATAAGACGGAAGGAAATTCTTCTTTTGAACATGGAGATTACCATCATTCATGTCTCTCTTTCCAGTGGCCGACTAAACTCCCTATCTAGCCATCTAGGGCGTAGATGAATGCTTTGAATAAGGGGTGTACACGGGTGAGGCGGGTCGATTTTGACCTGAATCCCGATCATGTTGGGTAAGAATATTTAGGCCCGCAAACCGAACCGCACAGGTGGTAAGAACCGTCTGCGAGCCCCATTTTTTACTTCAGGTCAGGTCCGAACCCACCCCCCACCGGTAAGGAATGCACCTCAGCACCAACCCAAACCCCGAACTGAAATCTAATTTTTAACAGAAAGTAAATCCGCACCCGTCCGAACCACATGTTCGACCCTGCCCGAGACCCTTCGGATCAGGTTGGGTCGGGTCCACGGGTTTTGTGCACACCCCTACTTTCAATGGAGTTAACAATGCTGACTTGGAATGGAGTTACCAGTGGCAAAATTAAACTATTGTTATTACAATACATTAAGGTAAAGTTATATATTTTTTTTTTATAACAACAGGTAAAATTATAGCTATTTACTAAATATTACATATATATATATATATATAAAATTTATCACTTTTAAATATCTCACGGTTCAGTTCGGATAATTCACGGTTCTATAATTAAAAACTGTGTACCAAACCGTATTTTTCTTAATTTGTAAATCTGTATCTGGACCATTAATCCAAGGATCCAATCCAAAATGTACGAATCAATTGAGTTTAGACCAGTTTCACGATTTGCCCGCTTTTCTGAACGGCCCTATGAGAATGGATTCCTTTAAGGAATAAATATGAAAAAGCTTCTGTAGATCACTTCTCCTAAAGAAGTTGCTAGAAGTCGCTATAAAATTGGATCTGAAGTGAACTGATTTGGCCAATAAACAGAGAGCAAAGAGGGAGAGCAATCAATAGGGTTAAAATAGAAAGAGAAATGTTTACAGAGCAACTATAAACAACGTGTTTACGGAGCTCAATTTCGGCTGTCCTAAAATATTTTGAACTGTCCGGATTTTAAAAAGACTATTTGCGCGAATAAGTTTTTTTAAAATTTAGACCATTGATTGTCGAAACGGCCAATTGAAAATGCATGGTTCTGTAAATAGTTTGTTTGTAGCTGCTCTGGAAATAAGTTACTCTCAAATAGAAACAGAATAAAGCACAGGTAAGCTTCTTCGCCCAGGTCACAAGCCTTAAGCTTTTGCTTTAGCTTTCCATACGTGACTTTTTAACTCATTTATTTTCACCTGCTGCTTTATTGTACACATTCAGCATTGCTGGCCTAACAAGAATAGATGTCCCCAAAGCACAGAGAATCCAAGCAACGCATCTCAAGTTTTTAATTGAAAATTTATTCTTGGTTATAGGTTTTCAAAACTTATTTTCTGATGATTTATTTTTGGAAGATGATGACTCAAATTATTCTTGAGAAAATATCAAAAAGATGTTTTGGTGTTATTAAAAACCATTTCGTTAAAAGACGAATATATAGGATATGAAAATGATGATGCTTTTGTTTTCAAAAATAGGTTTTCTAAAATCTATCTGTAACCTGGCATAAGATCTTTCGTAAAAAATAATGTTATGAAGGACACCAACCTCCTGAAACGAATGAGCTTTAGAAACCATCAAAGGAAAAGGGCGCAAAATATAGTGCGCGCACATACACAAAAAAAAATTATCAACTAATTTAACTGTACGTGTAAAGGCCATGTTTGGCAGTGCATAAGTGGCTTTCCACATTTTTAGCAAAATCACGTATGCTTGCTTAGACAATGGGAGACGAGATGCAATAACAAGTTGAGATTGTGCAACAACAATCGGATGACTCAGATCTCCTTT
The DNA here is from genome assembly GCA_014282245.1 of Rhododendron simsii. NCBI lineage: Eukaryota > Viridiplantae > Streptophyta > Magnoliopsida > Ericales > Ericaceae > Rhododendron > Rhododendron simsii. The sequence goes on along the minus strand of CM024955.1, from coordinate 28,958,504 downwards.
TCATTTTCCGAACCAACAAAATCTAACTCACTTACTAGCAAATGGATCGAGTAAATCTTCCATATTTCCTTCGTACTATGAATATTGATCAACACGGTTTCATGTACACTTTTTCACTTTAAAACAAATTTGATGCCTTCCCTCCATTTCCCTCTTCCTCAGATCTGCAGAAACTACACACAGCTTCCTCATCATACCATTTTTTTTCCTTTTTCTTTCTAAATTGGAATCCTCGTTGCTTCCGAATCGAGTTTAAGGTTTCTTGTGAGCACCCATTTCCTAATGGTTGCTTCCTGCAGCAGTGAAGGAATAATAAGGCGTGAAGTTGGTGGTGTAAGAGAAACATCCAGTTCCCAGTAACTAAACTAGACATAGTGCAGCAGCAGAAGGAGGGGAGAAGGAAACAACCAAAGATAATCTTCAAGTAGAGACAAATCAACAAGCGTTTAAAAACCAAGTGCAGCAGCAACTGGCTCTATTCGTTGGGAAAAGACCAGAAGGTGTCCCCCTTAACGATGCATCAACAAGACAATCCACAAGGCCATCATCCAAGCCAAGACTATGAATTGAAGGACACGAATCCCCAGCTTGGGGAGCGGTGGCCTACTAGGGGAGGAGGATACGGTGGAAGGGGGTGGATGAGTGGAGGAGAGAGGTTCACAACCACCTACGATCTAGTTGAACAGATGTTCTACCTTTATGTTCGAGTTGTGAAGGCTAAAGATCTTCCTCCTAGCTCCATCACCGGAAGCTGCGATCCTTATGCAGAAGTGAAGCTTGGGAACTATATTGGAAGGACAAAGCATTTCGAGAAGAAGATGAACCCAGAGTGGAACCAAGTGTTCGCATTTTCAAAAGACCGAGTTCAATCTTCGGTCATGGAAGTTTTTGTAAAGGATAAAGAGATTGTGGGAAGAGATGACTATATCGGGAGGGTGGTTCTCGACTTGAATGAGGTTCCGACTCGTGTCCCACCTGACAGTCCTCTGGCTCCTCAGTGGTACAAATTGGAGGAACGGCACGGGGGAGGGAAGGTGAAGGGGGAAATCATGCTCGCCGTTTGGATGGGAACACAAGCAGATGAAGCTTTTCCAAACGCTTGGCACGCAGATGCTGCCTTTGTTCAAGGAGAGGGCGTCTCTAGCATTCGCTCCAAGGTTTACATTTCGCCGAAGCTTTGGTACGTCCGAGTGAATGTTATCGAAGCTCAAGATGTTGTTCCAAACGACAAAAGCCGCATGCCTGAAGTTTTTGTCAAAGCACAAGTGGGGAACCAAGTGCTAAAAACTAAGATATGCCCTACTCCTACCATGAACCCCGTTTGGAATGAAGATTTGGTTTTTGTGGCCGCGGAGCCTTTTGAGGAGCAACTGGTCCTTACGGTTGAGGACCGAGTACACCCTTCAAAAGACGATGTCTTGGGGAGGATAAGTTTACCTCTTCACATTTTTGAGAAGCGACTTGACCACCGGCCGGTTCATTCTAGCTGGTTCAACCTAGAGAGGTTCGGATTTGGTGTTTTGGAAGCTGACAGGAGGAAAGAGTTCAAATTCTCAAGTAGGATACACATAAGAGCGTGCCTCGAAGGTGGATATCATGTACTAGATGAGTCAACTATGTACATAAGCGACCAGCGCCCAACGACGCAAAAACTCTGGAAGCAGTCTGTTGGATTATTGGAAGTTGGGATATTAGGCGCGCAAGGGCTTCTGCCTATGAAGATGAAGGACGGGCGAGGGAGCACGGACGCTTATGTCGTTGCCAAGTATGGGCAGAAATGGGTTCGGACCAGAACGATTCTCAACGCCTTCGGTCCTAAATGGAACGAGCAGTACACGTGGGAAGTCTACGACCCTTGCACTGTCATCACTCTGGGAGTTTTCGACAACTGCCACTTGGGAATATTAGAGAAGAAATCTGGCGCCAGCACCACCCGAGATTCACGGATTGGAAAGGTACGAATTCGATTGTCCACCCTACAAGCTAATCGGATTTATACCCACTCTTACCCGCTTCTTGTTCTGCATCCGTCTGGAGTAAAGAAAATGGGTGAGCTCCAACTAGCTATTCGCTTTACTAGCCTATCACTAGCCCACATGATATACATATATGGCCACCCCTTGCTTCCGAAAATGCATTATTTACATCCTTTCACTGTCAACCAAGTTGACAACTTGAGGTATCAAGCCATGAGTATAGTGGCAGTGAGGCTCAGCCGAGCTGAACCGCCGTTGAGGAAAGAGGTGGTGGAGTACATGTTGGATGTGGATTCCCACATGTGGAGCATGAGAAGAAGCAAAGCCAATTTCTTCCGTGTAATGTCGCTAATTTCGGTTGTGCTTTCAATGAGCAGATGGCTTGGGGATGTTTGTCACTGGAAAAATCCTGTCACCTCAGTCTTAGTCCACATTCTCTTTCTGATACTAATCTTGTATCCTGAGCTAATACTCCCCACTCTCTTTCTCTACATGTTCGTCATTGGACTTTGGAACTATAGGTTCCGACCTAGGCACCCGCCTCACATGGACACTAAACTTTCATGGGCAGAAGCGGTGCACCTGGATGAGCTCGACGAAGAGTTTGACACGTTTCCTAGTTCTAGGCCAAACGATGCTACCGTACGGATGAGGTACGATAGGCTGAGAAGTGTGGCTGGGAGAATTCAATCTGTAGTGGGTGACTTAGCTACACAAGGGGAGAGATTTGAATCGCTTTTGAGTTGGAGAGATCCAAGAGCAACCAGCCTATTCATAGTTTTCTGTTTTTGTGCAGCAGTTGTTCTATACGTGACTCCATTTAAAGTGGCTGCTCTAGTCGCCGGATTCCACATGCTTAGACATCCTACGTTTCGAAGCAAGTTACCGTCGGTTCCCAGCAATTTCTTCAAGAGATTGCCTGCTCGAACCGACAGCTTGCTCTAAACTCTAATTGTTCTTTTTTACGTAATATCGTGTCTTCTGATCCTTTCTGATAGCAGTACTTGACAGTGTGTGTTCGAATAAATTGCATTTTGAATTTTTTCTTCTTCTCATAATGTAGCTTTTATCTGAGAGAGATTATGGTTTGTTGCCCAACTATATTAACGACTGTAAGATCCTTTTTACTAATGTGGACGTTCACAACATTGATTTAGTTTACATCTCAAAGGATTTTTTTTCTTGAATTGTTGCTGTCTTTCTAGTTAGTTATACTCCTATGTAGATATAATATACAGAAAATTGATTCATGAGTGAAGATACCTAGACCTATAGAGAACGGTTATGTGGGAGTACAAATTGTTACTCCTTTTTATTTTAACTTCGGACACAAAGCGTTGAAGATTCTGTTGGGAAAAATGCGGCAGTAACGTATAATTCCAGAGAACAATTTCATCGATAGCAATACAATACATGATTGAAACAAGTTACAGATTACATAATCATAAACGTAAACAAAAGATAACGAAACACAAACAGAAATCTCAGAAACCAAACCGAGTCCTGTGTGATACCACAGTCTCCTTAAGAAAGATTCGCCGCCTACCATGGGTGTTGTAGGATCTTGTTCGGCGTCTTTCTCCTAGGGTTGGCTCAGCTAAATCACAAGCCGTTGGAACACCATCGTCGACCGCTTTGGCGAACTAACTACCGCTTGTCTCTTTCTCTCAAAGAACAATATGCTGGAAGGTATAGTTGCACACTTGAATTTCTGATGCATTCTCCAAAACGTAAGCCTCCTTTATATAGAGTGAAGGAGGTATGATAGGTGTAGTGCTGCCATCAAATGCTAATATGAATTCAGCCATTTGAATGAGGGAGGTTACAATAGTAAATGACAATCAGTCAATCATGGTGAGGGGTTACGGGAGTTACAAAATTCACACATCAATACGTATATTGATTGTGGTGCGTCCAGATACAACGAACCCAAGACATGCACGGTTGCCCCGGGAGATCCTCCAGTAGCCCCGATTTCATTCATCCGAAATTCCATAAATTTCCAATAGATTCAACGCGTTGAAAAGTCAAAGTCACAGAATAGTGGAACTATCTATATATGTAAAACAAAATGTTCTAATAAGCAAAGCGACACAATTCATTAAGAAAAAAGATGTTCACATTAAATAAATGGAGACGATTACATTTCGATCCCCGGGTTATACAATTCAGAAGAAGCTAATAAACAAAAACGCGAAGGGGCTAGTTCTGAGCAGCAGCATCTCTTTTCTAGCCACACTGGATGACAGGTCAGCGACAAAATCGAATCTGCAAGCCTAGCCATAATATGAACAGGGCCTTGCCAATCTGAAAGGCGGCTCTTCGCCGATTGAGGAGATTTAGGGGGGGCCACCCAAGGAGGAGTATGTCGACCCACGACTAGAACAGTGATGCATGTGTTATTCCAGTTGTGAGGGCCGACCTGGCGAAGCGCTGACCCCGCCACTTCGCCAAGTAAAGGGAGGAAGTTGAGCCAGCCAAGGGACAGATTGAGAAGAAAGAGATCTTCTCCCCTGTGACTTGATTTGAAGGACCCAGCTATCTCCATGACCTGGTTTGATGGACCTAGTCGGGCTATCTCCCAAAGCCCCTGCTCCAAAAGGGAGCATTCTCGAAAGTCTCAGCCAAAAGTGTTGTGAAGAAAGGGGAAAGAGAGAAAAAGATATTTAGTGGGAAAGAATGAGCATGAGGATAGGTAAGGATTCACCAAACAGATCTATCCATTTATAGAAGCTCACAAGGAAGGGAATGAAAAGCGAATCTTCCTTTAACCAATGGAAGTCGCTTGAATTGATGGGCATTTAATGCTAATGACAGTTCAAGTTTCAGGATGGTCAAAAGGTCTATGAATAGGGATAGATCAACAGACAATAGGGGTACGAATTGTCCCATCAAGTAACCATTGGTTAAAGGGAAGTCCCCGAATAAATCTTCTTGGGGAAATCATCAGTCACAGCCCCAGACTGGGGCGTTTCAGATGATCTGAAAAGGTATTTTTGAAAAATGAAAGCGTTGCCACCTAAATTTAAGGTACACGAGAAACTATTTTGATTGAAAATGATTCTTCGAATCTTGAAAATCAGATATTGTTTTTGGGTTCGGGAGCCAGGTTACTAGAGAGAAAAGATTTTTTATGGCACTCCTCTCGCTCGACATAGGGTCGATCCCTACTTAATGTTTGTGGAATTTATCAAAAACATTTTATTTCATGGAAAGAAGATAGCACGTATTTACAGGTACAACAAGTAAGAATGTATACATAATACATGTGCATGTGTACATGATACAACAATGACACGATACGAAATGAATAAATGCAAAAAATGAAACAAAGCTACCGGAAACACTCTTGGGCGCCCAAGACCACCCCAAGACCATTTTGCTCCTGCAAAATAGAACTTTAGCACTTTTGACTGTAAACAAAATATTCAATTACGGAGAAATGGATTAACTGAATATTTATGCAAGTTTGCTCAACATCAGGCTCAAACAAACAAGAACGAGTCTTGGAACTTGCAACATCAGGCTCAAACAAACAAGAACGAGTCTTGAATATTCAAGTATTGCTTCCTTGTAAACATAAAATAAGATTAACTGGGCTCTGGAGAGGACCAATGCACACCCAGCATCTACCAAATCAACTAAAATGAAGAACTTATAAAACAAAGTTTTTAGTGAGCAGAGCACTCTTGGGGGTCCTAGGAGTGGTCCTCGATGCCCAAGAGTGAGCCCAGTGTAAAAAAAATAGTGTGCATTTCTCTTGCTCTTGTTGTTCAACTAAGATCAAAAGAACTCACAATCAGTATGGAGAACTGGTATGAGCCTCTAATCTCCTTCATAAGTAGGAAAAACAGAAAATATGTCACACTCTCGATTTTTAACATAAATAAATATTCCATTTCGAATAAAGATACTCGCATATCATTAGTAATACCCTAAAAGAGTCCCAATTGTCTAATTTGCAATTCATGTTCCCAAGTTATAAGATTTACAACATTGGCACACCGGCTCCAAAATAAACTTAAGTATAATATGAATAAGTTATTAAGTTACAAACAGTTTAGTCAGAAGGAAATTCTTGAATGAATAGTTAGAAACCCATCTTTATCAAAAGAGAATGTACTACAAAAATGATTAAGTAACTAATGAAATTAGCTTCCAAAAAGTCTTCACATCCAAGCATATGATGCATAAAAGTTACTATCCAGCGTTTTAACCTGAAAGAAAGATTAGATTGAGCTACACTAGCCCAGTAGGAAAATCTTTTACCAATTCTATGTGCAAATATAATGATAAGTGCAAAAGGATGAAGACAAGAAATTCAGCTCAATCGATGAATAACAATCAATTTATAAGGGTGCCGACATTCAACGAGATCATTCTAAGATATGCCATTATGATGATATGCCAACTAATTCAAAAGACATTGATAACTCTAGCTATCTCGACACGACTTGCTATCATCAATCTCCACCGTCTGTATTTCCACCCCTTGCGTTACAGTATGATACCACAATGGTTACCGTATTACCGCCCCTTGCGTTACGGGAAACCCTAACAACTTGGTTCACCGTATTACCATCCCTTGCGTTACGAGACTCCCTAATCCAACTTCCGACTTAAACAACTACTTTTTTACTCAATATGCAAACTACGACTTTTTCATAATCACACTCATGCATGAAACACCTTACATTATGCCAACAATACCATCAGATACCACAAATGCTCTCAAGTAATCAATCAATCAATAAGTTTCATTTTAATGCGGTTTTAATCAAGTGAGTTCCTATTCATTTCTTACTAATGGAATGCCAACGAACCAAGGATAACTTCAATGAATTAAAGGAAGTCAATTGGACATGCTTGGAATAGATTAGGAGGTGTCCAAAAAGGTTTAGAAGTGGTCGGGAGTCAAAACGGTTGATCGGAGCAACATGGGCAAAACTGCCTAGAAAGCCAGGAGTATCGAGACAAAAATAATTGTATCGATATAGGAGAGTTTGGAGTATCGATAAAAAAATAATTGTATCGATATGGGAACGTTACGACAGATTCTGAAGCTACTAGAATGCAGATTCCTTCAGCGATCGATACACTAACATTTGTATCGATACAGGGACGTTATGAACGGCGATTTTGTGCAGAAAACTCAAAGGCCAACACAACGAAACAATCAACGATTCAAGGCACGATTTTTACACTTTATCAACATATAAACACATAAAAGTTGCAAAGAAATCTCTACATCGAGATGGGAGCTTCAAACGAGAGATCAAGCAAACAAGCCGTAGACTTTCCAACTCCGAAATCAATCAAAACTTCTCTTCCGGCTTCACCCAACAAGATACGAGCCCAAAATCGAGTAGATGAGGCAAAATGAGAGTGGATCCTTGAGGTTTTGGAAGAGTTTTGAGTGTGAGAAGAGAAGAGTGAGCCGAGAGAGAGAGAGAGTGGAGAGATCGGCTGGAGAGAGAGATGGTAGATGAAAAATGATCCCCTACTTCATACACACCCACTATATATATTTAAATCACACACTTACTCGCCCAATCTTCTATTCTATCACTTTAATCCTCATTTCAAATTACCATCAAATGACCCACATTTTCTCAATTAAGCATTTATTAAACATTTCAATAATTAAAAATATACGGGTCTCTACAAAATAACTTGGAAAAACCATACAATATACTGTTTAATGTGGAGGAGAAAGGAGATTCAATTCTACTCTGGTTGAACTTCAAACGAAAAACAAGCATAGGTCTTTTGGACATTGTTGGGAGTGGCTTGCACTTTTTTTTTTTCCCCAATAAGATCAACCCAGATATATTAATACGAAAAAAGTACAACGGAACAAAATACAACAAATAAAATACCCCTAGAAAGAAAACAAAATAAATAAATAAAAAAAAGAAAAACCGCATGAAACCAAGATGCCAGAGCCGGACGCAGCAATCACACCCGTGAAGGTGAGTGGAGTGGCCAAGTGGAGAAGCCAAGCAAGACCCGCAACAAATGTGGGGTAGACCAACTCGAGGAAGACCCGGGCTTGCACTTATATACAATACATTATACGTAGACTGGCGAATTTGAAAAATGAAAGTACGACCATAATTGGTGGTAACTACCATCAGAGAGGTTTGACTCGTCAACGTCAAGGCTCCTAAATTAATCAAGGTGTGTACAAGTTGGCATGGACTTCCGCTTATCCAAAAAAGGAAATAACAATAATAAGGTAGCTCACCTTGACTAAAAGTATAACAATTTCATCGTACTAGGCATTGCCAACCTCAGTTTTTTTTATGTACACACTACGGGAGCCAATAATTTTGGACTACCAATCGAATAAGGAGGGGGGGAAAAATTAATGCACGACACTGAATAATTTTGGGATTGAAGTTTGCCGAAAATTGTGGATAAGTCACATTTGGAGTACTGAACTACTGATTCTGAATGAATGCGTATTAGGAAGAACAAAAGCCAGCTCTTCTTTCTTCAAAGGAGTATTCACTCTCTTTGCGAATAGCTTCAGCAGGGCTACCACCAGAAGCAACCGAACCAGGTGATGCGTCGTGGCTGTCTGCATTGGAACTGCCATGGCTTTAGGAGTCCTATTTCTCTTCCTCTGCAGCCGGAATTATCTCGAATGGAGTGGTGAATTTTGAATAGTTTATTTGAATAGTTTTTCACGGTGTCTCATTCTGCTTCTTCTGCTAAGTTTGTTGTTGTGTTGGACTTGGATGGTTCTTTGGAAGATATAGGCGAGAAGGGTCTCCGCTTCATGGGTGACTCTACTTCATGAGCATTAACTGCATTCAAAAGAACTGCCTAAGATGATGAAGTGAAACACAAACTGAAAGCATTCTTTGATATGAAGTACCGGAAACCATTTCTTTTCATTTTTTGAAAATTGGAATCCGCCTAATGGAGTGACTAACTCGAGGGACCAATACCACCGCCCCTTAAAGAAAGGTCCAATTAAAGCCAGAGGAAAACCATTGATGTAGGCTATTTCTGTCAGTCTTGTAAAGGAGCAACTTGAAATATTGATAATTTTCCATCTAAGCCCCAAAAGATGAAAAAATTGTAACAGGAAGTAAATCACTGTTTGATAAAGCTGCAAATGCATCAACATTGGGAAGATTAACTGTTCTTTTGTGTGCACACTCGTATTCTTTTTGGCTTCATGGGTATTATGAGTACCTTTAATAGACGGAAGAGAATCGTCTTTGGGAGTTTGCGGCATTGTTCCTGCGGCGGAGAGTCCTCTATTGCTCCCTCCACCAGAAGACAATCTAGGACTCCTCTTTCCACTTTGTATCTTGAGAAGACTTGGTTTTGAACCAAAAAGTACTTCCTGTTCTGCCATTGTTTGCCCCTGAAGCCTCCTTTGCTCCTGGAACAGATAATTTTTTTTGTGCACAAGCCACAACTACATACAAGACGGATAATATACTCAAGTGAGCCCATGATTAGTAAAAGAAGAAATCCGTACCCTCTGCCTCTTACGCTCTTGCTCTTTCTCCTGCCGTGAACTGGTGTACTCTTCAATCATGGAAAGAAGTCGAATCTGGACAGGTACAAAGTAGAAAATAGCGTTGTACAAGTCTGTCACAAAAAAGTAAATGAAGAGGATAACACAAAACAGTTACATATAGCACCTACACCATCATAGGTGAACTCAACGCCTCTCTCGTTTTCCCATAATGTGGTTTTTGAAGCCAAAGCCTCCGCCATTCCTTCAACAACACAAGCAAAAAATTAATATGACAACGTAGCTGAGAGAAGCAAGTACATAATAATCTAGTCACAAAGAACTTTGACATGCGGCTACATGTGGCCCATTACTGAAATCTAGCATCATTTTTTTTTCCTTTTATGGGCTATAGGGAAAATCGACTGCCTGCATACAGGATGCATGGTGTACCTGGAAGTTTATTAACCAAAGAGCGAGCTTTCTCAGCACGCTTCAAATTAAGATGAGTACCTCTTCCAGCATTGTACCGGTTTTCATCCTAAAAAAACATCAAGGTGAGAGTAAGCAAAAAGATCATGTAAAGCAAAGAAATACTCCAGCAAATATAAGGAAAAAGAAAATATCCAACCATGTTATACTCCTCAAGCCAACACTCTTCCTCACGTGCAGCCAACCATTTCTCAACCTTATCAAGTATTTCTATCCTGCTATAAGCCTCCTCCTTAGCTTTACCAATTTCAAGTCCAATCTGTTCAAGGACACAAGCAGGATCCAACTCCCCTGTATCCAAAAATTTGGTGCATAAAATTGAAAGAAGTCGCAGAGCTATAAGTATCATTAGTCTATTGCTATACCTGACTCAACAGCTTCAATAGCAATTTCCACTGCACTGTCTGATTCTGGAATCAAATGCATCTTTTGACAAATCTCCTCCAGCTCCAATCTCTTCCTTGAAACAAGTTCCTTCATTTTGCTCGCTTTCAGTTCTTCCAACCGAGAAACTTCTGCCTCAACCTAAATGATAATTTTACACTTCTTTCAGTTACGGCAAAGGAAAATGTCTCTGGTGATCACATGCATAAGTCTATTAATGACCAGCAACAAGTAAAATAACTATTAGAAAGAAAAGAAAAAAGGTTTGCCCGCCAAAGGAAAAATACAACTGAAAAAAGAAATGAAGAAAATTCCCTACACACCGCCTTCCAATCTATAGAGAGCCAAAAGAATGGAACTTCGTTAAAAGGAGGAGGAACAATTCTAAAAAAAGGAAGACAAAGAACACACATAACTCACAACATTGATGAAGTCAACACAAAGCATGACTTGTGTTCAAAATCATTAAAACTCACCAAATCAATTGAATCCACAGAAAGCGTGTTGGGTTCAGTTATCTCTTGTTCTGAAGCAGCTATATTACAGGTAACATTCTGAAACTTCTGTTGCTCTTCAGTTGGTGTGTCCATCAAGTTCCAAAGCTCCAACAATGAAGTTGCAAGATCTTGGAGCTGCCACAGTTCAGAATATTTTTAGGATACAAAAATTGGAGATGATTTTTGAAGTAACTGGAATTTATTCAAATCACTATTTACCAGCTGCATCCTTTTTATTTTAACTTCTCTCAATCGTTGTATTACAGTTCCCAACTGCACAATAAAATCCTTACTTGGGTTCTTCGGTCCTTCACAATCATTACCTAAACTAGGATGAACCTCATTAGCTGTTTGTTTGAAATCTATACCAAGCACCGAGCACAAAGATTTCAAAGTGTTCAGGAGGTCCAATACGTGCTTCAGCCGATCACTCTATGTGCAAAGAAACACCGATATAAGAAACACAAGAATATCTGAAAGTGCACTTAAAATTGATACTACATTTATACTGCATAGGAAATGACAACAGAATAAACAATGATTACCTTTTCCTTTTGAAGTGCCTGCAGCTCTCTCTGCAATTCTTCGAGCTTTCTTAACGATAAATCCATTTCGTCCACTACTGTGCTGGCCAGAGTGTACCTAGACAAACATTGCATCTCACTTGATATCTGCTGAATTTGCTCTAGAACTTCTATGACTTGATTCCTTCTGTCACATTTCCTCTTCTGCATCTCCTCTAGTTGTAGAATAATAGCTGTGAGCTCTTCCTTCAAGCTTCCAGGATTATGATCGGACTGAAAGGAGAGATTAATTGCGTTCTTCAGTCTCTGATTTTTTTATTTTTTATTTTTGAACTTCAACATTTTTGACATTTTTCTATCTTTAGTCCATAGAATAACCTTGTTAGACTTCTGGTGTATACTCTTTAGTCTTTACAATGTTGAAACAAACATGCGCCAATTAACAGGCAAGGGCGGCAAGTTCATCTCGTTTGATTGTTTTTTGTTCTCATAAGGTGCAGCCACTTTGTGCATGTAATGCAAGAGTTAGGTGTCACTTAGGTCTATACCCAACCTTTCTCTACCCCTTAACGAGCCCCAATAACGGAGACTGAACTGGGCTCAGTTCCTTTACTCATAATTGATTAGTAATTGCACTAGCTTATATTAACTGCATGTTCTATACATGTTCTTTGTCTGGGTGATTTTCCATTAAACCCTCTACAACTAATGTGAACTGTACACTCACCACTCATAATACTGATCATGCTCATAGTTAATATGCCTATTTCCATCTAACAGTGAGCCCGATATCATCAGTTTTCACAGTTTTTGAAACTGCACTTAAACTTTAGAAGATTCATTTAGCCTGAAGCCCTGAACTACGCACACTTATGGTTGGGAAGTTCACCATTAACATATATGAAATTCCAATCTTCGATATATTTATTGAGAAAGAGCTACCATCAACCTGCCGGATTTGTACTTGTCTCTCGCCCATTGCGGAGTAGATAACCGCAATCTTTGCTTGATAATCAGCAATTGCTTGTCTTAGCTGAGCTCTACATTGGTTTGCCTGATCTACTTTTCTTTTGTATACTTCTAAGCATTCTTGTTCAATATCAAGCAACATTTTATCCCTTTCAGTTTCAGACTCCCCGACTTCATCCCATATTGCCTGATTATACCAACGAACAAGGAACATAACATATTAATGTCAAGCTAAGGATAATAAGCTTCAACAATTTCTTTCTCAAAGGAAGAGAAAGGAAACAAGAAATGAATGATTGAGTAGCTATATAACTAAGGGTCCATATAGGAAAACCTGGAGTTCATATAGAAGAGAGCCACATGTTGTTTCCCCTTGCAAAAATGGATCCTTTCGACCCTTAGACATCTTTCAGCAATTATATCTGCCGATACCAATATTCTAAAAGTCCTGACCTATATGCACCAAACAAGCTCAACACAAGAGTTGATTCAGGGAATAGCCAAAATAGATACTTCGACCTTAGTAATCATAACTAACCTTAGACTGCAAAAGACAGTTAATAATAGGCAGTTTGATGGATTATGCAAATTCGTCGCTCCTAGGTCACAACATATTGCAAAATACTGTAAGAAATAACTTGTCGAAAAGGTATATCAAGTTAACGAATGTGCTATTTATACAGCTGTGAAATGAGTCCTAGCAGAAGTTTCCTATGCTACATCAACCCTGAGAAGTGTGAAACATTTTGCCACTGTGATGCTGATATAGGGATATTGTATGCAGCTAAATATCCTAGTCTCTCTTTTTGGTACATGTGAAGAACAAAATCTACTTCAAGCTTCTTAACCGAGAAAAGTTTTGCACAACACATTTTCTGCTCCCAGTGCAACGATACAAGCCTTTAAATCTCCCCATTCGAATAAATGCGGAAGTAACTAAAGTGAATTCGTACAAAAATCACTCTTCTTTGCATGTTAGATATTTTCTTAGCCATGAGAGTATCGTGAATGTGTAACCCAAAACAATGCAAGTTATCTGGTAAAACAACTAAATTTTCACTTTTGGACTCCTCAACCTACCATTACCAACACGAACCAAAAGCATTCCTTCCATGCGCAATCGAACCATAATTACGTCTAATTAATCTAATCAACCAAATGCAAACGCAAACAATTAAGAAAAAGCACATCTTTGGCTGCTTGGAAAAATACAGGACAAATAATCCCAAGCCTAAATTTCCCGTCAGGATACAGAAATATCAACGTATATCATGCAACAACAAACGAGCACCTAAAAGCGGTCCAGTATATGAACCTCATTTATCGTTTTTCGTTTCATCTTGATTTTGTTGGACACCGATGGAAGGCGAGAAAAATCAAATGAAAGGAAATCACAAAACCCAACCTGATCAGTGCTTCCACGATGAAGGAATTTACGGCAATATCTTTCGCTGCCTAGGGGATATGTCGGAGGGATTATAGCGTTTGCATTGGACGATCTACGTCCATATTATACGAGTGCAGAGCTACAGAGGGAATGGCGCGACGAATGAACGAGCGTGGATGATAATGCTGCAAAAACTAAGTAGTAATAATCTTGGAGAAGACGACACAATCACGGCTTCGAGGGCCTTCGAAACATTTTGAATGGAACCAAGCAGGGAAACGGTTCCCTTCTTCTATTGAAATAACAGATTGTGTTAGTTAGGTACGAAGTCGGTTTTGTTTGCTTTATCTTGGATTATTTAAAAAAATATTTAGGTGTTGATAATTTTTTACTTTTCCGATTCGTCCCACAAAAATTAGATGCAAAACTAAGAAACACGGATTTTTTTGAATAAGGACAAAACAAGAAAAAGTCTAAAAATCTTTGGCGGAACTCAACCTAACTAATATGAAATAGATTATTTTTACCCTTCTTATCGAGTTGTGCGTTAGGTGACAGACAATTAACACCAAAGAGTTCCGAATACCGTACCAGCTAGAGTTCTGGTTTTCGTATAGATACAGTATGTGCCGGTACCGGTGAGATATTGAGCATCATTTCGAATTTATCGCAATTATTGCTATTTAAAAAATTTTAAAAGTAGTCCGGTATCGTACGGTATTGCCAGTACCGACAAATAATTGTCGATATTTGAGCTGAAACGAAATTAGAGATGTAGAATAACAGATTAATTTAGTCATTGTATCAGCCGGTACGGTACAAGATTCAAAACCTTGATCAGCACATAAAAAAAACCTTGTTAGAAATTTTTTGAATCTTTTTGACCCGGATCTAATTACAAATAGAGTTATGTAACAGGGCATTTCACGGAGCATAATGTCCTTGGCAGACTTTAACGGAGAAAACAATTGATTGGTAGCTACGACTTGAATCAAACACTTGATTTGGTTTGGTTTGGTTTGGTTTGATTATCGAGCCTACACATCTTCATCCTTCAATTGCCATATATACTCCTTGTATCAGAATAAAGTCTAAAGAATTATGAAGTCATAATGAAGATTAAGTACAGCCTACTAACCATTTCAAATATAAACAACTGGTGTGATGGAATTAAGAGCAATATGGTCAATGGACAGACATCTTATAGCCATCACAAAGGGAGTACATAATTTATGTGGGATGCAAGAAATTAATCAGTGGTCTTGGGGTACGGTTAAGTGATTTTCCCAACAATTCGCCAAATCTCATATTCGTGTGAACTTCATACATTTGACGAAGGACTTCACAAAGTTGTGTCGTGCTAAGGGGAGTTAAAGCACCAACTGCCCCAAGAGCACCCAATAGATTTTCTGATGGAAATGGGAACCTTGGAACAAATGTAGTAAGACGGACTAGACACTCAGATGGAGCTGAATAAAGACCTTTTAATATTATCTGCTAATAAATTAGCAATCTATAATTCAACGAGATAATAAGCTTGTTGTGACTTTCCTGTATAAGTTAACTCTTTGTTTTCTCTATGAACTAGTATCTCTCTCTCTTTAAAAGAAACAGGACTAAGCTAAACAAAGCCATAAATTTCCATGCTTTTCGTGTACAAAATACACCTTTCAAATCACCCAAAAACTCTCTCAAGGATAGGGGCTACGGCTACCCTCAAATTCTCTCCTAATTATTTCAAGCATCAACTCATTCCATGTATCGACTGGACCTGGCGTACACCAGTGCAAGCAATCCTGCGGCGGGGGCTTCCCATCCGGCCCACGTTTGGTTTTCTTGTTCGGGTCTGGATTCCTATAAGGGCCGGGATGCCCGTCATGGCGATACCCAAAGGCTTCCGTAATGTCCATCAACTTCAGTTTCGATCTGTTAGTCCTCTTCCGGACTGCACGGTTAAAACCCATCACCTGTTTCTCGTGCATTATATTCGTATATCCATTTTCAACTATTTCACCATCTGATGCGGGCTTTACTTTTCCTGTGCACGATCCTCCCGTATTCCAGGCCCCACCCTCGTAATGATCGGGCGAATAGGAACGAACAATGGTCAGACCGGTGTAGTTCGGATGTGTAACCAGGGCATGGAGAATTGTCTCCACGGATATTCCAAAAGCGTCTACGCTGTTTACTTTCACGGGGAGAGACTTGTCTGGCCACCACAACTGTCCTCCCACAATCTCGTTGTTCAAGATATAGACGGATTGCTTTGTGAACCAGTGGCTGGATGAAAGGACAATCACGTCAAAACTAGGGATGAATTCCATGATGCCCTCATCTGGTGCATCGAGGTAGACCTTGACCACACCCTCTGGAACAATATCGAATGGCTTGGACGTTTGGTGGAGCAGCCGTTCGGACCATATTCGGACAATCATTGTAGACGTTGATCTGAAAAAGTAGCGATGCATTTTTTTCCCTCGTTTTTTAGGAACTTCAACCTGAAAATTTGCCAACATCCATCAAATAATCATAACATGTAAGGAATAAACAAACTTGATAGCTAGTTGATTAAGTTTCAGGTCAACCGTTGGACAGAGACTATGCTTCCTTTCCTTTCCATTTGATGGCCAGAGGCCAAATTAACTACAACAAAAGTATGAAAAGGGGAAATCTTGATCACTTGATAGGCGTGATGCATTGATCCTGTATCTTCATTCCATGAATACTAGTGGGTGCAACAACCAGAAGAGGCGCGAAAGCTTTTCAAGATTGACATCAATCTTATCATACATGCAGCCATAGGCTATACTGAACCAAGCCGAAGAATCTTTGTATCAACTTCGGAATACAACAAAATTCGTCAACTCTGCGTAAAGTTCTGCCTCTAAAAAGACCAACTCTTTCTAAAAATAATCAAATTATACGACCACCCTCATGGTCAAAAGGGAAAGAAAGAGGCTAGATAAGCGAAATCTTTCAAACTGACAGCAATAGAAAAAAAAAAAACCAATGCTCCTATCTAAGGATATATATTTTGAAAATTGGATAACCAATAAGAGAGTAACATAAAGGCAACCAAGGCCGTCTTCCACTAGTTTGAGGCATAGTTGCTCAAGAGCAAACATGCATCCGGCCTTATTATCAAGCAGGATGGAAATTCTGTGACTCATACGGACGAAGTGTCAAATTCGGGGAAATACATCCCTTGTCACAATATTGTTGAGGCATTGGCCACCACTCAAAAAAATAAACACCAACTTATAGCAGCAGGATTCATTGATAGAACTTCATCACTTTAGAAAGCTAAAGACGCACAAAGGATGCACAAATGGTGACTCCATCTGACAAAGTATGCACAATACTTGCCTGCCAGAGGATACACAATAGTGACTGCATCTGGTTCCGAGCAAGTGAGTCGCCGATGAAAGCTAATGTCATCCCCCTCATCAACTCTAAAAACTTTTTTGCATCAAATCGGGGGAGGTCACACTCGGCAGGCTTCCACCGCCAATTTTCATAGTCTTTGTCAGGCCTCCCATTTCCCTGGCAGTTATGTTCTTGCGGCAGGACGGGGCATGAGTTATTCGTGTATAGTGATCCAGATGAATCATATACCCATTTTCCATGATACAAATCACAACCTACATATTTAAAAACGAAACCTCAAGTTAGTTTTAGCCATGTAAAGTAAAATTTGACATAATTCAGTTTAGAAGTGCAAGGAGTATTCCTACCAATGATGCTAGTAATAAACTATGATTCAGAGGAAATAAAATTATTTGGAGGTACCTGAATCAGCTGAACCACTCTGATTTATGGGTGCAGGAGATAAAGATGAAGCATCAAGTCCTGGCTGCATAACGTCGGAACTATTTACTAAACCTGGGGGAATTGTTCCCAAGTCTTCAACATCCTTCGTAACATTGAAAAGTGTAGAATTTTCAGAGGCCTCTTCCCCTCGTTGAGCCACAATGTTTGTCCTCTCTTCATTGGCATCATTGCGCGAATCATGAAGTGTTGGTTTGCCCCAAGACAATGAATCAAAATTACTCGAATGGTCGATTCCATAGAAGTATACACGAATGGTAGACCCAACTGGTGGTGAAACAAGAAGCAGTGAAGCGAGAGCTAGAACGACTACTAGTCCACAAGCTGAAGCAACAATCAACGAAAGGGTCCTTGGATAGGCAACTATTGGTGAATCTCCTTTATGTGAAGCGAAATTCATGGCTTCTCCAGTATTCACACGTAAAACATGGGGGATTCTGAAACTACCTTTTCTAAGACCCCTTTTCCCTATAACAGATAATATTATGTATATACTAGTAACTAAATAAGTAGGAGTATGATCTTCAAGTTCCTTCGGTTTTGCTCCAAGCTTTCATTCCCGAACAACTACAGTGGCTCGTAGTACTTTCCATAACTGCTTCCACCAAGAATCTACAATTGAATCAGTAAAAAGCTTAAAATTAATGGTGGAGAGATCCCAACACTACATTAAGCGATCACCGTTCCAGACCCAAGCAATGTGAGACTTTATTCTGAAAGTCACCCAAATCTAGTGGCGTATCACTGTAAAAACAAAAAAACAATGAAAAATGAAAGATACCCACAAAAATTCCAACCAATTAGGTATTGTGAACGCAAAGAAATCAGGGAAACAAAATTGAAACACACGCACAATCTCTCTCTCTCTCTCTCTCTCTCTCTCACACACACACACACACACACAGAGGACCAACACTAAACGCATAATAGAGTGAAAAGCTAGAAGCTTTGCTTCAATGTGATGGGTTTTCGATTAGGAAATTATTCCCAACAATGCAATCCAAAACGACGCAAACACATGAAAGCTGCATTGTTTCTTCCGTTTCCACCATTGTCCCAGAAACCAAGCAAGATGCACGAATCCAAATACGGATTCCAAAAAGTAATCGCAGAAGCAAAAATAAACCAAGTTTAATGTAGAGATACTTCCGAAACAACGTACCTTTCACGGAAATGTCATTCAAAAATTCAGCTCCAGCAGAGTAATCGGATTTCGCGTAGGGGGGCGACGCTTATGTTAATGCACATGTAGTTGGTTCAGTAGAGCCCAGTCAACTCTCAAACGCTTATGTTCCATCGTTCCCCTGTTTCGAGGTTTTTAAAAAATTACTCCATACGAAGTAGTATTATTTATTTATAAAGATAAAATATTTATAAAAATAAATTTTTGATGTCATCGAAATCTATCAATCTATTAAACAAGATATATATTGTACAAAAAAATTATTTCAATAAGTCAATTATTTTTAAGTTTAAAAATTATAAATAAGTACTTAGTATTTTTTAAGAATTCTTAGCGGAACACGATCACTACTGAAATTTTCGGTCAAGTTAGCGTCGCATTAGCCCTATTTTCTTCATTTTATATTTTGCATTTGGGAATTGATATTAACACTCCTTTTTTTTTGTTATCTACACACTCTTTTTTTTATTTTTTAGTGTTGAAAGTGTTTTTTTTTTTTTTTGTTGCTAAAAGATCAAGAAAAATATATATATATATATATATATATATATATATATAAAAGAAAAAGGTTTGAATATCATTTCACTTTGCATTTATAAGAACAAAATCATATCAAATTCAGTGACGTGGTATCGTGTGGAAAATACGAAAAATTATCTAAAGAAATCCTACTGGAGGGGGAGGGTGGGGGTGGGGGTGGTGTTAGAACTTAGGTCTCATTCAAGAACATCTTTTTAAAAAATAAATATTTATTTTATATTTTTAAATTTAAAAATAATGTAAATAAAGAATTATTTTATTATTATTTTTGTACCGTATAAAAGATCTCGATAAGATCTATCAAATAACATCCATATTATTAAAAAAATTATTTGCAAAAATATATTATTTTTGAGTTTAAAATTATTTTTTTAAAATTAAATATTTAAATCGAGTTATGAAATGGGGCCTTAGAATCCTTACCGAATGAAGTGATCAGTGTCTACTCTACCAATTGAGTAAGGAGGCAACTCCTCTACAAGCTGTCACCATCCACAAGATCAGTGTGACGACCGTGATCATGGCCGGCCGATCATCAGAAACATGAGAGAGAGATCTCTAAACTCCACTACTCTTTTTTTTTGAAAAAATTATATTCACGCTAACCAAATCCCACAAATTAGGTTACTCCCTCTGTCTAAAAAATGACCTACAATTTTTGAAATTCGTGTTATTTTTCATTGTTTATATCTTTCTTTTTTGAACAGATTGTTTATATCTTTCAATTTATAATATTTTTTTTGAGTTTGAAAACTATTTGTAATAGTACTAATCAAGAACTATCAAACAAAATTCATATTGAAAGAGGAATTGAAATTAGCACGGATATCATAAATTAACATCCAATTTGGAACGGATGCATTTTGAGGATGAAAAATATAAGTATTCAAACCCATTAGAATGGACACCTTAATAATTTCTCTAAATAGGATGTTTACTTAATTTCTTCATAAAAAGTTAGCAAGAAAGAGAAAAAAAAATGACACTTTCCAATTTTTTTTTTCCGATTTTTTTTTCAACGAACAAGATAATCTCATATATATATATATATACACATATATATATATATATATTTGTGTGTGTGTGTGTGATTTCTTGCGAGTACCCTTAAAATCACGTTCTAATCACATTGAGCCGCTCAATGTGATTAGGAACTATGAGATGTTTTTATAGGTGTCCCCGAAATCATCGAGATATATATATATATATATATATATATATATATATAGACACACACACACACACACTCCGAATCCCCTAAGGGATCCTGGATGGAGGCTTTGGTGCGGGACTCCTAGCCGTTGGATTATGTTTTGAATGGTCGGGATCTGCGGATAGTTTGTTCGCGCCGTTGGATTGTGTTTTGAATGGTCAGGATCTGTGGATGGTTTGTTCACGCAAACAAATTATCCGCGGATCCCAACCATTCAAAACACAATCCAATGGTTGAGGAAAGAAGTCCGCACCGACCAGAGCCCAATCCTAGATCCCTGACTGGATCCGGACTATATATATCAAAGCAAGTACAAATTCAACAAAACAAAAACACAATACACAAAACAACAAGCACAACGAACAAACTATCCGAGGATCCCAACCATTCAAAACACAATCCAACGGCTTAGGAAAGAAGTCCGCACCGACCAAAGCCCAATCCTGGATCCCTGACTGGATTCGGACTATATATATCAAAGCAAGTACAAATACAACAAAACAAAAACACAATACACAAAACAACGAGCACAAAAAAAAAAAAAAAATCATAAGAAAAGTTATTTGTTTGATTAGCATGAATATAATAGAAAATGCAAAAAAAAAAGGGCAAATTTTCGTAGTCGTCCCTGTAGTTTTATGGTTGTCTCACTTTCGTCCCTCTAGTTTCAAAGTGCTCGAATTTCGTCCCTGTAGTTTGTTCTACGTTCCAAATTGGTAAAATCGTTAACACCGTTAACGAAACTAACGGAAAAAAAAAAATAAGTGTTCCAATTTTTAATCCGTTTGAACCAGTGCAAATATCTTATTTTTCTGATCATTTTATCTTAAATGGTCATAATGGATTTTTGACTCTAAGGCCTTTCAATGAGCACCCTAAGAGAGCCCTGAAACTAAATAAGGAGTCTTCGGGTTCTCGTTGAAAGACCTTAAAGCCAAAAATTCATTACAACCATTTAGGATAAAATGATAAAAAAAATAAGATCTTCGCACCGGTGCAAACGGATTGAAAATTGGAACACTTATTTTTTTTTTCCGTTAGTTTCGTTAACGGTGTTAACAATTTTACCAATTTGGAACGTAAAACAAACTATAGGGACGAAATTCGAGCACTTTGAAACTAGAGGGATGAAAGTGAGACAACCGTAAAACTATAAGGACGACTACTAAAATTTGCCCCAAAAAAAAATGAATTTTATTATACAACCCATTTAAACTTGTTTACAAGTTCTTACGGCTAGAGTAATTCTATTTGTATTCAAAATAGTTATTTTCTTTGGCTCTAACGCCCACAGAAAGGGAAGATTAAAAAAAAAAACCCTGATTTAACAATAAAATGCTCTTATCTTTAACGGGTCATGAATCTAATCTAACGGGTCATTCTAATTCTTATATTCTTCACGCAAAGATGCTGGTACTTTCTTTTGCATGCAAAATACCCATTGGTGTTTTGACCAACTGTTTTGTTAATGATCTGTATCATTTGTATGGCATTGTGATCAGTGATGGAGTAAGATTTTGGTTCGAGGGGGGCCGATTAAATAATCATTTTTTCAAAATCTATACGCACACTTACTATGTTTTAGAGCTTTTGCTTTTCAATATAAAATATTTGCACATTAAAAGTATACTAGCACAATGCAGTAAATTAAACTATATGAATCATTTTTGTTCTATTAGTTCATAAGGCCACTACAACACTCGCATGCTTATTTTGTGTCTATAAAATATAACCCAGTTAAACTAAATCAACCCAAAATTATAACGATACCATGAAACTATTACACCAATGATATCAATAATTAATACTCAAGGGGCCGGTCTTTGCCCGGCCCCTCCTTGCGCTACTGATTGTGATGGAGATGGTAGTTTGTTTTCAGAAAGTTGCTATCTGTTTATTGTTGTCTCTCTATCTCCTTGCTTAGAACACATTAATGGCCTTACAAGGTTGTTAATTCGCGCTAACTGAGTCAACCCAGTTGGTCTTAAGTTTATCGTCTTCTTAGTTGTGCTTAACTCGGCTGAACTCGAAACATTTTTGTTATTTTGAGTGCCATCTAAAATAAAGAATCAATATCCTTGTTTTAGAATCAATTTTTGCTTTTCCTCGTGTTATATATTCTGCATGATTAGTTTCTCTTGTGGCCTTTGATAAGCGATCTTAGTTCTTTAAAGAGCTTGTTTGTTTTCGTATTTGGGATTTTGAATTCTCAAACACAGCATGGTTCCTAATAAATTTTCTCTCAATTATTACTCTCATTTCTCTTTTATCTCTCTTCACTCAAAATCCAAATGCTAAAACGAACAAGCTCAAAATATATTTTGATCATCTCAACAAAAAGAAAAACCAGTTTTGTGCTTGGGGCGCTGCTCATTCCCAATTATTATGACTCTAATAATAAGCCTAATCGTAGCTCCTAAATGACTAGCCTTTTGAAACTTCAACTTTAATATTATGTCCTTTAGCAGCCAACCTCTTAAGGGAAATGCTACGGTAGTAACGGTACACAATCATGTATTATATGCACCCGTATAATCAAAGCATTGAGAGGCGTAACCAAGCACTTCCTTCAATTGTTATGCCTCTCAATAATTTAGTTATGCTTCTCAATAATTTGGTTATACGAGTACATATGATACGAATGTGTGTACCGTAGCACGACCCTCTAGTTAAAAGATGACTCCTATGTTCCCTCTTCCTTCTATAGGCAGGAGTATAGCTTTGTTTGATAGTTTTTGTTCTCTTGATCGATCATCAGCTTTATTTGGTAGTTTCTGTTTTTTTTCCATCATCAGCTTTATTTGGTAGTTGGACACTTGTTGAGTACGCCATCAGCTGAATTATTACCATTTCCCTCTATGAAAATGGTGGAGTTGTTAAAGTTCACCCATTATATTCTACTCTAGTATAATTGCATCGTACTGTAAACATGTACACTCATGCCGTTAACTAGTCATCCAATCCTTTAAAATATCTTGCGTTCTCGTTCTTAATTCTCGCACTGCTTTCTCAATCCTTGTTATTGTGGATTTCAGTAGTTTAGCATGTGTTTCAAAGACGCTAATTAACCCACCCTTACTGTAAAATTTCTACGTCCGCATGCGAATTATGTGACTTTAGCTCAGGTCACTAATCCATCCGTGCGGTAACTCAGAATTGGCCATGTGAAGTGCTTTGGGTGTTACGGAGGCTTTGATTAAATAATGAAGAGAAGCTCCCACATTGCGTAAACAAAACTATGATTCTATGAGTAATTATAAGTATATGTCAACTCTTAAGTAGCTTTCACACCACACCTCATTATCCAGCCTTTGAATTTGGCTTCACAAAAAGCTTTCACAGCAATCTTTTCCACAACCAACCAAGACTTATATAAAGGCTTTCCACAGAGTAATTAGCTTCCCATAAGCCCATCTTCTTGTTTCATTGAACTTTCTTTGCTCTTAATTTCTACTACTACCCACAAAAAGCCATGTTGAATTCCACAATTGAGTTGATCACTCTAGCCGCTTCTAATTCTCTCGTAATCTTCTGTTTCTGCAATTTGATCATAGCGGTTTTACTCGTCGGGGGGTCAAAACCCGGCTCGGAATTCGGTGGTCAAGACTCGTGTGGAATTCCCACCCCAACATTTACTTTTAGAAGCAGAGGAGATGAAGTAGAAGGAGGACTAGAAACTACACGTTCAGTACTGGACAAACACAATGCATCGTCGACAGGCGTTAGCGAGGCCTGTGATGATGAGAAAGCTACGGTGGATGAAGAGAAAGAGAATGTCGACGACGTCGACGACGATGACGAGCTGAGGAGAAGAGTTGAAGAGTTCATCGATAAGATCAATAAGGGTTGGAAGGCAGAGAAGTTGAGGACATCTCCGTTAGTCTAATTTCTAAAGACAGTTTTGCAGTAAGATTTGAGTGAGGGGTTACCCCTTGTTTTTCATATTTTGAATGCAGCCTTTGGGATTTCTTGTTGTAGCAATCAAGTACGTGGTTTTGTGCAAATAAATTTTGATTTTTTTTTAAATTAAGAATTGGAGGTCCATTACAAGGAACCAGTTTCTTTATTCTCTCGGCTTATTTCCCGTTCCTTTTTTTTTTCTTTTCCTTTTTCTGTTTTCTCTTTCTTTTCTGGTGACAAGGATAAGCGTTCTGTATGTTCAACAACTGACAAGCTAAAGTATTATCCGGAATATTACGTGGCGTTGTCTATCTAGTACGTCTATCCAGTACTCTAAATTATTTAAGTAGCAATAAATTGTCAGGTAGGAACATTATCATTCACTTTTATTGGGTGATTGAAAGAGTACAAGAAGTGACCCACAAAGTATGATGACGATCGATCTCTTAGTTGCGGGGATATCACCTGACAATGTCAGGTGGCATTTCGGGATTGTCCAATACGCAAAGGAAAAATATCAATGTTGATGTACAATCAAATGGAATGAGAAAGAAGAGAGAGGATATTTGTCGGCAGACTCGGAGAGATAACTAATTCCTTATTCATTTTTTAATTGCTCCTTATCAAAACAAGGCTTATCTCTTTGTCACAAAATACACCAATTGTCTTGAATTTAGATAGGTGTATAGAGGCCAGTGGCCAGAGAGCATCCACTCTAGTTAGGGCTTGTGGAATGAAGTAGTACTACTTGGACACAGGGCCACACTATGTTTCCGACAAAATTCAAGAGGGAAATAGTATGAAAATAGTATCTCAGCAACCCAACAGCTCCACACAAACCTAAAACCGGATTCGGGGTTGGTGTTGTGCATTGTGCAGCTGCCGCACAACATCGTATTGAGATGAGATTTGAATCGTTGGATTGCCAAACGAACGGCATCTGAGCCGCGTAGCATGGTGCTGTGCAGCAACTGCACAATACCAACCCCAATCCACCCTTTGCAGGTCCATATCATAAGCCAAAGAGTTATACTAGTTACTACTAGTCTACTATTTGTACCCTGGGCCAGCCCATAAACAAACTTAGGGTGGATTTAGATTGAAAAGTGGAATAGTAACTTTTTTTTTCATCTTTATTTAAAAGAAATTTGCATTTTTTAGTTTTGCGTCAAATTTTTATAACTTATTGATTTGTCTCGGTGAGAGAAATTGGAAAAGTATAAAATTTTGATCGAAATTCATATTTTTTTTTAAAAGACACAAATAAGTAAAAAAAAATTGTCTTTTTGACTTATTTTCATCTTTATTCAAAAAAATATGAGTTTCGATCAAAATTTTTTATTTTTTTAATTTCTCTCGTCGAGATGAATTAATAAGTTACAAAAGTTTGACGCAAAAGAAACAAATGCAAAAAAATTCAAATAAAGACTAAAATAAATATGTTGGGTAACTTTTCAATCCAAACTAAGCTTACATGATGGCAAATTTGGTACCTGAAATTATCGAGGGGCTCTTTTGGGTCAGTCCCCCTCGAGTTCATACCCAGCTGCAAAATTTCGGATTTTTTTATTTTAAATTTTTTGACTTTTAAAAGAATAAGTAATACTCTCAAACATGCATGGAATTAGTGATCTTGCAATGAAAATGGTGGAGATTGGAAGACACCGAGCTTATCCATTGGTCTATTTGCTTTTTGTTTTGGCATTAATTTTACTGGTTGCGACAACTTCCGTTGAGAGGCATCGCAAGATATGTAAGTAAAGGAATTAAAAGCGGGCTTCCATCCCTTTGATCATCCGTACTATCTTGTTAGGAGTACTAAGGGCATCCACATCTCCCTCTCTACTCTCCTCTTTAAACTAAATTAAAGAGCCAAAACAAGAAAAAACATCCAAAATCCCCTTTATCAGCCTCTCTTCCTTCCTCTTTACTTTGAAAAAAATTTAGTTTTGCTACAGTACCTCGCTTGGATAGGCGAGGTACTGTTCACTTGGTTCTGATTTTTATATTATTGTTTCTCTCTCTCTCTCTCTCTCTCTCTCTCTCTCTCTCTTTTAATTGTTGTACCAGAGGAGGTCCGGGTCAGAGGAAGGCAGACTGGGAGAATTTTTTTTTTTTATCAGAGGAGGAAGAGTAAATGGAGTATTTAATTGAGATGGGTTTAATTATTTATTGAGAGGAGAGTGGGAGTAAAGAGTCTGATGCAGTAGTTATTTTAAAAGTAGATAGCTAAAGTAATAAAGTGACTTTTTGAGGTGTAAATTGGTCCAAAATGTAGAGAGGCTGGTGCGGATGCTCTAACTAGTTCATATTGTGTAGGAAAATTATCTATCCTCAAAGAGCTGTCAGCTTTTCAGCTATGAATTATGTGAAGAATTAGTAGCACAACCAAATGGGCGATCAAGTGACAAGTGATATATAGCATGGTTGCACATATAGAGAGATAGACGTATATGAAAGCATTGACAATGAAACTATCATGCAAAGCTTTCAAAACATGAAAACTCGTCATAGTCTATTGTGTCTTTAGGCTAAATTTGGCTTAATAAGTCAAAACAACATTTTTTTTATGACATTGATTCGTCTCGTCGAGATAAAATACCTTTTGCTAGTATATTTAACAAAGAAAGCTTGTATTGCCGTATCATTTTGTTACAAATATTTTTGAAGACGGTGTTTCCATAGTGCCCCTATAGGTCTACATTCCTGGCTACGCCACTGTTCATGCCTATACAACTTTCTGCGCGCAAAAGTACAATTTTAATACCGGGAATACCCTTGCCCACTCGCATGCATCCTGTGTGTATACATTTGAAAATAATCTGATGGAGTAGGGAAAAAAACTTATACCATCTCTAATTCACGGTCCAAAATTGAAAATAAAATGGGAAAATGACAACTAATGCTGTATTTTGATAATTAATATCCATCAAGAACATTTTCAGCATTAACAAATATTTTCAACATGTTCTTAACGAGTATTAATTATCAAAATATGTTCTAGACCATCATTTTCCCAAATAAAATTGACTGTCAAACACGATTCGCCCATAAAAATCACAACGTATCGGTTGGGCTGAGCCCAAAGATGCTGTATACTACTCCGAGGATGTTCTTATTAGTTGTTTTATACTTTACTCAAGGGGGTTTTCTAATTTCGCATCCAAAAAGTCTAGGAACGTACCTTTAAAACACAACTTTGAATACAACTGCATCTAAAAAACCATTAGATGTATGTGAATCTGTGGATATCTAACAGTTCCGGACACGGTTGTATCCAGAATAGCGCTTTAAAGTTGTGTTTGTAATATTGCTCTTTCGCACCACGCTTTAAGCTTCTAACCTATTATTACAGCTATAGAGATTACATATGTATTGATTAAAGAAAAAACTTACCTATTCATCGATATTCCTATAATCTTTGTTTTGATAATCGATATTTCTATAAATTTTGTTTGGATGAGGCGGAAATCATGGGGTTTCGCCGCTGCCTATTGTGGGCCCTTAAACAGTAATTTGAGCCATTCATCTTACAGAATCTACAAACTAATTTCTTCATAAAAAAAATCAGTTTGATCGGACATAAATAGCTATATAGAAGAATTAAATTTTGGTTTATAAAATGGATGATCTAATTCTGTCACTAATTTTTTTAAGTTAAATTGTTCATGACCGTCTATTTTATAAACAGAAATTTAATTTGTCACATAACTATTGACGTCTAGCTGATTTCCAACTATGAGTATTACTCTTTAGACTCTATAAAATGAACGGTTCAGATTACAGATTACTGTAATAACCGAGACCGTCGACATTGGTCAAAACTAGGGGCCGCCCAACTCTTTTCCAGCACGAAACCGCCTCACCTTACACGTGCTTCCCCTGTTTGGAAAAGAAGGTCCAAAGAACCGAATATTCGAATTTCCAAAATTCGACGAGCGTCTCGTGATGCCCAAGAAACCGATCACAGCCGTTAATCACCTCACCTCTCCTCCCCATCCAACGGTCGAGATCAAAATGCAGGTGAAATAAGGAACTCAGCCACTTCTCAGTGTGAAGTACTACAGGAGTACCACTCTCAAGTCTCAACCAACTTTCTTCCTCATTTTCTCAGAAAACTCAAAAGTTTCAGAAAAACGATCGAAGGAGTTTTGCGATTTGACCTAACAATGGTGACGATCAAAGCCGTCAAAGCTCGCCAGATCTTCGACAGCCGTGGGAATCCGACTGTGGAAGTAAGTTTGATTTGATTCCATCCAAGCGTTGTCGTCTGTGTTCGTAACTTTGATCTCGAATCATGCATAAGTTTGTCTTTGAAACGATCTATCCGGTTCTTTGCTCGTTTGGTTTCTGACCTAATAAGGGAAACGGATTGAAAAATTCGAGATGAGATTTCCCTGTAAACACGAGAGAACACAATAGGTGGCTGAATTCAAATGTTATTGGCTTAGTTAAGTTATGGTGTCGTTCTTTTAACTGTTATAACCGTTGATATGCGATGATTAGTCATCGATCTTTCTGTTTCGATGCTCGTTTGGTTTGCGAGAAAACGAGGGAAAGAGGGAGGAGGAAAATGAGTTCTGACATTGTCTGTAACAAGTTCTGTAACACGAGAGATCAACATGGATAGATGGCTTCAAATGTTTTGGCCAGATTGATTGTTGTGCTTCTCACGAGTCACGAAGTTCATTGAAACTGAAATTTTCTGCTGCTTTTCTCCAGTGTTCTCTGGATGTGTTTTTTTTTATGTGGATAGATTACTTGACACCGGGGTGAATTTCAGGTTGACGTTACCCTTGTTGATGGCACTCTCGCTAGGGCAGCAGTTCCCAGTGGTGCTTCAACAGGTGAATTCGAAGTGTCCGATAACGTTTATAAAAAAGCATATAGGATGAGCACTTACTGTCCTCTTTGTCATCCACGATAATGTCAGGTATATACGAAGCTTTGGAATTGAGAGATGGGGGGTCCGATTACCTCGGAAAAGGTGTTCTGAAGGTGTGTAAACTGTGAATACTCTGTTTCTTGTCAGAAATTTCTCTTGTTTTTAAGTTTATCGTTCTTCATTTGTCTTGTTAGGATATCCAACTTGAGTTAGATTATAGAATATACATGTATTCTGTGAGTCTTTAAACTTAATGGAAAAGGGTTGATTTGATGTGACACAATGGGGATTTTGATTGCTTGCATAATTAGTTGGCATTTTTATGATTTTATTGTCCGAATAGTAGAAATATCATCTGGTGGCTGGTCATGGAGATTATGAACTAACTATGTTGTTCTGAAATTTTGATGGTTCAGGCTGTGGATAATGTGAACTCGATCATTGGACCTGCATTGATTGGCAAGGTACGTTGCTTCTGTTTTCATTTCTTAGTATTAATTTATACTGGAGTAGTTGATCGTTTGTGCTTTGGGTACACTTTATATGATCTTACAGGACCCAACAGAACAGACCCAAATTGACAACTTCATGGTACAACAACTTGACGGAACAGTTAACGAATGGGGATGGTGCAAACAAAAGGTGCCATGCATTATTGTTTATTGATGTTTCTTGAGCCTAGATAAACAATAGCTATGAATCAATATATTCTTTTTCCCTGCTGATGATCAGAGGCTCAATTAATCTTATCTTTCCACCTTTTTTAACTATGTCAGCTTGGTGCAAATGCTATATTGGCTGTTTCGCTTGCTGTATGTAAAGCTGGGGCTATGGTGAAAAAGATTCCTCTTTACAAGGTATGTTCTATTCTAAGCAGTCACTTCCATTCCGCTCTGCATTGTTCAGCCATATTTATGATGCATGTTTAATGGTGCTTAATTCCTGTCTTATGTCTATTATGCAGCACATCGCCAATCTCGCTGGGAACAAAAACTTGGTGCTGCCTGTTCCTGCATTCAATGTCATCAATGGGGGTTCACATGCCGGCAACAAATTGGCAATGCAGGAATTTATGATTCTTCCCGTTGGGGCGTCTTGTTTCAAAGAAGCCATGAAGATGGGTGTAGAAGTATATCACCACTTGAAGGTAAGTCTTCTGCTTTCCTTCTTTCATTTGTGTTCTCTGAAAATGGCTCTATCCTGGGCTGATTGAATTCTTATGTCTGCTTTTCCAGGCTGTAATTAAGAAAAAATACGGTCAAGATGCCACTAATGTTGGTGATGAAGGTGGCTTTGCACCCAATATTCAGGTCTGTAAGTCCTCAAATTATGAATCTATAAGGATTTCAAACTAGCTATGACATTTGTTCTTCCATGTTTACTAAAGCCAACTTGTACTACCTTTTATGACTTATCCATATTTTGAATAGAGACCGCACAGCACAGTAATCAAGCTGTGGTAGGTTAATTCAATGCTTGCACAGCTAGCCCTTAAGCTCAAGCTCACTTATGTTCTAGTAATTAAAGCAGCCATTGCAAGCCTAATTATCTACTCCCACCAACACATTGAAGCCATTCCACGAGTATATTTTGCATAATACATTTCTTTGTTGATTTTCCAGTAATTTTCCCGGTTATGTGATTGCAGGAAAACAAAGAGGGGCTTGAACTGCTGAAGACGGCTATAGCAAAAGCTGGATATACTGGCAAAGCAAGTTTTCTGATCTTTGATGATTAGCTGCTTTTTCTCAATTACTCAACAGGTGATTCTAGGTTATCCTTTTGGGCTTGATCTGACTACTTAGCTTTATTTGCAGGTTGTAATTGGAATGGATGTTGCTGCCTCAGAGTTCTATGATCTCAAGGATAAGACATATGATTTGAACTTCAAGGAAGAGGTGTTTATCAAACTCTATGAACCGAGTTTGATTGGAATGACAATAATAGTATTAGGTTCTCCTATTTCTAATTATAAGATGTTTGGCTGCTAAACTACAAGGACCTACTTCTGACATGCATCCTGTTCTTTACTGAAATAGTCATGCACTGTAACTCTAAGAAGCTGAACCACTGGATTTTCATGTTGCAGAACAATGACGGATCACAAAAGATATCGGGAGACAGTTTGAAGAATGTGTACAAGTCATTTGTGGCTGACTACCCAATTGTATCGATTGAGGACCCATTTGATCAGGATGACTGGGAACACTATGCCAAGATGACCAATGAAGTTGGTGAGCAAGTGCAAATTGTTGGTGACGATCTACTTGTCACAAATCCCAAGGTAAAGTTTATGATATATGGCGTTAACTTGTTGCAAGTTATTTTAGTTGGGTATATCTTGAGCACTGCACTGCAAGAGTTTACTTGTGTTTCATATCTCTTCTTCTTGGGTGGTTCAGCGTGTAGGCAAAGCAATCAAGGAGAAGAGCTGCAATGCCCTCCTTTTGAAGGTAACGGTCACTGCTCTCTTTATCTTTTTTCCCAAATCATGTGTATGTGAGTGCATGCGTGTGTGTGCTGGCGGGTGTGCATGCGTGTGTGAAGCATGTCTGTCATAAGCTTTAGCATCCGGTTCCTTTACAGTGTAACCCGCAATGAAATTCTTCGGCAGCAATTGGCTTCATGTCACTAACTCTAAAATAATTAGAAGATATGGACTAACGATTCATAGCAAAGATCTTAGAGAGAAGCCATGATGTGTTACTTTTATATTTTATCAGGTTAATCAAATTGGTTCTGTTACTGAAAGCATTGAAGCTGTTAAAATGGCAAAACATGCTGGTTGGGGTGTTATGGCTAGCCACCGAAGGTATGGTATCCTCCCCTCAAAAACCGGTTCAACTGATTGCAGTTAACTCACGTTTTCTATTGAGAAAGTATCACTGATCTATTTGTTGTTTGTCGAGTGCAGTGGTGAGACCGAGGATACTTTTATTGCAGACCTGTCAGTTGGTTTGGCTACGGTAAGTTTTGAAAATTTTCTTGTCTTCCTTGTGCTTAGTCCTCGAGAATTTTCAAGCACTATGCAGTGACACTTAGCTTTAAGGTGGCATTAAGTTTTCTGCAATTTTGTGTGCTGCATGGCAATTTGCCTGGTTTCCTACTGATCAAAAAAAAAGAAAAAAGATTTGCCTGGTTTTCTGGCCTTGGACTATAGTGTACTAGTTTGGGTCCTGATATTGGGGTAATTGGGCTATGAACTTACGAACTTCTAATGGTTTACTTGGAAATATGTCATTGATTTCTGGAACACACAGAATAAAGGGCGATGGAAGCTGTAGAGAATTTCACAGCATATGGTTTTAGGCCCAAGTTCATCTTATCTGATTTCAGTTGTTTGGTGTGAAACAGGGTCAGATCAAGACTGGAGCTCCTTGCAGATCAGAACGCCTTGCTAAATACAATCAGGTGAATTTCATAGCCTTTGGGCCTATATTGAGGGGATGACTGATGAGCAGCCATTATCTGTTCCTCGTTTATGTGCTTACAAATTGCATTGTTTAGACATTAGGAGACTCAGACAACATTTTCTCGTAGTTGATGCTTCTATAGATAAAATGAGCACTTTTTGTTGCTAAGCATCCCTACCACCAGCCCATGCTTTGGCCGTCTTCGTATGTGTTTTGATTTCCTGAGTAGACAAGCCACTGATATTCTCTATACGAAGTTTTGGCCTTGTTTTGAGCGTAGAATAGTAGAGATTTGGTGTGAATGAATGACTTGCCTTGTTTAAGTCTCATGTTCGGATTTCCCAGTTAAGTTCTTGAACCGAGTCCCAGTTATATAGGTATTGACGGCTTAGTTTTAGTGGCGTTGTAGATTTTCCTTTCATTTTTTTTAGCAAAGTCACATTTGTGCTATTACTGAAAGATTATTTACTTTCTTGCACATTCATCTCTCTATCTTAGTTGTTGCTAGTCTTAGAGCATCTTCATTGTAATAAGCAAATGGGTGTGGATAAGCAAACTTAACAACAATGCTCAAAAAACACCTCACATTGTAAAATTACAAGTCTTTTAGCAAATAATTAAATTTCACTCATTCCATAACCAAACTTAACAACTTTTATCAATAGCCAAAATTCAATAACCAAATCCAATAACCAAACTTAAAACTCAATAACTCAAAAACACCTCACATTGAAATCATCTCATCGAGACGGATAATTTGGTGTGGTGGAGTGTGTGATTGGAACTCGTTTTGCGATTGGACAATGGTGCATTGTGTATTGTTGGGTTTTTTTTTTTGGTTAGGGATGCAAAAATAACCAATGTGGAGGTAGAGGTTGTTAAGTTTGATTAGGAACTAAATGGATAATCAAATGCTGATGTGACACATTTTGGTTATTGATTTTGATTATTCCCATTGCGGATGCTCTTAGCGTATATTATCTGAGGCATTACCGAGGTTAACATGACCTACATTTTTTCTGCACTGCAGCTTCTTAGGATCGAAGAAGAATTGGGATCTGCAGCAATCTATGCAGGAGCAAAATTCCGCGCGCCTGTGGAGCCATACTAAATTCCCAGACTCTCACTAAAAAGTACTTAAATAAGCTTTATAATCTGGTTCCCCCATCCTCCCTTTCCTTTCTGCTTTCTCTTGGCTGGAAAATTTGCGGTGTTAAGAAGCATTTTGTTTTGTAGAACTTGTCAGTGTGGCTAGCATGGAATGTTAATCTGTTGGGGGAATTTTAAAGCTATGAGAGGACCTTATTTTACGGCTCTTTTGTATGGTGTTTCCTCGAGGAATACTAGGTGATATTGAGCTTTGTGTTGTGATTGAGATTTCATCTTCAACTATACTCTTCTGGTTGCCAAGTGCGAATTTTGTTCTCCGTTACTCTGATGATCGAAAAGGACTCGTAGTGGAAGATGGTGTTATGTCTAATCTAATTCATCTTGTTTTTAGCATGCTATTTGTGTTTGTGAAGAGTTACACGTATTTTGGGAAAGTTACCATTCTTCTTGGTTGGAAATCCTGCACTCAGAGAAACCAGTTGTTGCCCAATTTTGTGGGTGTATTTGTCACTTAATACACGTCGATAAATGGTCGCCTCACAAATCAGAATCGCTTAGAATCCACGTGGTAACATTGACTCGAGATCCTCTGTGCCGAAAAAACGGTGTGCTTCCGTGAAGAGTGTATTTGGGCTGTTAGATTGTGTGAGTTTTCATTTATGTTTTCAAACTTAAGTGCAATACAAATTTTATGTTTTAAGATTTGTGTACAAATAAAATTATTTTTGTTTGTATCAAAATTGTAGTGCATAAAAAAGCTTTGTACCGGCAACATACATGACTTTTATGCACTACAATTTTTGGTGCAAACAAAAATAGTTTTAGCATTAGCAACACTCATTTGGTAAATTACACAATTTCGGGGTGAGAACTTAATCCATGTTGATGTCATAGATGGAAACTTAAGTGAAGACTCGCTAATAATAATAAAAAAACTTCAGTGGAGACGCGTTTTGGGACTATTTACTTAGTAATAAATAATATAATTTTTTTGAAGATAAAAAGCTGTTTATATAAGAATGGATGTGACAATTCAAAAACATAGAGCAAGTCAATCCGTCAGTGCCAAAATCACGTTAAAATCTTTTTTGGTGTGCTCAAAATGCCAAAAAAATATCAACATAGCTGCACCGGTTCCAATCTAGATTATTGGACTAAACTCATCTTCTTTTTTAATGCAAATCAAATGGCTTGGATGATGTGGCAAGTTTGGCATGCCAAATTTGGCTCCAAGAATGGCAGTGCCAAAGTTTGGCATTAAGTTTGACACAAGGGGTAGAGAGAATTTTGCCATTCTTGATGCCAAATTTTGTCTTTCGCATGGGATTCGAAACAAGTGTGGACATAATCCGACAAGGGCAGTGAAGGCTTTCAAAAAAGACGAAATGCTTGAACTGTATTCCATAAACACCTCAGAAAGGGTTGAGTTTTTTTCCCATAACAATCGCCAAGATGGGAAGAGGGGAACGAGAAAATACTTCTAAACATTAAGCAACTCTCTTAATCACCACACATTCATACGAATTTACGATTGATTACGGAGGCTGAGACATCATGACTATCAGGACCACCCAATAATCTTCCAGCGTCAAAAACCCGAATCAGGGTCGGTGCATTTGGTAAAGAGCACCCTACAACCATGCCCCTCACGCCTCATGGGAAAAGTATGATTGCTCATCAAAATCAAAAACATCAAAATCAAAAGCTGTCACCATGATCAGGATTCGTCGCTGTTCAAAAAAATGATCAGGATTCGTCAACAATGACCAAAATATTTCCTAGGTCATTTACCCATCAAAGAAGGCTTATACTCAATGAGCTCCAAGATAGCAATTAGACAAAGCTAAGAAGGCATATCAAATATGATCTTGCCAACCAATTTCTAGAAAGGAAAAGCATATTTTTTTTGTTGGTGAAAGTCAACAACATTGTTAGTTATAGTAGTGAGGTTCGAACCCCTTTACATCTATGGGAGTACATGGTGCCTAACACCGGACTACCATGCAATGAGTAATTCTTTATCTGCAAACCTGGATATTATGGAAAAACAATCCCCCAAAATACAACTTTGTACACATTCAAGTGAATAACTCCCAAATTTGTATTAGGCTCCATTTTTGCAAAACAAAAAAGAAAAAAGCAGCAACATGTCCTCTCTCTCACATGGCCACTCTTTTACAACCATTTCCAAAACTGGGATACAGAGAATCACACCCCTTCAACTGCTCTTGTATACTCCCAATTGACGAGAAGAACGGGCAATTACCTCACTTGCTAGAAGTGGATCAACGGACTTCTACCAACTCAACATCAAAAACCAACCACGAATTGGGTGGAATTGCTCGACCAGCACCTTTAGCCCCATAACTGCACCATACATGCAAACGAATGAATGCCACCACGGAGAAACAAAGTGGTATCTCATAAAAGGCCCAATTTTCCATTCTATAGAATAAGCTTTAAATCTTTTATGTCAAGAAAGAGTGTCATCTAAGAATTGCGAGACCCCAATCTACTTGCTAGAAAAACAATAATTTGAATTTGTCAGACATAAACAGTATAAAGTGTCCATTTGCAGGTCGAAGTATGAAGATTGAAAAGGGCAGACTTGCGTGAAGAGGTTAAAAATACAAATGATTGACGTGGGCGGTGAAAAATAGAAATTAAGTAGCTAAAAACATGATTCAGTGAGACCCGTAAACTAAATGAAAGGTGGGTGTGGTATTCAATTGGTTCAGCTTATACAAGTATAGGTAAGCATAGGAAATAAAAGCAATTGCATACCCCATGGCTGGTGGAATTGTGAGTCTTCTTTTGTCCCCAACACGCATGCCTGATGATTAGATATGAATAAGAATGTCATTCATTTCAATTTGCAAATAAAATGAAGGAACAATATATGAAAAGTCTCTTGAATTGTAAAATATATTACCATTGACCCCAACATCCCAACCCTTTATCACTTCTCCTACACCTGGGGGCAACAAAGCAAAACAATTCAACACAATTGATAAAAGCTCCTCAAATGCTGCATTTGGATATTTGATTTGAAGGAATTTTAGGAAGAAAAGAAAATCCAAGGGAAACACAGCTCAGAAATTTGGCGGAAAGCCCTTTCATTTTCTTTTCCCTTTACAAATCCCTCGATAAATATGACATCCAAACACAGTCTCTATGTGATTAAACTCGGTGTAAAAGTCACCTAGGCGGAACTTAAAAGGTGCTCTGCCAATATTAGAGTCAAATATTTCACCATTCTTTTTCAACTTGCCAATATAATGGACGCTCACCTGAAAACAAACAAACTCCTCTCATTACTGAAAAAATGCTCAAACATAAGTATAGTAGTGGAAACCAAAGATTATATGCACATATTTCCTTCTTAGCTTGTTTTCCTCTTTTGGGTAAAAATGTAGCCAAAACCGTACTAGTGTTGGTACTTCTAAGTTCTAATAATGCATGGTGCATGGATGAGCGGACCTATTATGATTGTGTACCATCTAGTAATAAGACAAAATGCAGCATAATAGTTTACAACGAATTTCCACCAGTCTAGAAAGGTATGACTCAACCAAAACCAAAGTTGTAACAGGTGCCTTCGATTTTTGGTTTGCCAAGAAGTTGCACGTTTGCACCATGTGTCTCACACATTCTAAGTTCTAACAAGCTAGATGAGTAGATAATATGGACCACATGGCATCTCAGAAGGAAACCATCCTGTGACAGATCCAATCTTGTAGATTACAACTGAAGTGTCACAGAGCTTTACCTTTTTCCCAGGAGAAGCTTTCTTCCCATCCGGCTTACCCATTGCCAACTCTTCAATGACCAATCCGTTGGGGAAGGACCTTACTTGAAATGGCTTGGATCCACTTTCCTTCTCTATGTCCTCTTTAGTAGATACAATCTTCTCTGGGACGCTAAGGTCGGTATCTGTATTGCTACTCTGCTTCTTGCTCTTTTTCTTCTTCCTTTTCTTTTCCTCAGCCTTAGAATCAGCATCAATGTCAAGGTCCCTGACATATCCACCAAAAATTACTACCTTGTATCTAGCATTAACATCATAATACAATTAGAACCAATGCTAAAACTAATACTCCATCTAAACAATGAATACAGGCATATATCAATCTTTGTTATGAAACAAAGCAGAAAATGTCTAGGCATACAAAACACAAGTAACTATTCAGCCGTCCGATCATCTTTTATGAGAAGATTGTAGCCGTCTAATCACTTATTTGTAAAAGTTACAAAGAATATTCTCCCAATAAATCTACCTCCCCCTCTCTCCTCACTTTTAGGCAATGTATCCCTATTTTAAATGTTGCATTTTATGATTGAATAGGAAATAGTGATTCTATTTGAATTCATAAAAATTCTTTTTGGCCCCAATTTTCTTCTACGACCAACTAAAAACTTTAATCCACTCTCACATGCACCATGTCTTCAACTTAACGCTAAACTCAATATATCAGAGTATCAACCACAATTTCCCGGAACAGTTGGCAATTAATTGCCCTGCAAGCACAAACCAATAGTGAAAAAGGGCATGACGTGAAAAATGCAATAAATCAAACTCGAAAAGATACAAGATAATGAAAGAGTATTGAAGCTTTAAATTGCAGAGGGTATTTGATTCTCTGTTACTTATACTCTCAAGATTTTGTCAAGACTAGTCAAAGTGAGAGCACTGTTATTTGCAATTCCCGGGCATGACATTGGCTGAAAAGTAAGTGGCAGAAAAAAATTACGTTTAAGGTTAGGTTAAAGATGAGGTAAATGAGTGTAAAGAAAACCTCGGTCTAGAAAGAATTGTTCTGTTTAAATGGAATCACTCAATAGAAAAAAGTCTCAAAATTGTAACTAACGCTATGTGCAGATTACATTTGTACTTAAGAGTAGAGCAGGTAGTTGAGACTATATTACATACTGCACCCGGTGGTAAATATACAAATTACAAACTGATACGAGACATTCCGCTTTCAATGGAGGAGGAGAGTCTGTCATAGTGTCATATCTATGTCTATGAGGACAAAAAAAGGCTTACAATGTAGTTACAAATTTACAATTACGGACACTTAAAATCTTTCATTAACGACTCTCTCTGAAGTCTGAATCTTTAAGTGAGATAATTAAAAATCAGATCTGAACATCATTATTGCTTCATCTTGATACGTGTGAGTGTAAAGGAAACTCACTGTTCAAATGCAGACAGATGGACACAAAAGCTGCAATATCGCCTCTGAAAGAAGCTATTATCTTAGGTGAGAAAAAAACAGAGGGGAAAGAAAATCAGGCATAGCATCGATGGTTCTGATAATGGGTCTTAGACTCTTAGTTGGATAACATTGCAGCAGGCTTGAAGGTATGACAATTCCCACATGATGAAACCCCTGCATAGCTTCAAGTTTTATCTCTCGTCTTCTTTTCCTTCTATTTTCTGTTCTAACTTTTTCGCAATACTTTTAACGGAGTAAGATTACCAATGAGAGAAGCATGCAGATCGACAAGTTCAATGCGCAGTAAAACAGTGGTATAATTATTAGCTTCCAAAATCAATAAGCACTCACTTCTCATCATGTTCCTTCTGAACTGGTTGATCCTGCTCCATATCCATGGCAGCAGACTTAGTCTGGATATTACTCTTGCTGCCAGCGTCGCTAGTCTTTTCCTCATTCTTTTTCTTCTTCTTATTCTTCTTCTTGTCAGCTTCAGGAACTACTGCAGCACTTGCTAGTGAAGAACCCAACTGCTCGTTGGCTTCCCTGGTAAAAAGAGAATAGGACCAATAAAATGAAAGAATCTCAGCAATTGTCAAGGCAATCAACTTGTAATTAAGCTCCAAATGTACTCGAAACAAATAATAGTGGAAATCTTATCACCTAGCAGGTCAAAAATCAATGCGACCATAATGATTTAGATGCTGACCTTTTTTGTTCACCAACTTGAAGAATAGCATCAACCTTTCTTTTTAAGATTTCAACACAGGCACGGTCACCTTTTGCCCCCTTCTTGGATTCATCATCTGTTCTTGTATCTTTGTTTTGTCCTGCTTTCCCTTTAATACTCGCAGCATCAGCTTTGTTCTTTTGAGGTGAAGAAATTGGAAAGCCATCTTCATCTTCACTTTCCAAGATTGAGGCACCAGTATCACTCTTGAGAATAAGTTGTCTCTCAGAGTCGCCATTGTCATAAGAAGTGCTAAACTGGGCCTTCTTCTTTCCTCGTTTAGCAATGCCATTCCCATCAGCAGGTTTTTCATCATCCAAAATCTCCTCAATCACCACTGAAAATTTGAACACCAACAAAATTTTAGATTGAGGAATGTTAGGCTTTCTATGCTGTAACAGCTAACAAAGCACATTGCACTGATAAACTTGGAGAAATTAATAGCCTACAAACTCCAAGAAAACTAGATTAACTTAAATAGGAATGTGAAACTTGAATTATTGATAACTTGTTCAGATGGAGATTCGAAATTTTTTGAGTTTGGCTTTTGGGGTAATGAGGGGAGAGAGAAATTAAGGTAATAATTGGAGATAGAGATAGTGAGTGGCGAGAGATAGAGAGAAATGATATTAATAATTGGAGATAGAGGTAATGCGTGGAAAGAGAAATGAGAGTAATGATTGAAAGTAGGGGTAATGAGTGTTTTTGAAGTTGGAATTTTTTTTCCAAAAACCCAACCAAACAAGGCATTAGTAAACAAGGCTATTTACCTCGCTACAATCTGCTACCAAAAACAAAAAACAATCTTTATTGAATGCATTTTGCAAAAACTTTTTCACCATTGGACGGTTTGAATTTTTTTTCAGCTCTAATTGTTTGATAGTTGATACCTTTCTTTTGCATATGATTACGAGTACAAATAGGATAATCATAGGCCTTTTTGAGAATTCCAACACCATTCCCCTTCCCCCCCACCCAAAGAAGAAAAAAAAACACCCTAGGCCCCACTCTAATTTATCCTGTAGGCAGTAGATTTTTGTGCCGTCAGTAAATTTCCTTGTTTTCCTGTGTCAGAACCAGAATAATCGAGCTAGTTTGACAAGCATGGCATTGGTAAATTGCAAGGAAAAGAAAACTCAATATTTCATAGGCTATACAGATTCATAAGAAAGGATTCAATAAGCTTCAGAACAATACCTCCACTGTTCGGGACGGGTGAGGACGGGTACATATCCAAATCCTCCACAATAAAGTCGTTGTCGTCATCATATTCATCTTCAATGTCATAATCAGTAGACTCATCCGATTCAGTCCCGGCAATATCTTCCCCATAAGAATCACTACCAGAGTTAAAAGAACTTACAAAATCCAAACCACAAAGTCACATGGGCATTTCATTCAGCTTAATCTTGCCTTTTGTTCATAAGGACAGCAAGATTAAGTTGAAAAAACCCTTCTGATTCATGCAAAACCAGTTCAGAAAAAAATCCAAAGGATACGACTCATCGTCATCTCTGCAACAATCTGGGGTGCCAGCTAAAAAGAAACCAGAAAGATGAATACTATGAGGGCCAATAACTGAGAAGATTACTTCATCTTCCTCTTCAAATTCAAGATTCAGTGGGCAGTTCTCAAATTTCTCTGGTAACAAAGAGCACAAGTAAACTGGTTTTTTATCTCCCACGTTACACTGAAGTATGCTCTTCTTTGTGGATGAACCGGTGCCCAACGTTGCCTGAATCACCAAATGGTACATATTGTCTTTGAATTCTACCGAACACAACAATCAAGAAGACTTTGACTTTATGGAGCTATTCTACAGTAGCTACAAAAACTACAAGCACATTCTTATTCCATTGCAATATCATAGTCAGACGTGGAGTGGGACGAAGGGTGAGATGAGGAGCCACAACCTTACAGCGTATGGATAGACTCAAATTTTCCTATTCACACACGCATGACCACAACCCCAATCTCATGAGTCCTTTATCATGTAATCAACATTATGAATCTTCATCTCATATCAAATGTAAAGAACCTCGAAGGAGCTAAAGATATGCGCAACGTTCTCAAAACAAATAAGAAATGGGCTATACATCAAACTGCTGTTCCAAAACCCCAATAATCATAAAAAGTTGAGAGAAGTAAAACACAAGTATCTGAAAGAGAAATCCATAATAAGTTCAAAATAAGGGAAATTATAATGCCAAAACTGTTTTTGTTAGTGTCAAAACTCTAGTGCACAAAGTGCTTGTACCATGTAAAGTGTACAAGACTTTCATGCGCTGGAGGTTTGGCACTAACAAAAACAGTTTAAGCATTATCACTACTCTAAAATAAATGCTTAATAAGTTTGTTTTCTTTGCTAAGCAAATGCTTAATAAGTTAGCATGGGATATAACCAACCAACTAGGGCTTGCCTAGTTGGCCACCCTTGTACACTCTCAAATTCAGAAGGTCAAATCTTTCCAAAAACAAGAATCTATTGTTATTTTTCATTTTTGGAGTCTTTCCTTCTTAGCTTATTTCTTCCCCGTACAGGGCTCTCTCTTTAGTTGTTGTCTATTTGGCTTGATTAGTTGATTTAGTTCTTACGGACCCTAATAGGATTTATGTAGTATCCCCTTATTCTTCTACTGATTAACCAAAAAAAGTTAGCATGGGATATTATCCTCATAATTAGTGTTTTCAAATCAGGCTACATATTGTGTATCATTTTTTTCATTTCATGAATCAAATCGGGATACGTATTGTGTAACGTAAGATGCGTTAACAAAGGCTAATATACAATAAAAAGTTAGTTATACTTAATTACACTCTGTTATATACATGGAAAAATAGTGTTTTAGGTAGAAAAATAGGTTTTTAGGATGAAAATTCCAAGTCTCCCAAGAGAGGTCTAGCACATTGAGGCTTTTTGATGCCTTGGTCAAGGCAAGAGAAGAAGAGCCCTGATCTGATTCATGTAAAACTGTAAAACATGATCGAAATATGTTATTTTTTCCGTCCGAGCTCTAACGGATTTAGTTTTGGTTTTCTTTCAATGGTTTGGACGTCACCATAATTAGATTAGACGTGGTGTTCCACTTATTAAAATATGGTATGACTTTTTTTCAATAACTCATAGGATGCATACTAAATCGCGATACGCAAATATATCGTAGGATGCGCCATCGTATCGTAAGATTTGTGTACAAAAAGGGTGGGATACGTATCGTTTTTAGAAGGAGACGGTAGGATTCGTATCTCATAACAGACAACTATGCTCGCAATTGCCTCAAAAAATTGCAGATAAAAAAAAAAAACCGTCAAAAGACAACAAAAATTTGATTCCTAAAACACTGTTTATCTTCACGGTTGATGTTGTAGAATTTCACTACATACTTACGAAGAGACAAATCTGAAATCTTGACTGACATAGAAACTAGAAACGCAACGAATAACAAACTTGAAAAATCAATATCAATTTCAAACTAGAACACACGCACATCACATAACTCATTTATCCGGAAGCCACATTTAAATTACCTGAGATATGTGCAGCTTTGCTCCGCTCTCATCATCGAATCGATGAGTGTACGGTTTGCTTGGTTTTACCTCAACTCCTGCGAGAAAAAAAATTAATACATCAAACACACAAAGAATCCAAAGCTTTATTTGGAAATTCGAAAAAGTAATCGAAAACGAACCCCAGAAAGCCATCTCTAGTGGTAATCCGAGCTTCCGCTAAAACCCTGTGAGGGAGAAGCCATTCGATGTTTTATCGCCTCCTAAAACCCTAAACGCCGCAGGGTATTGTTAACAGTAAGTTAGATGCACAGAAGGAGCGTGAAACGATTGTAAGAAGTTGACACGTGCATGTAAAGTTAATGGGAGCGGTGCACGCTTTTGTGATTTTCTTGGGCCTCAAGTTCATTGTCGATAACGGCCCATGGGCTTTAGGGATATAAACCTAGAAGATAGGATGAATGGAGGCCCATACAGATGGAATTTCCTCGGATTTATAAATAAAATAATAATAAAAGAAGAGATGGAATTTCCTTGCAAGTATTTTATTTTATTTTATTTATTTTGGTGATCTCAATTTC
Organism: Rhododendron simsii; assembly: GCA_014282245.1. Taxonomy (NCBI): domain Eukaryota; kingdom Viridiplantae; phylum Streptophyta; class Magnoliopsida; order Ericales; family Ericaceae; genus Rhododendron; species Rhododendron simsii. The sequence goes on along the minus strand of CM024955.1, from coordinate 28,914,689 downwards.
CTTCCAAGTTTCAATAAACAAGTAGACATAAAAATAATGAAAATATCCAGTACTCTCTCAGTCTCATATTATTTTTTCAATTTTCAAACTCGTTCCATTATTTACTACAATAGTCTCCTATCCATATTGCCTCAAAGGCTGGTTAAGCGGAGGTTTGAGCTTGGCCCTTTAGGTGTTACATACAATGTTCTATTGGATGCTCAATGTTCTATTGCCGATAAATAAATAAAAAAAGGTTGGTTATTCGGACCATGATGGAAGGTCCAGGGCGAAAGGAATTGGAATATATTCGTGCATAATTTTTTAAAGAAAAATAACTCAAATTTAAGACCTCAACTAAATTTTAAAAAAAAAAAAGTGCCCAAAAAAAAATCAGTTATGAACAAAAAAAGAGTTGTTTTTTTATCCAATTAATGGTACGATTCTAAAAACAGACAGGCAATATAAAACGGAAGAATTAAGCCTAATTTTGAGCAAAATTTGTTCTTTCTATCCAGAGTATGTTCCGGAAGGATTTCAAATCCCATGATAAGCAGTTGAAAGCCTAGACATGGCTGTAAGGCAGCCGATCCGGCTGTCCATTTCGACAATAGACGGCCTGGGTTTCAATAGACGATTCAGCTCAATAGGAGTTCAGATTAAATCCGAACTGTCGGCGTCGAAATGGACAGCCGGATTAGCCGTCCTATAGTGCGGACTGCACTACAGGATTTCCAAATTCGAGAAAATCCATATCTCTTTTTAGGGTGGATCTAATCTAAGAAACGTTTGCAATACAGATGGCATTTTCATGGCGTTTAAAATAAATATCTCTTTTTAAAAAGTCTCGAAAGAATGAGTGGAGCTTAAGACAATTAAAGTAATAAATACCAATTGGATTCGATTGTTGGAACCCACCAGAATTAATCATATCAAGGTGGTAGTAGTAGTACTACTATAAAGTATTAGGTGCACATAAAACATGTGTACACATACATAAAAATAATGGTGGAGGAAAAAGTTGACCGTGTACCAAAAGTATGGACCATGAGCTAGGCCTTGTGGTTACATATATTTGGTATATGATTGAGAAAGAGAGAGACAGAAAGATGGACCACAAACCCAATTGGTTACTCCGGTTGGTTTGTTGGTTGGTTCGTGGGTTTGCTCCCCATGCGATTAATTGTGGTTTAATTTTTGGGTTAGATTGTAAGAAAGAAATTTTTTGTGAATTTTCTAGTTTCGAAGTGGATGACTTGCTTTTGACCGAACCGAAAAAGAGAATTAGTCGAGATGCGCGTAAAATGGACAAGACAGTCCTAATCGTCAAAAAAAAACAGAGAGGGAGAGCGAGATGATGGACCACCATGATGGGAGCTGGCTGGGTGGGACTAAAATTTTGGGATCAAAAGCTGTTTCTAGTACGTTCCGCATTGCCACCGATTGGGGTTCAAAACAGTCCATTGTTTGATGTTCAAGTTTTACACTAAAAGTTTAATGAGCCTTTTTTTTTTGGGGTACACTGGAAATGAAGTTTAATGAGCCTTGAAACGTGTTTAAGTTTAATTTGTTTATGAAACGAGCTAATATTGACGAGCTGTAATTGAGCCGATCACGACCCGAATGGAAGTACCCGTTTTTCACAACATATGTATGCAGTACAAACAAAGCAAGCCAGACTTACCAAATTAATTAGCTAGCCTCAAAAGGAGTTAAAGCTTTGTTTGGATTAGATAGCTAAACGATTAAAAACAAACTTTTAATTAGTCAAATAATGAAACTAATCATCAGATCACATGATTTGTGAACGAATTATGAGCATTAAACAGTTAAAATTGAGATACTCCACTATTCAGTATTCACCATAGTTTCCGGTATGATGGAATCAACCGTACCCTTCGGTTTAAACCCTTTTCTTTAGATTTTTTCCCCACTGATTTCATCAACCCTTAAATGATTTGTGAACGAATTATGAGCATCAAACAGAGGATTCCCTTGTGTAGGGGGCCAAACTATCCATCGTTCGGAAGGTTCAGAGGGTTCTTTCATACTCAGAACCAATATTGCGGGACCTTCAGTTCGTCTGTAACATCACTACACGTTGTGGGAAGGCACTCCACTGTTTCTGCCGAGCATGTACCGACCCTCAGAGGCTCTCCTAAGCTTATTTCCTTCCTGGCATGTTTTACTGCATGATCGCTCGATAAGACCTTAGCACATTCGGCAGTATAAAGCTTTCGTTCGGAAGGTACGTTATCATTCGGGAAAATATCTCAGGAATAGTGCTTGCAAGTGGAAATCAAAGGGTCATCTAGAAGTTTTCTACTTTTAGCCGAAAGTGACATCATCTACTTGTCCAACACACAAAGCATTGCCTATAAATAAGATGTGATACCACAAGGTGAAGGATCTAATCTCTCTCATTCCTACAAACTTCACTAAAAGCATATTTTTCTCTACCTCTCGGGCTCTTACTAACTTGCTCGTCTACGGAGCATCTTCCCGGAGATACACCCTCTTTGGTTTTCAGGTACCCAGGTCACCGTTGTATCCTTTCATCGTTCAACAACTAGGAGGAAGAGGCTCAAGGATTTTTTCAGCCCCCACACCTTGTTTTGCTAAATAGGGAAAACGGCCTGGTTGGCTAGTGCATGAAGTGTTCTTGGAGTTACATATCCCTAATTTGTTTGGCCACAAATGTTTTGGATTTGCAGACATGGTTGTCATTTCGCTAGGGATCCGAGACTAGTGCTGCAGAGCACCCCCACCAATACCGCTGTCCATCTCAGTAATACACGGCTCAAATTTATAGAAACTCAGATTAAATTCGAGCCGTTCATGCTAAGATGGTCAGCCAGATCGACCGCACTACACACTACAGCACCCCCGATTCTACTTGGCTTGCAACCAATCAAGCAAAAGTTGTAAGCCCTTTGTGCACCAATTAAATAGTTAACTCCCAAGAGGGTCGATCCCTCGTGATTAATCGAGGTGCACGTAATTTGACCTGGACACCTGAGTTATATATAAAAAATAACAATTGATAAATAATTTAAACTGTGGCGTAGATCTATAACACGAGTTTTGATACACGTGTATACATGTATACGAATAAAATACCCCCATTAGGTATAAATTGCCAACTACTACTGCCGAGCAAAAAAATTTACTTCCGGTAAATAATCCCTTGGGGAAGAGACCTTCTACGGGGTCCAACAGTTAGGAACCGATGGGTTTACAGATTAATTGTGGAGTTCACTTCCGAATTTCACGTAAATGATTTAAATCGTTAATTATTTTTAAAATATTTTTTCGAATATTCCTAAAAAATTTCAAATCAATCGTAATGCAACAAAACTTTCTGTTTTTAGAATCCTGTTCTGAACAAAACATTCAACATATAGATCATGCACTTACATTTATCCAATGGACCTAAAATTATACAATCACTAGAAATAATATTTTCAAATAATCTAATGATTTAAATCATTTACTTGAAACCCGAAGTAAGCCCTATAATTGATCGGTGCCCGTAGTGTTTTCCTGGGGAGAAAATAACCTAATTGCTTTAGGTGAGATTCCCATCATCTTGCAACCAAACAAGAACTCTTTTTTGACTTTTCCTCACATCAACAATTATACTGGTAGGTAGTTTGTACGTGTTTTTTGTGTGTCAAACTTTTGTCGTTTGGCAAACATCTTGATTCTCTTTTTTGGGTAATTCTAGTGTCCATTTTACAACAATTTCTTTGTATACTAGTAAAAATGGGAACCGAGTACAATTTGCAATTTGTTCGATGTTTGGATATCGTGGCGGTTCCAAAGACACCTAAAAAAATGTTCCAAAGTTTCCGATAGAATTTTGATGATCCGAGCCGCTCAATGTAATTAGAATGTGATTTTAAGAGCACTCTAGAGAAATCAGCAAAAAAAAAATGACCGGGAATGATTTCATCCAAACAGTTTTTTATTGAACGGTTTAATAAAAATCTGTTCAAATCAAGCCATTCCCAATATTTTTTTTGCCAATTTTTCGCGAGTACCATTAAAATCACATTCTTTACACATTGAGCAGCTCGGATCATCAAATTTGTTCTGGGAACTATGAGATTGAAATTTGGAGTGTTTTTTTTAGGTGTCCCCAAAACCGTCCGTTTGGATATTGAATATATGAGTTGATTCAAGGAGAGAAATGAGAAAACAGAGAATATATTAAGGTAATGAACTGAGAGTTTAAATTCTAACTTATCAAAAAAAAAACGGAGACTTTAATTTCTATCTACCTCAGGTGGAAACCCCAAGCTTTCCACCATCACCATTTTGTGGGTCCTGTTGTGCGCTTGTTTCACTCTGAACTATTCATTTTATAAAACTCGCAGAGGGGTAAATACCCTTAAAAAATTAATTTGATCAGATATTGATGGGTATATGAAAATTTGAATTTTGATTTATAAATGGATGACCGATAAGTTTAAAGTTAAAATGTCCATGACCGTTTTCCATTTTTTGATATAGTTATCGACGTTCGATTAAACTATTTTTTGCGTGAATATATTACTCTGCAGGCCCTACAAGATGGACAGTTCAAATTACTACTATAAACGCACCATGGGGTTCCACAAGGAGTGGTGGAAACCGTGGGATATCCACTTACGTAAACTTATGAACCGAAGAATCTAATTAAGACATTAGTTGTACTACTTTTTTTTTTTTTATGATTGGTTGTCCGAGTTAACTTGCGCACATCTCAAATAAATTTTTGACTCTGAAGTTGACAATCCGGGAAACTCTCCGGTGGCCTAAGGCTTAGAATGTTTGTCCCTCAATCCAAAAATGAACGATCAAACAACAATTGTATTTTTAACTACATATAAACACTTCGTATTTAATGAAAACATGGACATTGACGGCTTCTCACTTCCTCTTTTTTTTTTTCCCCCTCTTTTCCCCTTGTCCATTAATTCAACTGGGCTGAGTAAAATAAATGATGAAATAGGTAGATTTGGGACACTCGGAACCAACCACTTCACCAAATTCTCAAAGCATCATTTGCCCATCAACATCAAATAGTTAACCACTTGTTCTACTCATTAATGAGGAATCTCTATTATCAGTACAATATGAGGTTAGGGGCCATGTGACCATTTGCCTTGCATTCCTTTCATGACCATGATATTGAAATTTGCAATAATAAATAAATGTCTACGGATTTGTCCTTTTCTTTTTTTCCCCTTAAAATTCACGTGTTTTCCACACCGTGTATATTTTTATGCTCTGTTTGGATGAATTTTTAAAAAAAAATTGAATTTTTTTTTATGAGAGTAATGATTGGAAGTAGAGATAATGAATGGAGAGATACACAGAGAGAAGTGAGACTAATGATTAGAGATAAGGATAATGAGTGGAAAGTAATGATTGAAAGTAGGGATAATGAGTATTTTTTGAATTGAAAAAAAAAATTTCCAAATCTTATCCAAACAAGACACAGCATTGAAAAAGACTCCGTATGCAAATGCAACATGGACATACTATTTTCCTAATTAAGAATATTGGATTCTTTCTTATTAACTACTCTGTAGAATATATAGTCAAAATACCAAAAACTTATGGGAAACTAAACCCTGGTATTTTTTGGGATATTTTTTTTTAGATTCAAGGTTTATTTTTTGGGTAATCACCCATCTCAGCGAGATACCAAAAATTTAGGGGAAACTCAACCCTGGTATCTTTTGTTTATTTTTTGGGATTTTTTTTAGATTCATGATTTTTTTTATCAATCACCTATCTCAGTGTGAGGAGTTTAAAAATTAAAAAAAAAAAAGAAGGTTCATTAAAGAAGAAAGTTCCAAAACAACTAGTATTTTTTTGTCCCTATTATTGTCTTATGTAAACTTTTTTTGATTTCAGTCTATATTTTCATGTTTTTTGATTCCTCTCGTTTAAACGAACTAAACAAAAACCTACGAAAATACCATACCAAAGATTTAAGTGAAATTTAGTGTGTTTCATTTCGTCCAAAATTGACTACAATGACGAGAGATATATGTTTTGTCCCTACTGTTGTCTTAAGTAAACTTTTTTTGATTTCGGTCTACATTTTTATATTTTTTGATTCGTCTCGTCGAAACGAATTGAACAAAAACCTACGAAAATACCATACCAAAGATTTAAGGAAAATTTAGAGCGTTTCATTTCGTCCAAAATTGACTTACTACAGTGACGAGAGATATATGTTGGGAATACTTTGGTGTGTATAAAGTGGGAAGTACTTTACACCAACCAAACAAAAACTTGACTGGGTCACATGGCGACTTTTCTCTCTTTTTAAAAAGGCCTTCTTCATGTCATTTATGGGAGAGTAACAGGACAATATTATACTACCAAAAAAACCCGGATGCTGCCAAGCACTTCGCTTGGTAATGGTGTCGAGCGATTCATCCGGCCATTTATCTCGATAATTAACGATTCGGATCTTAATCCGAACAATGAACAGCTCAGATCTTTATCCACTAGGATCAGATCCAAGCCGTCCACGACGATCCGGCCGCTCGACACTGCTGCTCTGGTGCTTGGCAGCATCTCCCATTACCGTTTACCTAATTTCGAAGTTTAATCATTCTTTTGCACGACAAAGGCATTTTATATTGTATTTTCAGCAGTGTATTCACTGAATTATTTTCAACTTTTTTGTCAAGCTTGGAATAATGCAGCAAGGCCCCATAGGCCTCAAAAGGGTTGGTTCTCTTTTACTAGTAAACATTATTTCTTTGCCAAGACTAACAAAAGTGTGGAAGAGCCGGAAGAGGGGGTGATCGACTGTAGTAACGTCCACTACGTGTGACCATAGAGGTTTCAGACTCACGATGGAACCCTGAAGAAAACGAATCACCCAAGATTTCAATTGCCCTACCTTGAGCTAGAAGATTACAACTGAACCTGCACGAGGGCAAGACGCGAGGGGGTGACAACCTGCGATTTCTTCGGCTTGTACCGTCTAGAAGTTGTAAAACGAGTCTTATTAGTACTGATTATTGTCACAGGCACACATATTGACATACGTAGTTCAATTCGGAGCTCGTTATTTTTTTTCAAAAGTTTTCATTTGTTTCCCACTTAAGTGAACACAGTTTCCCCCCCTCCCCAACCCCAACCCCACCCCCCATGTGTGATGTGTTTGTACCTAATCTTGAAAATAGATTGTACTCCTTAATTTAAAAATTGACAAGAGTAAATTTTGAGCAAAAAAAATGTACTGAACGTATAAGACTTCAGAAGTCAATGCCTTCCCTGTACCTCTGTTGATCAACAAAGGCCACCATTATTTTATCTCAGATTCTCAGTTTTTAATTAGATACCTAGTACACAGGGAAATCTAATGAACGTGCATTTAATTTTTTGCCAACTCCTACTGCGGTATTTTATCAATTTCTTTTCTATTCTGAGCTGGGAAAATATTGTATAAATAGTATTACTATATTAGGGTGTGTTTCTGTTGAACTTTTTTTTATCTTCAGAGTAATGATATACAATAGACAAGTTGTTTTGCTATTTGGAAAAAAATTTATTTCCAGTTTTTTTATTTCCGATGTTTTTTTTCGAAACATGCGCCATAAACATGTTTGTTTTACTATTTTTGTTTACAAATTAAATAAAAATCAATTCTACTATTTTACGAAAATTCTAGAAACACAAAAATGCGTTTTCATTTATTTTGAAAACACTTTCCGCAGCCCCAAAAATAAATAAACAAAAACTGTTACAGTCACAAAACATGTTTTTTATTTTTATATTTTAATAAATAAACAAAAACTCAGTTCTTGTTTTTGATGAACGAAAAGCAAAAAACTCGCAACTTACCAAACAGAGCCTAAATGGTAAACATATTTTTATGTATTTGAGTAGAATAGTTTTGCCTTGAAATCCATACACTGAAACGATAATAGTTTTGCCTTGAAATCCATACACTAATAAAATAAAATAAAAAAACGATAATTTTTTTGGTACCGAGTGGGTACCACATGGTGTTTACCCATCAGCGACCCTAGTTTGGGTGCGCCAAATTTATTTATTCTCTCTCCTCACCCAATGCCGGCTCATATATTTTAGAGGCCCGAAGCAAATTTTGTATATCTCACCCTTTACATATTCATGATTTCTTTAAAAAATAATAAAAGTACAAAAAATCAAACTAAAAGAATATAATTATGACAATATAAATGTAAAAACGATATGCTTGCAATTATGGAGATGCATGGGAGTCGAACCGCACACTTACAATAGCATGGCAGAATTATGTGACCACTAAACCAAGTATTTAGTTTGTGTTTTTATTAGGAAATATTCTAATATAAATACATAAGTTATATTGCAAATGGGCCTCAATTTTGGACCAAAATTCGGAGGCCGGAAGCGGTTGCTTCCCTCACCTATCCTATAAGCCAGCCCTGTTCTCACCCGACCACTCACTCTCCTCTTTTTTCTTTCTCTAAAATACGGACCCTTCGAAACACGTTTGGACGGCTGAAATCAACGACGGGATAACATGTGTGCAGTATCCGCCCAACACCCAAAAACTTCTCTGAAAACTCTTAATAGTACATGCCAGTGGATGATAAAAAACAAAAGGAAAAACCCGAAATGGTTCCTGTAGTTTAGTATTTATGTCAACTTGGTCCCTGCAGTTTGAATTGGCTAGATTTATACTCTGTAATTTCCATTTTGTTTCAACTTAGTCCAATTACTAACTGCCGTTAGTCTCCGTTAACCCTAGACACAAATGGGTCCCTTTTCTAGTGAATTACCGAACCCTTTCTTCTCAAACCTCGCAAACCTAAAGCCTTTTTCTATAAAGCAAAACAGAGTCACTTTTTTTCTAAAAATCGTCGGGTTCTCTGGCCCGTGTTTTTTTTCTTCTAAAATACTTGAATTATTCTTCCGATATTCAAGAGGTGACCAGACACACCTAAACTCTATGCCTGATGGAGTTAGGTTTTTTTCTAAACCCCATTGTGGCTCGAACCATGGCCAGACCAGATTTTCCTTTATCCGGAGATATGTAGGCAGCCTAATAAAAGCTCGGTCCCATTTGAAAATAAAACGCGCTTCAGTTTCTAAAATTCAAATGTTATTCAAAAATATCCGAACCCATGTTATAGAACACAAAACTCGTCATTTTTTCTTTCTTTTCAAGAACTACGTCGCAATCCTTAGGAATCAGATCACTTATTCATGTCCTAATCCCTCTCACTCCTTCCCCTCGAAGGTGAACGAGATACGGTCGAAGGTAAAATCTAGGGCTCGACAAATGGAGAATGGAAGCCATGAAAAAAATGAAGAATGGAACAATGAGGCTCTGTATTTTGGTTCAGATATATATTAGGGTAAGAAGAGAACGGTAGATTACAATTTTAACCCTAGAAAAAGGGTCCATTCGTGTCTGGAGTTAACGGAGTCTAACCGCAGTTAGTAATTGGACCAAGTTGGAACAAAATAAAAACTGTAATGTATAAATCGAGCCAATTTAAACTATAGGAATCAAATTGACACAAATATTAAACCACAAGGACCATTTCAATTTTTTTCCAAAGGTAAAAAACAAAAACAAAAACAAAAACAAACCTACTACTACATGCCAGTATGCCAAGAACGCTTGACCTGAGAATTGACCATACTTTTGGCGAGTCAATTGCGCAATGGCACTTGTTGACAAATCCTGAAATGTGATTGGTTGGTTCTCGACACGCGCTTTTTGCAGCACGTGAAAGTACGTGTCAAATTTAATTGGTTGCTCATTTGTTTTGTGCATATTTATTTATTTTTTGCCTGAATCTCAAGATATTAAAATACAAAAAATATATAACAATCAAAATCTTGATGTTGGAACATAGATCTAGATACGAATGTATACGGAGCCATTCGATGTGAGTGGATCATGGGCATATTCGGTAGAATTTATATGTATCGAATTGCTTAGAATATATATGCATTAGGACGTTTTGTAAGCACAATCCGACTCTAAATAAGAGTACGGCAATAAATATACGGGAAATGTTTGAAGCTCACTTGCTTTAGACAATTTTCGGTCACAACTGTGTTCGAATCTGGACATTATACTCCTAAAAATATGTATGCTAAATGGAGTAAAAATAAACGTTGTCTGCCAAAAATACTGAAATAGGAAGGAGAAGAAAGGGAAGAAAACCATCATCAGCATCCCACCTTCTCTCTCCCCAGGTCCTCCCTCTCATAACTCTTCCAACACTCCTCTCTCTCTCTTCTGCCTTCAGTCTCCAACATCAATTTCAGTTAAACAATTCCACAAGCACCTCTCCCACACCCTCTACCACCACCGGCCAACTCCGACCATATCGCCGCCGTCCGGCATGAAACTCCGGCCGCGGGCTTCTTCCCCCAGTTAAATGCCCAAATCAGCCATCCCTTTACTCCCACCTCCAATGGCCAACACCAGCTCCGCCTCCACCCCGTCGGAAACCTTCTCAACCGAAGAGGTCACCGTTAAATCGTTAAACAAGCGGTACGAAGGCCTGGTGACCGTCAAAACCAAGGCCATCCGAGGCAAGGGAGCCTGGTACTGGGCCCACTTCGAGCCCGTCTTAATTAAAAACCCAGACACAAACCTCCCCAAGGCAGTGAAGCTCAAGTGCATCCTGTGCAACGCCGCGTTCTCCGCCTCGAACCCGTCCCGAACCGCCTCGGAGCATCTCAAGCGAGGTACTTGCCCCAACTTCGGCTCCGTTTCCAAGGCCATTTCGCTCCCACCTTCACAGCAACTACCCCCCTTAGCCTCCCCTTCCTCTTCCTCTCACAATCACAAGAAACGGAATACCCAAATTGCCCCTAACCCAGTCGCCGTTGTTACCCCTACTGGGTTTAATCAGCAGCATTTTGTGCTGTCCGGTGGGAAAGAGGATTTGGGTGCTTTGGCATTGCTGGAAAGCAGCGTCAAGAAGCTAAAGAGCCCGAAATCTTCGCCCGGTCCGATTTTAAGCAAGGGTCAGGTGGATTCTGCTTTTGGTTTGTTGGCTGATTGGGTTTACCAGTCTTGCGGGTCGGTTTCGATTTCGAGCCTCGAGCACCCTAGATTCAGGGACTTTTTAGGCCAAGTGGGATTACCGGCGTTGTCATCTAGACGGGAGTTCTTGGGTGCAAGGCTCGATTCGAAGTTTGACGAAGCAAAAACGGAGTCGGAAGCTAGGATTAGAGAGGCTTTGTTCTTTCAGTTAGCTTCTAATGGGTGGAAGAGCAGGGGTTGTGGGTATGGGGATGAGAATTTGGTTAAGTTTAGTGTGAATCTTCCCAATGGGACTAGTGTGTTCCAAAAGGCTGTGTTTATGGGTAGTAATTTTGTGCCACCGGATTATGCAGAGGAGGTGTTGTGGGAGAGTACAACTGGGGTATGTGGGGGTGATGTGCATAGATGTGTAGGTATAGTTGCTGATAAGTATGGTGGTAAAGCATTGAGGAATTTGGAGATGCAAAACCATTGGATGGTTAACTTGTCTTGCCAGCTTCAAGGGTTTATGAGTTTGGGAAAGGATTTTATCAAAGAACTTCCGCTTTTCAAGTCTGTTATTGAAAATTGCTCGAAGGTTGCTAATGTTTTTAATTACAAATCTCAGGTGAGGAACAGTTTTCAGAGGTATCGGTCAGAAGATACCGAGCTTCCCGGATTGATCAGGGTTCCTCCGCGTAATTGTGATAGCTCAAAGAACTTTGCTTCTGTTGTTGGAATGGTGGAGGATATAATGAGCTGTGGCCGGGTGCTACATTTAGTCACGATGGATGAATCGTACAAGGTGGTATGTGTGGAGGATCCATTGGCTAGGGAAGTGGCTGAAATGATTCAAGATGTGGGGTTTTGGAATGAGTTGGATGCTGCTCATTCGCTAGTGAAACTGATCAAAGGCATGGCTGAAGAGATTGAGGCTGAGAGGCCATTAGTAGGGCAATGCCTTCCACTTTGGGAGGAGTTGAGAGCAAAAATGAAGGACTGGTGTGCCAAATTCCGCATAACTGAAGGTCCCGTTTTTAATGTTGTTGAGAAGAGATTTAGGAAGAATTACCACCCGGCATGGTCAGCCGCATTTATCCTTGACCCGCAGTACTTGACTAGAGATGCCAGCGGGAAATACCTTCCCCCATTCAAGTGCTTGACAAATGAGCAAGAGAAAGATGTGGATAGGCTTATAACCCGACTGGTATCCAGGGAGGAAGCTCATATCGCGTTGATGGAGCTTATGAAATGGAGATCAGAAGGGCTAGACCCACTGTATGCGCAAGCAGTTCAGGTGAAACAGCGGGACCCTGTGACAGGAAAGATGAGAATGGCAAACCCTAAGAGCAGTAGGTTAGTGTGGGAGACTTGCTTAAAAGAGTTCAAGTCATTGGGGAAGGTTGCTGTTAGGCTTCTCTTCCTTCATGCAACCTCATGCGGGTTTAAGTGCAATTGGTCTTTTATGAGATGGGTTTGTTTGCAAGGGAACTCAAGGGTGGGCCTTGATAGGGCTCAGAAGATGATTTTCGTTTCTGCCCATTCGAAGCTTGAAAGTCGGGATTTTTCAAGTGAGGAAGAGAAGGATGCAGAGTTGTTTGCCATGGCAAGCGGTGACGATGACATGCTCAGTGATGTCTTTGCTGATGCGCCATCAGTGTAATGTTATGTTGTTGTTGTTTTTTTGAACTTCTGTAGAATTTTCCAAGTGTAGGATTTATTGTATTCTTTCAACCTATCATTTTTGGTGTTCTTGTTGTATGGTTTTATTGCAAGATTTTAGGTAGGGTTTTAGAAGAGAAGGAGGTAGAATTGAGCCATGTATTAGCAGAAACAGAATGGCCTCATGATTCAGATGAATCGTTTGATAGCATGATTGGAGGTTCTTGATTTTGTAGAGGAGACTGTCATTCTTGTTTTTAAAGATAAAAGTGGTCCAGGAACAGAATATCAAGAATGTTGTAATCATGGTTGTTAGAGTGATTGATATAAATAATATTTATGACTTCTGTTGTTTAAACCTTGTGTCTCTTTCACGTCTAGGATCTGGGTAGACCATTTACCAAGTCTGTTAAAAGGCTTTCGTCTTGCCAAATATAGATGAAACTTTGGTATGAATTTTGCATTTAGTTCTTTCTCATGGATACTAAACATCAAAGGAAGTAGAAGATAGTCATAGGATTTCCGTCCAGACATCCAGTAATGACTAGCAACTAGCAAGCGTTCCTTTCCTGCAGGTTGCTTTTGAATTATGTTTTTTGATGACATTTTCATTTGTCTTCAACTACATTCTTTTATTCATTGCTTTTAAATTGAGCCACAGCCTGTATGCCAAAAAAGTTTAAACACTTGATTTTTGTTTTTTGTTCAGGAGTCATAAAATCATGGGTACTGCAGAGATAAGGTGGGCTGGACTTACTCATATAGGAAATCATGGTTCCAAAGTTAGCAATTATATATTGTGCCGTCCAGTTCAAATTCATAGATATGGATTGGTATTCTCATGGAAATGCCAAATGCCTAATTCCATTACCTTCTCTTTTGTTATCACATGATGTGACCGTTAGAGTTGGAGTGTGTGACTATCTTCAACTAGACGTTAATAAGAATCTGTAGTTCATTCAGCCAGGTGCCATATATGGGGGACCTTTTTTTGAAGATTTGTGCTTTGTACTGTTGTGATGATAATCTGCTTTCTACTTTTCGTGCAAAACTTTGTAAATGTAAACTTTTCATGCAAAACTTTGTAAATGTAAATAAGACAAGGGCTGAATTCTATCTGCATTGCTTTAAATGCTTATCACATCTATCTATATTCTATTCCCTTGTAGATTTTAGTTTTCTGCTCAGATATTCTGAGGTACACCGCTTTGTTGTCCACCTAAGATTAAAAGTTTCGTGCTAATAGGCATTGGAATGCACGTTGGAGTCTGAGAGGAGTCACTTTGACTTTGTACAACAATGCCAAACTTTAAGTCTGTCCTGAAGCCATAATTATAGTTCAATGACTCCTCACTCCTCAGCATCAGTTAAATATGTAAAGGAGCTGTTGTTGCTATTGGTTGGCTCTCCTCTTTCTGAAAACCTGTAGACCGATTTCTAGCTGCTTTTTTCTTGAAATTTTGACATGCTTCCCCTTAAGAAAGGACAACAATGCATGTTCTTGACATTATGTAAATACCCGTGGGGACATTTTCTGAGAGTATCTGTTAGTGTGTTGCAGCCTTAGTGTAGTGCTGAAAACGGGGCCGTGAGCCTTGAATCTGTGCATATCAATTTTTTCAGCTTAAGAAACCTATAGCTATTATCCTGATTTGTTTGATAGAATGAGCAAGGGACAAACATGTGTTTTGACTGGTGGTGTCCACGATAATTATTTGGTAAAATTTGGAATGCTTCAAGTTTGCTTGAAAAAAGATCTTTCCAAAATGATCCAAATTAGCATTGTTTAGAATTTTTTGAAGTACCTTTTTGCCGCATTAGAATTTTCTTGAACTGGTTGGGCAGAATGTAGATGATGACGAACCAGTCTTGATTATCACCTTGGTCAACTTAAAAAAAATCCAAGAACGGATCTTTGCTGTGAAAGCAGCACTATAGACATCTCAGTAGTGTCTGTCTGTCTACCCAATGGAGCCCCACCATGAAGAGTGAATGTAGGTTGTGATGGTCAAAGAAAACCAAGGACTGAAAGGATCTTTCTTTGAGTTATAGGTTTATTTTTCCAAGTTCTAATTTCATGATCTTTGGGTAAATTGATTAGTAAACATCTGCATTATTGTTTTCTATCAGGTTGGGCCCGCTGTTGAACGTAGATCCCCGTTGAAAGGATGTCATGTTGCCTATTATCTGTTAGAGTTGCCATGATTGCTAAAAGGTCTTGAGCAAGCTGTAAGCAAGAGCGGCTGTCGGCATTAGGAATCACATGATATGGCTGAAAGGATTGGGTAACTAACGTGAACTGACTTTTATTTTCCAGGTACTACTTTGCTGCAACATTCTTGACTTATTCAGTAGGTTGGTGGCAATGGTAGTGCTTTTATTTCTTTTGTTCTTTTTTTTGGGTAATTATGTACACACATATGGGCGGTTTCTAGCTTGACTAATACAACGATCCTCCTTTTGGCTCTGGATTGGCTTTGTAGAGAGGTTGTTGAGTCCCTAAACCTTTGTTGTTCAATATTTTAGCAATGTAAATGTTTGATTGCTGGACTGGAATAGGTGGGATATGGATCCTTGGTCCGGGGACACCTAGTCTCGTAACAAAATTTGGTCTATTATCTAAAAAATTTAAGGCTTATTAGACATCATTTTGGGATAAATTCAGTTGCTGGAGTTAGTATTTCTGTTTTTTTGGGTTAAGAAATATGCTGGAGTTAGTATTTCAACCAAACGCTTGACCATTTCTAACCTGTCCTATCCTATGACTATGAGAATTAAATTCCACAATCAAATGTGAGCACAATCCCCCCTTTGAGCTTAACAATAGATATACGTTATGGGACGTAAATCAAGATTATATATATACATGGCTGGTCCGTTTGCCGTAGAGTTACATTGGATTGGTTTCACTATCAGTCTGGGAATGAGGTAGGGTTGGGGAGCCTGTTGACCCGGACACAAAGCACATGTAAAAGCTAAAAAGAAGTATGCTCAAATCATGTATCTTTTGATTTATATATAAAAGGGCATAGCTGTGGAAAATTATTCAGGCAATGCAGTACGTAGCAGATAAAAAAAAGTCAAAATCTGTTATACTTTTTGAATCATGGTTCAAAGAAGGAAAGAAATTGAAAAGAAGAACGGTACAAGGGATGGGAGCACAAAGTAACAGTGGTGATAAATACAGTAATGGGTAGAGCAGCATAGCATATGGGTTCTGAAGTTGGTCATTTTCCAATACTCCTGTTATGGGTGTAACATAGTGGTTCTTGTTTTGCTATTCTTTCGTACTATTTCATGCCAAGTATACCAATCTTACACCTTGGGGACATTGAATGTTTTTTTTGGAATTCAGTGCTCGGGAATTACTTGAGATACGCGCAAGCTAGCCCGGATATCCGGTTATAAAAAAAAGAAAAGAAAAAAGAATACCAATCTTACTAAATTTTCTTGGAAACCATCTCAATTCTTTCGGTCTTTCCTATAACCACAGTACTACTGTACAACAGATTGAAAACCGAACTTCTGTATTCTGCCTTTTCTCTCTTATTTAGTAAAAGCCAACTGGGTAAGCAAATAAAAACTCAAGCCATGTTTGGCTGTGTGAATTCTGTACTGGAGTAGAATCATTTAGACTGTAGTGTTTGTTGCAGGGTTTTAAATTGCGGTATCAGAAAACGTTACGGTATCGGTGATACGGTCATTCACTCGCCTATATCGGACCGCATCGACCGATTCGCAAGTAAAATACAGTATCGGAAGTCCGAAAATCCGGTTACGTGACGGTCGATACGATACGTAGTGGACTTTATTTGTTGTTAATCTTCCGTTTATTTTGGCATTAGGAACTCATTTGGTGGAGAGTTGGCAGCGGATCTTGTCGGCAATGGGGACTAATACCGACTGCTCACCAACTAGAGGGGTAAAGCCTTTTTCACTCGTATGGTATGGCTTTTTATTATTCACTCCACTCATGTCTTTTGTTTTTGTAAAAGTTGAAGGGAGATACAATTATTAGTATAGGACATCACCTTTATCTTTATACAAGAATCTTTACCCTTTTCAATGCTCCCTCATAATTAATCTTCTTTATTTATTACATCTCTTCTCTTTCCTACTTGTTATTCAACCCTTGATTGCTTTTGGATTTTGAACACCATTGAAGGAAAGATTGTGAGATACTATAATTGAAACTCATGTGGCTATACTGTGTAAGTAATGAAAGTAGCCATGGGGATCAGATTTTGCAAGTCATGAACTTGAGTTTCCCTTTTTGATTCTTCTTATGCTAAATGTGCGCGTAAGCTGACCCGGATACCTGATCATCAAAAAAGCAAACCAAATGTTATGTCGTTCCTTTGAAGTCGTGTGGGCGCGTGTTTTAAGTTCTCTGCCCTTTACTTTGGCCTCAAAAGAACAAGCTCTTTCCATTCCTGAGAATACACAATGTTTTCCCTGTATATCTTTCATTTTCATCTGAAAGTTTCTCTCTTTCTTAATTCTTGGGACCCGTCAATTTGTTCTTTATTTTTTCCTGAACAAATCTTGTGCAATATCTATAAATCAAGTTCTAAATGTCATACCGTTTACGTAAGAAATACAAAATGGTATACTGTTGGATCACATGTTGTATACTTTAGGTGCGCGCTTTCGGCACTTCTACTTGTTTTTTCTCCACCAAACCATTGCATCTTTGGTTTGTTTACTCTGAGATTTGATTCAGTATGAACAAGTATTTAGCTAATAGAAAGTCTAGAACTAGTACCCTCATACTATATTCCTAATCAGAGTGTCGCTATATATCCTTTCATATATTTTTTTTCATGACTCAGATGTCGGGTCAGCTTACATTTTTACATAATTCACGAGTGCCTGTAAAATATGTGTGTCTTTGTTAAGGCACATGCTACTTTCTCCTGCTTTAAGCTACGAAAATTATATGTAAGGACCTCTTTATGTTAGTGCCTGGGAATTAAACTTGAGCATTCACTAGTTCATAGGAAAACAAAAACAAGTATTAATTCTCTCTCAAAGAGAGGGGGGAAAAAAAACCCATAGGGTAAAAAGGCAATAATAATGTGGACTGTATGAGCCTATGACTAGGTATTAGATATGTTGCTATTTGCTATGTCATAAAGCGAATTGAGTTTGAATAACATATTTTGAGTATCATGTGATGTGTCGCTAATCCACTGGTAATATGTGCATTATTTATCATCTAGTGGAGCATATTATACGAATGTAATAGTGACACCTCACATTGTACTCAGAATGTGGTACTCAAATATGGTCATCATAGCATCGTTCAAATATTAACACTCTCCTTAAAAACAAATTCGCCGTCTCATAGAGGGTTTTGAGGGGCCAATCAGCGTCCGTCTTTCAGGATAAAACGACTAGACCATGGTAACAAAAACACCATCAAAAACCACCTTGGCGACCAAACTTACGTCTGCCTCTCTCTCACATAAAGAACAACACTCAGAATCAATACAAAGAAAACTGCTAGAACGATTGCAGGGATTAATTCATCCATAAACCACACATGATGGGAACATTAACGAGCCGCGCCGTTGGGCCTTTGAGCTGCACCGTCTACTTACACTGAACGAACGAGAGACTCATCTCTCCGGTTGCCTCAGAAGACCCACCGAATGCCAACTTCATTCACATAAAATTTCTTTGTTTTAATTATATAAAGGCTGCTGATTTTGCCACACATTTTTTTTGTTAATGTCACTCCTGTGTATTTTGATGCAAAAATGCACTTGCAGAGGAGTAACGTGAACAAAAAAGGAAATGACAAAATTATTTTTCATATATAAATTGAGTCCTTCACATAAAAAAGGGGGAAAAAAAAAACATTATTCCTATCTAATATAATCATTAGGACTTACAAAGAAACATTACTGTACAATTACTTTATTATGTCCATGTAACCCTACCATTGCGATTTGTACGGGGAATAAGGACGGTCACCTAACGTACCTAAACAAAATATTCAAATTTCTATTTCATTATCATTTACTTTTTTCCCATAGGCCCACAGACTAACGGCTTGCTGGTCTGGAGTCAATAAAAATGATGATGTGTTCTCTATCTAGGTTTTGGAGTAGGGTTAAATTAATGGTTGGATAGTCCCGGGACAGCTTGCGCACATCTTGAATTAATTCCTCCAGTCTCTCTCACAGTTATTTCCCACGTTTAAGCATGAGGTGGCCCCAAGAGTTATTGGCAAAAAGAATTGAACTTGAAACCTTAGAAAGGAGTAGACGTAAATCCCACGTCAAGATTACTTTGCTATTTATTTTTGCCTTTTATCTTTGCTGATGTTAAAAAATATTTTTAATTGGGAAATCTTCAAGGCCACTAGGAACAAAAAAGAGAGCTCCTTAATAGTAGAGGTCGTGACTTGGAATTATTCATGAGGACTACGAATATATGAAATGATTTCAAAGAATTAAGCTCATTCTTGGTGTAATATGTTAACTATTTTCCTTTTTTAAACAAGAAAAGAAGACATGGTAAAGAACTCTTTACAATAAGGGAATGCCTAAGTAGCTTTTTATTTTTTATTTTTTTGTAATGAGTTGCTAATGTCAAAACTGTAGCGCATAAAACTTTTGTACCATGTGCATGTGAACGATTTCATTTACTCTTCACGTAAAAAGCTCACACTTTTAGATTACTAAAATGAGGTACTGTAATATTTTGAATAGTTTTTATAAATAAATAAAAATTTGTATCCACACAACTAGGACTACCCGAGGTATCCATGGAGATCCAATTTACCATGCCATGACTAGTCTAAGGGTGGGTGGATCTTTTTAAATCCTACCTCTCCTAATGCCTATACCTATTTCTCGGTCACAAAACACATATTGGGTCTATATTTCCTGTTCGGTTTGGATTTTGATGAAAATTTTTAAAAGTAATGAATGAAGAAAGATAGATAAACAAAATTTATTAAAGATCACGCCTATAATTTTGAGACCCCAAAACAAATTAACAAGGCCGTCAAGCCCAAGTCACAGAACAAATAGGAGTAAATATTTAGCTACCTTTTCTTCTTCTTATTTGTTTATTAGTATATATTGGATCCATTTCAAGCCCATCTGACAGCCTACTGTGACTTTGAGAAAGAGAAATTGGGCCTAGACTGGGTTGGGCCTCCCCTAAGCAATAGCCTGCCCGCGAGGGAACTGGGCTATTTGGATTGGAGCAAACCAGTAAGTAATCCCATGTTCTAGCGGCAAGGCCCACTAAGATGCCGGTCCACTTTTTAAAAAAGTAGATTTTTGGAAAAGAAGGTAAATTTCACTGTCAAAAATTATGTATTTACGCAAATAATTTTTCTACAAATATAAATTTTGTTTGATAGATCTCATTGAAATCTTTTAAATGGTGTAAAAAAAATTTAAAAATTATTTTTTATTTTTGTTATATTTGAGTTTGAAATTACCTTCTTTTTGAAAAAAAAGGTTTTTGAAGAAAGCGGGACCTAATCCCATGCTAGGGAGAAGAAAAAAATACAGGAAAAAAAAACTTGAAATAAATTATAATTTCTCGTCCAGTCGAAATATGGATCTAGAATGTCCATTTTTGAGGATTATTTTTATTGGGTTCTCAATTTCATTTCCCATAAAGAGGCCATTTTAAAGCTGTGAGGATAAACTAAATATTAGTAAAAAATAGTAAATTTCAATTTTGAAATATCTTGATACTATTTTTCGTAACTTTTATTCTGTATTAACCAAGAATCAAGAGCAATCACGAAAGACAAAAATTACAATATCAGCTAAAGAAAAAAAGAAAGAAGGAAAAATCACGTTACAAAATTACAATATCGTCTAAAATGATTTTCTTAAAGATAGTTGGTAGAAATGACATTTTGTTGTTCGTTTCGTCAAATTTTTTCTAGATTAGTCATTCGTCTTAATAAGAGAAATCAGAACAACATAGAAACATGAATTGAGATTCAAAAAAACTCAGATAAGACAACACTAAAAACAATAAACACACCTATTTCAAATTCGTAGCAATTTTTGTTTTCTTAGTCGAATTTTTATGGTATAAAGTTTAGGCCCAAGGACCCCAAGGCCCAAGCACGAGAATAATTTAGGCCCATCAGAGGCTCCACAATTATCGGAGCGAGCCATTGTTCGTTCGTTTTCCAGTTCGATCTATACTATACTCTGTGTGTGTGTGTGTGAGAGAGAGAGAGAGAGAGAGAGAGAGAGAGAGAGAGAGAGAGATCATGCCCCCTCGCTCGGCGACTCGTAAGAAGTCGACGCCGGCGTCGGCGAAGGCAAAGAAATCGACGCTTAAATCGAAACAATCGGTCGTCGAATCGACTCCGGTCGATCAGAACAACAACGTAGCATTAGCAATCAAAGGCGTAGCATTGGAAGCCACCACGGAGGACAGTACTTGTAACAATCAACGAGAAGGGGTGTCTGCTGCGGTCAACGACGGAGAAGGCGAACAGGCGGTGAACGGCGTCGGGAAAACCAAGCAAGAATTTGTTGACGCGAATCCTGGGTTCGGACCGAAGGTAAAGGAGGGAGCGGTTGGGGAAGAGAGAGACGTGAAAGGTGTGAAGAGAGATCAAATAAAGGAGAAGGTTGAGAGATTTGTAGAGGGTGGAGAGAGAGTGGAGAGTGTTGAGAGAGAGGGCCGGCACGAGAAGAATGATAATGTATACGCGGCTGAAGGAACGGAGAAATGTGACAATGCAGCTGAGAGTGAACAGATTGAGGGAAGAGATGGCGAAGATGGTGGAGTGCAACTGGCTATTATTCCAGGTAAGAGTCACTCCTTATACTAGCGGTTCACTGGTTAGTTTGAAGTTTGAATTAATTTTATTTCGCATGTACCGAAATCGATAATGAGTGAAAGCACGGTTGTCAAACCGCAATACGTATGTGTATCTTTATTAGTAGTTGAATCACTCCTTGCAAGTAGATTGATAATGCATATGCGCTGGACTGGCCCAAGGCCCATTCTAAGAATGGTGCCCTAAACGCTTGACAATTTTTACGGAAAAAAAAAACAGTAAGAGAAAGCCAAAACTATAGTATTAAATCCCCTTGACTAATATATATATATATATATATATATTTTAAAATTTGAAATTTCCCTTCAAAACATTTTAATTTTAATTCTGATGCTTGCTGCCCAAGTGTTGCTTTCATGTGCAACCACTCTGTGAGCAAGTGGAACAGGTGGAGTAGAGGGCTTTATAGGTGACCACTTTGCCAATTGAGCCTTTGCTCTGTTGACGTGGGACAAAAAAGTTGTAAAACAAAGCCTTCCACCTATAGTCCCACATTACTAGTTGAAGGAAACAATGAAAGCAAAGAATCTTTTATAAGTAGAAAGTCCTACTGTCTCAATACCAATGCTCAAGAGACTCCTTGCTTTTGAAACTTGGACTGGGTCTTTCCTAAAAAG
Source organism: Rhododendron simsii (assembly GCA_014282245.1). Taxonomy (NCBI): domain Eukaryota; kingdom Viridiplantae; phylum Streptophyta; class Magnoliopsida; order Ericales; family Ericaceae; genus Rhododendron; species Rhododendron simsii. The sequence continues at coordinate 28,892,584 of CM024955.1, read as the reverse complement.
AGTCCTACCCATCCCAAATACTAAAAAAAGTTAGGTGCCCCAAAAATTGGGCATCTTGCGGATGCCCAAGGCTCAGGCCTTGTGCCTGGGCCCGCTTTGCATATGCGGCGGACGTAACAGAGAGATGTGACAATGCAGTTGAGGAGAATGGAGCGGGGGGTGAACAGAATGAGGGAAGAGATGGTGATAACGATGGAAGTGGAACTCAATTGGCTACTTTTCCAGGTAATAGAATCACTCCTTACTAGCAGTTGACTGTTTATTTGGAAGTTTGAGTTAAGCTTATTGCAATTGTATTGTACTGTATTATTATTAGATAATGGGTGAAAGCAAGGTTGTCAAAACGGGAAAAGTATGCGTGTATCTTTTTTTGTCATCTTATGTATTGTACCAGTATTCGTATAAATGAACATTAACAAATGTAAATATAAGGTTGACAACAGTTACAATAACAACAGAACCCATATAGTCTCCAATCATTGGGGGTATGGGCGGGGGAGGATTGGAGACAGACCTAACCTTTGGCAATATGCACAAAGTGGCTGCTCTCAAACTACCACTGAAACAGTGGCTCCCCTATACCTGTTTTGTTGCTGAACCATGCCCCCAAATCAAAGCCGAATGGCATCAGAGAGGGCAAGTCTATACACCCAATTCAATTTATGTGTACATTACCATGTTTCCTTCATTGATAGTTTAAAGCATCGATATACACAATAGTTATAACCAATATAACATACCAAATTTATTGCAGATTGACCAAAACTTTGATGATACAAAATTTTGCTCTACCATATAACATGTTCTAATACGAAAGAGTATTGCGTTTGTAGCACCGGGACACGTGACATGACAAGGACACGACACCAACACTTTGACACGTGAATTTAAAAAATATGGAGGACATGACACATTAGGGGACACTTTTGAAAAAGCATATATGTATACTATCACATGAAGAAAAAGTAAAACAATTGTGGTTCTAATTGTAAATATGCAACACCACATATACATTACATTATGGCCATCATCATAGCATTCATAAAAGTATTTCGACTAAAAGCATTTGATCATTTGTGTGCCTTTTTAACCAATAAACCATCATCCGTCACCCAAAAAATATGACTTCCCTAAGTTTTAATTAGATCCTACTATTTTTTTTTTCAACTCCGACTAGTTTTCCAAGTGTTCGAGAGTGTCCAGAGCATTTTAAACTGTCCCCAGAGTGTCCAAATGGAAAACATTGATAAAAAACTAGGACACTTGGAAATGTGTGTCGGACACGTGTCCGGAGAGTGTCGGACACCGGTACGTTACCTCTGATGAAGTGTCCGTGCTACATATTAATCGCGGCATCATGGATCGTGCAAGAATGTTTTCTTAAACATAAGATAAGATACGGTCAGAGATACGTGTCAACTTCACCTGTATTTTTATGTTGAGGAATGCGGATCAATTTTACCTCTAAATGAATTGAATCATTGCATACATATTGAGTACTTGCAGGGTTTTGACAACACTGGGTGAAAGAGAATGTTAAGATTACCACCTACAGAGCACGTATAGGAGGGGTACTGTTACGGTTATTGATACAATGCTATTATTGTTTGTTACAAGTTTTAGCAGGAGACTTCATGTCATCTCTCCTGCTCGGAGCTTTTTGGTCCCTATTAATTCGAATGGAGCTTGTTGGGGTTTAGACAGTAGTCAAGCGTTTCTAGACTAGCTGGTTGTCCATGCGAATCCTATCTGTTTAGCTTTATAGTTTTACTCTTACTGGTATCGAAGTCTGTGCTTGCTTGCTAGTGATGCTGTTTCTCGGATTTCTATTTCACTCCTTGTGACTTGTCTGGAATTCCCTGGTTTACAATGTTCAGGCTCATTGTTGATGATAACTAGTTGTTATAGTTGCAGAACTGTACTCGAGTAACAAAGGAATTGCTGCTGCTCAAATTGGTGATGCTAAGGCACTTGGTGACAATAACAGTGCTCTTGTTATATATGAGTGTGGGGATGGGAAAGGAGGGGATGAGGTGGATGGAATGCATGATACTAGGGATAGTGAGGAAGATGACATGGTAGGCCACGAAGATGAGGAACACACTTCTGTATTTTTCGATAATCATTTTATTGAGAGGAGAAAGGAAAAGAATTTACAAATTTTTATTGGAAGGCTAGATAAAGGGGCTGTTGAGGATGATCTGATCAAAGTCTTTGGGAAGTTTGGCGAAATAAGATCTGTTAGGTTAACAAGGAATCCGACTACAAATCTGAGCAGAGGATATGCATTTATAAAATATGCAACTGTTGAGCAAGCTAAAGATGCTCTGTCTGCATTTAAGGACGGGATCCAGGTTTAAATTCTTCCTTTTATTATTCTTATGTCAGCAATGTAATAATGAAGACTGTGTTCCTCTGTATGTTAATTTGAGATAGCAATAACATGGTCTTTTCGGTTGGTAAGGTTGGAGGCAAGCATGTTAAGATATCAGCAAGCCAGGACAATGATACACTTTACATGGGCAACATTTGCAAATTATGGACAAAAGAGCGTGTAAGCTTTTAAATTTATCTACTGCTTTTCATGTGCACGTCATGATGTTTCTGGCTTATTTATGTGGTCATGAACTCCATGTAATACTTTGCAATTGTGTTGTCTTCATGTATTGAGGGATTTACTTGTGGTGGTTGTCATTTCATTTTCACCCAAATTATTACCCCCTTTTCCCCGAAAGGTACTGGAAGCATTGAAAAGCTATGGGATTGAGGATATTGAGGGGATACATTTGCCAAATGACCCTCAGAAAGAAGGGAGGATCAGAGGATTTGCTCTTCTGGAGTTCAGCACCCACTCAGATGCGTTAGCAGCATTTCAACGACTAAGAAAACCAGATGCAGTCTTTGGTCGTGATAGAAGTGCTAAGGTTGCTTTTGCACAAACCCCAATGCATCTTGATGAGGAAGTTCTGTCTCAGGTTAGAAATCTGAGTCTGCTTTTGCTTACTGAACGTCGTCATTTCCTAAATATTTGCTTGCAAAGCTTGTGCTAGTGCCTTTGGCCTTGACACTTGCTTGGGTGCAAGTCAAGAGTGGGAGGTGTTACACGGTCTTGGGTAGAACTCAACCCTAAAAGCTAGCTACTGAAGTGAGGGTGCCCTCACTCCTATATTCTTCATATTACTTTGGTACCCAAGCAATGTCACCCTCCCTCACACCAAATGTCACTCGGCACCCTACCCATCATTGGCATACCCGGCTTTGATACCATGTTACACGGTCTTGGGTAGAAGTCATCCCCAAAAGATAGCTTTTGAAGTGAGAGTGCCCTCACGCTTATATTCTTCATATTACTTTGGTACCCAAGCGATGTGGGACTTCACTTCACACCCTCCCTCACGCCCAGCGTGCTCACTCAGTAGCACCTGCCACGTATAAGCCAGAGATATGCACCCTACCCATCCTTGGCATATCCGGCTTTGAAACATTGTTACACGGTCTTGGGTAGAACTCAACCCCAAAAGCTAGCTATTGAAGTGAGGGTTCCCTGGCGCTTATATTTTTCATATTACTTTGGTACTCAAGCGATGTGGGACTTCGCTTCACAGGAGGGGCTTTTATTTATTAAATAAAAGCATGTCGTTGTGGGAAGGTTTCCATCTCTTTAATGAGTTTAACCAATAATCGATCACATAAAACCTGCACTAATCCATTTTTGTCCCTAGTTAATGTGACAAGGTTTCAAGAATGACTTGCCAAAAATCTAACCTGTTCGGAAAGGGCCCATGTAGTCCATATCAAACCTTGACACCTTCCGTGACTTCGGTCAGGTGCAAGTAGGGGGGGGGGGGGGGGGGGGGGGGGGGTGTTGTTGTGTGGTGTGTGGCAGACCTATGTACAAAATGTGGTGCAAGTGGATAGATACATTGGGAGGTATTATGGCAATATACTTCCATAAGATAGTTAAGCTTACAAATTGATGACACTAAATTTGTGGCTGAAGTTCAGGAAACAATTTGATGATACTAAAATTATAGCAGTTTTGCCTGCATAAGGTATGCCATTTGTAGGAGAATATATAATTGCTACCATATTTCTGCAACTTAATTGGTTTAATCCTTGAAAGTGTATAATTGGCCATTACTAAATTTTCCTTCTTTTAGGTTAAGACTGTCTATGTGAAAGGCCTAACTGATGCTTGGAATGAACGGAAACTAAAAGAAAACTGCAAACAGTTCGGTGAGGTTGTGAAAGTTAAGTTATCTCGGAATCTAGGCACCAGACGCAAGGATTATGGCTTTGTAACATTTTCTTCTAGAGAAAGTGCCCTGGCTTGCATCGAAGGGATTAATAATGGTTGTATTGGAGAAGGAGATGTGAAGGTAGTGAAGTGTTCTTCCTCGCTTTCTCCTCTCATATTTGTTTAGGAAAACAGTAGTCTTACTACAGTTTCTTCAGGTTAAGGCTAGCATTGCAATGCCTCATTCTAAGGGGCGGCTACAAAATCAAGGTATTCGTGGTGGATTCAAGGTTACAGGATTCGCAGAAGGCCCATCAACAAAAGAAGAGAGTGGAAGAGGAAACAAAGCTGTATCTCCAAAGATGGAAGGTCATGCAAAGTCTAAAAAAGCAAAAAAGAAGGCAAAGATGCTGGCTGAAGAAAAGGGAAAGGCTCTTTGCGAGCCGGAAATTGATGGAAGTGGTAAACCAAATAAACACCAGACAGTCACTGAAGATCAATTTGTTCGACCATCATCCAAGTTAGAAAAGAGAAGTCGCAAGAGAAAGAGTCTGCACTCTCAGGTTGAGGGCCGTGGGAAGACAGGAGCTGACCATGGTCATTATGACAAGCGATTAAAGAGGCAAATGGGTACAAGTCTTGTAGTGGATTAAGTAAGCTACCCATTTAGATGCTTTTATATAAGGTTCTGACAATTGAGTTTTCTAACCTGAATATGCAGGCAACAAGGGGGGCAGGAAAACCAATGATTCGAGGAAGCCAAAGAAACATCTGCATGCTAGGAAAGGGTCAAACTATGGTGCAGATTCCATCAAATACAGAAATCCAAGTGTACCTGGATTACATACATCTTCTGTTAGTCACCAGAGTCATACCTACGCCGCCACCATGTCTGGATCTAAAAGGCCTTATGCCGATATGGTAAGTTATACTTATTTCTCATTCATCAGTGTTTCAATTTTCCATTTTCTGCTTTGAAAGTGTCGGATGGTTTTGTTCCAGGAGCCACACGCTGGGTACCTTGAGCCTGTTGCTCGGAAGCAAGTCCAAAGAAGTTCAGGGTACATTGAACCTCCTTTTACAATGCACTATCAACCTCTTGCAGGATACCAAGAAAGTGCAGTTGTGACACAAAGCCAACCTCAAACAGGATACCATGAACCTGTTCGCATAAAATATAGTGAACCTCATGTAGAGTATATTGTACCCGGTGTTGGAACTTATGGCCAACCTCATGCTGGATACCTTGAACCTGCAGTTGGAAGACAAAGTCGAACACATGCAGTATATTCAGAGTCTGCTGTTCCAAATTACAGTCATGATCCATACTTGAGAAGGTTTTTTTGATTAGCAATTTATTATTCCACTTTGAGTTCTAATTTTGCTGCTTCGATTGACATAATTTTACTTGTCTTGTTGACAGAGCTGGTGAACAGGATCTCCATGCCAGTAGTCACTCTGCATATGGGTCAGGTATTGTGCTGGCTCCATTTGTTGCTGTCTTTCATTTTCACCACACACAGACCAGTAAATTGTTGTGTTGTGTTTTTTTTGTAGGATATTCTCTTCCACCTTCCTATGTTCCAAGTTACACCTATGTTGGATATGAGGTCTCTCTCTCTCTCTCTCTCTCTCTCTCTCTCTCTCTCATACCCCCACACCCACCCAACCATGCACACATGTGTGTGCACATGTTCACGCGGCATTTAATTTCATCGCTCGTAATATTTTAGACTGCATAGCATATGTGCACACAAGTATGCCTAATCTCAAACAAAAGAGCCCATGTCCTTGATTGTTGACTGTTGAGGAATTTGGGGCAATCTCGACCAGAACTTGCGTAGTCCACTGAAACAATTGCTAAATGTAGCGAGGCTGGTCTCAAGTTTTGGGTCTTCGCTTCCATTTTATTATATGATAAACTGTACATTCAAAGGAGTCTTCTTTTGTCTTGGTTTGTATTTGGAAACATGATATGTTTGATCTCAAAGTCCTCATATAGCACTTCTCCAACAAGTCCTAAATAAAGCATTTTTGTTTTTCCCGCTTGTCATCAAAGCTTTCAGATTTTACAATTGTTCTCGCCCCTCAGAAAAATTGAAAAATAATTAGTATGTTTTTTTCTGTCGAAGGTTGGTCTTTCAAGCCCAACCTGTTTACTGGATGTTCCGGCTGCTAATCAAATATTATGACCTTGTTACTGCATGCAGGGTGGTAGCAGTGTTAATGGTCATTACCAAAGCAGTGGAGGAGCTCACCTACCTCGAAGGGCATACTACTAGGCGAAACAAGAGAGAGATGCGGAGTTTTTAACTTATCTCAACTTTCAAGAAACTTGTTAGCCTGGTAGTACATGTATAAAGTGGGACTAAAAACAGACCTAACTTTTGGTAGTACATGTATAAAGTGGTTGCCCTAAGAAAGTTCTACAACTGAAATAGTAGCCTGGTAGCCCTCATATACCTCCAAAAGTTGAGGTACTCAAGGGGCATTATGCCGTAGAACCATGCCTTCAACCCCCAGATGGGTATGTATTGGAAAACAACTTACAGGCCATTGGACAGTAAATCATTTTATGGCCAAAGAAGTAAAAGATTTCCCCAAGAAAATCCTTTTGGGGGCTTTCAACAACCAAACATTGGAAATCATCTAAAATGTTATTGGCAAGAATATTTTACGGGCAAACAAACGGAGCCGCAATGCCTGCAATTGTTCAGGAACGCACCAGAGAAGATAGGTCTAGAGGCCAGATTTGTTATATTTGTACTCATTACCTTGCTTCCTTTATTAAAAATCTAAAGCATCAGAAATACACAGGTAAATCTTTATACAACCTTAAAAATTCTTACTTCTAAACAGTTGGGCCATATTGGCCAAGTATCAGTGTTCCAGCACCAAGCTCATCGTACTATAAACATATCTCCTGTAAATGAAAAAACAAACTCATTTGCAAATATCATAAGCGGAAAGCTATTATCAGAAGGGCATTGCTCATAATCTTGGGGAAAAAAACTACTCGGCAGCATTGATTTGAGCACTAGCTCCTTCCATCATCCCATTGCGAATCTGCTCGCCAATGTCCCTGACGTGACCAGGACCATGTGGTATGAACACAGTGGTGTTCTTTGATGAGTTGCCCAGGTCCTTGATGGTGTCGAAGTATTGGGTGATCATGATGAGGTCCATCACCTCCTTGGCTGAGGTGCCTCCCACCTTGTGAGAAAAGTTCAGTATGTTCTCTCTCAAGCCGTCTGTTATCGCCTGCCTCTGCCTCGCAACACCAACCCCCCCTAGGTACTTGGCTTCAGCATCGGCTTCTGCTTTTTTAACTAGGAGAATTTTCTCTGCTTCCCCTTTGTATACACTGGCAAGCTGAAGCCTTTGAGCTGTAGTAAATTAATTAAACAAAAAAATTCTTAGTTTCACACACTCCTATAGATCTATTTGATTGACAAGCACACGATAAAGTAGCCAAATTTGGGATTTACTCATTGATTTATATACTATATAATAACCAGAATAAATCAGACTTAACCTTAAATTTCAAGAACTTTGGATGCGAAAGTCTTTTTTGTGAGAGGTACTAACCTGCGTTAATCTCATTCATTGCCTTGCGCACAGAGGGATCAGGTATAATATCAACCAACAGAATGTGTTCTATGTTGTATCCATATGCTCCCATCACCTGATCCACAGAATATACTTTTTAACTACCATTCTGAAAAAGGGGAACCTTGGTACAGAAAGGATTTTTTTAATTTCAGGCAGATTTTAAAATCAAACTGGATGCATGTTTCGTGCCACGGTGGTGCCCAAATTAAGAAGAGTATGCTTTAAATGTTGGGTTAGTGAAACCCGATAGCTACTAGAGTGAAGGACTTGTGGGCCTTGACTCCAGTACCAATCAAGCTTCACAAACCCAACATTAAGTTGCTACAAAACATCAGTTCATCTATGTCTAGTTTATAAAGTGCAACCATCTCAATATATTCAAAAAGAACAGCTGTTATGCGTATATGAAAACGCTAAACATTTGTACGGGATTTTAAGAGCAATTACAACAGAATCCAGTCTCCCAGCAAATAACATACTACTCTTTAGAGAGAAGGCATCGTGTGTGAAATTAATCTAATACGCGGAAGACCTTCCTTCTAAGATGTTGGACTCTTGCCACTGGACAAACAAAGAACAGAATCTTCTAGGTGAGTAGACAATGCGTATCAAAACTGAACCTAGCACCATATCTTAAACAGGTAGCCAATATAAAGTCATCAAACCCACCAGGGAACCAAATCAAACTGAAAACACAAAATAAACACATACGAGGTGTCCTAAATTAGAAGCAGGCAAATATGAATAGGAACTAAACTGGCTTGAGGTACCACCCCTAGATTCCTGGGTACAAGGTTTCATTAGGATGCTGGCATACGGAAGACAAGTTTGCCCCACAATATATCAACAGACATGAAATGTCCCTGCAATATAATGGTTTAGATCGTTAGATTCATCTGCGAATCTCAGTCCTGGTTGTTGCGTTTTTACTGACAAGTTGTAGAGGCAAGTATATGGTCGCCTGTGGGGCTAAGACTAGTTTTCCTTCCACTTCGTATTTCAGCACAAAAGTTCGTCAACGGCTGACGTTGATATATCTCTGGATCTTCAAACAACCCATACGTTGTTGATACCAGCTTCTAAAATTACTTGCACAATTTAAGACGAAACTCACAAGCTTAATGTGCAGCACAGATTGATGAGATCAAGATATGAGCATAAAACTATACATCTAGCCTTTCAAATTAAAGCAGTGACAAAAGATGAGTGTCTCAGTAACCAATGGGGAAGATTGACCAAATAATTGACATGAATATTGCAGCTACAACTGTCTGTAGAAATTGAATATTTCATTATAAATAACTTATCATGAAAGAGCAACGTTAAAAAGTCACGGTGACCAAATAACAGCAACAGTTTACCTTCTCAAGCTCCTCTAAGACAGCTCGAGCAACATCACCTTTTTGCTCAAAGAGCGCATCAAGAGTCATTCTTGGAACATGAGCTCGGACCACTGAATATTAATGGATGCACCATTAGATAGTAGGAAAAGGAAAAAGAAAAAGAAACCAAACTTAAGAAGAGAGGTATTCCAGACTAATGAAAATTACCATCAAAGACGTAAGCCTGAATCTGTTCCTTGGGATTTTGCAACTCATAAAATGCATCATCAGCGTTTTCTTTAATAACTCGGTATTGAATTGAGCAAAGAAGTTGCACAAAGACATTGTCCTGTAGAAGGAACAATCGCTCACAAGTGTACTTCTCTAATTGATAAAACAAAAAGCGTCATGCCTAAAACAAATGTTTATGGCTTCTTATGCCAATGACATAAACATGCCTTATTGCTACCAACATGAAACTCAGGTACTTTTCCAACTGGATACGCAACATAAGTAAACAGCTGATAGTAACAGAAAGTGAGCTGAATTCAGGGACTCCAAGTATCTTGAGGGAAAAAAATATCATCTTCATCATTAACAGAACAAACCCTATCAATGAATTGGGCACCACCTCCTAAATGATTAGTGATGCAGTTTCTGCATCGTAAATCGATTTCCGATTATTTGCTGATGATGCCCCTAACTACAACGGAATCAAGTTAAGGTTGGACAAAAGACAAACTGGAATTAGAAAGAGATGTACATACTGCATGGCTAAAAGCCATATTCAAGGGGATATAACAATCACAGGAGGAACTACCAGGTGATGGTAAAGATCGTGGAAATTAGATTAATTACCTAAATGCAAGACTTTAAACTAAATAAATACAAGTGAAAGATGATGACGGAATTCACGTGGCTTTCTGCTTACTAATTGTTAAGGCATTTTCAAGTCCAATACACTGTGATGACTTCAGGAAGTAAAAGAATCAACCAAGCGCAACACACACAGACAGAAATTCAGATGCTCTAATCTCCTCCATCAGGGTTTCCCCATCCAAAACCAGCAGTATTGTGAAGGATACCGCATCCATTCGTCTTAAAATATACAAGCAAATGCAATGCAAACAAAGAAAACTCCAGACGAGAACAAGATCATGCCAATGAACAGGGTATGTGGCCCCCAGCCGCAAACATAAGATTTTAAAGAACCTCAAGAATGGCCTACATAGAGTGTTGGCCACAGAGGCGGCCAGTAGACAGGTTAAACAATCAGAGATTCATATCATCAATTACCAGACAAATACCTCCGGAAAAATCAATCCTAGGGCAATAGGACATATGTTACATGGATCCTCCATTTTGGCCCAAGTACCCATGTCGATGTGTCCGACACCCGTATCCTTTTGGACACTCGAATCCTCTAATTGTTAAGATACTTACATAAAAGGAATATCAAATTAGCTAGAAAAGCGATATTTCTAGTATTTCACATAGACAAGAAATAGGGAAATAACAAAAACATAATTTTCTTAACCATTTCTTGTTTAAATACATTTATAAACATAGTTTACGGTACATAATCTAAGAAAATTATGCAATATATAATACAAACAAGAGTTCAAGACGTGTCCCCGTACCCGTACCCAAGTTGGAAACACATATCCACATATCCTAAGATTTAAGTTTAGGAAGGTCCAACGCTTGGACTTGCACCCGCACCCGATACTCGCACACGAGTCCATGTAACATAGAATAGGACTGAGAATATGGCTGATAAACGAACCAAGCTACTCAAGTTTGAGCTCTCTTACATTTGTTAAAAGCTCATTCAATATCGGTTTGTCACACGAACAAACCAGGCTTGAACATGCTTTTGAAGCTCGTTAATCTTTCAAACTAAGCTCGAACAAGCTACTACTTGGCATGTCCGGCTTATCATGCATACAAAAGCCAAGCTCCTCAACACAGGCTTGATTCACGATCGTTCGAGGCCGGGCTAAGTTTGAACAAGATTCGTAAGCTTGTTAACTTTGCAAACCAAACGCTTGAACAACTAACTGCTCGGCTCGTTCAGCTCGTTTATCACCCCCCTAACCGAGAACGACGATCACGTCGTTAATAATAACCTAATTCCGGAATTCATTCATCCAACGATTGTTCGAGACAAGGAAGTTAAGTGGAAACGAAATTGAAAAGAATGTCGAGAGAGAGATAGATAGAGACCTTGGTTTTGGTCTCGACGCGTACGTCGAGAGAGTTGATCCTGGTGGAGAGAACACCGGCGAGGCATTCGCCGGAGAGAGGGTTAAAGAAGTGGAAACCCGGTTCGGCAAGCTTCTCGAACCGGCCCCACCTCTCCACCACACCGACGCCCGATTGCCCTACGCATCCACAAAACACACAGAATACGTTCCCCATCTCTCTCTCTCTCTCTCTCTCTCTCTCTGACTGAAGAGGAAGAAGAAGGAATTGGTTTGTTTGGAAGGAAGAAAGGGCGCACGCGGTGTAGGTTTGAAGGCCACGGAGACAGGCCACCTTCGCGGGTCACCCTTCTTCAAGCGATCGGTTTTCCAGCCGTGGTATTCCACACATATTTCAGTGCATAGATCGTGCACAGATTTTAATGTGGGATTCATAATGGATTTCATACAAATAATTTGAGCCGTTTATTAAATGCAAAATATTTTTTCAAGGGCTCACATAAAAAATCAGCTCAATCCAATATTCATAGAGGCTCGATCTAATCATTTAACTTTTCATTCAGATTTCAGAATAATGAAAAGTTAGAAAATTAGATCGAGCATCTATATGTATCGGATTGAGCCAATTTTTTGAGGAAGCCCTTAAAAAAATGTTTTACATTTAATGAACGGTTTGGATCATTTGTATAGGACCCGTAGTGAACCTCACATAATGATCAGTGCATAATATGTGTACGAAAAATTTGTGTAAACAGACTTTCTGTTGGTTTTCAAAGGAGTCATTTATTATTTATAACATTTATTTATTTAAATTATTAATCACAACATTCGTCCCGAAAGAAGAAGTACAAAAGTATAAATAACACATTTAAAAAGGGAAAAAATTGATGTTAAAAATTAGAAACAAGAAAATAAAGGCTTTTGCTTAGATTATTAGGACACAAAAATTTGCTGAGTTTTTTTTTTTTTTCCAATTTTGGTTTATATGCTTATGCCTTGTTTGGATTAGGATTTGAAATTTTTTTTGAAAAATTGTAGGGGTAATAAGTGGAGAGAGATAGAGAGAGAAATGTTGAAAATAGGGAGAATCTAGGAGGTATTTTTTGAAAAATACTTTTTGAAAAGCAAAAGGAACAAGGCATAAATACTTTTTTCAATTGCTGTCAGCGAGATAAACAATTAATCTAAAAAAATTGAATCTAGTAAAATTTAAGAAAAAAAAATCAACAGCAGTATGTATAAACAGACCAAAAATTAGGTAAGAGGGAGTCTCATTTATTTTGAAAGATGTACTACCCAAAAATGACTGATCAAAAGAAAAGTGTGGTTTTGGATCAATAAAAGTCAAAGTGACTTATTAGTTTGTCTTTATTCAAAAAAATTGTATTTTTTAATTTTGGGTTAAATTTTTGTAGATTATTATTTCTTTTCAGCAAAAGGAATAAAAAAAATAAAAGACAAAAATAGTGGAAATCCGCATCTCTGGGCTGAGCCCGGCCCAATTTTCAGTTTGGGTAATGGATTAGGTAGACAAAAGCTTTCTGGTCACTCTGGTCCAACTATATCTTCTTCTTTTTTCCTTTTTCTTTTTCTTTTTTTTTTTTCCTTTTTATCCGTAAAAGATGCGGTTTCATTGATACGTTGGATTGTTTGCAATGAGGAAAGAAATTTAGGGTTCTTCCTTAATTTATAGGTAGAACAAAAACGAGTATATTTTACTAATTCTCTGTTGGTCTAACATAATTTTACTCGATCCATCCATACGAAGAGGATTCCTCTATAATGTCTTTGAACATAACCTCAAGTGGGTAAATCTCATTGGCTATTTTCAAAACCATGATCCGGGGAAATCTCGGGTCTATGTACCCCTACCGCTCACATACATTTGGTAATTTCATGGTTGTCTTGTGCAGGCGAGTCCGAGAGGTTGAGAGGAGTTGAACAAAATTCGAAAATAGTTATTGCAAGTCTTATATATGTCAACTATGTACAATAATTTAAGTATCTGTTTTTTGGCTCACAGACTATCGAGAACTTCACCCCGATTGATACACGTAGTCTAGTAACTGATCTCTGACCACATATACTAGGTAATTGTCGACGTGAGCTCAAAATGGGCTCACCCGGAGAAAGAACTATTGTAGCGTTATTTCGAATGGCTTTTCTGGATGACGAACACTCTATGCTTCATTCATTCCTCACGGAAAGAAAAGTCGTGTGTCTTGCCGCTAGGCATTTTGAAATCGTCATCTGGGAAGCACAGTCTCTGCTCGTAACAATGACTTGCATGATCCATTCTGGAACGAAAGCTTAAATTTCTGTACATGCTCCCTATGTTGTTTTCCACCAACCTTAAGCCCAGTTCCTCACGAGAGTTTTCGCTCTCCAAGGTACAGGACTGTAAACATGTGATCAAAGGAGGTTGTCTGAAATCACAGTAGGATCCGAGGCACGAACATACAAGGAAAACAGTGGTGATATGCCTCCAGACAAGACTGCCTGTGTTTGTTTGAAGAAACGAAACAAGTGAATAGCACATCTTGTAGGCCTGTGATCAGCAAATTCTCTGGCTTTAGGCATCAAATCAAGGAATTCACGGAGGGTACAACTCGATAAAAAGACAAAAACCATTGGTCGAAGATGTCACTACTGAAACATCTACATTCCTCGCGAGCTAACTAGACGTTTTCCAACCCAGCATTCAGAAGGCAATGAAATAAAATCTTTAAAGCACCCGGGACTATTCTCCATGATCTAATACTAGAGAATACAAAGAAGCGTTATCAAAATAATGTACCGTTAAGGAAAAAACACGTCGTTTTGAGATTCACAAAGATCTACCATGTTTTTATGGACATGGTAAATTAAGATGATGTTAAGGATTTTGGAGGAAAAACCACCATTCAAACGTCAAATATGTAGTTGGTACAAGTGGTTACAGGTGAAAATCTCCAACAAAGTCCCATGCCTAGGCTACACAAGAAACTGAACCACAGTGACATTCACAACAAAGCTTAGTCCTCAGCAAAAGGACATCGAAAATCCAGCAAATTTTCGATAGGAGTGCAATCAAGTGATTAATAGTAAGTCGTTAGTAGAAATCTTATATCCAGCCTATCCCTACGTTTTTCTGCATAATCTCAAGCAATTGCCGAAGAATAAGTCATAGAAATCAGGAACAACTAGTGAAGTCAGCCAGATCTTGAATTATTGCTTCCATAGATGGCCTCTTCTCAGGAGATTCATGGGTGCACATCAAAGACACCTTGGCAATCTTTGCAGCTTCAAATTCTGAGAACCGTCCGTTGAGGTTCTTGTCAATAAAATCAGGGAGCCTACATGACTCAGCTGCAACTCTTATAGAGCTGGTAATTTTCCTCTTCCCAGACAAGATCTGTAAGATAAGCACACCAAAAGCATAAATGTCGCTTTTCTCAGTGAACCGACCTGTATCGGTGTACTCAGGTGCTAGATATCCCATTGCAGCACAGGCCTTGAGTGCTGAGAAGACAGTGTCGTTTGTCAGAAGTTTGTGCGTGCCGGAATCAGAGAGCAAAGGTTTGAATCTCATGTCAATGAGAACATTCTCTGCTGATATGTTTTGGTGAACTACAGCAGGTTTGGTGGTTGTGCAACCGTGTAGATACTCTATACCTGCCAACAGAGATGGACAATCTCAGTGTAAAATATTAAGGAAAAAGAAAACAATTGTGAGTTGTACAATGAATCTTGAAGCAGCAATCTATAAATTTCCTTCAAAGTTCTTTTTTTTTGGTAAATAAAATTTCCTCCAAAGTTAATTTGAACTACAGGCATAGAGACGAATTTGTGTTAAAAACAAATGTAACAGAATCCGAAGTGTTCGAATCCTGTGTTACATGAGATTCTGAGAACGTGTTTCTTTCTTCTCTACTTTCTCTTTTTTGAGCTGGCTCAAGTAATACACTTTCAAACACTTGGTTTAAGAAGGTATTAAACAACTGTAATGATATAGATATAGAAACCGCATTTGGATACCATCTGATGTGGCTCCGTGCATGGTCCAATTCCAATCACATGTGCTAGGTGGGGTCCCGGCCATCAGTGATGTGGTTGGAGCTGTGTGTGCAGTTCGTATGGTACCTAAATGTGGTCACTGAACTCTTGGAATTCAAGTTACTAAGCAATGGGAGTCAAAATGAAGCAACAAAAAAGGATTATGGGAATGTTGGCAGTGGTATCAATTAGCATTTCTATTAATAACAAAAAGCCATGCAACGAATGGATCAGGTTCAACATTGAATAAGTAGATCAGCAAAATATAACTGACCTTTGGCAATGCCTTTGATGATAGAAACTCTAGTGTTCCACTCTAGGACCCGGTTATCCCCCTCCTTTAGATCAAGATAACACAGCAAGTTTCCATTTGGTATGAAATCATAAATGAGAAAACACTCACCTCGGCCTCTCGAACTGCAAAACCCTCTCAACCTCACTAAATTCTCATGTCTCAATGAGGTCAAAATGTTCAGTCCCTTCAAGAACTCAGCTTCCTCCGACTTGCAACTACTTTTGGTGATGCTTTTGATAGCAACAATGGATCCATCCCTTAAAACCCCTTTGTAGATTGCTGAAAAGTTGCTCCTACCCAACAGATTTTTTCGAGCAAAGTATTGAGTAGCTGACTCTACCTCTTCTAAATTAAACCTAAAGCTTTGCAAAGCCTCTTGGGAGAAACCCCCCAAATTGCGACCATCGGCCAAGGGGTCCCACCCATTTGAGTACTCAAGGCTGATAAGGGGGGATCCATTCTTCCTGTAACCCTCTACAGACTGGTCTGTACTGACACGATTATCAGATATATCGCACGAACTCCCAAGCTTCTGTTTCCGGCGACGATATTGTGAGAAAGTCAGAATGCCCATAGCAGAAAGCGCAATAGTTACCACAATTACTGCAACAACAACAGAAGCTTCTGGGGTTTTAGAGGAGTTTGAGCATCGAGTTTGGCTGCAATTCAACTTCACATTTGCTGTTTCCGGGATGTCTCTTGTTGCAAGACCTGGTGAGCCAGCTCCGTAAGGTTCAGGCATGTTCGGAATCACATCACTCAAAGTGCTGCAATCTCTCAATGCCGAATATCCAACCCCGCATAATCCTGGGTTGTTTTTGTATTGAAATCCTTCAGCTAATCTCTTCAGAGCTGCATCAATTTCACAGCGGGGGGAAAAACGGGGTTTAAAATTTAATCAACCTTTAAAGTGCTACACATGAAACTGAATTAGGAGTTAGAATAAAAACGTTTGTACCAGGGGATACATTGCCGGAAAGAGTATTGTTTTGGACATCTAGGACTTCCAGCAATGGAGCATCAGCTAGCCTTGTGGGAATCGAACCAAAGAGATGATTAAAACTCAAGTCCAGCCTCGTTAACATTCCCAAATCCCCTAAGCTTGCGGGGATCGCACCAGTAAATTGATTAGATTGCATAGCAAGAACGGTAAGTTCCTTCAAAGATCCCAGCTGTGTGGGTATGCTTCCAGTGAACTGGTTATAACAAAGCTGCAAAACTACATAGCAAATGCAAAATACCAGGACAGTTTAGTATCAGAAACCAAAAATAAATAAAAAGAGGTAAACAAAAAAACAAAACCTACTTAGTTGGCCCACAGAGACCAAATATGGATAAAGATAAATAGGAGCTGAGAGCATATCCCATCCTTACTCATCCTACCCAAACCCAAAATTTTGGTAAAAACACTTCAAACTCATCTCCAATGCCATACCCATTTCTCCACCCATTTTGAGATTTACCCTTTTCCTTACCCAAATTTAGGGAGACCCAAACCCATACCATTTTTCTCAACACTTCTTTTCACTCCTTAATATTTACGAATGTGCCATTTTGATTCAGATTTTGGAGGAAGAGCCTAAAAAACACTAGATTTGGGCAAAAAGATGGGTATAGCATTGGAGAAGACATACCCATATAGAACTTTTGACCCAAAATTTCAACCAAATTTGGGTTAATAGATATAAATAGTTCAAGCATTAATAGATATATTGGAGCTACATCCACACTTTGCAGTACCCAATATGGACAAAGACGCAGAAGGAAATGATTTTGTGAACTAGATTGAAACTTTTCATGTCTGCTGTTATATTCTTCCATGTTGACCCTCGAAGTAAATCAGGAAGAACCCAACTATGCTTTCTTTTGACAAGTACAAGTTACAGAGGAAATAAGAATTAGAAAAAAAAATGGAGGGAGTAATCCGTAAATTTGAATGAGCAATCCGTAAGTTTGAATTTGGGTTTCCCTGAGGAAGGAAAATGGTAGAACTCAAAAAGATAGGCAAAAGAGAGTGCCATTGGAGACGGATTTTCAGTGTCTTCACTCAGATCGATTTTGTATTTGGGTAGAAAAATAGGGCAAGGATGGGAGATGCTACTAATACCATAGGAGGAAAAAGCTAACAAAAGATCAACTCTCTTTGGAAAAACTGGAGTAAAAACATTTCCTTTAACAGAGGAGAAGAAAAGTGTCAAGTTCAGCTAAAAACCGGAACTCACAGACGTTCGTACACATGCACACATATATCTATCGGACACAACTCTCGATCACATGCATCGACGGCTCTGGACGCAGTTATGTCCGGAAATGTGGTCGAGAGTTGCGTATGTAGACTTTCTAGGGGGGAGTATATAACTACAAGAACCTTGTAAACTAGCCAGGTTTCCGAGTTCAGGAGGTATGTCCCCTGAGAAACTATTGACATTGAGGTAAAGATCAGTGAGCTCAGTCAAAGCCGAAATCTCTCTGGGTATTTCCCCATGCAATAAGTTGTAATGCAGGTACAGACCGGTCAAGTGCTTCAGCCCACCAATCGCCGGCGATAGCTCGCCGGAGAGGCGTTTCCCCTGCAGAGAAAGGGTGACCACCTGTCCCTTGTCGTTACAGGCCACGCCCTCGAATGAACCGCCGCACAGGTCGCCTGAGACGGTCCACGAGGTGAGCCTGGCGTTTTGTGGGTCGAGACTCGCCTTCAGTTCCATCAGTGCTGTGAGCTCGGGGTTTCCAGAAACAGAGAGGGGAGGAGAGAGGGAGAAGAGGAGGAGGAAAGAGATCAGAAATGGTGGGGTGCCCATTTGAGAACTGGGTTTTGGGTTCTGGGTTTTGTTCTTCTTCTTCTTCTTCTTCTTCTTCTCTCTCTCTCTCTTTCTTGTCTTTGTTTTGACTTGCAGAGCAGAGACCGAGGGTTGGAATCAAGCCGCCTACAAGACTACAAAAGTGAAAGTAACCCTTCAGACACTTCTCGCTCGCTCGCGCTCTCTCTCTCTCTCTCTCCCTCTCTCTCTCAAAACGAGAAGATGGTGAGGACCGAGGAGTGCTTCAGTGAAAAAGACAAAGATGATATTCGGCCCTGATTGTCCCACGTAGTCATTTACTTGGGGACCAGTTGACGTGGCGAAATGCAGAGGCAACAGAAAAACCTGAATTGTTGAGATGAAACACTGACCTTCGGATGGGATGAACGATGGAATGAGCATGAAGGTTCATGCATGCTCAGCTACATCTCAGTACTCCATCAGTCACATTTAATATTATATTGTTCGTGTTTAAATTTCAATTGATTATATTTTATAATTTATAAATTTTATGTGATTTTAAAATTATTGTCTTATAAAATTAGTCGATATTTATCAAATAAGATTCATATTAAATACAAAATCCATTACTAATTTAAAAATATAACTAATTTTTTATCCGATTATAATAGAACGAGAGATTATTGGGTCTTGTTCAGTTGCACGTAGATGATAGAGGAGGATGGAAAAATCAATTTTCTTGTAACTTTATGCGCATTCAATTACTAGGAAAGTTGTAGGACTCCCAGTTTCAGCTTTTTCACTCCCACTGGGAATACTTTGCTACAAAATTAACAGGTCTTGCCAAAAGAAACGAATTCTTATTTTCTTGTAAGATTTCTTTTTAAGAAAACACATGCAAAAAATAAATTTCATTTTTCTTTAATGTACATCTCTTGACTTTTCTTGACAGCTGAATGGGACCTTAAATGGGAACGGATGGATTATTTTGAATCAGGTGGAAAGCATTGTAATCAGGTGGAAACCAATCAATCATGGTTTGTGTAATCTTTCTTCTTCTGTTTTTTTCCACAGTCGTTCGAGCCAATTTATTCATACTTCAATTAATTTTCGATATGATTTGGACATTTGGTCAAAGGTAGATTATCCACACTAAGATTACGTAAAATTTTCATAATCAGTAACTTCAGCATGACGTTAATAATCGATCCTTAATCAATTGTGTGGAGGAAAAACACATCAACCAACCGGACTAACCGGGTGCAAAAAAGCAGTGGAATCTGATTGCGTGAGTTTTGGTCGGTCACGCATTTTAAATTGGAGGGATACCGTGCTGCTTCACGTATTAGAATAGGTTTCAAGGCTGCATCAAGTGAAAATCATAAGCAGGTCACACCTAGATTTAGGCCTGTGAAAAACCCATCCATCCTGTGGTTCCGACGGGTGTGGGTTCACTTTATGTTAAAAATCAGATTTTGGTCCAGGGTTTGGGTTGGTGAGTTCCTTATTCATGGGGTCGGACCCAACCCGATCGACCTGAAGTAAAGAATCGAGCTCGCAGATGGTTCTTACCACCTGTGCAGTTCGGTTTGCGGGTCCTAAAATGTTCTGCCCGACATGGCCAGGTCAGGATCGGAGTCGGGTTTAGGGTCAAAACCAACCCGTCCGACCCATGCACATCCTTACCTAGATTTAATGATTTATACCTTAACTGCAAGCCTTAACAAAATTTTGTCCAATCAATCATGGTTTTGCAGTATTATTGCAAATGATCGTAGACACATCAAACGGTCTCAAACTGTTTGACTGTTTGACATTAGACTTGGGACCCATTCCATGTTCACTGTAAAGTTGATGGTGGTTCGCAAGACCATAATTTTGTGGCCGGGTGCATCGATGATCCACAGGCTGGCGCATGGATCAGTGTTATTCTGTGTTCGCTATATATAAGGTTGATGGTGGTTCGCAAAACCATAATTATGTGGGCGCATCGATGGTGCACAGATCGGCGCATGAGTCAAGTAATGAGTTATCTGGTTGAGTCAACTTTTCACAAGTCTATTGGAGAAAGTTATTTTGAAATTCATAAACAATTTGAATCATTTGTGTGAAAATCCGTCTGCTTATGCCGATCGTGTACCATCGATGCAATCTCGTCAGACCGTTTTGCAAAATGTGCATGTGAAAGGATGGGGTACACTAGCTTATTATGTGTATCACTTTCACGTAATAGCATCTCTTCCGAGTCCAGATGGAACAAAATGTTATGGGGGTCCCTAGTGCCTTTTAAAATAGTGCCGGTTTTTGGCACATTAGCAGTCTCTGCAAAGTCTTTGATTTTGCAGCAAAGCGGATGGTTGAATAAAAGGAAGATGAAAAGATCGGACCCGGGATGCTGCCGAGTGATTGCAGAGTAGTCAATTCGACCGTTCACCTCGCATGAACGGCTCTGATGGATTCTGAGTGCATTCAAATAGTATACAAATTTGAATCATCTATTGTTCGGTTAATTTCGAGCCGTCGATTGCCGAGATGAATGAGATTTTTGATAATTGTATGTTGAACATCATAGCCCAATTCTTTTATCCTGTTTTCATATTCCTTAAGATGGAATGCAATTGGTTTTAAAATACTACCACATCCGTCCCAAAATATTTGTCCGGTCCGCCAAACGATGACTCAAAAATAGCATTTCTTTCAAGAAAAACTTCAAACTTTTTTCATAAATTAAAACAACTCATCAATATCTATTGAATTGTTGAAAAAAATTTAAAATTTTCTTGCAAAAACTTGTACTGTATATTTTTACGTCTTCGTTTTACGGACCAAATAACCATTTCGATATTTCTATCACGAGTTCAAATTGCTTTGTCAAATTTTAGCATCCCTGAATTCAAAATCCTGTCTCCATCCCTATTTTAGGGCCCAGAAAAAAAAAAAGTTTCAAGTTCGAGTAAATAGGGGTAAATAGAGTTATAGTATTCAGTTTGTTGTTGTAATTTAAATTATCAATTCCACCAACAAAGATTCATAACGCAATAGATAGAGCGGTCCATTCAAGACAAGATCCGGTGGTCCTTAGGGCACGGGATTGCAGCAGTTACTAAAAACTAGAACTAAGAACCAAATTGGTTTTTTTTTTTTTGGCGGGATAATTCGGAAATTCCAAATTGGTTTTTGGGGAACAGTTGTATTGGGGGCTTTTTACAGCTTGAAGACTTTTTGGGTATGTTTGATAAGTGTGTAAGACACTTGGGATGGGATTATTAATCCTATGGGGTGATTAATACTTTGTTTGGTTGCACAAAGGAGGGGAGGATTAGTAATCACAAGGGATTAGCAATCCCACACTTACATGGGATTCACAATACCATGTTGGACTAGGTATTAGTAATCCTATCCCATAGATTCTAATGCCAAATTACCTCATTGCCCATGCTATTTTTTATAATTGGATGTTTAGAGTCACCGCACCGCATGACCACCTCACGCCTATTGGGCCCATTTCGGGTTCCACAAAAATACAGAAAAATATTCATAAATTTCAAAACAATATTTTATAGGGCCATATCTCCAACGGATATCGGTAAGTATGTTTCCTGAATTCGCAGACGTGCGGCGGCCATGTGGTGCGGTGGTCATATCATTATTGTTTTGATAACGCATCTTCTTCTTAAGCAAGCAAACCACAACTAAAATAATAATATTTGATGAAAAAAAGAAAAATTAAAAAAATCTGGAACAATTAATGAATTCTATTTTAATTATATGGTTGAGGGTCATTGAAAAAATTATGGTCATAATCCAATCTCATCCAAAGTTTTAAACAAAATGGCATACAAAGAAAAGAAAAAAAATGTGAAACAAATCTCGTACTTAGTTTTAAATAGAAATGATAGAAAATAATATGCAATATGAGAAGAAAAAAGAAAAGAAAAGAGTAGGTTAAAGTAATGACAATAATAGTACTAGATTTTTGGGTTAATAATTTTTAAATTTTATTCTTTGTTTGTTTCTCCATATTTTATTTAAAGATGGAGCATTTTTATAATAATCGGATATTTTTTATAACCCTTGTTTGTATAAGGGTAAAAATGGAAATGGATACTTTTAATCCAATCCTATCCTATGTAAAACAAACATGCAAATAACAATCCTCCCTATTAATCCCGTGCAAAATAAACATGCACATAGGATTGACCTTCTCATTAGGAATCCCATCTCATTACCAATCCCAATCCTAATCCCATCTCATTACTAATCCCACCACATCTTACTCACTTATCAAACGGGGCCTTTTAGCCTTCTCTATACCAAGAGAAAGCAATTCCTTTTTAAAGTGGGGTGGGGTGTCTGACTACTGACACCACAGCCCTGTGACCCTGTCCAGTCAATTCCGGTCCAAATTTTCCTTCAGTTTCCTACACTTTTTAGTTGTTTCAAAAATTACCCAATTACGAGAGGAGACCTGCTACACACAGCAATCTGTGCACAGATTGTGCATAGATTTTGTTGTGGGACCCACCATGGATCCCGTACAAATTATCCGAGCCGTTCATTAAATGTAAAACATTTTTTCAAGGGGCTCCGTAAAAAATAAGCTCAATCCAACACCTATATGTGCTTCATCCAACCATCTAACTTTTCATTCAGATTTTCGGATAATGAAAAGTTATATGATTGGATCAAGTACTTGTAAGTATCGGATTGAGATTATTTTTTACAGGAACCCTTGAAAAAATGTTTTACATTTAACGAACGGCTCAAATGATTTGTGTGGGATCTGTGGTGGGCCCCACATTAAAATCTGTGCACAATCTGTGCACAGATTGTATGTGTGTAGACTTTCTGCTACGAGAGTGCCTCGACTCATATAGTGGTTGGGACAGGGGGGTTCTGCTGTGACCTCGGCCGTCATCCCGGATTCTAAAATATGATCCAAATTGTTCATTTTGTATAATGTGCACAACAATTTCTTATTGTAGAAAAATGAAATTAATCAGGCATCGGTAACACAATGAACAAACAATGTTTATTTAGCAATTCAGCGATAAATACAATTTAAAAATTAAACGACAAGATTATTTTATTCGATGAAAGAGCTATCGTTTAAGGTTTGTTCCACTGACTTAAATAAGTACTGATTTTTTAATTAAATGTGATGTAATATGAGAGAATGACTTGTTTCATAAAGTTGGAATAAGTACTTAAAAAATAAAAATATTAGCTGAATGGAGTCAATTTGGTAGCGTTTAACTCTAGATAGTGAATAGTTTAAATTTGTTTTCAAGCTCGGGAAGACGCCGGAATAGAGCGCCCAGGAGGGCCCCTTGTGACCTTGTCCTTGTGGGTGGGTATTTATGCAATGAGGATATATGGTAAAGGAAAATTGTCGGAAATAAAATTATTTGAAAAACCTTTTGAACAAAGTGATTTTTATTGTTATTTTGAAGTTATTTTTTCCTTATTAAGAAACGGTACACACTAAATTTTTTAAATTTAAAACAACCACCTTAGATGTTGCCACAGACACCCCTTTATTCATTTATTCCATATTCCCCCCTCCTTTTTAATGTCAGTGTTAAGGAATAACTAAATATAAGACTCGACTATTAGACAATTACTACATCACTTAAAGCTTATAAAAAAAAACTCTCAAATATTTCTTCTTACAAACGATACAACGACCCAACTAATTCGATAAAACAAGGTCCATTAATTTGAGTAATTCAAAACTTTGAGACATAATAAAAACAAAACCTTTGCATCGGTCGGTGACACCCTTGTTTTTCTCCTCACAAGTAATTGCACCTTGGACTTAATCTTCAATCCAAAATCAGAAACATTTTAAAATGTTGTCCACCTTCCCAATACCACATAGATTCAATCAACATTCTAAAATTTATTAATATGTGCATAGCAGTCAAGGCTACAAGAATCTAAACTCGGATACGTTTCAACCAAAAAGGTTAAAATGGACACAAGCTATAGGTTGATCCTTCCAATAAAATAAGAAAATGTGCAATTTTTTTAAAACTAAAAAAAAAGCATGGATTGCTTTTGTTCCCAAAGTTGCTCGTTTTTAACCCACAAAATGTCACGCAGGACCCATCTCGAGCTCCACTTTTCCCATGGAGAAAAATAAATGGACTCACAAAAAGAAGCTCTATTGCTCCATGTTTCACTAGCTAGTTGTTGCTTTTTAGGCATGCACATGTGTGTATAGATTTTGGTGCCCTAATCCTTTCATTGATAGTAGCATAGTATAGTGACAATGGTGTGCGAACAAAATCTTGGCCGACCTATGACTTGCCAAGTTTGTTTGGAGTGCCAAGACATGTGCTGCAGCAGGCCACAGTTGGCAACTAATAGGCCCACCATTGGGTTAGTAAAGTCTGATTCAGTTTGAATTGTCAATTCACTTAGACTATGTTTCGCTGAAGTTTTTATTTTTCGTTTTATGAGACAGATCATTTTCTCGCAATACATCGTTTTTAATTCAACAAATAAGTATTTATTTACAAAATATGTTCTTAATTATTTGTGTTAGTGAGAAATGTGTCGGGGTTCAACATGGATATCATGTTATAGGTAGTCGCCGATAATATAATATGTAACTCTTTTTCATGCAAGACATTGTGCAAATTGGAGTGAATTGTAAATGTACTACTACCTTACTGGAGAACCAAAAAACTTATGTGTACGTGTGTTTTGGACCTTTTGGTTGTCCGATTTCTAACATCGACATTTAACTCGACCTCTTTGTTTTTTGGGTCATAGACTCATAGGCAACATTAATTAGATTACTACAAAAAATCGACTGCTACTCCATCAACTCAATCCTACAATCTCAGTCTTGGAACTGTTAGAAAAATGGGTGGGTTCGGACTGGACCCAACCCACATGGGTCGTCCACATGGGTTATGTGATTGAGTTGGTTAGAAAGATGAGACAGACTCCTAATCTCTATCTGTTAGGAGAGTTCAAAGATAATAGATTACCTACATCTATTAGGAGACTTTGAACTCTAGGACTTTAATCTATGAGGCCCCGTTTGATAACAGTAATAGATGGATGAGATTCGTAAGGAGATGGGATTAGGATTGGGATTCGTAAGGAGATGGGATTAGTAATGAGAAGGGATTAATAATGAGTATGTTTGTTTGGGATGGGATTAGATGATGGGATTATTAATATCATGTTTGTTTGAGATGGGATTAAATGATGGGATTAGATTGATAAAAGAAATTAGTAATGAGAAGGGATTGATAATGAAGAGAGGATGGGTTGGGATTATTAATACCAAGTCCCAGGGGTATTGCTAATACCTCCTAGGCCCCGTTTGATAAGTGTGTTGGATTAGATGGGATTAGTAAGAAGATGGAATTAGTAAGGAGATGGGATTAGTAATACCGAGTGTAATCCCAAGTGGGTGTTTGATTGTGTAACAATTAAATCATAGGATTGTGATTACCAATTCCAATCCTTTGTTTGATTGGAACACCAAGGGATAGGATACAAATTACATTTTCCAATTATACCCATGGGTGAAGACCTGGTCTATGGAATTGCATGGAAGACTAGCTCACGAATTTGCAATTTTTGGATAGTTTGCAAATAAAAGGTGTGAAATAGGAGGAGAGCGTGGACATAGACCCCGTTTCGCTTTCTTTCTAGATCTTCTTTTTCAAAAAGAAGGTAATTTCAAACTCAAATATAATGAAAATGAAAAAAAAAATAGATTTCTTTTACATTGTTTAAAAGATCTCAATGAGATTTATCAAACAAGATCCATATTGGTGGAAAAATTATTTGCTTTACACACATGATTTTTGAACTTGAAATTACCTTCTTTTTCAAAAAATATTTTTTTGAAGAAAATGGAACACCCTTTTACAGCTACACCTTTGCAGACCGCATTCTCAAAGCCAATTCCTCCAATCCATCTGATAATGTTTATGCCACCAAAATGAACAAATGCTAACTACATATTCACAATGATTGTCGTGGTTGGTTTTTTCTGTTTTTCCCCAATGATCATGGAGAGATAAGAATCAACAATAGATTTCTATAGGTGAAGCAATACCACAGCAGAAACAACAAAGTACCAGAGCAGTAGTAATGGAGGGTATTATTGGTAATGAGTTAAAAAACTATGGGCAAGGTGGTCATTTTGCATAGGGGAGCTTGGGACAGGATTACTAATACCTAGTACCCCATGGTATTAGTAATCCGGGAACAGTGTGGGATTAGTAATCCCATCCTCCTCCCAATCCTATCCCTAGGTTGAAAACCAAACAAAGAATTAGAAAGCCAATGGGATTGCTAATCCTATCCCAAGACCTAATACACTTATCAAACATGACCCTAATGCCCTGCTTGGACATCCCAAGGGACTAATAGTCCGGACCTTTTTTTGTTACCATGGGATTAGTAATCCAATCCCAACCTTCAAACCCATTATCAAACGGGGCCTAAATATAGACTTGCAGATATTTGGAGAGATATACAATACACAGAGTTTGAGTGCGATCTCTCCTTCTCCTCTAGAAAATACTCTCCTGCGAAATATCTTCTCTCTCTAGGGTTTCCATCTAAAAACCCTAGGATTTGCGGTGTGGATATTAAGAGCAGACTCAAGTAGTCTCCTCTATCGTGAACGTAATCGGCGTAATCGGTGCTTGTAGAGCGGGCCTCAGATCGTGAAAAGCTTGAAGCAACTTAATTCCGCTGCTCTTCAATCATACGTGTAAGTCTTATGTGGTATACGAGCTTTCGATCCGATAAAGTTAACATGAACCCAAACTCAAGAGAACAGAACATAAATGGTCTAAGCCCTGGGTCTACCTCAAACTCATACGGGTGGCTCCAAATTATTTATCTTGCACTTAGGGAATTACTCAATAGAAACACAAATTGATATGACATCACAAAGTATATGATTTACATGGAATTATATTTTTAGCTAGGAAAATGATTTTGTCACTCCCTTTTTTGTTAACATCACTCCCCTGCAAATGCATTTTTATACCAAAAATACATTTGCAGGGGAGTGACATTAACAAAAAAGGGAGTGACAAAATCAACAGCCTTTAGCTAAAGTATGATGTTAAGATGACCATCCTCTTTTTATTTTGGAAAACCATTCTCTTGTAGGACCTTTTTCAATCCCTCAGCAGAGCACAAGGTATCTACCATGCATGCATTATTGTTCAAATTCCTTTTCAACTCTCCTTTAAGACATGCTTTATAATTAGCTCTTTTCTTGCTACAATAGTAGTACTAATTTATTTGAGCCGAACCAACATAGAAGCCAAAAAGGATGAAATCGTGGTTAATTTGTTGGCTTTCTTCGTGTCGTAACTTGATTTCTTGCATATCTCTAGTTTAAGGTAGTTGTCAACACACATATTTCTTTGGGCGCGCGCGTGTACATCTTATGGCTAAATTACTTTCTACCTATTGAAAAGAAAGGAAAAAAAAAAAAAAAAACAAGAGTGAGAAACCACCACTCAGTGAAATACTACGACAGCTTCTGCTATTCCTGAATGCCGCACCAGATTCACTTAGACAAGGCAATAAGATATTGGACCCTACACCACATTATTGCATGTCCCAATTAGTTAGTGCTTCCGAGAGCCCACTAAGAAATGACAATTCCACAGCTTGGAAATGACTCAAAATCAAGAGAAAGCTAGGTGGGGATATGGATGACTGGAAAAGAGACCCCTCATCAAAACAGAACATCGGCATCTACTTAGATGGAATGCCTTTACCGATCGATGGTTGTTCAGCCCCGGCGCCTGGCGTACCACATGACATTATCTGCGTGGTCCTCCAAACCGTTCACGTAGCGACTAATTATCTGGTGGAGACATTATCATTCACTTTTGTTGGGTGATTGATAAGTTGAGAGACAAGAAAGTGACTCATATTATATAATAACGATATTTTATTTTTAGAGAGTACGAGATGACAATACTACATGATACTCCGGAAGTATCAAATAATTGGCGTCTTTATAATTAGTACCCTAATTTGAAAACAAAACCTCACGAGGAATAGTTTACACACCATGTGGATAGTTGCCCCCACTGTGTCCCACCTTGAACAGTTTGACCGGTATTTTTTTTTAAATGTAGGGTGTCTTGGGCCAACTTGCGTATCTCGAACTTAATTCCTAAAATCCATCTCATGGCCATTATTATTATTTTTTGGTTACATAGTAACAGAATATGCACAATTTTAATTTTCAACTTCCATCTTGAAATAGTGGAACTCATCATCTCATTGTATTTAAGTACAGAAACACAACCTTTGAGTCAGTTGTCCAAGCGGACCAAGCTTAATATTAACCCCAAGGGTTTGACCTAGTGGTTAAGCTCTGAGACTTAGGCATTTGTTTTCTTCTAAGGTTTCAGGTTTGAAACCTCTCAGGTGCTATCAACTCCTTTGGAGCCAGTCCATATGAAATTTTACTCTGGCTTTAATTGGGCCCCCCGTAAGTGGGCAGGAGGTTAACTCATAAGATTAGTCGAGGTGTACGTAAGCAGATCCGAACACCTGAGTTACAAAAAAAATATTTTACTTCCATCCTTGTCGTTTGTTTGAGAACCCTACATACGTTGTTCTATTTTTCTATCTGAAAACAGTGTTGTCTTGACAGGAAATATCAAATTGAATGTTGACGAGCATCTTGGCCTTTTGCGAAGAAAATGTCAGAGAAACTACAAAGTAAAGTAATTGAGTGGCTAGCCGGTTGGTGAAATCCCAACTCCTCGATCTTCCTTGCTAAAATTAAAGAACTTGTAAAATGGAATTTCTCACTTACTAATTAGCTTTCTGGTCCTTAATTAATTGGAGGTTCGAGCTATAAAGAATAGATGATGCCAGTGTCTTAGATAAAGCCATAGGTGGGTGCCAACATTGCTGCAATTGCATGCAATATTATTTTTGTCCAAACTGTTTTTTGGAGAAAAAGAAAGATACAGTTCTACTTGATGATAATTAATTATGTGAAAGTTCAACGGAGAAGATGACCGGAGCTCTGAGTTAAGTTAAATTTTCTAATCTCCTGATCGAGCTTATATTGATGTAGTGGCTAAGAGAAGAATAAAGTACGTGACTATATAAGTACGTTTAATACGAATTAAGGCTCCCGTTTGTTTTGATGTAAAATGTTTATAATGTAAAATATTTTTTTAGAAACAAATTTTAAACTTCTATTTTTCGGTATTTGGTTGACACATGAAAAATATTTTCAGAAATCGACAAAATAGTGTAGAGAAAGAGAGAGGAATTCAGGAGAGAGAGAGAGAGAGAGAGAGAGAGAGAGAGAGAGAGAGAGAGAGAGTTGAACAAGGGTGGGGACTGACAATCGAGGAAACTAAGCAATGAGAATTATAATAGAAGGCAGCGGGTTCATTTCGAAAAATAATTTACTAAAGATTTAAGAGTAAATTATTTTCATCCAATTAATGAAAAATATTTTTCTCATTTTTTATACAACCAAACACTGAAAAATAGAGCCAAATATTTTATGCCCAAACAAATAGAGCTTCAGTGTAACTACAGGAAAAAAATAACAGTTTGTAAGTACCTAAAGTGAGGATAATAACAATTTCTATACGTTTAATACGAACAGGGGTAGTTAGGTCTTTTCATATCTCCCAGTAATTGATAATCCAAAATGAAAACGTAAAAGCTCCTCCATGGCTGATTATGAAATTGTGCCTTTAAAGTGTAGTTTTGAGAATGCATTGTGAGAGCTAGAGCGCATTTTGATAATTTGGCTCAAAAACAATTACAAGAGCAAAATGAAAAATTAGAATGGAAAAGTTGGCTCCCAAACATGCCCAAAAATTTACCAACCTTTGTATAACCAAAATATTACCCCAAACCAAATAATATTCCCCTCCAAGAATTGGGTATATATGCCTTGGGCCCTTTAGCTTTTGAGTCTTTAACACATATCATGCCTTTCGGCATGTCTTTCCGTTGGACCTTGATCTGATAAAAGGTTCTTTGATCTTTTGTTAACCACTTTATTCGACGCTTCATTTGATCATTGGGAATCTAATTGGTGAAAACGAAAGTCATGACTCAATGAAATATATCTTAATTAATGGACCATTTTGCTCAATGTGATTCCAATCTTCTTCCTTTACTCTTCTACCTTTTTTCCAATGAGCCACAGAACAGGAAAGGATGAAAGACGGAACAATAGTTGGGGGATCAGGCCAGCACCCACCGAGGCCATGATTATGGCAGTAATAGTTCAATGTCCTTGAATCATAGCTCGCAGCCTAGCTAGCACCATCCTCTTTGAACTTTCCAATGCCTACTTTTTCTTCTGTTTTTTGCCGAGCTTATGAAGCCTTGTTCGATCGCCTTCTCGTTTCGCTAATTATTTGAAGTTTGACCTGTCGGATTATACTCTTCTCCAATTTAAACTTTTAAGGGAAATGGTTGGACCATAGAAGATTTTCAGCAAAGCTTTACATAAAGCTTGTACTCTGTCTGCGTGGGGGTAAGGCTATATATGAACCAAGCAGCTCACGAGTTCGGCTCGGGCTCGTTGTCGTTCGAAAAAAAGCTCGACTTGTTAAGGAAAGCTCGGTTAAATTAAAGAGATTCGTTTAATAAATGATTATGCTCGACTCGTTAAGGGCTCGAGCTGAGCTCAAGCTCAAATTTTTGACTCGTTTGCAACATGGGGGGTAACCATTTAAACGGTTGGGCCATGACCATGATCACGAACACCGGGAGACTAATTGGACTGCAGCTACTTCTCCAATTTTGTTTGGCAAGGAAGATGTGCGGAAGCTTCCTATTTCACTTCACGTTATCAGTTATCACTAGAGGGGAAACTGAAGTCGTGTTAATTGCACGTCTTCCCTTCTTACTTCTTATATATACGGAGTAGTTTTTATTTTTGATGATCATGAATGTTTGAACCAGTTAACGCGTATTTCAATTAATTTTCTTCCTGTCCAGCCAAAAGGCATGTCATTCACGTCGAAACTAGAGAATTCACAATGAATTACTTTCTTATGACTTGATATAAATAAACGAACCCTAATGAATTGTGGGGTGAACAAACCACCAACCAGGTTGTTTATTTCAATATTGCCCAAATAAAAGAAGAAAATAACCCAAAATCAAGGTTCACGTTTACTTGAGGGTTTCCATTAACTAGTTGCCTCGTTACCCTCGTATGAAAAGCTCTGCCAGTTCGGTCAAAACTAATTACTTTGAGAAATTACTACTCCGCCCTAATTCTATTTAACTTTTTTTTAAAGTTAACATTTTATCCTTATTTGAATTTTTTTGTGTTTATTAGTTTTGCACCAATTTTTTGTAAATTGTTGATTCGTCTCGACAAGATGAATAAAAAAAGTTAATTTTTTTGCTTCTACCCAATATTTTGGGAAATAATTACTTTTAAGTAAAAAAAGTACTGTATAGGCCTAATCCCGCAGGCTAACTTTTCATTCTTGGTTTGGGCCGCGCTAAGGCCCAACACTTTCGAGCTTTCCAACGTCAAGCCCAAACCCAGCGCTGAAGATTTCAACACTTTCTGGTACCATCGAATTCGAACCTCATTTCACGCTTCTCTCTTCCGGTTACTTTTCAACCAGAGAAAACAAGCAGAGAGAGAGAGAAACAGAAAAACCAGAGAAGCAAAAACGACAACAATGGGGAAGGATCTGAGCGACGACCAGGTGTCCTCCATGAAGGAGGCCTTCACCCTCTTCGACACCGACAACGACGGCAAGATCGCGCCGTCGGAGCTCGGGATCCTCATGCGCTCCCTCGGCGGCAACCCGACCCAGGCCCAGCTCAAGTCGATCGTCGCCGAGGAGAAACTCGCCGCGCCCTTCGACTTCCCCCGGTTCCTCGACCTCATGTCCAAGCATCTCAAGCCCGAGCCCTTCGACCGGCAGCTGAGGGACGCGTTCAAGGTCCTGGACAAGGACGGGACAGGGTTTGTCGTCGTGGCGGATCTCAGGCATATTTTGACTAGTATCGGGGAGAAGCTGGATCCGGCGGAGTTTGACGAGTGGATCCGTGAGGTGGATGTTGGATCCGATGGGAAGATCCGGTACGAGGAGTTCATTGCCCGGATGGTCGCCAAGTGATTGCGTGAGTGAAACTCTTCTCTCTCTCTCTCTCTCTCTCTCTCTCTCTCTAGGGTTTGATTGCAATCCATAGATCATAGTCAACAAATTATGACGAATAGTTTTCTTCATTTTTGGTGGTTGTGTTGCGTGACCTTTGTTCAATTTCGTGGGCTTGATTTTGCTGGTTATGTGTGAAATGTGGTTTATTGTGATTTTCTTTGGTACTTGTGAACCATGCATGTGTATTTGCGGGCAATTGGAATCAAATCCTCTGTACCAAGATGCATTTTTGGCCATTGGATCACTTAAAAGTTTTATAACATAAAAAAAAATTCACACAATCTAACGACCCAAAACATCTTGGTACAGTGGTACACCAATTTCTCGTTACAGAGAATCTCGGGTGCGGAAACTAACTATAGGTCCGGATTCCTTTTTCTTGGAATGTGTGGATCTTTGAGGTAGGTACTTCGTTTGCATTTTAGTATAAGCTTAATAATGTTTGGGGGATTATTGTAGAATGGCCGAATGGGAATAATACTAAAGGAAATTTAGTAAGTTTGCCGCTTCATTTGGTGCTACAAACTTCTACCAGAAAATACAGTCCTTTTATATTTGGATTGTGGTGATAATATGGAGGGATTACCCTGATGTTATATCAAAACTGAGTTCTTTTCCACAAAATTTGACAAAACAATGATTCAAAGATTGTCCACCAATTTTTTTTTTCTTTTTCCCCTCAAAATGAAGCCAGAAACAAATACTGAATAGTTTAATCAAATAGTCATTTTTTAATGTCTACAAACTGCAAGGAAACTCACAATGCGAGATAACCTTCATATCCGTTTTAGGATTGCCAAAATTATAATTTTCCAAATAGTGATTTATGTGGTGGCTAGAATGTTGTTGGGGATGTTATGTGGGGAATTTGTTATATTTCTCAGCCGATTTTTACTTCAGAACCCAATTTATGAGTTTGCTGTGCAGTAGGAATTTATGTGGAATGGTAGCACTAGTAATGTCTGTTAAGGAATGGGTACCTCTGGCAATCTAAACGTGTTGAATGTTGGGAATATGCTTAGGCAAGAACAGATAGTGACTTAAATTTTTTTTAAAGAGTAGTAAAAGTACACTGTGTAATTGTTCATCATGTGCAGCAAGTGCCAATTACAAATAAGGAACAGTATGGCCTTGTTTTGTGTGTACATACCTTTTTCGGTTGTCATAGTCATTGTGCCTGGTATATTACACAGCTTCTATATTGTAAATAAGCTGCATCGCGTTAGACGACATGTCATTTGACGTAGCAAAGGAGGTACTAGAACAGAAAATGTGGCTTTGACTGGTGACAAAGTAGGTTGCCCTTGACAAGACTAAATTTGTGTGTTCATGTAAAGATGGAACAAGTTCTTTTATGTATTACACTTGGCTTTTTACTAAGCTTATTGTTCCCCATATCAACGTTGTTAGATAGTCAACTTACAACAAGCTTCAGCTTTAAGCAAATGTGTCCAACAACGTTTATGCTATCCAACACCCTCTTGCACGTGCAACCTTGTCTTTCACATTGAGACGCGAATATCATACATACAGAAAAAACAGAATGTGAATACAGAGACTTGACCCAAAGGCCTCCCAGAAACCAGAGTGTTGATGCTATGTTAGATCAAGCCAGAAGCTTAAGGTGTTATGCAACGAACTCAATTATGTACATTAAGCTATCTAGCACACATGTTAATGCATGGACGGCATGGTAATGTCTGTGATGTACCTTTATAAAGTGCTTAGGTTGGGGTAAGAGCGCTTTTCAAATATTTTAAGAAGAAAGTATGGGATTTTGAAAGTATGGAAAGAAGGGTCGAAGAGATATGGGAGGGGGTGCTTATGCATCCCTGACACTGTTTCCTAAACTTTTTATCGTTGAGCTTTGTTGGCTAATCTTCCATAATACTATTTACCTTTTATTGGTGTAGAATTTTGCATTCTGCCGTTGGACGGCATGCCTTGGCCTTTCGGCTCCCATACAACTCATGTTTTTTCTTTAATACATGCATGAGAAAAAGCAACTTCTGTTAATTCCTTGCACTATGCTTATGCCCATCCCTAGCTCCAAGGAAGTCGTATCCACATTTGCTTCATAATCCTGAGGATGGGTGTAGTAGGTTAAGTTGGGATGAAGAACTTGCCATCGGATTGTCTTTTCTTTGCTGGGGAAAAGCAGGTGCTCAGAAACTCAAGTTACACAAATTTTTCATGTGAATTTTGTCATATATTAGAAAATGATTGCATGGAGTTAATTAATTGGTCATGTTAACTCATTGTGGGTTTGCAACTTTTGGTTGGGCAAATCACAGACTAGAGACAGGGCCGGCCCAAGTTATTTGGGGGCCCTAGGCAAAATTGTGAAGAGGGGGGCCCTACATACTTTGGCAATTAAACAACAAAAATGAAATATCTGTGCATATATTTATTTCAGTCCGAGTTGAGCAACACAAATGGTTTGGTTCAAGTGGTCTTGTGTTTTTCCCTTTTATCCTCTTAGACTCAAGCGCGATACTTGGTAGCTCCAAAAGTCCAACAATACATTCAATTTTTGACAAATAAACACTTTAAAAAAAAGGCTACTGCTGGGATTCGAACTCAGCCGCGATGAGTGGGCTGGAAACAAGTTACCACGGAACTAACCAAAAAATCTGAAACATTGATTTCTGAGTTTAACGTGTATCTTTTATATGTCTTTAGCAAATTGCTTGCATTCCGTTGTCTTTGTGGATTCATTAAACGAAGGCCCTGTTCAGTCTATTGTCTTTTGGACTCTAATACCGAATTTTTGCATCATTTTTATCACATGCAGGTGTTTTGGAAGCAGATGCTGTAATTTTCTTGTGCGCGTAGGGAGAAGCCTGTAGTTATCTTTCTTCAAGTGTAGTGATTTGTCTGGCAACTCTAATTGTGTTGTCCTTTGCCATCTTTGGTCTCATTTTTCAGCTTTCTTGTGTGTTGTGAATGAATGATTGCAGGTTCCACTATTTGAAAGGCCGCCTTTTTGGTGTTGTCCTAGGGTTTGAAAGCGATTGTGTTTGTGTGCATGTATTGGCTTCTCTCACTTTGTTCTCGTCTGTCCGTTCCAGCATTGGAATCATCCTTTATTCATTAGTGCTTTTTTTATTACTGTGATTGGCAAAGCAAGGAGACCCAATTTATTTAGAAGTGCTTGAGTACCTGGCTTTTGTTTCTTTGATCTCCTTGGTTTGTACAGGGTCACTGGCTGTGGAGTCTATTACTCCGTATTTTAGTAGCTTTTTTTGGCATCTAAGAATTTATTTAATTTGTGCTTATAGGCTGAAATCTTTTAAGCTTAACTTAAGCTAATGCTACCGATTTAAAATCTTCCTCGGTCTCTCTCTCTTGATCTCGATATCCCCCTTAAGCAATCCTATGTTGGCTATGTGATGTGTCATAGTTACATTGCATTTGTTGAATGTGCTCCGCCTCCTCCAATTGTACCTGTACTTTGTTAGAGAACTTTGAGCCTGTTTCAAACTTCTCTTGGCACTCTAGTTATAGGCAGCTAGAGCTGGTAAATCTGGGTTATGTATCGATTTGACTCGTTATCATGGTGATCAATAATCTGGACTAATGGCTAAAATAAATAAAGAAGAGCTTTTACAAAGTTAATGCCAATGGGGTCAAATTTTTTCAAACCAAAAAAAAGTCTAGGAACACACTTCTCGAACACAATTGTGTTTAGAGCCATTTGATGTATGAGGGATCACATGCATCTAATGCCTTTGCATGTCTAGAGTTGTATTTCAAAGTGTCGAATTGAACTATCAACTGCCTTTTCTTTGAAGTCAAAGTCCCATTGTCGAGTCAATTAAACAGTTTTTGTGGGAGAAAAAATAAAATTGTTGTTACTTGTTCCTCCGTAATTTTCATTAGTAATTATTTATTATTGTTTATAATTAATAAATTACGGTATGCTCCCTTTTCGTTGCAAAAGGGAGACTCTTTTCAATGAGAGCTTGGGCTTTTAATATGGGCTTTTCTCTTTAACTATGGGCTCAGCCAGATCCTTTCCCCGATGGCCCAATAACGAACCAACCGGCCCACAGGGTTATCGCCGTCTTCCACCTATTTAAACCCCGCCCCAAATATCGAATTTTGGTAGGAACTAGGGTTTCGTCTCCGTGGAACAGATAACAAACTAAGCACAGCAGCAAGCCGCACCCCTCCTCAGCCGCCGCCATGGGTCGCATGCACAGCCGCGGGTATCTCTCCGTCTCTCTCTCTCTCTCTCCCCCCTCTGTATCTAAATTCTCTCTCTACTTCCTCCCCGTCTGTATCTCACTCTGTTCCTGTTGTTTCACTCTACTTCCAGGAAGGGTATCTCCGCTTCGGCTCTCCCTTACAAGAGAACTCCCCCCAGCTGGCTCAAGATCTCCTCCCAAGATGTCAGTGCAACGCTTCTATCTCTATGTCTATACATATATTCATGTGCATTTACCTTTACTAGACGCCAGGGCACACACGATCCGTAGCAAATCGTATTATGCGAAAGATAGAAAAAGAAAGATCTTGTATTGGGATTGATTTGGAATGGAATTTGGGAGAAAAGAGAGGGGAGAAGAAATGTGGGATGACATTTTTTTTTCCACCTTAACAGTTTTTCTAGGTGGTAAAGGGATAGTGTGGGAAAACCGGTTACACAAAATAAAAAGGTGTTCCTTTTATGTTGTATTGGATTAGATAATAGATGTATGTGTATCGTAAGATGCTATGCTGATTTTGTAGGTGGAAGAGAACATCTGCAAGTTCGCAAAGAAAGGCATGACGCCGTCGCAGATTGGCGTCATTCTTCGCGACTCTCACGGAATTGCACAGGTCAAGAGCGTCACAGGAAGCAAGATCCTCCGTATCCTCAAAGCTCACGGTAGCGTTTCAATTCTCTGCTTTGTACTGCGAGAAAATGTAGTTATCTATTTTTTTTTTGCTGCTGATTGTGTTTTTTTTGTTTTGTTTAGGCCTTGCACCTGAAATTCCTGAGGATCTGTACCATCTGATTAAGAAGGCAGTGGCAATTCGGAAGCATCTGGAGAGGAACAGGAAAGATAAGGATTCCAAGTTTAGGCTGATTCTGGTGGAGAGCAGGATTCACAGGCTTGCTCGCTACTACAAGAAGACTAAGAAGCTTCCTCCAGTCTGGAAATAGTAGGTTTCCTTTCCACTTTTGCTGGTTTCAACTGTAGCTTTATTGGATATCTTGGAATTATTTAACAATTGCTCGGAATGATAGGTTGTGATCTGCCGGCATTTCGCATAATCTTTGTTCCATATGAATAGAAATGATTTCTTTTATGTTACCATGGATTAGTTAGTTAAGTTTAAATAACCCACATTTTGGAATTCGAATTGTTGGACGAAATGTCACCAATTGGGAAATTTAAGAAGTTAACTCCATGCTTCCAAACGCTGCATAACAATAATTTCGGGTACTTTTTGTTCCAATGTGACAATGCTAGGGAAAAAGAGTTTTTTGTATCAGAATGAAAAGTGCTATCGGCAGTTTAGCCCTTAAGTTATGTGTGAGAATCAAATCCAGTTCAAGGGGAAAGCGTAAGGTCATGCTTTGCGTTTGTAATCTCTTGTTAGATTACTGTTGCCTTGTAAGTTCTTTGTTCCATTGCATGAATTCTGGCTTTTTATCCCTGAGTTCATTTGATGTGGAGTGGGACAAGCTGTTTTTTCGGGGCTTGTTTGCAATGTTGTGTCTATTTCTGCCTTTATTTGATTGTTGGCTTATCTACTTATTTGGTCCTTACAAAATAGGCTCGGTTTCAATTTCGTCCTCGCAAAATTTTTGGTTTCAATTTTACCCGTATAGTTTATATCCGATTTCAATGTTACCCTTTCCATCAAACTTGGACGGAAAATGCCCAAGGGACTAACGGATCAGGTGATGTGGCAAAAGAATTACGGGACCCTCAATGTCTGAAACACACCAAATAAAAACCAACTCCACTTTTTTTTTACGTCTTTCTTTCCTATTTCCCCCTCTGTCGTATATTCTTCTCTCTCTCTCTCCCCCAGAATCTTCAAAACCCATTTTCTTCAATTCTTCCCCAAATCTCTCAACAAACCACCCCAAAATTTCTCCAATAAAATGAATCAAGTACAAGCTTTCCGTCAAAACTTCTCCTTCTCTCTCACATTCCCATGCATCCTAACCACTTTAGAGTCTCTCTCCTCTCTCTGGTTTCCCAGCCAACTCACAAAATTAGAAGGATCCCACCTTTTATTTGCAAGTTGCAACTAATTAACAGTTTCAGAAATCACCCAAATGATCATAATGTGTAAATGAGAGTCTAAAAATCTCTGTGAGCTGAGTTCATAAATTACCGGAAATTACCCCAAGTCATCCACCTTTGATTAGCAAATTACCCACAACTGGAGTAAAAGAAAAAGGGCCAGAACAAAAATTTAGATCCAATTTGCATTTGCAATGTAATTAAATCCTCACTTAAGCTACAATTTTACAGAACTTCAACTCTCAAGGGGTGATTTGTTGAGACATGATGAAAGATGAAGGAGAAATTATTGTCCTGGTGGTTTTACACTGAAGGGGGGGAGAAATTATTGGACGTATGTGGAGAGGTAACATTAAAATGAGCTTTTTTTTCCTATTGGCTTATGGGTACCATGCATGCATTCCACATGGTACCCTCACAGCACATAAAAATTTCTCAGGTTTTAGGGTTGGGGAAAGAAAGACGTAAAAGAAAATAAGGAGTTGGTTTTTATTCTGTGTATTTCAGACATTAAGGGTCTCATAATCCTTTTGCCACATCACCTGATCCGTTAGTCACTTGGGCATTTTCCGTCCAAGTTTGACGGAAAGGGTAACATTGAAATCAGATACAAACTATGAGGGTAAAATTGAAACCACAAATTTTGCGAGGACAAAATTGAAACCGAGCCTATTTTGTAAGGACCAAATAAGTAGATAAGCCTTGATTGTTATGTGTTGGTAATTGCCTCCGTTGCTAGATTGTGTTTGTTTAAGGAATTTTATTAACGTATTATGTGAATTGTCTAGAATGACTTGCCTCATTTCATTAACCATATTCCTCTTTGAAAGTTTTTTCATGGTTAGCGCGGATGTGTTAGATTTTTGTACTCCACGCAAGTCATAATTGCGTTCAATGTGTACTGGCTTGGGCACATTGTTTATCTGAAGTGAAGGCATTTGAGCTTTTTTTGCACTTGAGCTAAGAGTGCAAATTGTTTTATGGACTGATCCTCTCTTTCTATTAGATGATAAAACTTGGTCCTCTTGCTTAAGGTTTTACTCTTTAGATCATGTATTTGTATCATAGATTCCATTCCATTTGAGTTTGAGGTTTCACATTATAGTTTCGTATAACTACATATTGTTCTGCTGATGTTTGCTCATTGATTAAACTCTAACTTCTTATTTTCAGCGAGTCAACCACTGCCAGCACTCTTGTGGCTTAGTCTAAGCAGCTACCTGCTTGGCAAAGTTTAGTGATCGTCATGAGGCATCGATTCAATCAGCAAGATAGTTAGTCTTCCCGAGTTTGGAATTTTTGTTAATTCGAGAACTTGTGACTTGTAAGGGTTAGAATATTTCATATTTTGTTTCAGGAATGGATGACAGAACAACTACTTTTTGATGTTTGGAATTACATGGTTATTTTCTGTTGGATGATGTTCAGCGTAATACATTTGCTATTTGTTTCTCATGGCATACTGAATGCGATAACGCTTACCGCCGATGGGTTTTTGTGAAGGTGAAGGAAATACAGTCCAGAGCTTTGATAAACTCTGATGAGTAATGTATCACCACCCCTTAATGTGGTTGCTTGGTTTTGTATTTCTTTCCCTTTTCAATTGGTACATTTAGCTGGAAGAAATCCAGACGATGGTTTCGGTGTAGTTGGAGAGCTTGATGTATTGGAACAGCTTCATGGATACTGTCCGCAGTCCAGAAGCGAACTGGAATATTTGAGGTTGCTCTTTTAGGTGGCCGTGGAGCTGGCTGAATTCTATTTTGGTGTCTTTTCAAAAGAAACCATAGAAGCCAAAACACATATGAATCCCACTTTATTCTGGTTAACGATTTTTGCTCCACGATTGTGCACAGCACCATCCCCGGTTCAACAAAAAGTTTATGAGGTTTGATTATTTCTGATACGAATATTGAATGAATGGATAGTTCCGTGTTGTTTCAAACATATTTCCCAACATAGAAATATAGCTTTCCTACTTTTATGCGGCTTTGCTATGCATTGGAGGAACGATTTGAACAGAGAATCTACATTAGAACAAAGAACCTCAGCTCAATAGGGTTCAATGTGTATAATGTCTCCATGTTTGTAATGTATTGAACGGTCTAAATAAGAGTAGACTGTCAATGATTTAGATGCGTCCATAATGAAATCTGTAATGCCTGCATGCATTTGGTATTATTTACTATCAAATAAACATGCTCAATTTAGATTCAAATAATTCTCATAAACTTGCAATGACACAAATTAACGCACAAAACTCTAAATAAACGGGCTCAATTCAAACTGCAATAAATATAACCTTAACTCATAATGACCCATACTAACAGCATGATGTCCATCCCTACTTTTGCTCAAATCATACGAAAGCATGAAAGTGAAAACCATTTATCTACAGCTACGAAAAGTGGGAAAATACAATCATTTGGCTATGAAAATTGTGATTAACTGTCTCCAAATTCTTTTTAGAAAAAAATTCACCTCACCAAAGTTCAAACATTTTATGGACACCGAAAATGGGTTCCCTCATGGCAAAATTATAGTTGCGCCACTATTATAGAGTAAATTCACTGGGCACTGGTAAAAAAAAGAGAGTAAGTTCAGAGCAAAATCAAAAATAGATTTTAGAAAGTCTAACGACAATGTGCTTGGTATTTTTCAATACCACAAACATGAAGCGGGTCGGCTTCATGTAGTAGCATTAATAAATAGGGTATCTATCTATACTACTCCTATATACTAAACAAATGTAGTTTGCAATAATAAAATCAAGCTCGCTTCTTAATTATCTTTTCCTTTGTGGCATTCTCCTACTAAAATTCTCTTCTTGTTTTTCCCTATACCTTGCTAAATACCGAAAGTTAGAAAAAAAAAAAAAACTACTATCAAACTTCATTTCATGATCAAACGTTCTCTTGTTAATTTTTTATATTTATTGCTAAATCACAAATAATGAGGGGTAAAATAACATAATAGAGTATATTTTTTTTCTTGCATAGCACGGATAGGACGCTTGTGCTAATAATTTTTTTTGTCTTTTTTTTCGCCTTTCAAAATAAACAAAGGGCAAAAAAAAGAGTACTTATTTAAATAGTGGATGATGCAACGGTGTCCACCCGCCGTTTGGGGACACCGTAACTTTTGGCATAATAGACCATTAAAAGCATAACAAAAACGTGTATAACACTGGCCTTTCAAAGGCATAGCCTCCAAAATCCCAGAAATTACTAGGAATTAGCAGGACTGTTACGCAAGTAACAAA
The DNA here is from genome assembly GCA_014282245.1 of Rhododendron simsii. Lineage (NCBI taxonomy): Eukaryota > Viridiplantae > Streptophyta > Magnoliopsida > Ericales > Ericaceae > Rhododendron > Rhododendron simsii. Next base: position 28,850,427 of record CM024955.1, on the reverse strand, counting down.
ACTTGGCGCCCTAAACTTTTCCTTACACAGAGGACCAAAAGCGTATCGCGCCAGTACTTACTTCTTACCAATATCAGGGTAGGGTTTATTCCATATTTCCATTACTACGGGAGAAGAAGAAATGGCGGTGGGGTTAAGACTGTTCACTGAGAGAGCCGGCGACGGCGCCGGAGTTCCAGTCCTTGATTCCAACGCCGGCGAGGAGCTCATCCACGTCCAGCCCGGCGTCTCCGTCGTCCTCGCCAACCGTCCGCCCGAGTCCCCCGGCACTCTCTACATCTCCTCCAAGTACTCTCTCTCTCTCTCTCTCTCTCTCTCTCTTGTTTGTTGGATTGTGTTCTGCTTTTCTTGTGGCTTTGTTAACGGGGGTGTTGTTGTGCGGGGTTTATTGAAGGCAAGTGTTGTGGTTGAGCGACGTGGACAGGGCCAAAGGCTACGCGGTTGATTTCTTGTCGGTGTCACTTCACGCAATATCTAGGGATCCAGAGGCTTATCCGTCTCCTTGTATTTACGCCCAGGTACTTCAATACTTCAATTTGTTTCTACGATTGCTATTTTTTAGGTCTTTAATTGAATTCCTGATTATGAAATTGGTTAGTGGTGTTTTAGAGTTTAGGGCTTTTGCTGGTTTCAGTTGCCTGATGTTGATTGCTGTTGTAAAATAAACACAGTGAGACTCTGAGAGTGAGAGAATTGATTAGCGAGAGAACATTGTCCCTACCTATTCGCCAACATTTTTTACTTATAAATTCTCGTCTGTTTTATGAAGAATTGAGCTCTTTAAAGTGGTTATGAAATGCTTTCCGCAAAATATGGAATGTATACACATAATTAGGGCTTTTGCTGGTTTCAGTTAACTGATAATGGTCGATTGCTGTTGTAAAATAAACACAGTGAGAATTTGCAAGAGAACATTGTTCCTATGTATTTGCCAACATTTTTACGTATAAATTATCTTCTGTTGTATGAAGATTTGAGCTCTTTATAGCGGTTACGAAATGCTTCCCGCAAAATATGGAATGTGTACGCATAATTAGGGCATGGAAACTGTGTCTGCTGCTCTGATTTTGACATATGGGACAGATAATCCTTTTGGATTTACGATGGAGAGTGAAATTACTAAAACGGAAAGGGTGGAGCCTCAAGTTTTGCCATAGGTGTAGCAAGATTCAGCGGTTTAAATACCATGGTAATGGTTGTTCACTTGTTGAAATCCAGAGAAATACTAGCTTTTTGTTCTTTTTAGCCTTATGGTTATCAGTTAATGTTGGTGATGTAACAAACAAGCTTTGTCTTCAGATTCGCGTTCACGATGTATGATTTTTTAGATTAGGTTTACACCAAATCCTGTGTCTATTTTTTGAAAGACTGAAAGTGGGTGTTTTCCCCTCCATCACTTGGTTCTACCTCTTCCCAGGCCTCTATCCACTCCGACACACTGCAGTCAACTTTGCAGTACTTATTCATTGCAACCTTGTTTTAGCATTTTCTATTTCTGATTATCAAACTATTTAGACCCCAAATGAACATCAAACATTGTGATGGTGCTGCGTATCTTAATACCAAAAGATCAAGGGGATACATGGAGATAATATGGTTGGTTTTTACAAGGACACATGGCAATCTAAGGGGATTCAAATAATACATGAAGAGAAATGGATGGTGGTGCTAAGGAACTGACTAGAGCACATAATTAAGAAGAGGATGGACATGGTTTTATGTGTAATTCAGCAAGGTTGGAACATGTAGCATTTGTGGAGCAACTAAAAAGGTTGTTAAAAATACATTGCAGCCATGAGAATGAATGCATGACCAGTAACCTCCATTGCCCACGTGGCCCACATCTATAGAAGGAAGAAAAAAATATGGTTTCTCTATCAATTTCCTTAGTTCAGTATGCTTATTTTAATTTTTAGCCCAGAACTTTATGTTTTCCATTTATACGACGTACGTACTTTGAGGCCCACAATTTTTTGGTAATTCACGAGGGAATTAAAATTTCTCTTTGTTAAGGCAAAAAAGGACTGGTGTTGGGTTTCCGCCATCTCACAAAGTACACCTACTTAGAAGTCAATTGTCCACTTGGAGCAAGCTTGGTCTTGGTCCTTCTGCAGAACTTAAGCACCTGGACTCTGCTGGACAAAGTGTATCCCAATAGGTGCGGGAAATCTAACAAAATATGTTAATGTACCATTGCAAAGAGTTTTTTTATGTACGTTTTCCTGCCTGAAGATTGACACAGGAGATGAAGATGGGGATCAGTCAGAGGGCTCAGATACAGAAGATAATGGAACTGTTCTCTTATCAAAGGTCACAGAGATGAGGCTTGTGCCATCAGATTCTAATCAGTGTACCGTTCAGCTTCACTCATACTTTTTATTGTTCTATTCTTTAACACAGGAAGCCACTCTTTTTTTCATGCTTGTTCACATATTAAAACATTTTCCCTTGACTTGAATGTTTATTTGACAGTGGATACACTGTTTGAAATTTTCTGCAAATGTGCTGAAATGAATCCAGAACCCGTTGAAGGTGAGTATCAATCTTCTGCCCTTGGGTGGATTCATTGCAAAATTATTCTTTTGGCGTCAAAAGTGTTCTGAATTGTTTCACTGCTTTCTTTAGGGGAAGAGGGACACAACTGGATTTTCAGTGCTGATCAGATGCAAGATGAGGGCACAGGTACAGGCCTCTACAACATTAATTGGTACTTCTTGTAAGTTGATTGGATTGCATGGCATTTTATAGTTGTGTGGCTTGTGTGCAGAGGGAGAAGAACCTAATTGGCATTTCTTTCAAGATCCCACCAACACAATTGGTCATTCAAATGGGGATCACGACCTAGCTCATAGTGTGCTCGAGGTATGATTTTTTATTTTTTTTTGTTGGGTAAGTGTCTCATTTTATGACCCACCAACTCAATAAACAGGGGTGAACCCACAATATAGGAACCTATACAAATGAAACTATACAACAGAATCCAGAACCTTTCAGCATCTACTTCAAAAAGAAAAAGTAGAAAACTGCGAGCCCAGGAGCTCTACTTGAGATGTTCCATTGGCTGCAAAGCCTTTGGTTCTCAAGAGAATTTGGGAATTGCTTCCAAGTGCACACTCTCAGTCTGATGTTATCATCAATACAACAACAATAACAGAATCCGTCCATTCCCCAATCATTGGGGGTTTAGGCGGGGGAGGATTGGAGATAGATCTAACCTTTGGCAATATATGTAAAAAGTGGATGCTATCATAATACCACTGAATAGTGGCCCCCCTATATCTCGAAGAACCGAGGAGCTAAAGGGACGCTTTGTTACAGACCATGCCCCCAAATCAAAGCTGAAAGGCATCATAGGGCTGGCGTAGAGACCCAAAATCAATTTTTGTGCACATTACAATGCTTCCTTCATTCCTAGCCTGGAGCATCGGAAAGCACATTATGTTATCATCAATACGAGCAAGTATTTCAATAGAACTTCTGCTCTGCCACCAAAAACTCTAGAGTTCCTCTCAATCCATAAGTGATAAACCCCTGCAGCTAGAGCAAGCTTGAACAGCTAGGATTTTAGAGTTTTACCACTTGAGTAGCCAATAGCCCAATTAACCTCCATGTCCCAAGCCATAGCCCTCCTCTGGATTTGAAATCTGGCTAGAATGATTTCCCAAATGGTGCGGGAAAAGCTACATTTAAAAAAACAGGTACTGCAGAGTCTCATCACATTGGGAACACAAAACACAGCCAGGACTGATCTCCATTCCCCCATCTTCTAAGCCTTTACTTAGTAGCTAACCTCTTGAAGCAGGCTAGCCACATTATGAAAGCCCATTTTGAGACATTCTTAGAAACCCACGCAATTGAAGCCCACTGGACCTTCTCACCTCTGTATCTAATTGCTTCCTAGGTATGTTTAGTGGTGTAGCAACCAGTAGGAGAGCTAGACCAGATAACTTTATCACTTCTATCCCTTTGAGGTTGAATAGAGCTAATAGCTGAATTCTGAATCTGCTGAACCAAAGTGGATCTTGGCCTAGGCCAATTCCACTCACCATTAATGATGACATTGCTAGCTTTGATGAAAAGAGATTTCCCCATCATAGCCAAAGTTCTATCATCCAAGAGCTTATACAAAGGGCCCTTGGGATGCCAATTATCAAGCCATAAGAATGTACCTTGGGCATCTCCAATTATTTGTTTAATAAATCCCTGGCCCAACAATCTCAACTTCAACACTTTTCTCCATTATGTTTTTGTCATTTACATCTCAAAATTGCATGTTCCGTCATCTTCTTCGAGGTTGATCTTTCTCTTTTTCTCACAGCAACTTGAAATCAATGATGAACGATTTGAGGATGCTGAAGAGATGGAAGGTGATCATAACAGTGGCCATCCATAAGCTGTTTGATTCACTTGCTGTTTCGTGGCAGCTTCGTATCGACGATTTTCGTTTTACTGACATAGAGAAGCCAGAAAATGACAATAGCAGTGGCCTGTTTATCCGTGTACTATTACCTTGGCTTCAAGAATTCCTTTTTACCTGTGGTCTTATTGCATCTCCTTTTTCTATATTTGGACGGCCTAGAAATTGCCTGTGAACCTTGTGCTTATTATGGCCCTCATCTTCTATTTCTTGCCTCTTGGAATCTCATCACCCTTGTATTATGGGTGTTGCACTGGATATGCAGAATCTTAAAATCCTTCAAATGTACCAGTTTCCTCAGTGTGACAGTTATGGACCCTAACTTGGTCTAATGTGCTAAAAGACATGTTCGCCATTAAGCTTACCTGACATTTGGCTTGTTAGTCATTCATGTTATCTACTACAAGCTCCCTTTTGGGTAAAATGGTGGATTAGTTTGAGGTATGAAATCCTTTGTACCGAAATTCTGTGTATTGGTGCATTTTCGGCCATTAATTTAGGGAATCAAAACATTTTGGTAAATGGGTACAATAATTTCTCAGTACAGAAGATCTCGGACGTAGTTTGGGAATATGATACCTAATTAAATATGTTGTTAGGAATCGCATTTCTATTCTTGTTAATTAAGTATGTTGTTAGGTTTTTGTTTGTGTTTTCTTCTACTAATCTTTTGCAAAGATCCATGTAGTGCATAAAAAAACAATTGATTAGAGATGAATCAGAGAGTTCGTTTTGTTTATTCCGTACGGCTTTAAAACGTGAAATCATTACCCTTCAAATTCTTCAAAGAGAGATCGGGAGAGTTCTGTTTGAAATGAAGGTAAAAAGTTTTCTTGGACTGAAAAAAAAATTGGATTGGGGACCTGTAATGCAGTGATACGCTATACGGTTGTAGTACACGATCCAAGTTGTCCCACTCCGCAATCATTGATGGTTTAGATTCCAAATTACCAATGTATTTGATGCCGGTCGAAGTCCTTGAAGTCATTCAAAAAGTCATTAAGTCGATCGAAAAGTCTATTTGAGTTTCTAGTTGTCTTTTAAGTTCTTAAGATGTCTTTGTTGTTTTTAGTGGTGAATTATTTTTATTTTTATTAAGTTCAAGTCTAGAAAATTTATTTTTTCTACGTTAGAGAGATGTTCCAACAAGTCCTATTTATATCTTCTGCTATGGATGAAATAAGTAGTTTTGAAAAAATGAGTTTTTAAATATTCATCCTTAAATCTCATCCCATATAAGTATCCATCCAAGTCTTTTCGAACAATTATGTTTTCATCAACATGTTTAAATAATCCCAAGATTGCCCTTTATCATATGGATACATTGATTATTAGAGCTTTGGCTAGGAGTAGGGATGTAAACGAGCCAAGCCGAACCGAGCTTCGGTGAGCTCGAGCTCGGCTTGTTCACTTAACGAGCCAAAAACTCGAGCTTGAGTTCGACTTGAGCCTTAACGAGCCGAGCTTAGTCATTTACTAAAAGAGACTCTTTAATCGAGTCGAGCCTCCCTTAGCGAGCTGAGCTCCACTCGGCTCGTTTAGTAAACGAGCCGAATACTTGAACCAAGTCGAGCCGAGCCTTAACGAGCCGAGTTTGCGAGCTACTCGGTTCATTTATAGCCCTAGCTAGGAGTCCATAATATAGGGTCTAATTAAGCAACAAGGACATCAATATTTTGGGCGCTGCTCCGCCAGGACTTTCTTCCCCCACGTTCCAAAAATATCCCCGCTTTTTCTATCACAAAAACACAGCCAAAATAAAAAAGTTAGACATGAGAGAGAGAGACATCGATCTTGGTGTTGCTCCGCCATCGGAGAGGTGCCTATGGCGGGTGTTGCCGGCAGTGTGGCAATGTTGGGCGCTGAAATTTGGGAGCTTGGAGGGGTTTGTAGTTTGGGAGGTGCTTCGTCGTCTACTAACTATGAATAAAACACCCAAAGCGTAGGGCTAAAATGTCGAAAGAAGCATAACAATTCGGAAGGCCGGGTATTGTACCCAAGGGAAGATCCAAACAGCTCACATGGATTTGTAGATGTAAGAATCGCGGCGTTGACATGGCCAACTTTATGTGTGATTTGAAACAGAGAAAAGAAACGCGATAAACTAGAGTTTTAAACTATTTAAATTAAGCAGTTAGGTCTAGGGGATCACAACACCCATAACTCGAATCCATCAGCTTTTCTTTTGAATTACTCGGTTTGAGATATGCGTCAACATCTCCCAAACCGGAAGATTTGCCATTAAAACCAATTTAAACTAGAAATGGAGTCGAAACACCAAGCGAGTTCTAGTATTGGTCTAGCAAACACTAGGGATGACGTAAATCTAAAGCATGTGTGACAAGTAGCACACTCTTACCTACACAAGATCTAAGAGGTTAACACCGCTGAAAACCGTGCTTATATCTACAAATCCAATCGAGCCATGATGATATTCCCATGAGTACGATACCCGGTCTTCCAGATTATTATACTTCAAATAACGTATTATATATATACACATATATATCAACGGACGAAGTATTTTTAGCGCCGTTGCCGGGGAATTATCTTATTATGACTTTCTTGGAGGTTCAACAAACCACTATAAGTATCCCGCTCTACTTTAGGTTTAGTAATTTATGTTTGGTAGCTCATATTTAGTATAGCGGATACCTCTAACTAATCTTCATATCATAACTTGAAGGTGTAACGAAGTTAAGTTAAATATCGAGTTTGTCTTTAGTTGTTTTTAGTTGCTTGCTTTGATTAGCCGAGGTGGTGGCTTAACCCTTTGCAATTGCTTTGAGAATGAGGCGGCGACATAGCCCCTCTAGCCTGTTTACTCTGAGTGGCAAGGGGTACTATGACCCATTTTGCAAGGTGTTATGGAGGGTATGCAAAACAATTTGATTGTTCAGTGTTACTTCCTATTTTTTATGGCTTGGTCTCAGAAAATCCATTTTCGCATGTTTATGATTTTGAGAAAGTTTTTGCTAGTGATAAAAGGGCTATTTTATAAGTATTTCCAGCGTCTTTGTGTGATAGTGCTCAAGATTGGTTTTATTCTTTGAGTCCAGGATCGACATGACAACAGATCAAAGAATAATTTTCGCTTCCTCATATGAGACTCATATGCTTTTACAAGAACTATCACATTTCTATCAATAAAATAATGAGTCTTTTTCACAATATTGGGAGCGATTTAAATGTTCTGTATTTTCTTGGTTGAGTTTCAATTGTGAGCTTGGCAGTCTTTTGACTATCTTTTGCCATAGTTTAAATCCTATGACATATCAAGTTGATTTTATGTCCAATGATGAATTTCTAGATAAAAACGCTGAAGAGTGTTGGGATTACCTTGATGAATTAGCCCAAAAGCTCCAATTTTGTGAGTTGACTGAAAATTTTGAGGATTCTAACTCAGATGCCATGGAAGAGAAAATTAAGCCGCATATCTTTGTTGAAACTGTTAGTTTAGATTGTGACAGCTCCACATAGTCTAAATGGAGTGATGAGCCTATTGATGAATCTGATGTCCAGTGTTCTCCCCCTGTGGATCCCCATCTATGTGATGATCCGGGAGAGAAATTTTTCTCACCATTAAAGAAATGGATGCAGAGGTGAATTATTTATACTCTTTACTAGCTAAGCAAGAAGCTTATGAACCTATCTTTGAGGAGTTAGCGCCTATGGAATCCAACGATGTCTCTTCCGATCTTCCGAGTCTTGAACTTCTCACTGCTAAGGAAATGGATGCCGAGGTAGATTACTTACACTCTTTGTTAGAAAAACAAGATGCATATGGGCATAATCTTGAAAAGTTACCAATCATAGAATTAATTGATTTTCTTGGGGTTTATCATCCTTATATTGTAGATTTTGTCTAACAAATTGAAAATTGATTTTGTTTGGGCTATGCACTTGGTGGAACTTAAGTTTTTAAAATAAATTCGGCAATTGCTTTACTCAAAGTATCTTATCTTGTGGCATGGTCGAGTTCAATTCTTGGCAAATAGTGTAGCATGGGGTGCTATGTTCATTCTATTGGCTCTTAATGGCATGCTAACTATTCGAAACCAATGTGTAGCTGATCATATTCTCTCTCTCTCTCTCTCTCTCTCTCTCTTCTTTTTCTCTTTTGATGGTTCGGCATGGCCACTCATTTCAAGCTTAAGATGTTGTATGACTTGCTCTGCAGCGCCTTAAGGGATATGTGGGGAGAAAAGTGGTACCGTGTAATCGCGTGAAGATTTGATTGTGTTTTACTTTTAGTTGCTTTTGGGCCGGGTTAACCCGAGCCGGTGGTTCTAATGTCATTTATATTGTGGAAGGTCGTTGTTTCTTAAAGCTTTTGTAGGATTAACATGCCATCACACTAGCCTTGGTGGTTTGGGCCTAAACCGGGTTGAGTGAGGGGTTCGAGAGCCCAAAGCATGGGTGCGGCTAATTGTGTCGCGGTTGTCGAAGTCCAAAATTGAAGGCCAAGGAAGAAAGAGCGCGTACCTACGAGTCCAACGGAGTGAACGGTACCAAGATTGGTGCACCGAGGTACACACGGATTGACGTAAGCAGAGACCCATTCTCTGTATCTGTCCGCATAAGAAAAAGGGGAAAGAAGAAAAAAGAAAGAAGATGAAGCAGAGGAAGGTGCTGAGAAAAGAAGAAAGTAAAAGGAAAGTAGTATCAAAAAAGTAAATTGCTTTTCCGGAAGCGACTACTCACACCTCCAAACGGTAGCGTTTGGCATTAAGAAAAATCTTTTAAGTTATTTATTTGCAATACTATGGAGCAGAAACGTGATTATGAGAGTCCTAAAGATAAAATTTAACTATGCCTCTTTAGAATAATATGATCAGAATAATAAGATTTTCACACTGGTTCAAACTTATTAAAAATTGGAACAGTTAATTTTTTAATCATATTTTTTAATATATAAAGGGTATAAAAAATTAAGTGCTCTAATTTTTAATCCATTGAACAAGTGCGAAAATCTGATTATTCTGATCATATTATTCTAAAAAGATATAATTAAATTTTGTCTTCAAGGCTCTAATAATCATTCTAAATAAAGAGCAGATATTTAATTATGAGACTTCTAGAGACAAAAGTTAATTACGATCCTTAGAATTATATGTTCAGAATTATAAGATCTTCGCACTTGTTCAAACGGATTAAAAATTAGAGCAATTAATTTTTTATACCCTTTATATATTAAAAAATATGGTTAAAAAATTAACTACTCCAATTTTCAATCAGTTTGAATCAGTATGAAGATCTTATTATTCTGATCATATTATTCTAAAGAGGCATGATTAAATTTTATCTTTAGGATTCTCATAATCACGTTTCTGTTCTATAGGATTGCAAATAGATAACTTAAAGATTTTTCTTAATCCCAAACGGTACCGTTTGGGGGTGTGGGTAGGTGCTACGCCATGAGCACAGCAGAGCCCCCGCTTCCTGCTTTTCCCCCCTCCCCTGACACCACACCCCCCCTTGACCCCACACCCATTTTCCCATATTACCCTGCCCCCCTCCCTTCCTTAAAGTACCCCTTTAAATACATCCTTTCTATATTAAAAAATAAAATTCAAAAATTAAGTGCTCCAATTTTCAATTCAGTTGAATCGGGATAAAGATTGTATTTTTTCGATCATTTTACTCTAAATGGTTATCATGAATTATTTACTTTAAGGCCTTTCAACGAGCACCTTAAGACTCATTATTTAGTTTCAAGGCTCTCTAAGGGTATCCATTGAAAGACATTGGAGCCAAAAATTTATTAAGACAATTTAGGATGAAATGATCAAAAAAATAATATCTTTGCACCGATTCAAATGTATTGAAAATTGAAAGACTTATTTTTTTAACTATATTTTTTAATATATATATATATATATATATATATATATAGGGAGAAAAAAAGGAAAAAAACAGTCGGATTAATTTTTAACTATATTTTTTAATATATAAACGGTGTAAAAAAATAAAAGTTTCAATTTTCAATTCGTTTGAACCGGTACGACAATGTTATTTTTCTGATCATTTAATCTTAAATGGTCGTAGTAAATTTTTGGCTCTAAGGCATTTCAACGAGCACCCTAAGACTCATTATTTAGTTTCAGGGCTCTCTTAGGGTGTCCATTGAAAGGTCTTGGAGCAAAAAATTTATTACGGCCATTTAGGATGAAATGATTAGAAAAATAATATCTTTGCACCGGTTCAAACGGATTGAAAATTAAAAGACTAATTTTTTTAATATATATATATATATATATATAGGGGAAAAAAGGAAAAAAAACAGTCGGATTAATTTTTAACTATATTTTTTCATATATAAATGGTGTAAAAAAATAAGAGTTTCAATTTTGAATCCGTTTGAACCGATACAAAGATGTTATTTTTCTGATCATTTCATCCTAAATGGTCGTAACAAATTTTTGACTCCAAGGTCTTTCAATGGACACCCTAAAAGAGTCCTGAAACTAAATAATAAGTCTTAGGGTGCTCGTTGAAAGGCTTTAGAGCAAAAAATTTACTACAACCATTTCGGATTAAATGATCAGAAAAATAATATTTTCGTCCCGGTTCAAACGGATTGAAAATTAAAACTCTTATTTTTTTACATCATTTATGTATTAAAAAATATAGTTAAAAATTACTCCAACTGTTTTTTTTCCTTTTTTTCCTATATATATATATATATTTAAAAATATAGTTAAAAAATAAGTCTTTCAATTTTCAATCCGTTTGAACCGGTGCAAAGATGTTATTTTTCTGATCATTTCATCATAAATAGTCGTAATAAATTTTTAGCTCCAAAATCTTTCAATAGACACCCTAAGAGTGCTTTGAAACTAAATAATGAATCTTATGGTGCTTGTTGAAAGAAAAGAAATAAAGAAAAGAAATGAAAATTAACAAAAAAGAATGAAAGGAAAGAAAGAAAGAAAGAAAGATTAAACTGGAAAGAAATGCAAGAAGGAAGGCGGGAGGTGTTGGGGTTAAAATGGGAAAGGAGGGGTGGGGTCGGGGGGTGGGTGGGGTGGGCGCACCTCTAAAAGAAGCAAAAGTGGGGATTGTCTGCCACATCCTTCTTGGATCAAATCACCATAATAACACAAAATGCAGTTAGCTTGCAATCGTTGCGAATTGCTTGACCTTAGACCAATAGAAGGTCCATGTTCCAAAAATAATAGTATGGAGTTCGTTACGTCTGTTCATTTTTCCCTTCTTTTCGTTCGTTACATAAACTCCATTCATAAAAAGACCGGAGTTTGAGATTTCTGGCACACAAAACTACATTTATGCCGACTATAAACCAACCTATGTTTCTTGTGGCACTACAAGAAGAATCTGAAGCAACCTTCTCAGATAATTGGATGTACCTTCTGCACTGCAATCTACATTACGAAAAGTACCATCTCGTATGCCATAAATAGAGAGTCTGGATTTTCTCAATGTATTCATCAGCATATCATGCTGCTTATTAAGTACTTGATATTAATACTGCCCAAAGGTCAAATAGTACAATGAAAGCAAATGTCCAAACAATAATGTGTTAAAACACCACATAATCATTTCAATTAAATAGCAATGGGGTACGTCGGAGTCGGATTTTCCCCTCCTCCGTCCCCAATCTTTGAAACCCTGTTACACCTCCAAACCCGCCCCTATCACCGAAAGCGAATTTTCGGAGTTCCTCATCCCCCTGCCCGCCCGATCACCAAAAACCACTCTACCATTCTTTAGCATCAAGATCCCAACTAGGAAAGCACCTGCTTGTTTCGAGACCTATTCAAACTGTTAATCAAGCCTACTGACTCCTCTCTTTTTTCAATTGTATATGTGAACAAATGGGTATTGAACAAGAAATAGCTATGGTCATGAATAAAAAATAAAATAAAAAGTTGCAATCCAAATTAGGCGATCTTTTTCCTTGGCACAATAGGCTGTCTTCGTTGTTCAAAGAGAGAGAGAGAGAGGTTACCGATGGTCGGAGAGGCAGAAGGGCGTGTGGGCGTGTGGGAGATGCGTCGTCTTTTCCCGTCAAATAAAAGGTGAGGACTGAGGAGTCGGAACTGGGAATACAGAACATGGAAAAACAATCATCAAAATTCCAGGTTAGTTTTACATGTAATTTAGGTACCAATTCTATAGCTATGATCTAATTCACACATTCATACCCCAATTGCGTTGATGCAAATTAATCACAAAATCTAAACCTAAATCATGAAGTTGAAATTAATTTCAGCAGAGAGAGAAAGGGGAATACCTTGTTGATGTTGAGGATGATGAAAAATCTCCACAACCCTAGAGTATAGAGGGAAAAGAGGAAGAAACTTTGCGCGGGGAAGCGAGAGGGCGATGAAACTTCGCGCGGGAGATGACAAATCGAGGGGAGGAGAGAGGGAAAAGAGAAAGAAATCGCTGGAGCGAGGTTGAAATACCTCGCTTGGATGAGCGAGGTACTGTAGCACCACGCCATTTCTCCCACTATGAAGCGAGTCTGCTGGTTTCCTCTTTTTGTGCTTTGGCTAGCTATTTAAGCTAAATATTCCAACTGCCTAGGCAGTTGGAGATGCTCTAACTTCAAGAAAGTTGCCATTTAACTTCCTTAGGAAGTTGCTTGTTCCTTCTGAATTAAGATTACGAAGGACCACAACTGATCAAAAGGAAAAAGAAAACAAATCAAAGAACCGCAATTGTACTAAACAACATAAAATAAAAAAAGAAAAAGAACCACAAGACTAAGGCAGGAAAGAGTTTTTTTTTAGCTTAGTTAGGATGCTTGTAAATTTGTAATCTTCGGTGGGAATAGGAATTTGATTGCGAGAAATCAAATTCTTGTAATTCAATAGTCGGAGTAATTCTATTCTTACGTTGGATTAATTCTGTAATCTTCTTCAGGAATAATTTATTTTGAATTTTTTTAAACTCAAAATTTTCCTTTTTGTGTGGATTCAGCCAGAAATTTAGGATTCTCATATCCACCATTTCCTTTTCGAAGGAATCAGATTTCTACTTAGTTTGAGGAATACAATCCTTTGTACCAAAATTCTTTGTACCGGTGCATTTTTGGCCATTAATTTGGGGATTCAAAATATTTTGGTACACCAATTTCTCGGTACAGAGGATCTCGGGCATAGTTTGGGTTTATGATTCCTAATTAAGTATGTTGTTAGAAATCACATTTCTATTCTTGTTAATTCCAAACGTGGAAAACATCAAAATATGAAATCACATTCTGATTCCCCTAGATGTACAAGATTAGGTTTTTGTTTGTGTTTTCTTCTACTAATCTTTTGCAAAGATTCATGAAGCGCATGAAAAAAAACATTGATGAGAGATGAATCAGAGAGTTCGTTTCGTTTATTCCATACGGCTGTAAAACGTGAAATCAAATCATTACCCTTCAAACTCTTCAAAGAGAGAGGGAGAATTCTGTTTGAAACGGAGGTAAAAAAATTTCTTGAACTGAAAAAAAAAAGAGGAGGAGGATTTGGGGACGTGTAATGCGGTGATACACTATAGGTAGGGTTGCAGTGCACGTTTCAAGTCGTCCGTCTCCACAATCATCGATCGATTAGATTCCAAATTACCAATGTATATGATACTGGTCAAAGTCCTTGGAGTCATTTAAAAAGTCATTGAGTCGATCGAATAGTCTATTTAAGTTCCGAGGTGTCTTTTAAATTCTCAAGAAGTTTATAAAATTTAAAATAGTTGACTACTAAAAACTAGGAAGATTTCTTGAGAACTTAAAGCCCCGTTCAGTTGTCAGAAAAGTACAGAAAATGATGGAAAAATCAACTTTTCCGTAACTTTTATAGTGTTTAGTTGTCAGGAAAGTTGTGGAAAACATGTTTTTAAGTTTTTCTATAAGATTTACTTTCTTGCAAAAGTGATCTGGCCAAAAGCATAGGATTTTGCGTCACGGAAAAAGTTTTCTCCATTGTGGGCCAAAATAATTGACGGGTAAAAAAACAAGTTAATGGCGCCAATACCAAAAAAATACGAATTAGGTTATTAGAAAGGTACTTTGAGATTTACGTAAGCAACAACAATTTCGACTACTATGGTGCTGTATGAGATAATTGTTGTGGAAAAAATTGGTAATTTATTTTTTTGGAAATATTTATTTATCTGTCATTAGTCTTCAATTTTGTTTTATACTAACTAATTATCTGTGAGTTTTTGTATCAGCAACTAATCAAGTATGGTTGTTTAACATTTATTCATTTAGTTATCATCTACTTATTTTTTAAGCTTCATTTGTACGGTTGATTATCAGAGGATGCCAATTTAAATGGAGAATTTGTATGACAATTCAGAAGATAGCAAAATAAAAAGGGAACTGCAAGTCGATTTTTTCATTTCATGTTAAGGCTTTGCATTAGATAAAATACATTTTTCGTATGTGTTAATTTTTGAAATATGATAGCCTATTTTAGCTCTCAAAGTTACTTTTATTTAAAATTAGCCATGGGATTAAAAATAAAGAAGTTTCTCATAAATGTCTTTTCTCGGCAAATGAACCACTAAACTTTAGTTTTTCTGCCAAAAAATTGTCAAAAGAACACTCACAGGAAGATAGATTTTTTTTTCCTTTCCTTCACTTTTCCTGAGAATAACTTTCCTGAACAACATTCCTGACAACTGAACGAAAATACACCTAGAAATTTAAATAGAACACCTAGGAACTTAAATAGACTATTCGATTCACTCAATGACTTCTTGAATGACTTCAAAAACTTTGGCCTAGAAACTTAAATAGACTCTTCTATTGACGCATACCATAAAAATATCTCGACAGAATAAATTCCCTATAAAAGGCTGTTCTGTTCGACGGTTTCCACCCCTCATTCTACACTACACCCGTTTACTTCATAAAGCTCAAGTGCAACTATTTTCTCTCTGGATCATTCTACTACTGTATTTGTTTGATCAGTTCCCGTAATACTGTCAATAATTTTCGTTTGGTTAGCGAGGGAAAAATGGCTAGAAAAGGACAAGGACCTGCGATCGGGATAGATCTCGGAACGACTTACTCCTGTGTGGCCGTTTGGCAGCATGAACGCATTGAGATTATAGCAAATGATCAAGGGAACAGGACAACGCCATCTTACGTTGCCTTCACAGATACAGAGCGTTTGACCGGCGATGCTGCGAGGAATCAAGTTGCCGTGAATGCAACTAACACTATTTTCGGTATGGTATAAGCGCTAAAAAATTGTGCTGTTTTTATCCAAGTACAAGGATTTTCTTTTGTTGATTCTATTGCATGCTTCTATGCCTTGTGTTTTACAGTGTCGTTATTTCTTCATTAATCTGCCAAATAATCAGCGCTTTTTAATGCCCGCAACGTCTTAGAGCCTCTTAGTTATGCATGTTTTTTAACACAGATTATAGCTATTAGGGAGAAATCCTTTCCTGTCTTAATCTCATGATTATTTGCAGGATAATAGATAAAAGTAGCATTGATATTCTCAAAAGTGCATTGATATTTGTGAAAGCGTATTAATATTTGTACTTTAATAACGAAGAGTTGGACATTTAGGTGGAGAATTTGGGTCTGGACTGGGAGTGAAGTAGTGTAAATATGGAAGAAATTTGAAGCTGGTACAGAGAGTGGTTACGGAGTTTTGGTTCATGTGATCTAAAACGCCCTTCCTACATCAGTACTACTGCTTCAGCCTGTTTGTAGCCTGTACGGAATGTGATTTCCTTTTGTAACTGTGTCTAAACTAGCAGCATAAATTCATACAATATAATTGTGTTTTGTATATCTTTTCTACATTGTTTTACCCTTTTTAACACATCTCTACCTAGTTTGCCATTGGTTTTTGAAATTATGGTTTTTCCAGACGCGAAGCGTCTAATCGGAAGAAGGTACAACGATGCCACAGTTCAGAGTGACATCAAACTATGGCCATTCAAGGTCACACCCGGTCAAGACAACAAACCAATGATTGGAGTAACATACAAGTATGAAGAGAAGCAATTCTCTGCCGAAGAAATCTCCTCAATGGTTCTTGTAAAAATGAGAGAAATCGCAGAGGATTACCTCGGCACCACCATAAAAAACGCCGTCATCACCGTTCCTGCCTACTTCAACGATTCTCAAAGACAAGCCACAAAAGATGCCGGGGCCATTGCCGGCCTCCACGTCATGCGGATAATCAACGAGCCAACTGCAGCCGCCATTGCTTATGGTCTCGATAACAAAACCAGTAGCACCGGTGAGAAAAAGGTGCTCATATTCGATCTCGGGGGCGGAACATTCGACGTCTCTGTTTTAACCATGGAAGAGGGTAAATTCGAGGTTAAAGCTACGGGTGGGGATACCCATTTGGGGGGTGAGGACTTTGATAACAGAATGGTGAACCATTTCGTTAGGGAATTCAAGAGGAAGCACAAGAAGGATATTAGTGGGAACCCAAGAGCTTTGAGGAGGTTGAGTACTTCTTGTGAAAGAGCAAAGAGGACTCTTTCATCGACAGCTCAAACTACGATTGAGATTGATGGGTTATACGAGGGCATTGATTTTTTCTCGAAGGTTACTCGGGCCAGGTTCGAGGAGCTGAACATTGATTTGTTCAGGAAGTGTATGGAGCCAGTGGAGGAGTGTTTGAGGGATGCGAAAATTGACAAGAGAAATGTCGACGAAGTCGTTATTGTTGGTGGGTCCACTAGGATTCCAAAGGTCCGGCAATTGCTGCAGGATTTCTTCTATGGGAAGGAGCTTTGCAAAAGCATTAACCCTGATGAGGCTGTGGCTTATGGTGCTGCGGTTCAGGCTGCGATTTTGAGTGGTGAGCTGAATGACAAGGTTCAGGATTTAGTACTGGTGTTGGATGTCACTCCGCTTTCCCTTGGTTTGGATGACAAGAGTGGGGTTATGAATGTTTTCATTCCAAAAAACACCAAGATTCCGACGAAGAAAGAGCAGGTTTGGGTTACTGCAATTGATAACCAAACCAGTGCTTTGTTTGAAGTCTATGAGGGGGAAAACACTCTATCCAGAGACAACAACTTGTTGGGCAAATTCAGAATGAACGGAATTCTTCCGGCTCCTAGGGGCGTCCAGGAGTTCGATGTCTGTTTTGATATTGATGCGAATGGTATTCTGAATGTGTCTGCAGAGAACAAAACTACCCGACAGATGCTAAAGATCACGATCACCAACGATAAGGGTAGGTTGTCGAAGGAGGAGATTGAGAAAATGGTGCAGGAGGTTGCGAAGTACAAGTTGGAAGACGAGGAGCAAAAGAAGAAAAACGAGGCGAAGAACGCGTTGGAGAATTACGCTTATAACATGAGGAACTCTATTAACGATGAGAAGAATGGCGCGAAGATTCCTCAGGCTAACAAGAAGAAGATTGAAGCGGCGCTTGAGCAGGCAATTCAGTGGTTGGATGAGAACCAGCTCGCTGAGAGGGAGGAGTTTGAGGATAAAATGAAGGAGTTGGAGAGCATTTGCAATCCTTAAATTGCGAAGATGTACCACGTGCTGGTTCTGGTGGAAGCGATGCTGGACACAATATTGTGGAGCTTGAGTAAGATGTTCCAATCTTCAACTTGAGGATTTCAGTATTGCCGATCAAAGCCTTTAGGATTTCAGTAATTCCTCTTTGTCCACTGCAAACTATGAACACGTAGTACCTTTCGGGTATTTCCTTTCTGTATTTTTCTGTTTTGGTTTTTTGGTTTCGCTTCACGCAGAACTACATATTGCGTCTTTACTATGTCATTGCCTGCGGCTGGACCTAGAAGGTGAAAGTGTTCTGTGAAACCGTTGACTTCATATCTTTTTGCCAACAAAATTTTGGGATTACTACTCTTTCGGCAAAGGAGTCTGTGATGGTTCTCTGGTGGTATTTCTACGAGCATATGAGCAACAGTCAACACGTAAACAAGTGATACAGAAACTGTTTCTTTCTTGGCTAACTACGAACTTTAGTGAAGACATTATTCTAGGTAGTACTCAGTGGAACTAAACTGTTAGAAAAGAAACGGATGTGTAATCCTTCCATTCTTAAGAGTTTTTACAACCACTTTTCTTAGTCAAGGTATAGAATCATTTCATTGCACATCGTTCATGCTTGTAAGCCAGCTCAAATCAGAAGGAAAAAGAGTGAACCCAGAAGCAAGATTACTGTACAAGCTGAATTGTAGTGCTAGGTGGTGGTTGACGAGTATTGAATATATTCTAACAAAATATTAGAAGCATGAGCACAAAATATGCATATATAATAATACATTTATCAGCAAAGAACTTATACCAGCAGTTGGGCCAGACATCTCTCTCTCTCTCTCCCCTTTGTGCTAGTGTTCTGCAGTTTTGTGAAACTTACGTAATAAGGTTATAGTTTTGTGGGGGTTTTGAAGACAAGTGGTGTGGTTGAGAGAGATGAGGAGAGGACCAAAGGGCAAAGGCTATGCAGTTGATTTCTTATCGTTGTCACTTCACGCAATCTCTAGCGATCCAGAGGCTTATCCGTCTTCTTGTATATCTGCTCAGGTACTTCAATGGTTCCATTTGTTTCGACTACTGCTATTTTTTTCTATTTTTTCCTTTTTGTCTTTAAGATTATGAATTGGTTAGTGGTGTTTTAGAGTTTTTCTGTTTTGCTTGGTTTCACTTGCCTGATAACAGTTGATTGCTATTGTACAGTAAACACAGTGACAATGAGAGCGATGGCGAGAGGATTTGTTAGTGAGAGGACATTTTTCCAACGTAATCGTCGACATTTTTTACGTATAAAACCTCCTCTACTGTAATGAAGATATGATCTCTTGAAAGTGGATGCAAAATGCTTCCCACAAAACATGGAATCTGTGTGCGGAACTAGCTAGGGCGTGGAAATCTATCTGCTGTGGAGCCTGGAGTTTTGATGTAGGTGTAGAAAAATCAGGGATTTAATTACCTTGAATTTTTTGCTCGCTTGATGATAGCTTTTTACGCTTTTTAGTCTTATGGTTACCAGTAAACACTGATGATTAGATATTCAAGCCTTATTCGGCAGACTCACAGGATGATTTTTTAGATTAGTTTTGCACCAAATCCTACAACCGTTTTTCGAAGGACAGAGAGAGGGTGTTTTGCTTACCTCTATCTTACTTGGTTCTTGCTCTTCTCAAGCCTCTATCCACTACTGATACACTGCAATCTTCTTCACAGTACTTATTCACTTCTAGTTTGCAACCTTGTTTTAGCATTTGCTAGTTGGACGTTGATCTGTCCACTTGGAGTGAGCTCGGTCTTGGTCCTTCCGCAGAACTTAAGCACCTGGAGAAAGTGTTTTCCCCATGCAGGAGTGGGAATTCTAACAAATAGTTTTGTATCACTGCGGAGAGTTTTTTTACGTATGTTTTCCTTGCCCTGAAGATTGACGCAGAGGATGAAGATGGAGATCAGTCAGTCAGAGGCCTCAGATACAGAATACAATTGAACTATTGTCTTATCAAAGGTCACGGCGATGAGACTTGTGCCGTCAGATTCTAATCAGTGTACTGTTCAATTTAATTCTACTTGGGATCACGATCTAGCTCATACGGTGCTAGAGGTATGATTGTTCTCCATTATGTTTTCATCATTTACATCTCAAAATTGCATGTTCAGTTATCTTCCTCGAAGTTGATCTTTCTCCTTTTCTCACAGCAACTTCAAATCAATGATGAACGATTCGAGGATGCTGAAGAGATGGAAGGTGACAATAACAGTGGCCATCCTTAAGCTGTGCAATCCACTTGCTGTTTCGTGCAGCTTAATATCGATGATTTTTTATTTACTTACACACAGTAGCTAGCCGGAGAATGGCAATTGCAGTGGCCTCAGTGGCCAGCTTATCCGTGTATTACCTTGGTTCTAGAATTCCTTTTTACCTGTGGTCTTATTACATCCCCTCATCTTCTATATCTTGCCTCTTGGCATATCATCACCCTGGTATTTGTTAGTTATGGGTGTTGCCAATGGATATGCAGAATCTTAAAATCTTGCAATTGTACCAGTTTTCTCGGTGTGACAGTTATGGACCCTAACTTGGTCTAATGTGCTAAAAGACATGTTCGCCATTAAGCTTACCTGGAAAAAAAGGTGCACGACATTTGGCTTGTTAGTCATTCATGTTATCTACTACAAGGTCCCTTTTGGGTAAATTGGTGGATTAGTTTGAGGAATCAAATCCTTTGTACCGAAATTCTGTGTACTGGTGCATTTTCGGCCATTAATTTGGGGAATCAAAACATTTTGGTAAATAGGTACAGCAATTTCTCGGTATAGAAGATCTTGGGCGTAGTTTGGGAATATGATACCTAATTAAATATGTTGTTAGGAATTACATTTCTATTCTTGTTAGAGGAAAGTCCACTTTCACCCCCTGTGGTTATCGCCATGTGCAGATACCCCCCTTGTAGTTTAAAACTGATCACATAACCTACCTGTGGTTTTAAAAATATGCGGATAGACCCCCTGCCGTCATGTTTTCCATCCATATTAACGGACACAACATTAAAAGACCGTTATACCCCCATCACGTCCCTTGATTCTTCTTTTTTTTTAAATCTAACCACACCATCCTGTATACCAAAAATTGAATCCAAACCGTTGATATTATAAATTTTGACGAGTACTACGTTTATGCCAAAATTCAAGTCAATCAAAAAATGAAAAAAGCTCATGGTCAAATCGATTTTGTTATGAAATTAAAATTTCAAATTTGAATTGACTAAAAATTAGATCACTGGGTTATTGATGCCTGATCGAGATGATTTTTTACAGAAATACTCTATTCTTTATTTAATACATTATGAACGACTCAGATTACATTCTAAAGATGTGTGAGATACACCTCCGTTAATATGGATGGAAAACATGACGGCAGGGGGTCTATCCGCACATTTTTAAAACCACAGGTAGGTTATGTGGTCAGTTTTGAACCACAAGGGGGGTATCCGCACATGACGATAATCACAGGGGGTGAAAGTGGACTTTCCTTTTCTTGTTAATTAAGTATGTTGTTAGGTTGTTTGTGTTTGTGTTTTCTTCTACTAATCTTTTGCAAAGATCCATGAAGTGCAAAAAAAAAAAAAAAAAAATTGATGAGAGATGGATCAGAGAGTTCGTTTTGTTTATTCCATACGGCTGTAAAACGTGAAATCGTTACCCTTCAAACTCTTCAAAGAGAGATCGGGAGAGTTCAGTTTGAAATGAAGGTAATAAGTTTTCTTGGACTCTGAAAAAAATTGAATTTGGGGACTTGTAATGCAGTGATACACTATAGGGTTGTAGTACACGATCCAAGTTGTCCCCCTCCGCAAGCATTGATGGTTTAGATTCCAAATTACCAATGTATATGATGCCGGTCAAAGTCCTTGAAGTCATTCAAAAAGTCATTGAGTCGATCGAAGAGTCTATTTAAGTTTCTAGGTGTCTTTTAAGTTCTTAAGAAGTCTTCCTAGTTTTTAGTAGCGAATTATTTTTATTTTTATTAAGTTCAAGTCCGGAAAATTTATTTTTTCCTACGTTAGAGAGATGTTCCAACAAGTCCTATTTATATCTTTTGCTATGAATGAAATGAGTAGTTTTGAAAAAATGAGTTTTTAAATTTTCATCCTTAAATCTCATCCCATACAATTATCCATCCAAGTCATTTCGAATAGTTATGTTTTCATCCAAAATTTTAAATAATTCCAAGATTGCCCTTTATTATATGGATACATTGATTATTAGAGCTTTGGCTAGGAGTAAGGATGTAAACGAGCCGAGTCGAACTGAGCTTCGGCGAGATCGAGCTTGGCTCGTTTATTTAACGAGCCAAAAACTCGAGCTCGAGCTCGACTCGAGCCTTAACGAGTCGAGCCCTTAATGAGCAGAGCTTAGTCATTTACTAAACGAGCCTCTTTAATCAAGTCGAGCCTCCCTTAACGAGCCGAGTTTTTGTCGATCCACTTGGCTCGTTTAGTAAACAAGCCGAATACTCGAGCTCGAGCTTCGCTCGTTTACTAAACGAACCAAGTCGAGTTGAGCCTTAACGAGCCGAACTGAGCCGAGTTTGCGAGCTGCTCGATTCATTTACAGCCCTAGCTAGGAGTCCCTAATATAGGGTCTAATTAAGCAACAAGGACATCAATATTTTGCCAACAGCCGCCAGGACTTTCTTCCCCCGCGTTCCAAAAATATCCCCGCTTTTTCTATCACAAAAACACAGCCAAAATAAAAAAGTTAGACATGAGAGAGAGAGCCATCGATCTTGGTGTTGCTCTGCCGTAGGAGAGGTGCCTATGGCTAGTGTCGCCAGCGGTGTGGCAATGTTGGGCGCTGAAATTTGGGAGCTTGGAGGGGTTCGTAGTTTGGGAGATGCTTCGTCGTCTACTCAATATGAATAATAACACCCCAAGTGTAGGGCCAAAACGTCGAAAGAAGCATAATATTCGGAAGACCGGGTATTGTACCCAAGGGAAGATCCAAACAGCTTAAGTGGATTTGTAGATGTAAGAATCGCGGCGTTGAGACGGCCAACTTTATGTGTGATTTGAAGTGGAGAAAAGAAACGCGATAAACTAGAGTTTTAAACTATTTAAATTAAGTGGCTAGGTCTAGAGGATCACAACACCCATAACTCGAATTCATCAGCTTTTCTTTTGAATTATTCGGTTTGAGATACGCATCAACATTTCCCAAACCAGAAGATTTGCCATTAAAACCATTTTAAACTAGAAACGGAGATGAAACACCAAGCGAGTTCTAGTATTCGTCTAGCAAACACAAGGGATGACATAAATCTAGGCATCATATGTGACAAATAGCACACTCTTACCTACACAATATCAAAGAGGTTAACACCGTTGAAAACCTTGCTTACATCTACAAATCCAATCGAGCCGTGATGATCCTTGGGTTCGATACTCGGTCTTCCGGATTATTATGCTTCAAATGACATTATATATATATATATATATATATATATATATATTTATCGACGGACGAAGTATTTTTAGTGCTGTTGCCGGGGAATTATCTTGTAATGACTTTCTTGGAGGTTCAACAAACCACTATAAGGTGCAATTTTATTCATCCTCCCTCAAAGAAGGTGAATATTACCCTCATTCTTATTGGTTGAAATGGTGTGGATTCCACCACAGAGTGATGTCATCCTTACCATGCAATACACTTTTTGGTAAGCATGATATCACTTTGTAGTGGAGTCCACATCATTTCAACCAATAAGGAGGAGGGTAATGTTCACCCTCTTAAGTGGAGGGTGAACAAAACTCAACTCCACTATAAGTATCCCGCTCTACTTTAGGTTTAGTAATTTATGTTTGGTAGCTCATATTTAGTATAGCGGATACCTCTAACTAATCTTCATATCATAATTTGAGGTGTTAACGAAGTTAAGCTAAATATCGAGTTTGTCTTTAGTTGTTTTAATTGTTCTTAGTTGCTTGCTTTGATTAGCCGAGGTGGTGGCTCAACCCTTCCCAATAGCTTTGAGAACGAGGAGGCGACATAGCCCCTCGAGCTTGTTTACTCTGAGTAGCAAGGGGTACTATGGCCCATTTTGCAAAGTGTCATGGAGAGTATGTAAAACAATTTGATTGTTCAGTGTCACTTCCTATTTTTTATGGCTTGGCCTCAGAAAATCCATTTTCGCATGTTGATGACTTTGAGAAAGTTTTTGCTAGCGATGAAAAGACGATTTTATAAGTATTCCTAGCGTTTTTGCGTGATAATACTCAAGATTGGTTTTATTCTTTGAGTTCAGGATCGACATTGCAATAGATCAAAGAACAATTTTCACTCCCTCATATGAGACTCATATGTTTTTACAAGAACTATCACATTTCTATCAACAAGATGATGAGTCTTTTTCGCAATATTGGGAGTGATTTAAATGTTCTGTATTTTCTTGGTCGAGTTTCAATTGTGAGCTTGGCAGTCTTTTGACTATCTTTTGCCATGCTTTAAATCCTATGACATATCAAGTTAATTTTATATCTAATGATGAATTTCTGGATAAAAATGCTGAAGAGTGTTGAGATTACCTGGATGAATTAACCCAAAAGCTCCAATTTTGTGAGTTGACTGAAAATTTTGAGGATTTCAACTTAGATGCCATGGAAGAGGAAATTAAGTCGCATATCTTTGTTGAAACTGTTAGTTTAGATTGTGATAGCTCGTCAGAGTCTGAATGGAGTGATGAGCCTATGGATGAACCTGAGGTCTAATGTTTTCCCTCTGTGGATCCCCCTCTATGTGATGATCCGGGAGAGAAATTTCTCACCGTTAAAGAAATGGATGCGGAGGTGGATTATTTATACTCTTTACTAGCTAAGCAAGACGCTTATGAACCTATCTTTGAGGAGTTAGCGCCTATGGAATCTAACGTTGTCTCTTCTGATCTTCCGAGTCTTGAACTTCTCATTGCTAAGGAAATGGATGCCGAGGTAGATTACTTACACTCTTTGTTAGAAAAACAAGATGCATGTGAACCTAATCTTAAGAAGTTACCAATCATAGAACTAATTGATTTTCTTGGTGTTGACGATTTTCTTGGAGTTTATCATCCTTATATTGTAAATTTTGTTAACAAATTGAAAATTGATTTTGTTTGGGTTATGCACTTGGTGGAACCTAAGTTTTTAAAACAAATTCAGCAGTTGCTTTACTCAAAATATCTTATCTTGTGGCATAGTCGAGTTCAATTCTTGACAAAGAGTGTAGTATGGGGTACTATGTTCATTCTATTAGCTTTTAATGGCATGATAACTATTCGAAACCACATTGTAGCTGATCATATTCTCTCTTTCTCTGTCTCTTCTTTTTCTCTTTTGATGGTCCGGTATAGCCACCCATTTCAAGCTTAAGATGTTGTATGACTTGCTCTGCAGCGCCTTAAGCGAGATGCGGGGAGAAAAGTAGTACATACCCGTGTAATCGCATGAAGATTTGGTTGTGTTTTAATTTTGGTTACTTTTGGGCCGGGCTAACACGAGCCGGTGGTTCTAATGTCATTATCTTGTGAAAGGTCGTTGTTTCTTAAAGCTTTTGCATGATTAGTATGCTACCACACCAGCCTTGGTGGTTTGGGCCTAAGCTGGGATGAGTGAGGCGTTCAAGAACTCTAAGCATGGGTGCGGCTAAGTATCGCGGTTGTCGAAGTCCAAAATTGAAGGCCAAGGAAGAAAGAGCGCATACCTACGAGTCCAACGGGGTGAACGGTACGAAGATTGGTGCACCGAGGTGCACACGGATTGCCGGAAGCAGAGACCCAGTCTCTGTAGATGTGAGGTCATCTATCCTTGGATTACTCCAACGAGAGCATGATTAATTGTGAAGTTTCAATGGGCTTTGACGCCCTCACGGTTTTAAAAGGCCTTGTACAAGGTAGGATAACAATCTATTATTTATAGCAAATGACTTACACTTTCACCAAACCATGTTGGGCTGACCCCTCTGGTCACCGATCAAACAGCCCCAGACCACTATCTGGAACTTCCAAGGGCGGGGCGTCACACGAATTTCCCCTTCTCAAGAAGAGATTGAACGGTATGAAGATCGGTGCACCGAGGTGCACACGGATTGCCGGAAGCAGAGCTCCCATCTCTGTATCTGTCAGCATAAGAAAAAGGGAAAAGAAAGAAAAAGAAAGAAAGTGAAGCAGAGGAAGGTGCTGAGACAAGAAAAAGTAAAAGGAAATATCAAGAAAGAAGCAAAGTGGGGATTGTCTGCCATTTAATTTCAAAAAGTTGCTTATTCCTTCTGAATTAAGATTACCAATTTCCAACAGATACCTGTAGTTTTTTACTAAGAATAAACTAAAGTTAATTTACGAAGAACCACAACTGATCAAAAGGAAAAGCAAAAAGAACCGCAACTGTACGAAATAAAAAAAGAAAAAGAACCACAAGACTGCAAGACTAAGGCGGGAAAGAGTTTTTTTTAGCTCAGTTGGGAAATAGACTCTTCGATTACCGTAAAAATATCTCGACAGAATAGCTTCCCTATAAAAGGCTGTTCTGTTCGACGGTTTCCACCCCTCATTCTACACTACACCCGTTTACTTCATAAAGGTCAAGTGCAACTATTTTCTCTCTAGAGCATTCTACTACTGTATTTGTTTGATCAGTTCCCGTAATATTGTCAATAATTTTTGTTTGGTTATCGAGGAAAAAAATGGCTGGAAAAGGACAAGGACCCGCGATCGGGATAGATCTCGGAACGACTTACTCCTGCGTGGCCGTTTGGCAGCATGAACGCATTGAGATTATAGCAAATGATCAAGGGAACAGGACGACGCCATCTTACGTTGCCTTCACAGATACAGAGCGATTGACCGGCGATGCTGCAAAGAATCAAGTTGCTGCGAACGCAACTAACACTATTTTCGGTATGGTCTAAGCGCTAAAAAATTGTGCTGTTTTTATCCAAGTACAAGGATTTTCTTTTGTTGATTCTATATGCCTTGTGTTTTACAGTGTCGTTATTTCTTCATTAATCTGCCAAATAATCAGCGCTTTTTAATGCCCGTAACGTCTTGGAGCCTCTTAGTTATGCATGTCGTTTTACACGGATTATAGCTATTAGGGTTCCTTTCCTGTCTTAATCTCGTGATTATTTGGAGGATAATAGATAAAAGTAGCAATGATATTCGCAAAAGTGCATTGATATTTGTGAAAGTGTATTAATATTTGTACTTTAATGATTAACGAAGAGTTGGACATTTAGGTGGGGAATTTGGGTCTGGACTGGGAGTGAAGTAGTGTAAACATGGAAGAGATTTGAGGCTGGTACAGAGAGTGGTTATGGAGTTTTGGTTCATGTGATCTAAAACCTTGCCTCAGACGCCCTTCCTACATCAGTACTACCGCTTCGGCCTGTTTGTAGCCTGTACGGAATGTGATTTCCTTTTGTAACAGTGTCTAAACTAGCAGCATAAATTCATACAATATAATTGTGTTTCGTATCTCTTTTCTACATTGTTTTACCCTTTTTAACACATCTCTACCTAGTTTGCCATTGGTTTTTGAAATTTTGGTATTTTCAGATGTGAAGCGTTTAATCGGAAGAAGGTACAACGATGCCACAGTTCAGAGTGACATAAAACTATGGCCATTCAAGGTCACACCCGGTCAAGACGACAAACCAATGATTGGAGTGACATACAAGAATGAAGAGAAACAATTCTCCGCCGAAGAAATCTCCTCAATGGTCCTCGTAAAAATGAAAGAAATTGCAGAGGATTACCTCGGCACCACCATAAAAAACGCCGTAATCACCGTTCCTGCCTATTTCAACAATTCTCAGAGACAAGCCACCAAAGACGCCGGGGCCATTGCCGGCCTCCACGTCATGCGGATAATCAACGAGCCAACTGCCGCCGCCATTGCTTATGGTCTCGATAACAAAACCAGTAGCACCGGTGAGAAAAAGGTGCTCATATTCGACCTTGGGGGCGGAACATTCGACGTCTCTGTATTAACCATGGAAGAGGGTAAATTCGAGGTTAAAGCTACGGGTGGGGATACCCATTTGGGGGGTGAGGACTTCGATAACAGAATGGTGAACCATTTTGTTCAGGAATTCAAGAGGAAGCACAAGAAGGATATTAGTGGGAACCCAAGAGCTTTGAGGAGGTTGAGAACTACTTGTGAAAAAGCAAAGAGGATTCTTTCGTCGACAGCTCAAACTACGATTGACATTGATGCGTTTTATGAGGGCATTGATTTTTTCTCGAGGGTTACTCGGGCCAAGTTCGAGGAGCTGAACATTGATTTGTTCAGGAAGTGTATGGAGCCAGTGGAGGAGTGTTTGAGGGATGCGAAAATTGACAAGAGCAATGTCGACGAAGTCGTTCTTGTTGGTGGGTCCACTAGGATTCCAAAGGTCCGGCAATTGCTGCAGGATTTTTTCAATGGGAAGGAGCTTTGCAAAAGCATTAACCCTGATGAGGCTGTGGCTTATGGTGCTGCGGTTCAGGCTGCGATTTTGAGTGGTGAGCGGATTGAGAAGGTTCAGGATTTGTTATTGGTGTTGGATGTCACTCCGCTTTCCCTTGGTTTGAATGACGCTAGAGGGGTTACGAATGTTTTTATTCCGAAAAACACCAAGATTCCGACGAAGAAAGAGCAGGTTTGGCATACTATCCAGGATAACCAAAACAGGGCTTTGTTTCGAGTCTATGAGGGGGAAAACACTCTATCCAGAGACAACAACTTGTTGGGCAAATTCACAATGAATGGAATTCGTCCGGCTCCTAGGGGCGTCCAGAAGTTCAATGTCTGTTTTGACATTGATGAGAATGGTATTCTAAATGTGTCTGCAGAGGACAAAACTACGGGTCAGATGCAGAAGATCATGATCACCAACGATCAGGGTAGGTTGTCAAAGGAGGAGATTGAGAAAATGGCGCAGGAGGCTGCAAAGTACAAGTTGGAAGACGAGGAGCAGAAGGAGAGAGATGAGGCAAAGAACGCATTGGAGAATTACGCTTATAACATGAGGAATGTTATTAACAATGAGAAGAATGGCACGAAGATTCCTCGGGCTAACAAGAGTAAGATTGAAGCGGCGCTTGAGCAGGCAATTCAGTGGTTGGATGAGAACCAGCTCGCTAGGATGGAGGAGTTTGAGGATAAAATGAAGGAGCTGGAGGGCATTTGCAATCCTAAAATTACGAAGATGAACCATGGTGCTGGTAGAAGCGATGCTGGACACAATATTGTGGAGCTTGATTAAGATGTTCCAATCTTCAAGCTTGAGGATTTCAGTAATTCCTCTATTTTGTTTTTTTTTGGTTTTGCTTCCCGCAAAATGTCTATACTAAAGTTTTCAGTAATTAGATGGTGAAAGTGTTGTGTGAAGCCGTTGACTTCATCTGCTTTTGCCAACAAAATTTTGGAGGAGGACAACAGCAGTGGCAACTTCACAGTTCACATCAATGGTTTTCTACTTTTCTTACACGAAATTAGAGCAGATGGAAAAAAAAAAGATTTTCACTCATTTTTTTCTTCTTCATAAATGCTCTTCACTTCTTGTCTTTTAGTGCAAAAATTACATGTATAAGTCACTAAAGGACAAAAAATGGAGTACATTTTTCAAAAAAAAAAAATTGGACTGTGAAAATCACTACCTTAAAAAACAGGTTATTATTTCATAACTCATATTTTCTAGCAGCCATACCTTTGAATAGGATGTCAGAGGTTAATTGTTACTTGTTAGTAGTTACAACAGGAATCAAGTACCTCTTCTATGAGGCTAAATCAAATTGAGGGAGGAGAATTGTTGAAGAATTTCGGTGGAGTCACACTTTATATAAACTTTATAGTCCTCGTCTTCACATAAATCACGGGATGAACGAAACCCAATAAAGAATGAAGTTGTCTCCTACATTAGCCCTTTTTGTGTTCTTTTTAACATGCCATTTGCCATGCATCTCCAACCCTGGACCTCAAATTGAAGATTGCCAATTTTTTTAAAACGGATTGGAGGTTGGGATTGGATTGCTAAGGTGATGGTATTAGTAATCCTTTGTTTGGTTTTCAAAATTGGTCCGGATTGGTAGTCCCATGGGATGAACAATCCGGCCCATAGGGGTTATTAGCAATATCCCTTGGGATTTTGTATTTGTAATTCAATCCCAACCTCTTCTCATTACCAATTTCTTCTATCAATCTAATCCCACCATCTAATCCCATCTCAAACAAACATAATCTTAATAATCCCATCATCTAATCTCATCCCAAACAAACATACTTATTATTAATCCCTTTACCAATCTCAATCCTAATCTCATCTCCTTACGAATCTCATCCACCTATCACTGTTATCAAACGGGGCCTATAATCATTGTGTAGTTACAGATGTATCTATTCAAACAAAGTATACCCTCGCAACATTCTAAGTACCATCTGCCGAGTTACATGTACACCGCACCCAGTGATCTTGATTGCCGCCGCCTTGAAACCTCAAGCCCTCCACAATCCTCCGAAAATCCACCGAAGAACAACTCTAAGTTTGTTGAGATAAAACTGTGGACACCTATTGGAGTTTTATTGTTGCTTCAACAATCCCACCATTGAATAAGTATTCTCAATGTCGAAGTCAACCACGAGGAGTTTTTAACTCTTCAATAAACGTTTTTGGCTACTGCCCATGTGTCTCCCTAACCTTAGCTGTAAATAAAAGACTAGTATTTATAATACTAGTACCTCGTGCACAAACAGATCAATATTCCAATCGATCGGAAACGTCCATCACTTCAATCCCACACACTGCCTCAATTAGACAGAGTACTCCGATTGATGCCCGATTGATACCCGATCAATCTCTCCAACTGCTTGATTTGATCGTGAAGTCGTATTGCCTTTTTTTATTTGATCACTCACTCTTAAATACAAATAAAGATTCCTTCCACTTTAATTTTATACGGATATACTAGCCTATAAAAAATAATAAAATTACAACTCGATATAAAATATGTGTTTTGTCATATGGAATTGCCAATACAATTAAGATTACGAAATTTGGTCCTTGCAAAACTCAAGGTTGAGTTGAGAGTGAGGGAACCGAATTGTAACGACCCGCTTCCGCCCTGTACAATATTGTTCACTCTGAACACCAAATCCCATCAAACTTCCCAGTGAGGTCATCCATCCTTGGATTACTCCAACGAGAGCATGATTAATTGTGAAGTTTCAATGGGCTTTGACGCCCTCACGGTTTTAAAAGGTCTTGTACAAGGTAGGATGACGATCTATTATTTATAGCAAATGACTTGCACTTTCACCAAATGATGTTGGGCTAACCCCTCTGGTCACCGATCAAACAGCCCCGACCATTATCTGGAACTTCCAAGGGCGGGGCGTCACACGAATTCCCCCTTCTCAAGAAGAGAGTGAACGGTACGAAGATCGGTGTACCGAGGTGCACACGGATTTGCTCCCCATCTCTGTATCTGTCAGCATAAGAAAAAGGGAAAAGAAAGAAAAAGAAAGAAGGTGACGCAGAGGAAGGTGCTGAGACAAGAAAAAGTAAAAGGAAAATATCAAGAAAGAAGTAAAGTGGGGATTGTCTGCCATTTAATTTCAAAAAGTTGTTTGTTTCTTCTGAATTAAGATTACCAATTCCGACAGATACCTGTAGTTCTAAAGAATAAAGTAAAGTTAACATACGAAGAACCTTAAATGATCAAAAGGAAAAGCAAAAAGAACCGCAACTGTACGAAATAAAAAAAAGAAAAAGAACCACAAGACTGCAAGACTAATGCTTTGTTCCCTTCGCGATTCAAAAAGAATTTTTCAAAAAATTCCCCCTAAATTCCCCCTACTTTCCACCTTTTTCTCTCTATCTTTCTCTACTCATTACCCCTACTATTTTTCAAAAACACTTTTCAAATTCCAATCCAAACAAAGCATAAGGCAGGAAAGAGTTTTTTTTTAGCTCAGTTAGGATGCTTGTAAATTTGTAATCTTTGGTGGGAATAGGAATTTGATTGCGAGAAATCAAATTCCTATAATTCAATAGTCGGAGTAATTCTATTCTTACGTTGGATTAATTCTGTAATCTTCTTCGGGAATAATTTATTTTGAATTTTTTTAAACTCAAAATTTTCCCTTTTTTCATATCCACCATTTCCTTTTCGAAGGGATCTTTCTACTTAGTTTCAGGAATCAAATCCTTTGTACCGAAATTCTTTGTACCGGTGCATTTTCGGCCATTAATTTGGGGAATCAAAATATTTTGGTACACCAATTTCTCGGTACAGAGGAACTCGGGTGTAGTTTGGGAGTATGATACATAATTAAATATGTTGTTAGAAATCACATTCTGATTCCCATAGAGGTACGAGATTAGGTTTTTGTTCGTGTTTTCTTCTACTAATCTTTTGCAAAGATCCATGAAGTGCATAAGAAAAACATTGATGAGAGATGAATCAGAGAGTTCGTTTCGTTTATTCCATACGGCTGTAAAACGTGAAATCATTACCCTTCAAACTCTTCAAAGAGAGTGGGAGAATTCTGTTTGAAACGAAGGTAAAAAAATTTCTTGGACTGAAAAAGAAAAAAAAAGGATTTGGGGACAAGTAATGCAGTGATACCACTATAGGTAGGGTTGTAGTCCATGTTCCAAGTCGTCCGTCTCCGCAATCATCGATGGATTAGATTCCAAATTACCAATGTATATGATACTGGTCAAAGTCCTTGAAGTCATCTAAAAAGTTATTGAGTCGATCGAATAGTTTATTTAAGTTCCAAGGTGTCTTTTAAATTCTCAAGAAGTTTTCCTAATTTTTAGTAGTCCACTATTTTAAATTTTATTAACTACTAATAATAAAATTTAAAAAAGTTGACTACTAAAAACTAGAAAGACTTCTTGAAAACTTAAAAAGACACCTAGAATTTAAATAAAACACTTAGGAGCTTAAATAGACTCTTCGATCGACTCATACAGTAAAAATATCTCGACAGAATAACTTCCCTATAAAAGGCTCTTCTGCTCGACGGTTTCCACCCCTCATTCTACACTACACCCGTTTACTTCATTAAGCTCCAGTGCAACTATTTTCTCTCTAGAGCATTCTACTACTGTATTTGTTTCATCAGTTCCCGTAATATTGTCAATAATTTTCGTTTGGTTATTGAGGAAAAAAATGGCTGGAAAAGGACAAGGACCCGCGATCGGAATAGATCTCGGAACGACTTACTCCTGCGTGGCCGTTTGGCAGCACAACCGCGTTGAGATTATAGCAAATGATCAAGGGAACAGGACGACACCGTCTTACGTTGCGTTCACCGATACAGAGCGCTTGACAGGCGATGCTGCGAAGAATCAAGTTGCCGTGAACGCAACCAACACTATTTTCGGTATGGTCTAATCGCTAAAAAATTGTGCTGTTTTTATCCAAGTACAAGGATTTTCTTTTGTTGATTATATTGCATGCTTCTATGCCTTGTGTTTTACAGTGTCGTTATTTCTTCATTAATCTGCCAAATAATCAGGCGCTTTTTAATGCCCGCAACGTCTTAGAGCCTCTTAGTTATATTGAAAGTGTATTAATATTTGTACTTTAATGATTAACGGAGAGTTGGACATTTAGGCGGAGAATTTGGTTCATGTGATCTGAAACCTTGCCTTAGACGCCCTTCCTACATCAGTACTACTGCTTCAGCTTGTTAGTAGCCTGTATTGAATGTGTTTTCCTTTTGTAACAGAGTCTAAACTAGCAGCATAAATTCATTCAATATAATTTTGTTTTGTATCTCGTCTACATTGTTATACCCTTTTAGATATTTTACACATATCTCTACCTAGTTTGTCAATGGGTTTTTGGAATTTTGGTTTTTCCAGATGCGAAACGTCTAATCGGAAGAAGGTACAACGACGCCACAGTTCAGAGTGACACCAAGTTATGGCCATTCAAAGTCACACCCGGTCAAGACGACAAACCAATGATTGGAGTGACATACAAGTATGAAGAGAAACAATTCTCCGCCGAAGAAATCTCCTCAATGGTCCTCGTAAAAATGAGAGAAATCGCAGAGGATTACCTCGGCACCACCATCAAAAATGCCGTCATCACCGTTCCTGCCTACTTCAACAATTCTCAAAGACAAGCCACCAAAGACGCCGGGGCCATTGCCGGCCTCCACGTCATGCGGATAATCAACGAGCCAACTGCAGCCGCCATTGCTTATGGTCTCGATAACAAAACCAGTAGCACCGGTGAGAAAAAGGTGCTCATATTCGATCTCGGGGGCGGAACATTCGACGTCTCTGTATTAACCATGGAAGAGGGTAAATTCGAGGTTAAAGCTACGGGTGGGGATACCCATTTGGGGGGTGAGGACTTCGATGACAGAATGGTGAACCATTTTGTTCAGGAATTCAAGAAGAAGCACAAGAAAGATATTAGTGGGAACCCAAGAGCTTTGAGGAGGTTGAGGACTTCTTGTGAAAGAGCGAAGAGGACTCTTTCGTCAACAGCTCAAACTACGATTGAGATTGATGCGTTATACGAGGGCATTGATTTTTTCTCGAGGGTTACTCGGGCAAGGTTCGAGGAGCTGAACATTGATTTGTTCAGGAAGTGTATGGAGCCAGTGGAGGAGTGTTTGAAGGATGCAAAAATTGACAAGAGCGATGTCAACGAAGTGGTTCTTGTTGGTGGGTCCACTAGGATTCCAAAGGTCCGGCAATTGCTGCAGGATTTCTTCAATGGAAAGGAGCTTTGCAAAAGCATTAACCCTGATGAGGCTGTGGCTTATGGTGCTGGGGTTCAGGCTGCGATTCTGAGTGGGGAGCGGATTGAGAAGATGCAGGATTTAGTACTGGTGTTGGATGTTACTCCGCTTTCCCTTGGTTTGAATGACTCTAGGGGGGTTACGAAGGTTTTCATTCCGAAAAACACGACAATTCCAACGAAGAAAGAGCAGGTTCGGCAAACTAGCAAGGATAACCAAACCGGTGCTTTGTTTCGAGTCTATGAGGGGGAAAGCACTCTATCCAAAGACAACAACTTGTTGGGCCAATTCACAGTGACTGGATTTCCTCCGGCTCCTAAGGGCGTCCAGAAGTTCAATGTCTGTTTTGACATTGATGAGAATGGTATTCTGAAAGTGTCTGCAGTGGACAAAACTATGGGACAGATGCAGAAGATCACGATCACCGATGATAAGTGTAGGTTGTCAAAGGAGGAGATTGAGAAAATGGTGCAGGAGGCTGCAAAGTTCAAGTTGGAAGACGAGGAGCAGAAGAAGAAAGATGAGGTGAAGAACATGTTAGAGAATTACGCTTATAACATGAGGAATGTTATTAACAATGAGAAGACTGGCGCGAAGATTCCTCCGGCTAACAAGAGGAAGATTGAAGTGGCGCTTGAGCAGGCAATTCAGTGGTTGGATGAGAACCAGCTCGCTGAGAGGGAGGAGTTTGAGGATAAAATGAAAGAGTTGGAGGGCATTTGCAATCCTTCAATTGCAAAGATGTACCATGGTTCTGGTTCTGGTGGAAGCGATGCTGGACACAATATTGCGGAGCTTGATTAAGATGTTCCAATCTTCAGCTTGAGGATTTCAGTAATGCCGATCAAAAAAAAGCTTTAGGATTTCAGTAATTCCTCTTTGTCCACTGCAAACTATGAACATGTAGTACCTTTCGGGTATTTCTTTTCTGTTTTGGTTTTTTGGTTTCGCTCCACGCAGATTACATATTGCGTCTTTACTATGTCATTGCCTTCGGCTGCAACTAGAAGGTGAAAGTGTTCTGTGAAACCGTTGGACTTCATCTCTTTTTGCCAACAAAAATTTTGGATTACTACTCTTTCGGCGAAGGAGTCTGTTATGATTTTATGGTGGGATTTCTACGAGCATATGAACAACAAGTGAAGTAAACAAGTGCTATAGACACTGTTTCTTTCTTGGCTAACTACAAACTTTAGTGAAGCCATTATTCTAGGTAGTACTCAGTGGAACTAATCCTTCCATTCTCAAGAGTTTTTGCATCCACTTTTCTTAGTCAAGATATAGAATCATTTCATTGCACATCATTCATGCTCATAAGCCAGCTCAAATCAGAAGGAAAAAGAGTGAACCCAGAAGCAAGATTACGGTACAAGCTGATTGTAGTGCTAGCTGGTGGTTGAAGAGTATTGAATTCTAACAAAATATTAGAAGCATCAGCACAAAATATGCATATATAATCATACATTTATCAGCAAAGAATTTATACTAGCAGTTGGGCATACCAGACATCTATACTCTTTATGTTGCTAACCATTGTCCTCCTGACCATCCACTTGAGTTCCCCAGCACTCACTCTCTCTCTCTCTCTCTCTCTCTCTCTCTCTCTCTCCTTTGTGCTAGTGTTCTGCAGTTTTGTGAAACTTAATTAATAAGGTTATAGTTTTGTGGGGGTTTTGAAGACAAGTGGTGTGGTTGAGAGAGATGGGGAGAGGGCCAAAGGCTATGCGGTTGATTTATTATTGGTGTCACTTCACTCAATCTCTAGGGATCCAGAGGCTTATCCGTCTTGTATAAATGCTCAGCTACTTCAATAGTTCCATTTGTTTCCACTACTGCTATTTTTCTTTTTTTGTCTTTAAGATTATGAATTGCTTAGTGGTGTTTTAGAGTTTTTCTGTTTTGCCTGGTTTCACTTGCCTGATAACAGTTGATTGCTATTGTACAGTAAACACAGCGAGAATGAGAGCGATGCGCGAGAGGATTGGTTAGTGAGAGGACGTTTTTCCAACCTAATCGCCGACATTTTTTACGTATAAAACCTCCTCCATTGTATGAAGATATGATCTCTTGAAAGTGGATGCAAAATGCTTCCCACAAAACATGGAAAATCTATCTGCTGTGGAGCCTGGAGTTTTGACGTAGGTGTAGAAAAATTCAGGGATTTAAATACTTTGAATTTTTTCTTCGCTTGATGATAGATTTTTACGCTTTTTAGTCTTATGGTTACCAGTAAACATTGATGATTAGACTTTCAAGCTTTATTCAGCAGACTCACAGGATGATTTTTTGGATTACTCTTGTACCAAATCCTACCACCGTTTTTCGAAGGACAGAGAGAGGGTGTTTTGCTTACCTCTATCTTACTTGGTTCTTGCTCTTCTCAAGCCTCTATCCACTACTGATACACCGCAATCTTCTTCACAGTACTTATTCATTGCTAGTTTGCAACCTTGTTTTAGCATTTGCTAGATCTTGGTCCTTCCGCAGAACTTAAGCACATGGAGAAAGTGTTTTCCCCACGCAGGAGTGGGAATTCTAACAAATAGTTTTGTATCACTGCGGAGAGTATTTTATGTATGTTTTCCTTGCCCTGAAGATTGACACAGAGAATGAAGATGGAGATCAGTCAGTCAGAGGCCTCAGATAAAGAAGACAATTGAACTGTTGTCTTATCAAAGGTCACGGGGATGAGACTTGTGCTGTCAGATTCTAATCAGTGTACTGTTCAATTTCACTCTACTTTTACTCGGGATCACGACCTTGCTCATACTGTGCTAGAGGTATGATTGTTCTCGATTATGTTTTCATCATTTACATCTCAAAATTGCATGTTCAGTTATCTTCCTTGAGGTTGATCTTTCTCCTTTTCTCACAGCAACTTCAAATCAATGATGAACGATTTGAGGATGCTGAAGAGATGGAAGGTGACAATAACAGTGGCCATCCTTAAGTTGTGCAATCCATTTGCTTGTTTCGTGCAGCTTAATGCCAATGATTTTTGATTTACTGACACAGAGCAGCCAGAGAATGACAATAGCAGTGGCCTCAGTGGCCAGTTTATCCGTGTACTATTACCTTGGCTTCAAGAATTCCTTTTTACCTGTGGTCTTATTTCATCTCCTTTTTCTATATTTGGATGGCCTAGAAATTGCCTGTAAACCTTGTGCTTATTATGCCCCTCATCTTCTATTTCTTGCCTCTTGGCATCTCATCACCCTGGTATTTGTTAGTTATGGGTGTTGCCAATGGATATGCAGAATCTTAAAATCCTGCAATTGTACCAGTTTAATTTCTCAGTGTGACAGTTATGGACCCTAACTTGGTCTAACGCCACTAAGCTTACCGGAAAAAAGGTGCAAGACATTTAGCTTGTTAGTCATTGATATTCTCTACTACTACAAGCTATCCCTTTTGGGTAAAATGGTGGATAGGAGAAAGTTGTTGCCTACTTTGAGTTGAGGGAGGAAAATTGTTGATATTCTCTTCTACTTCATAGTCCTCGCCTTCGCATAAATCCAGGGATGAATGAAGATGTCTCCTATTTAAGCCCTGCTATGTTTTTCTTTGGCATGCTCTTTGACAGAGGAACAAGCTAATGTGATTTCTGCTTCCATTTTTTCTCTGGACTTGCCACCGCCACTACTTATCCAATAGCTGCCATAATACCAGAAATTCCACTCTATCAAGCAATCGGGCATGGCCGGTTTGCCTACTGTTTGCAGATGTGACGGGAAATTGTCTCTAAATTCCGCTTAAAATAACATCACTCGTGAGTAGTTTTTCAAAAGTGCTAAAAGTACTACAAGTGCTAAAGCACTTTAGAAAAAACCTAATTGAAAGGGGTTTAGCTTGAGTTAAATTTAGGAAACTCCCCCTCATTTTAGGTGATTGATGCATGGGATGTGTTATCTAATTGAAGAAAGAATAAAGTAAAGTTAATTTACGAAGAAGTACCACAACTGATCAAAAGGAAAAGAAAATATATATATCAAAGAACCGCAATTGTACGAAATGAAAAAAATAAAAACGAAAAAGAACGACAAGACCAATGCACGAAAGTGTTTTTTAGTTCAGTTTGGAAGCTTGTAATTTTTAGTGGGAATAGGAATTTGGTTGCGAGAATTAAATTCCTATTAATTCAATAGTCGGAATAATTCTATTCTTAAATTTTACGTTTCGATTAATTTTGTAATCTTCTAGGAATAATTTATTTTGGAAATTTTTTAAACTCAACCATTTCCTTTTTGTATAGATTTAGCACGGAATCTAGGATTCTAATATCCACCATTTTCTTTTGGAAGGGATTAGATTTCTACTTAGTTTTGGGGAATCAAATCCTCTTTACTGAAACCGGTGCATTTTCGGCCATTAGATCGTACAACAATTTTAAAGCATAACAAAAACTCACACAATCTAACAATCCAAAACATCTCGGTGCATAAGTACACCAATTTCTCAGATCTCGGGTGTAGTTTGGGAATATGATTCCTAATTAAACATGTTATCATGAATCACATTTCTATTCTTGTTAGTTCCAAAAGGGAAATGATATTGCCACACCCTTTTTTGATAATGTCACACCCTGCAAGTGTATTTTTTGGTGAAAAAATACACTTGCAGGGTGTGGCATTATCAAAAAAGGGTGTGGTAAAATCACTACCCATTCCAAAAATGGAAAACATTGAAATATGACATCACATTCTCATTCCCCTGTTGTACAAGATTTAGGGTTATATTTGTGTTTTCTTTGGTTACTGATTTTGCCACTCCCTTTTTTATTAACATCATTCTCCTACAAGCGTATTTTTTGCATCAAAAATACACTTGCAGGGCAGTGGCGTTAACAAAAAAAGGAGTGACAAAATCATTTCCCTTTTCTTTTACTGATTTTTCTTTTACAAAGATCCATGAAGTACATCTATCTAGGTGTTCGCATCTATCTATCTATTAATATCCGATGCAAATATATCTATCTATCTATCTATATAATAAAACAGAGCTGTGTTTGAATTTAAAAGACAACCAACGTTCTAAATTTATCCTCATGCTTACATAAATCTCTACCCTTCATTCTACAATGACATTTTTGTAAATACGTAACTTTTCTTGAGCATTCCTAATCACACAGGCTTCGTATTGATTTTGCTCAAAGAGGAAAGACGACGTCTAATTTGGAATACGGCTCGCAGAGATGAGACATATTTTGCCCTAAGTCAGATTTCCAAACCCTCTCTCTCTCTCTGCGAATACAGCCTCTCTCTCCCAATCTCTCCCTGCGAATACGGCCTCCCTCCTCATGCAGCCCGCTACAGCCTCCTCCCCTCGCACATAGCCAGAGGATGGCGCCGCCGCCGCCATTCCCGTCGGTCCACGCGATCTTTTAAGTAAGCTCTTTGTCTTTTAAGCTTCTTTATTCCAGAAGTTGTATTTGATCTGGAGCAAGACAATTGTGGGCATTTTTTTATGCTTTATTATGCTTTAATCTAACTCCTAAGTCAGATTTTCTAATCCTAAGTTGGATATTCTAATCCTATACTAACGGTGGTCTTCGTGCGCTTTGGTCTGCATCTAAGGTGTTTGTAAAAATGGCTCATGCAAATAGAAGAGATTATAATCGTATAAGGAGCCGCTATTTCAACGTAAAACTTTGTGAAGGTAATCACACAGTTAGTTTGGTAAGAAACCGCATCTTTCTTTAACACAATTGATGCATTACCACCTCAATGGAACTTTGATTTCACAATCGTATAAGAAGCTTCTGTCCTTTTTTTTTTTTCCCAATCTTGGTTGTTGGGTTAGTGAAGTTATGAAAAAAAAAAAAATAGTGTGCAACCGAAGACCGACGGACTTCATCTTCATGTCTATACAAGAAAGTGAAAATTGTGACTGCAGTCACAAGAAAGTGAAATTTTAATTGCCGACTATAGTTTTGTTAGTATTAAAGTCATTCAAATAATTTGCGAATCTTATTCTTGACTACTGACATTTTTTGACCAGAAATGTTGCGTGTAACCACACTATTGGGGAATGCATCAATTTTAGATCAAAGTGGGCTTGAGCATGCTAGCTCCCTGGCTTCAAGAGGAATTTTTTCCAATGGAGGATCCAATGTGAACAGATGGGCATCACCGTTTCAATCAGAGGTACGGATACTAACCATCAACATAACATATTGCTTGATCGAATTTCGTTGTTTTTCAGAAATATTCCTGACAGTTTTTTAACATTTCTGCTCAAAAACCGCCTCAAATTAGCTTGGCTTGGCTTAATCGATTGTATATGAGATAAGTATAAGAAGTGACGAGTTGTGGATGGAGTGTAAACACATGCACTGGGAATATACAATTCAAAACACATGATCGCTGGTCATTGTTGAACCCACATTGACTGTGAATATACAATTCAAAACACATGATCGCTGGGAGTTTTTGGGTATCATTTTTCATTCCCCTAAACCTTTTACTTGGTTTGTGATATTTTTAAATAGGCTTCCATCCATTTCTTTTTTCCAATCTTGGTTGGTGAGATTTTTTTTAATATTCTGGTCATTTCCCTTGCATTAGGCATTTTTCAATCTTGAAATTATAGGAACATAATGTATTTTCTTAATAGGGTACGAAGAATTAGAGACAAAGGCTAGCAAAGGGAAGCCAACACATGTAGAAGAATATTCACGGGTATGACCCTTTGGCATACCTCCTATCTTTATCTCGGAAAAAAACTGGGTGTCAACTAACTAAGAAGTATTGGGACAATATTGTATGACCCTTTGACCTAATTTGGTAGACAGAACAATAGTGTTCTAATTTCTTAAAGAGTATTGGGAATACAATAATTAATTAGGGTTGCTTCTAGGCACAATTTGGTAAAGAGATATCAAAGTCAACTTTTGCACAATGTGCACGACGAGAATGAGAATGAAATATTGAAATGTTCCTTACGGTTGGCTTCGAAGTTTTAATATCATGCATGAATATCTTTTACATATGGTTTTTTTGGGTGTCAGAGACACCATATGGTTGAGGTTTTGCTGGTCTAATAAGGATTAGCTTTTGGTGGTATGATACCGTTTAGTCCCTTTTTGTTTTGAATTTGCTTGACCTTCGTATTTTATATATTTAGTTGGAATATAATGACCAAAATGCTTTGCTAGATGTGTTTTTCAATGCCACACCATAGTACGCCATTCATAGGCATCTACATACCGCCTCAAATTAGCTTGGCTTGGCTTAATCGATTGTATGTGAGATAAGTATAAGAAGTGACGAGTTGTGGATGGAGTGTAAACTCATTGCTTGAAACTAATATTACGGTTAACATAATTTTTGTCCTCATTAGATTCTTTACCAACATGATTTCTATTCCAGTTCTTTTGAGAATTCCAATTCTAATTGAAGATTGCGTCTTTTTTGCTTTTTTAATGTTGCGTTGAATTAATGCACTGGGACAACTAAAATATTTGTTTTGATGATATTATTAGTTTTGTTAATTTCTTTTTATGAGGTTTATATGAAGCAGGAGTTGGTGTTGTAGGTGGTAGAAACTGAATGGGAGAGCTATGGAGGTGGGCGGGTGCATAAGGATCACATGCAATGGGTTCCAGTTTTCATGCAGAAATATTGCGAGGCATGTGGTCTTCCTGCTATTACTAGACAGAGATGAGAATACTGGATTTTATAATTGTAAGAAGTGGAAAGGGATACGAATGGCTTGAAATGGGTTAGAACGGGTGAGAATCTGAAGGACGATTCGGATGTAAGTCATGATAAATTAGAGTTTGAAATTTATTATGGTTCACTGTATTTTAATAAGTTAGACGGAGATGGGTCTCTCACTGATGCTGTGTCTGGTTTTGTAATTGCTATTGTATACAATTTGTTGAACATGCAATGACATTACGATTAGTCCAAGATAACATCGTTTGTAGTTACTTTTGTTTCAAGTGTGTGACTGACTATCGATGGAGCTATTGAATTCAAGATTAGTCGAAGTGCATGGTTCCCACTAATTAGAAATCGGTTTGTCCGTAGGCACGACCAATTGTCCATACCTTGCTGAAGAGTAACGACACTCAAGCCAGTTCCAATGCCGCATTCTTCGAGTCGTGCCTTCAGGCACGGGCATGCGCTAGTCTATCAATATCCTATGAGAATGTATTTGAGCCCCACAAACCTCCAAACCCTCATTCCTAATTTCTGAAATTTTGACTTTTTTTAAACTCTAAAAATTCCACCACTTTACACATGTCCCACGGAAAGGCAAAACGATAAAAATAAAAATAAAAAAGAAGAAGAAGAAGAAAAGAACCCTACGTACTATCCCACCCATTGGCCAAATGAAAAAAAAACATACACACTCCACGTTCAAAGGCTCATAGGGCAGTTATGAGCAGAAAAAACTGAAAACAAAACATAAAACAAAAACCCCTCCCATGTCCACACTATCCCCACTTTTTCTCTTCTACCACTATTTAACTCTTCACATGCAACTCCCCACTTTTTCCTTGCAAATTCTCAATTTTCCTCTTCTACTATTTTAATCCTCACCATTTCCGTGCATAATTTTTTTCCAACGCACATTCAACCAGAATTTGCCTTACTCAAAGGTTAGTCTTTATTTTGTGATTACCTGCTTACAACCGAATTGCATTTCATTTCTTAATGTTGTTTATACTATTTTTCCCAAGGTCTTGAATTCAGAAAGTCGCTACCTTCAATCAAGCCAAAGATTGGTTCAAACTCGCCTCCTTTAGGTATGAAAATTTGACAGACCAATTACCAATTGCTCAAATATTGATTTTCAAGCAAGTTGCTGTGTTCAAACAATTACGAGCATTGTACCGAACCACACTACTTTCCAATTTGCTACAGGAGTTAGTTTCACATGTTATCCGTGTATGATTTGGGTCTACATGTTACTTATTATGCCATTTACATATACGTGTATGTTTATCTCACCCATACATGTTGAATTAGCATCATTCCCAACTTTCTTTTTCCTTTTCCAATTATTTTTGTGTACAAAACTCCATATGGAACCAGTTCCTTTAACTTCCCCTTTCACCCACGTCCCAATTTCTTTTTCCTTTTCTAATTATTTTTGTTTACAAAAAATCACATGTAACCACTTCCTTAACTTCCCCTTTTGCACACCCTGCTTCGAATCTTCCGATATAGAAGAACTAGCGGATGCCCGTGCCTGAAGGCACGGCTTAAACATTCAGCACATGGAAAACAGTAACCTAAGCATATTCATTGACCCATTTAAATTGAATCAGCAAATAAAGAACAAACAATTTTCTAATCTCTTCTGCTAAAACTTTAGTACTTCTGTTTAAGAACAGAAGTAGAAAAATAAAAATTGGTTAACCATTTAAATCATCGACCCATTAAGTAACACAACATGAAGAACTAACAAACTTACCTATAACATCAACATGGAGAACTAACCAATCGTACTCCACAGTATAGTTGAATCCATAAGTTGTAGATTTCCAATTGTGTAATAACAGTTCCATTTTTTTTTTTGACAAACACCCACATTTACTATGAAGCTTTGTCTATCTTTAAAGCTCCAACAAAGCTGCTTTCAACGGAAAAATAACTCCAACCTTCCATCCATGAAATTTTCATCTTATCAGAGTCAAACCAAAGCTTTGTAAGAAAGCTAGAGACATATTATCTTCCAATGCAAATAGCATCTCATTAGAGCAGATAGTACACCCAATTTTAAAAAAATAGAAGTAGAAGCGTACCCTCGAAAAGTATCCAAGGCAGACCTCTACCGTTGTACGGCATCGATGCTCCCACTTAATCACGCCTGAGTAATTCAAATAAAATTATGAGAGAACTCGAATTAACAT
This sequence comes from Rhododendron simsii, assembly GCA_014282245.1. Lineage (NCBI taxonomy): Eukaryota > Viridiplantae > Streptophyta > Magnoliopsida > Ericales > Ericaceae > Rhododendron > Rhododendron simsii. The sequence goes on along the minus strand of CM024955.1, from coordinate 28,805,920 downwards.
GAATTCCTAGAACTTGAAATCAAATCTCACTATCAAAAGAGAATTCGGTTCACACCTAAAAGAAATAGACACAGAGGCATATTGATTTAACCAAGAACATGTAAACTTTTGAAGCTGATTTTATCCTTTTATATTTTCAGGCCACAAAACTGTAAACTAAATTTTCCTCAAACTATGCCCAAAAGAGAGTAGAGAATAAAATCATTTATCTTGTTGTTTGTGTGTCTTTCAAGGATCTTATACGTACAATCAAACTTCCATAAGAGAAATGGTGCGCACTCCCCTTTAATCATGCGAAATGGTGACGAAAAGAAACATTTCAGTTTCTGACAAATACACACCAGTTTGGATGCAAACTGACCCTCTTTATCAAAAGCCACAAGTGTTATCACCAACATACACTTCATTAGGGCTTTTATTACCGAAAACAGAGGAAAAACCCTCTCCCTCCCATTTATTATGTGAGCTAGAGTTGGGAATAGGAATTAGGAAGAGACTTTAATCAAAAGCCACATGTATTATCTAATCTCCTGAACAAAGGGAATGTAACCACACGAATATAAGGTACAACTCCCACATTGAAGGGAAAAACCCTAGCAATAACACAACAATTGAGACTTCTGATGCTAAGAGGATTGTGATCAGGTAATTTATACCTATATACAAAGAGCAAACATGCATAACAAAAAGTGTACATGAAGAACGAAAAAGTGTATACCTTCAGTTATAGCAAAACTCCAAAACTGATGACATAGCTGCAATGCAATCGAGTAAATAATAGAGGGACAGTGATGAGATACTAATGAAACTAACCATTTTCCAAACCAATCCTCATGAAACTAACCCAATGAAATTAAGCACTTATACTCACCTTAGGTAGTGGACTGGACTTGAATTTATCCTGCGCAAAGGAAAAACCTCAATTACCTATTCACTGCCAAAATAATCGCTCGATGATTAAATTAACCGAACCATACATCAGCAGAATGTAGAAGCCAACTCTAAAAAACTATTGGTCCTATTCTATACTCCAACTAAACTTGTGAACATGGCATGAATTAACGTACTGAAACAAAAGATTAGTTAATGTACGATCGTGGTAAAAAAATTATCAATAATTACCTATTGATAATCCATAAGATAAAATCATTCAAGAAATCAAACTTACCTCACTATCGAAAATAGTCGTTCAGAAGTTGGAAAAAGTGAAAAAAATGTATACTTGTGAAAAAAATCGTTTGTTGGTTTCCCCGTATGCTAGTGTAAAATCGTTTGTTGGAAAATCGTTCAAGCACCAGGTTGTCTACCAATCATTCACTCAGAAAGTTGTTTGTGAAAAAAATTAAATCAATCTTGCATGAGATCGAAGTGAAGGTTTATTCGGCTAGGTAAATTTTAGGTTTCCTTTCCTTTAGTTCGGAAAATTTGGTAACTCTGGTAACATTATTTCCTGAAATCACAGGGAACGAATCACCCAAAATCTCACATTCCTTATAGGTTTCCACGTATGATTCCATTTTTCCGGTTAGGTTAATAGAACTTTAAATCAAATCTTAAATCTTAATTATGTGATAATCCCACCCTCCCAAAATCTCCGCATCTAGCAATACGTGATTGGGATTATAAAGGAATCATTACATATGTGATTGGGATTATAAAGGAATCTTAAATCTTATGTGATAAAGGAATGCCGAGTGGTGGTAATTGATTTCATCTTGATAATTGTTAGGAAAGTAAGGAAGATGTCCAAAATAATCAATTGAAAAAGGAAAGGGGATATGTTTAGTCTTCTCCCATATTGGAGAACTTATAAAACTTAGAAGGAATGTAGAATGAATGGTCTAGATTTATGCAGGAGAAGGGGATAAATCTTAGGCGTTGGTTGTCTTTTGGATTCAAACACTTCCCTGTCATATTATATAGATATCACCCCAAGCGTAGGGTTTGAATGTCGATTGAAGCAAGATAATCCGGAGAAGTCCGGGATCGTACCCAAGGGAATTAGTTTATGACTTGGTTGGATTTGTAGATGCAAGTATGGATTTCGACTTTTAGACAGTCAACTTGGTTTTGCTTTGAAACGGTGGAAATAAAAAGGCTAATTTAAAACGAAGAAACTAGATTAAAACGCAGGTTAGGTCTAGGAATCACTAGCACTCATGACTTGAACTAACCACATTTTCACCAATTCACGCAGTTTAAGATACGCAATTAAGGTTCCAAAACCGGAAAATAGAGATTTAATTATCAAGCTAGCTCTAGAATTCGTTCGATAACCACCTCGTGCGTCAGAGCTCTAAGCATCATGTGTGGTAGGTAGGCAATGCTCCTACCTACACATGATCAAAGAGGTTAACACCTCGGCGATTTACCAAACGAATCCGAACCCCACATCAACTTTTAAATCCAAAAATTAAAGCTTTATTGGTGAACAATGCAACTTTCACCCAAGCCATGGGATGCTAATCATCCCATGACCCAACCCTTGAAACTACTCACTCATATCTAGAGAGATAGGAGCAAGCCACAAAAATCTACTTAGCATAATTGAAAGGCAACACTAGAAGGAAATTGGCTCAAACTATAGATCGAGAAATAAACTACAACTTTAATTAAAGCAACAATATCAAAAACTAACAACTAAAGACAGAAATTAAACTATTCAAAGCTGGAAATTTAAGAACACTCAAGAACAAAACTAAGATGCAAGCAAATCTATCCTAGATCTAGAAAAGGTACCAATTAATCTATGCTACTTGTTTTTGGATCCTATTACATCATGCATTATATTCCGCGCTTGGAATATTCCACAGATGCTCTGAAGATGCTCTACTACGGTCCTTGGTACCGATTGCCATGACCTTACGCTACTGAGATAAGAGCTCGGTACCGATTGAATTAATTTTAATCTATCGATGCCGAGCTTGACAAGGCCCATCGCTAAGCAGCTCGGTACCGATTGAATTAATCTGCTTCCATCGATGCCGAGGTCGATAAGGCTGCCGCTGGAGCAGCTCGGTACCGATTGAAACTCTCAGTTCCAATCGATGGCGACGCCTTATCAGTTTTGAACCTGGTTTCTTTCTACCTTGGCCACGCTTTGAGTTGCCTTGGCCATGCTTGGTCTTGATCTAGCTTTGCCTTGCAATGCTCCTCCTGCCTTGGCAATTCTCCTTCTGCCTTGGCGTTGCTCAGCCTTGGCCTAGCACTGGACTCTGCCTGAGCTGTTCACTGGCCGTTGCTCTTTTGCCCGGGCTGTTGCTCTTGCTTTGGCTTTGCCTTGGCTGGCGGGTCATTCTCAGGCCATGACACGCCTTAGGCCTCAAAAGCTCCCTTATTTGGCGATTTACCTACAAAACAGAACTAGAACACTCTACGAGCGAACACAATTAAAAACAGCTAATTGACAATTAAATTAAACTAAAACTAAACACTAGCGCACCCTTCATTACATTATCGGGTGCTAATCACACCCACGTCTCCACTTTCTTTGATTTTTTTTTTCTTTTCCCAGCCCCATGTTCCTTTCCCGCTATTACCACCAAATCCATGTACATCAGGTCCGAGCAATCCTAATATTAATTCTTCCCCCAGTGATGGTTTTCATGATTCATATTTGTTCATGGAATTTTAAGTAGCAAGTTCGGCTCCGTTTGTTACGAGAATTGCTCAAAGGTTGATTTCCCTCTCCAAAGTCCTACACATTTATGAGAATTAGCGTTACGGGCAAAACTAACCCGTTCTATGCACGGGCAAAACTAATTTGTTCAAGCGTTCAACCCGTTCTTTGCACGGGCAAAACTAACCCGTTCTAACGTTGTGCCCGTTCGATGCACGAGACAATTAATAAAAGTAGGTTCGAACGGGCACAACGCTAGAACGGGTTAGTTTTGCCCGTGCATAGAACGGGTTGAATTCTAGAATGGGTTAGTTTGGCCCGTGCATAGAACGGTCACAAACGCTAGTTAATATCCTATGCAAATATGTTTGAATCCCAAAACCACCAAACCGCTAATCCTTATTTTCTAGACTTTTGAATTTTTTTTATTTGTAAAAATGGAGAGAGAAAGCCGGGGGGGGGGGGGGGGGGGGGGGGGGGGGGGGGGGGGGTGGTGGGTGGGTTACGTGGGAAGTGGGATACCAAATTGGTGTTCCAACTTTATGTACCATGCTTCTAATTCTTCCAAGTGTTCAAAATCTTATTAATTGGTTATAAAAAGGGTGTTGCTAATGCCAAAACTATTATTGTTTGTGTGAAAACTCTAGCATTTGTGCCCGTTCGATACACGATAACGATAAAAAAACACAATCATGATTTTTTTGGTCCCGTGCATTGAACGGGGTACAACGCTAGTAAAAATTAGAAATAAAAGTAGAGTACATAACCTAAGCGAATTAAAAAACGGAATAAAATTAGCAAGGCGGAATGGAAAATTGAAAGCGTTGAAGAGAAATTGTTGAGACTTGAGAGAGTTCGTTTCGTTTTCCTGTGCTGCGTAAAACGTGAAATCATTACCCATCAAAACTCTTCAAAGGGAGAGGGAGAGTTCTATTTGAAATGAAGGTAAAAACTAGTAAAAAAAAATTAAAACCTGGTTCGTTTTGGGGTCTTTTTAGGGTTTCAAAACCGGTTGACACAATATTCAATAAATGCTCGTATAATCTGATTTGTTTGGTTCCCGTATCTCTCCTCTGGGGGGGACTTCCGAGATAGGCATGCGCATGAGTTCTTCGGTGGACCTTTGCTCGGCGGGAAGTCCAACGTCTTCGAGTACATCAATGTCCCCACTCTCCACACATTGCACTTCCAAGCAGCTCTGTTTCGTCGTGACTGTGCTGATATAGCATTTCTTGGACTGCACTTGATCTCCTCGGAGGCTTTCTTGTCTCCCGTTCCACCCGATGAACTTCACGACTTGATGGTAGGTTGAGGCCACGGCTTGTATCCCGTGTAGCCAGGCTCGACCGAGGATGACGTTATAGGGGCTAGGAGAACTAACCACTATGAACTCAACATCAGTCACTCGGGAACCGGCTCTCACAAGGAGATTGATAGCTCCCAGCGGCCAAACCGGTGCGCCTGTAAACCCTACAAGCGGTGTTGTTGCTGGCCGAAGCTGATTCGGGGACAAGCCGAGGCTCTTGAAAGTAGAATAAAACAGCACATCCGCCGAGCTTCCCTGGTCGATCAACACCCGTTGTACTGTGGATTTGTCAATGATCACTGTAACGACAAGGGCGTCGGTATGTGGCGCCTGAACTCCTTTCAAATCTTCAGAGGTAAAAGTAAGTGGGCCGTCACAGTTATGATCTTCAAATTTCCGCTTGGCCGAAGTTCCGACATTGCAAACCGACAAAGCAGCGACGACCGTGTTGATCTCCATCTGTAGCTCGGATATACGTACCTCCGAAGCGACCCCCTGAATTACACTGACATGGCCACCAAGCAATGGAGGTGGGGGCGGAAGTGGACTTTTCCGAGTATCGATCCACGAATTGAGATGCCCAGCCGCGGCAAGCTCCTCCAAGTACCTTTTAAATGGCTGACACTTGGTCGTGTAATGCCCTCGCTCTTTATGGTACGAGCACATCCCAGGTCCCTGTCCAGCCGTGCCGAGGAATCCCGTCGGCCAAGAGAAAAAGGGGAGCGTTCCGATGATGGAGAGAAGCTTGTAAATGGGCTCCGTAAATGTTGTTTGCTCGGCAACGTACTCATCTGGCCTCGGTTCCCGTTTCTGTTGCACCACTTGCTGTTGGTGCGGCTAGGGCCGATTCCGGTTATTCGGCTGACTTTCCTTCGAGGCGTGACCGACATTGGCCACTTGCTTTCGAGCCACAGGTGCTTTAACCGTTTCGGTCACCTTCGGAACATGACGCTCGGCCATTGCCTCCTCATGTACGCAATCCTTCTCTATAATGGTCATTAATTCCCCCATGCTTTTTGGTGGATTTCTTGAGAGATCCCGAAACATTGCCGAGTTTGGGTCCAGGCCGTTCATAAATGACTCAGCCGCTACGCCTTGATCACAATCGGGAATAAGGTTGTATACCTCCCAATATCGCTCGGTGTATAGCCGAAGAGTTTCTCCCGGGTTCCTCCGCATATTCACCAGCATTGAGAGAGTCTTTGGTTGGACGTTGCTGGTCACAAACCTCTTCGTGAATTCCAACTCAAGCTCGTTGAAACAAGTGATGGACTTTGGTTTCAACTGATTGTACCAGAGCATGATTGGCTCACTTAACGATAGTGGGAAGATCTTGCACATAAGTGCGTCGGAGAAATTGTGGAGGCTCATCATTTGGCGAAAGCGGCAAACGAACGCGACTGCGTCTTCCTTGGCTTCATATCGCTGAAGCTTCGGCATGACGAACCGACCCGGTGGTCGCTCTCGCTGTATTGCATCCACAAAGGGGGATGCTTTCGCCTTCCCGAGCTTTGAATTGTCCTCTGGCACAGGATTCGGCTGGACTACTGTGGGTGGCACGTTTGGACGAGGTTCGGGCGTCCTCCGACGTTCGTGATGTCGTGGCCGGGGTTGTTCGGCTTGATTTCCCCGTCGCTCTCTCTGTTCCCCTAGTCGCTCAAGGGCCCGCTTGGACTCTTCATGTCGAGCCTGCTGACGTTCCCGAGGACCAGCCACCGGTTGATACACCGTCGGAAGTCCAGTGAATTGGTCGTAAAGGGTGATGGTGTTAGCCCTTTCCGAACGTCCTTCCTGACTTGGAAGCACCAGACGACTTCGTGACCCTTCCGTTAGCCGTCTGCTACGGTGATACTCGGAACCTTGGTGTGGTGATACGGATTGCTCGGGAAATTCATCACGATAGCTTCGCCGAGGGGAATCATTCAGATCCACGGGCTGTTTTTCCTTTCTCAAATACGAGTAATGCCCGTATGTGTGACGTTCTTGGCCCGGTGCTCCCGTTCGGTGCGTTCCTGCGGTGGAATGTGTTGCCGAAGAACGAGTGCTCTCTGTTCGGACAAGACTTTCCAGCCCCGGACGTGAACCCGTTTGTTGTGGCCGAGCATTGGGTTCTAGGCGCTCGAAAACGGTTCGTCTTTCAGGGATTGCCGTATCTATGGTTCGGTTATGGTGGGTCCGCCTGCTTCTTTTTCTGCGTCGGGCCGGTTGACTAGGTCCGGCTGGATGGTTGGTGACTGGAGTGACAAGTTGGTCACCGTCCCGCTCTTCCAAACGTTGTTGTAGCATGGCTATCACCGCTGCTTGGCGTTTTTGTTCCGCCAGGGCAATATCCAGCTCTGTTGGTGGAAAGGAAAGCCGTCGAGAGACTGACTGGTGTTGGAGTGTTGTGTGTTCTTGTTCAGGATTGATGGATCCATACCCGGACAACCCCAGAGTGAAGTTCTCCGGGCCCGGAGGAGGGACATGTTGAGCCATAAGAAGGTGAGTGTGTGAGAAGGGGAAAGGGAGATAGAAATCAGGTCCACGATGCTAGGTTGAGCATCCCCAGCAGAGTCGCCAATTGTGGGGGGGCTGATTTCTTCTCCTCTATCGTGAGCCTTCTAAACCGAGTGACGTAACACCTGCAGAACCGGAGGGGGTTGTTCCTCCGGGAAAAAACTCCGACGGTCTAATCAGAAAAGGAGCCGGGAAGAAGTTTGGAAAGAAAATATATGTTAGGGGAATCCAGAGTATTTTTAGAGCTTCCTCTCTACTTGGAGTAGGTACTTTAGTATTTATAGGCGGAGACAGGAAGAGTGTAGAACGGGTTGTGTCTGTCACCCACGTGCTCGATGACGCTCGGATGACGTCACGAGTCAGGAGCATTAATTGAACGCCGCCTGTTGGGAAGAGGGGAGCCGCCCAGTCAAAACAAAAAAGGGGGGGTCACATCAATCAGAGACGTCCCCATCCTTCATCATCAGAGAGGCTTTCCCACATTTCTGTGGAACCTTCCAGGAGATTCTGGACCTGTGGTCTCCGAGTGAAGTGATTATGGCCGAAGGAACGGAAAGTAATAATTGACACTTGTCACCGAACGAACGAAACCTAACTACTATCAAATCCGAACAAACGGATCTCTTCCTTCGGAACTCGATGGAAGCTCGGCAAGACCCCTCAAGACACTTTATCCTTCGGACGACGTGTACGACTGACGTGCCAAGGTTCCCCGTGGAACAGTGGAACCTTCTGGACCTTCGGATATTTCGCTCCACTACAAAAAGTGTAATGATATTCGTGAAAGTGCATTAATATTCATGCAATATGTATTGATATCTGAATTTGTTTGAAATTATTTGTGTATTGTCATCCACCTAGTGGACAAAGGTTGGTAAGACCGTCCTTCCAAATAAAATTGTCCTAATAAAATTGCAAATAGAAGTATAATCTCTTCTTTTTGGGTTAACTTCACTGACTCATAATAGACTTATTTTTCTTACCTACTGTATCACCGTATTGAAGTAGTAGTAGTCCTTAATTTTAAGTAAATTTTGGAGGTTCAAGCCTCAAAACTTGTTTGCTTTTCCTAGTTTACGGCTTCAGATCACTCCAAAACTCTATACCGGCCTTAAATAAATGTTCAGACGGTGTACCGAAAAAATGTTTGTACTTTGTTTTGGCACAATTTTCAACTGCATGATTGCACAAAAAGACTCGGGAATTTTTTTTTTAATTCTGCGACTGAATTTACGTGATATATCCATGCATTTTGGGTACAGTTCACCCCAGGTCTCTCCACTTAAATGTCTAGAAGATTCGTCAATGTCAAAAAAAATTCCATTGGGTGTCTTTGGCTGTTTCAACGTTCACCTCTATCCATTGGAAATCATCACAATGGACATATTATCTTCAGTTTTGCCTTCAACAAGTTACACGAAACATCTTCATCCTGAGCATGCATATGCAGGAAGTAAGAGGTGGGTTTCGCTAAACAATCTCATCTCCTCCATTCATACTCCATGGCCCCCAATCCCAGATGGCATCACTGATCAATTGATTTACGAGTGGGGCAAAGGTACTGGGGACCAATCCCACCGCCTACTTGCTCCTGAGTTATCAAAAATTTGAAGCCCTATTAAGGAAGAGAGGAAGCTCATTCCGTCCCTTGCTCCGCTTTATTTTCTTTGTGCTGAAATCGTGCTTATCATTCTTTGAAGTGATTCAAAAAACAGGAAAAAAATTGGAGTGGAGGTTCAGGTAAATTGGGGTTTTGATTGTTTTTTTATATGGTTTTTGTTTTGGGTTTGGACTTGGAGTGAAGTAGTGTAAAGATGGAAGAGATTTAAGGCTGGTACAGAGAGTGGTTACGGAGTTTTGGTTCCTGTGATCTGAAACCTTACCTCAGACGCCCTTCCTACATCACTACTGATTCAGCTTGTTCGTAGCCTGTAAGGAATGTGTTCCTTTTGTAACAGTGTCTAAACTAGCAGCATAAGTTCATACAACATAATTTTATGTTTTGTATCTCTTTTCTACATTTCTATACCCTTTTAGATCTTTAACACGTATCTCTACCTAGTTTTTCATTGGTTTTTGAAATTTTGGTTTTTCAAGATGCGAAGCGTCTAATCGGAAGAAAGTACAACGATGCCACGGTTCAGAGTGACATCAAGCTATGGCCATTCAAGGTCATACCCGGTCAAGACGACAAACCAATGATTGGAGTAATGTACAAGTATGAAGAGAAACAATTCTCCGCCGAAGAAATCTCTTCAATGGTCCTCGTAAAAATGAGAGAAATCGCAGAGGATTATCTTGGCACCACCGTCAAAAACGCCGTCATCACCGTTCCTGCCTACTTCAACGATTCTCAGAGACAAGCCACCAAAGACGCCGGGGGCCATTGCCGGCCTCCACGTCATGCGGATAATCAATGAGCCAACTGCAGCCGCCATTGCTTGTGGTCTCGATAACAAAACCAGTAGCACCGGTGAGAAAAAGGTGCTCATATTCAATCTCGGGGGCAGAACATTCGACGTCTCTGTATTAACCATGGAAGAGGGTAAATTCGAGGTTAAAGCTACGGGTGGAGATACCCATTTGGGGGGTGAGGACTTTGATAACAGAATGGTGAACCATTTTGTTCAGGAATTCAAGAAGAAGCACAAGAAGGATATTAGTGCGAACCCAAGAGCTTTTAGGTGGTGAGCGGAATGAGAAGGTTCAGGATTTAGTATACTGGTGTCGGATGTCACTCCGCTTTCCCTTGGTTTGAATAACATTAGGGGGGTTACGGAGGTTTTCATTCCAAAAAACACCAAGATTCCAACGAAGAAAGAGAAGGATTGGCAAACTAGCACGGATAACTAAACCAGTATGTTGTTTAAAGTCTATGAGGGGGAAAGCAGTCAATCCAGAGACAACAACTTGTTAGGCATATTCACAGTGACTGGATTTCCTCCAGCTCCTAGGGGCGTCCAGAAGTTCAATGTCTGTTTTGACATTGATGAGAATGGTATTCTAAAGGTGTCTGCAGAGGACAAAACTACGGGTCAGATGCAGAAGATCACAATCACCAACGATAAGGGTAGGTTGTCGAAGGAGGAGATTGAGAAAATGGTGAAGGAGGCTGCGAAGTACAAGTTGGAAGACGAGGAGCAGAAGAAGAAATATGAGGCGAAGAATGCATTGGAGAATTACACTTATAACATGGGGAATGTTATTAACGATGAGAAGAATGGCCCGAAGATTCCCCGGGCTAACAAGAGGAAGATTCAAGCAGCGCTTGAGCAGGCAATTCAGTGGTTGGATGAGAACCAGCTCGCTGAGATGGAGGAGTTTGAGGAGAAAATGAAGGAGTTGGAGGGCATTTGCAATCCTTAAATTGTGAAGATGTACCATGGTGCTGGTTCTGGTTGCTGGACACAATATTGTGGAGTTTGATTAAGATGTTCCAATCTTCAGCTTTTGGATTTCAGTAATGCTGATAACAAAAAAAAGGCTTTAGGATATCAGTAATTCCTCTTTGTCCACTGCAAACTATGAACATGTTGTACCTTTCGGGTATTTCCTTTCTGTATTTTTCTGTTTTGTTTTTTTGGTTTCACTTCGCGGAGAGCTACATATTGCATCTTTACTATGTCATTGCCTGCGGCTGCAACTAGAAGGTGAAAGTGTTCCGTGAAACCGTTGACTTCATCTCTTTTTGCCAACAAATTTTGGGATTACTACTCTTTCAGCAAAGGAGTCTGTGATGATTCTCTGGTGGGATTTCTACAAGCATATGAGCAACAAGTGAAGTAAACAAGTGCTACAGAAACTGTTTCTTTCTTGGCTAACTACGAACTTTAGTGAAGCCATTATTCTAGGTAGTACTCAGTGGAACTAAACTGTTATAGAAAAGAAACGGATATGTAATCCTTCCATTCTTAAGAGTTTTTGCATCCACTTTTCTTAGTCAAGATATAGAATCATTTCATTGCACATCGTTCATGCTCGTAAGCCAGCTCAAATCAGAAGGAAAAAGAGTAAACCCAGAAGCAAGATTACTGTACAAGCTGAATTGTAGTGCTAGGTGGTGGTTGACGAGTATTGAATTCTAACAAAATATTAGAAGCATGAGCACAAAATATGCATATATAATCATACATTTATCAGCACAGAAGTTATACCAGCAGTTGGGCATACCAGACATCTATACTCTTGATTTTGCTAACCATTGTCCTCCTTTGTGGTAGTGTTCTGCAGTTTTGTGAAACTTAATTAATAAGGTTATCGTTTTGTGGGGGTTTTGAAGACGAGTGGTGTGGTTGAGAGAGATGGGGAGAGGGACTATGCGGTTGGTTTCTCATCGGTGTCACTTCACGCAATCTCTAGGGATCCAGAGGCTTATCTCGATCCGTCTTCTTGTATATATGTTCAGGTACTTCAATAGTTCCATTTGTTTCCACAACTGCTATTTTTTTTTTCCCTCTAAGATTATGAATTGTTTAGTGGTTTTTTAGAGTTTCTGTTTTGCCTGGTCTTCACTTGCCTGATAACAGTTGATTGCTATTGTACAGTAACACTGTGAGAATGAGAGCGATGGCGAGAGGATTGGTTAGTGAGAGGACATTTTTCCAACGTAATCGCTGACAGTTTTTACGTATAAAACCTCCTCTATTGTATGAAGATATGATCTCTTCAAAGTGGATGCAAAATGCTTCCCACAAAATATGGAATCTATGTGCGGAACTAGATAGGGCGTGGAAAATCTGTCTGCTGTGGAGCCTGGAGTTTTGACGTAGGTGTAGAAAAATTCAGGGATTTAAATACCTTGAATTTTGTGTTCGCTCGATGATAGCTTTTTATGCTTTTTAGTCTTATGGTTACCAGTAAACATTGATGCTTTATTCGGCAGACTCACAGGATGATTTTTTGGATTAGTTTTGCACCAAATCCTACAACTGTCTTTCGAAGTGGAGACTCAGTCATTGCAAGTTTTGCAACCTTGTTTAGCAAAACTAACGACGGTGGACACAATTGAGAAGACAACGGACATGGTTTTATGTGTAGTTCAGCAAGAATTAATGGTATTGGTGCACGTAGCATTTGTGGAGCAACTAAAAATGTAGTAAAAAAACAAAGTGCAGCCGTGAGAGTGGATGCATGACCAGTAACCTCCATCGACAACATGGCAACATCTATAGAAGTACCAAACTCTCTATCGATTTCTTTAGACTTTCAGTATGCTTATTTCCCTGCAATTTATTTTCCCGGAACTTTGTCTATTTAAGCCCTTCTGTGTTTTTCTTTGGCATGCCCTTTGACAGAGGAACAAGCTAATGTGATTTCTGCTTGCATTTCTTCCTCCGGACTTGCCACCGCCAGTACTACTTATCCAGTAGCGGCCATAATACCAGAATTTCCACTCAATCAAGCAATCGGGCATGGCTGTCTTGCCTACTGTTTGCAGATGTGACGGGAAATTGTCTCTAAATTCCGCCTAAAATAACATCACTTGTGGGTAGTTTCTCAAAAGTGCTAAAAGTACTACAAGTGCTAAAGCACTTTAGAAAAAGCCTAATTGTTTTTCAAAAGGGTGGGCTTTATAATTGAAAAGAATAAAGTAAAGTTAATTTACGAAGAACCACAACTGATCAAAAGGAAAGGAAAACAAATCAAAGAACCAATGGGGAAAAAAAAAAAAAAAAAAACAAAGAACCACCAGACCAAGGCAAGGCAGGAAAGAGTTTTTTGTTGCTCGATGCCTGTAATCTTTTGATTGTGAGAAAATAAATTCCTAATAATTTAATAGTTGGAGTAATTCTATTCTTACGTTTGGATTAGTTCTGTAATCTTCTTAGGGAATAATTTATTTTGGAAAATTTGTAAACTCAAAAATTTCCTTTTTGTATGGATTGAGCCAAGAATCTTGGATTCTCATATTCACCATTTCGTTTTGAAATGGATCAGATTCCTACTTAGTTTGGGAATCATATCCTTTATACTGAAATTTTGTGTACTGATGCGCTTTCCGCTATTAGATCACACAAAAATTTTAAAACATAACAAAAAACTGCACACACTCTGACAATCCTAAACATCTCAGTACAGGTACACCAATTTTTCAGTACAGAGGATCTTGAGTGTAGTTTGGGAATATGATTCCTAATCAAAAATGTTATCATGAATCACATTTCTATTTTTGTGAATTCCAAAGGTAGAAAACATTGAAATATGACATCAAACTCTCTTTCCCCTCGATGTACAAAACTAGCAAATGCCCTCAACTTAAATAAATTGCTCGTACTACCCGATTGCTCTATGGGATAATTGTAATCTCCACAAAGCGTCAGTTCTCATTTTGAGATATTTTTCTATTTGATCATATAAAGCAATAATATTTTACATAGAGATACATTGCCTAAAAAGTAAGGATAGAGAGGGATAAATTTATTAGGCGAATATTCTCTGTATCATTTTAAAAGAATGATCCAATGACTATAAATTTAATATGAAATGATCTAAGAGCATCCGCAATGTAATAATCAAAACTTGCCATGTCAGTTTTTGATTATTCATTTAGAGGATTGCTAAAGTTAGCAATGTGAAGTTCCACATTGTTACTTTTGATTATTCAAATGCCCAAATTTGATTATTGTTTAGGATATTGCTAATTTTGATTATTATAATATGAGCACTTTTTTTACACACACATTGGTAGCTTTAGCAATCTTTTTATTTTGATTTCTATATTGTGGATGCTCTAATGGTTAAAAAACGGAATAAAATTAGCAAGGTGGAATAGAAAATTGAAAGCATTGATGAGAGATTGTGAGAGTTCGTTTCGTTTTCCTTTACGGCGTAAAACGTGAAATCTTTACCCATCAAAGCTCTTCAAAGAGAGAGGGAGAGTTCATTTCGTTTTGGGGTCTTTTAGGGTTTCCAACACTTTCAAAACCTCCCTCAAAAACCTAAACCACCTAAACCAAACAGGATACTCCGCTCGTATAATCTGATTTGTTTGGTTCCCCGTGCGTATATACCAAACTAGGGTTTGACCCCGTTTAATGCACGGGAACACATACAATTATGTTACTTCAAACCTACTCCTAATCACCCAATCTCAGTGTCGCAGAACAATAATTGACAGAAAAATAATATAGCTTCCCTACAAACAAAAAAAAAAAAAAAAGGGCTGTTCTATTCCACGGTTTCCCACCCCTCATTCTACACCACACCCGTTTAAGTCATAAAGCTCAAGTGCAACTATTTTCTCTCTAGAGCATTCGATCTACTAGTATTTGGTTCTATCAGTTCCCGTAATTCTGTCAATAATTTTCGTTTGGTTATCGAGGGAAAAAAAATGGCTGGAAAAGGACAAGGACCCGCGATCGGGATAGATCTCGGAACGACTTACTCCTGCGTGGCCGTTTGGCAGCACGACCGCATTGAGATTATAGCAAACGATCAAGGGAACAGGACGACGCCGTCTTACGTTGCGTTCACTGATACTGAGCGTTTGACAGGTGACGCTGCGAAGAATCAAGTTGCCGTGAACGCTACTAACACTGTTTTCGGTATGGTCTAAGCGCTCAAAAATCGTGTTACGTGTATTTTATTTGGTTGCTTCTATAGCATGCTTCTATGCCTTGTGTTTACAGTGTTGTTATTTCTTCACTAATCTGCCAAATAGTCGGCGCTTTAATGCCCGCTACGTCTTAGTTACATGTCGTTTTACATGGATTAATAGCTATTAAGGAGAAATCCTCTTCTGTCTTAATCTCGTGGTTCTTAGATAATTCACTTTAATGTACTTTCTTTCAAATAAAAACTGCAAATTTCACTACAAGTAAGATAAACACATGCATAATCAGTTCAAACCAAACAAAACACTTTAATAGAAGTTTAAATTCACTAACTCCTAATAGACTCTCTCTTTTTTTTTTTTTTTACCTACTGTATCACCTTATTAAAGTAGGAGTAGTCCTTAATTTTAAGTAAATTTTGGAGGTGTTCAAGGCTCATAACTTGTTTGATCACTCCAAAACAATATACCGCCGTAACCGCCCTCTGTACCCGCCTTAATCTTTGCTGTTTGTCCACTACTTCACTCCAAGGATGAACGTTTGTGCCTTTGTTTTCGTGCAATTTTCAACCGCATGATTGAACAAAAAGCTTCTCCCGGAAGGAGTTTTTTTTTTTTTCAATTCTGCGACTGACGTTATGCGGGTACATCCATGCATTTTGGGTACATGTCACCCCAGGTGCAATCCTTCTCCACTTAGATGTCTCTTTCCCTCCGTTAATAGTAACTACCATCAGATGAGGAAGGGACGAGGGTAGCAGGGCAAGAAGATTCACCAGTACTGTCAGAAATATTTCCATTGGGAATCAACAACTCACACAAAACATCTTCATCCTAAGCATGCATATAAAGGGGTCAGGAAGTAAGAGGTGGGTTTCAATAAACAATCTCATCACTTCCATGGCCCCCAATCCCAGATGGCATCACTTGATTTTTTTTTGGGGGTAAAGTGTAGATATTATAAAGCTCAAACAAACAATTACAAAGTCCAAAGCCAAAGCAATAACAAAAAACTCCTAACCTAAGAAGCACGGACACGTCTAGCGGCCTTACGTATCTGTGTCGGACACGCGTCGGTCACGGACACGACACGACACTGTCTGGACACTTATTGTGGATACTCTAGGACATGTTGGCGACACTCTTGAAACATGCTAACGACACATTAAAATGTCTCCAACGTTTATATGAATTCATAACATACCTCTATAATACAAATACACTTCACATTTGACGTGTCTGTGTCCTAATTTTCTGAGAAATTACGTGTCCACCTATCCGTATCATGCCGTGTCCGTATCCCGTATCCATGCTTGTGCTTCTTAGCTCCTAACTACACAAAACTACACGAAGCCGTACCAAAGCTAACTACACAAAACTGATCACTACAAGGAAAAGAAGCATAAACAAAATTGCAGAGCAATGATCAAGGACCAAAAATCCTGGCAGCTGACACTCGCCACCTACTAGCAAGAAATCGATTCGAATCACTGTTCTTGATCCCTCTCCAAGAAGCCATGCAATGCATGCCCTGATATCCCCCTCAGTCTGTCTGATAACACCACTAACATCTGTACTGTGCTGTTGATCGAAAGACCTGAAAGTTTCTTTCCCTCCAAATCGAATAAAGAGAGAGGCAGCCAGAGGCAATCTATACACAGTATGAGCCACTGATTTGCCAGCTTTGTGAGAGAAGACCCAAGCTTTCTCCTCTCCAAGGCAAAGAACACTTCTACCAGCATTATTGATTGTTTTTTCTTGTTTTATGACTTTAATGATTAACGGAGAGTTGGACATTTAGGTGGTGAATTTTGGTTTGGAGTGAAGTAGTGTACAGATGGAAGAGATTTAAGGCTGGTACAGAGAGTGGTTATAGAGTTTTGGTGCCTTCCCTCAGACGCCCTTCCTACATCACTACTGCTTCAGCTTGTTCGTAGCCTGTGGAGAATGTGATTTCCTTTTGAAACAGAGTCTAAACTAGCCGCATAAATTCATGCAATATAATTTTGTGTTTTGTATCTCTTTTCTACATTGTTTTAACACATATATCTCTACCTAATTTTTCATTGGTTTATGAAATTTTGGTATTTGCAGATGCGAAGCGTCTAATTGGAAGAAGATATAGCGACGCAACAGTTCAGAGTGACATCAAGCTATGGCCATTCAAGGTCACACCTGGTCCAGACGATAAACCAATGATTGGAGTAACATACAAGTACGAAGAGAAACAATTCTCCGCCGAAGAAATCTCCTCAATGGTCCTCATAAAAATGAGAGAAATCGCAGAGGATTACCTCGGCACCACCGTAGAAAACGCCGTGGTCACCGTCCCAGCCTACTTCAACGATTCTCAGAGACAAGCCACCAAAGACGCCGGAGTCATTGCCGGCCTGCATGTCATGCGGATAATAAATGAGCCAACTGCAGCCGCCATTGCTTATGGTCTCGATAACAAAGCCAGTTGCACCAGTGAGAAAAAGGTGCTCATATTCGATCTCGGGGGCGGAACATTTGACGTCTCTGTATTAACCATCGAAGAGGGTAAACTCGAGGTAAAAGCCACGGGTGGGGATACCCATTTGGGGGGTGAGGACTTCGATAACAGAATCGTGAACCATTTTGTTCAGGAATTCAAGAGGAAGCACAAGAAGGATATCAGTGGGAACCCAAGAGCTTTGAGGAGGTTGAGGACTTCTTGTGAAAGAGCAAAGAGGACTCTTTCGTCGACAGCTCAAACTACGATCGAGATTGATGCGTTATACAAGGGCATTGATTTTTTCTCGAGGGTTACTCGGGCAAGGTTCGAGGAGCTGAACATTGATTTGTTCAGGAAGTGTATGGAACCAGTGGAGGAGTGTTTGAGGGATGCGAAAATCGACAAGAGCAATGTCGACGAAGTGGTTCTTGTTGGTGGGTCCACTAGGATTCCAAAGGTCCGGCAATTGCTGCAGGATTTCTTCAATGGGAAGGAGCTTTGCAAAAGCATTAACCCTGATGAGGCTGTGGCTTATGGTGCTGCGGTTCAGGCTGCGATTTTAGGTGGTGAGCCGAATGAGAAGGTTCAGGATTTAGTACTGGTGTTGGATGTCACTCCGCTTTCCCTTGGTTTGAATGACGACAGTGGGGTTACGGAGGTTTTCATTCCGAAAAACACCAAGATTCCGACGAAGAAAGAGCAGGTTCGGGTTACTAGCATTGATAACCAAACCAGTGCTTTGTTTAAAGTCTATGAGGGGGAAAACACGCTATCCAGAGACAACAACTTGTTGGGCGAATTCACAATGAACGGAATTCCTCCGGCTCCTAGAGGCGTCCAGAAGTTCAATGTCTGTTTTGATATTGATGCGAATGGTATTCTGAATGTGTCTGCAGAGAACAAAACTACCGGACAGATGCTAAAGATCACGATCACCAACGATAAGGGTAGGTTGTCGAAGGAGGAGATTGAGAAAATGGTGCAGGAGGCTGCGAAGTACAAGTCGGAAGAAGAGGAGCACAAGAAGAAAAACGAGGCCAAGAACGCGTTGGAGAATTACGCTTATAACATGAGGAACGCTATGAACGATGACAAGAATGGCGCAAACATTCCTCGGGCTATCAAGAGGAAGATTGGAGTGGCGCTTGAGCAGGCAATTCAGTGGTTGGATGCGAACCAGCTCGCTGAGATGGAGGAGTTTGAGGATAAAATGAAGGAGTTGGAGGGCATTTGCAATCCTAAAATTGCGAAGATGAACCATGGTGCCGGTGGAAGCGATGCTGGACACAATATTGTGGACCTTGATTAAGATGTTCCAATCTTCAAGCTTGAGGATTTCAGTAATTCCTATGTTTCGGTTTTGCTTCCCGCAGAACTATATGTTGCGTCTTTACTATGTCATTGCCTGCAATTAGATGGTGAAAGTGTTCTGCGAAGCCGTTGACTTCATCTGCTTTTGCCAACAAAATTTTGGAGGACAATAGCGGTGGCAACTTCACAGTTCACATCAATGGTTTTCTTACACGAAAATAGAGCAGATGGAAAAAAATAAAGATTTTCACACTCATTTTTTTCTTCTTCATAAATGCTCTTCACTTGTTGTCTTTTAGTGCAAAAATTACACGTAGAAGTCACTAAAGGACAAAAAAATGGGGTACATTTTTCAAAAAAAAAAAATGGAGTGTGAAAAATCACTACCTTAAAAAACTGGTTATTATTTCATAACTCATATTATCTAGTAGCCATACCTTTGAATAGGATGTTAGAGGTTAGTTGTTACTTGTTGGTAGTTACAACAGGAATCAAGTACCTCTTCTATGAGGCTAAATTATATTGAGGGAGGAGAATTGTAGAAGAATTTCGGTGGAGTCACACTTTATATAAACTTTATAGTCCTCGTCTTCACATAAATCCAGGGATGAATGAAGCCCAAAAAAGAATGAAGTTGTCTCCTACATAAGCCCTTTTTGTGTTCTTTTTTTACATGCCCTTTGCCACGCATCTCCAACCTTGGACCTCAAATTGGAGATTGCCATTTTTTTTTTTTGGAATATTTATGTGGCATTTTGGCATCTCCAATTTAATGTCAAATCCTCCTCTCAAACTCTTATGTCAAATTCTATTTATTTAACATCAAGGTATCCCTATTCAACCCTTATTTCAACCCTTTAAAATTTAGATTTCTAAAAATTGGCATGCCACTACGTTGCTGTCAAAATTGACAGGCTTGAAGCTTCCTTCAATTCCATGTGGAATTGGCATATGGAAAGGCAACATGAATGATTGGAACGCTTGAAGCTGTGAAAAGCATCCGTTGCATTATCTATGCTACGTTTGACATCTCCTCTCCAACAGGAGATGCCAAAGCTGAGGTGGCATTTCCATTCTCCAACAGTCAGTTTTGGCATCAATTGACCATCCAACAAATATCCTTTCAGCCATGCCAAAGCTGATGTGGCTTTGACATCCCCTAATCCCATGCCAATTTTGACACCTTCTTCCCAACATGTTAAATTTCAAAAATACTAACCGTTTGGAATTTAAAAACCGTTTGAGGTTTTTTTTTTTTTTTTCCCCCTTTAAGCACTATTTCTTTCCACATAAGGGTTGGGGAGGGCTTGATGCAAATTAAAGATGTCAAAATGCCATATAAGTCTTGAAAAAAAATTTAAAATCTTAAGTTATGTTTTCGTCTACTATTTTTTTCATCATCCCAATAGTTTGTGTAGATATCCATAAAATACAGAAAAATTGCACATAGAATTCATGGCATTATGAAATTAAACACCGACCGAGATTATAACGGGAACAAAACTTAAAATCGTTCGCAAGAGTTGCTTTGTTTGGTTTTTAAGGAAAGGAGAAGAAGACTGTATAATTTTGTACAGTAAGAAATTTATATTTATATTCAATCCAAAAGCTTAAGCAATCACGCGGTTGAATCCCAACATTATATTAAGTGATCACTCAATCCATACCCAAGTAATATGCTATTGTATTTCTTAACATTCTCCCTCCCGCGTAGCCTGTTTTGAGATCTGTCACGTGTAGCCTTTTTTTGAGTCTATCATCGTGTAACACTTTTCTAAGTCTGTCATCTTCATGTATGGAGTGTGTTTTTTTTTTAAATTTTTAAATTGGGGTGGAATAAGCCTGCTCTGATACCATATAGAAACTTTATATTCTACCCAAAAGCATTTTGTGATTTTATTCCCACTTCTTCACAAATCAAAAACTGGAAGAAATTTTTGTTACTAATTTTCCCCTTTTTTTCCCCTCCTCTACCTTTCTATTTTTCCTAACGAGAAACAACCATTTAACAATCACACACAAATACTTACACACACATACTCACAAAGAAAGTGAACCCCACACACACGAGAGGTGTGGTTATAAAATTATGGAACGCAAAAAAGGAGAAAGGAATCATTGCCCTCACTCTTAGCAATATGTGGACCATGAAGCCCAATTAGTCCGGACCCAAAGTATGGCCCAACTCCTTGTGGGCCTTACCCATCATCATGATTCATGACAAACCTCGGTAGCCATAGATATAATGCAAAAACCCTAGCCCTAATTGCAGCTATATAAACTGTGTTCCAAATCGACGCGGGCTCGGATTTGCTTCTAACTTCTCGCGCCTCTTGTTTCTCAACTTCAGGTATCTTCACGTCCGAAATGAATTTCAATTGAATCGCATCTTGTGTTTCTATTGTTAACGATGGTGGTTGTTTCAGTGGTTTTGTGAATCAGAAGACGTAATAAGGAAGAATGGCGTATGCAGCGATGAAGCCGTCGAAGCCGGGGTTAGAGGAACCCCAGGAAGCAATTCACAAGATCAGGATCACTCTCTCCTCTAAGAATGTCAAGAATCTCGAGAAAGGTTTCTCTTTTTGTTTTTTGGTGTTTTTTTTTTTTTTCCCTTCTGATTATGTGGAAATTCGTGCTTTATTTTGCCCTATTATTGGATGTGATTATGGATATTTATATCCAGTGAACTGTGTTAGGGTAATACGATTTAGTGTTCTGTATTGACAAGAGCAGAGCATCTTGCTTTTTTGGAGTGCCATTTTGCTATTTTCCAGAGGAAAAACTACCCTGTAATTGAAAATGCCTGTACCAGGCTCATTCTAGTATGACTGGTGGCTCATGACTCAGTCCCACAGGGTTTGGGTGGCCATAAGTTCACTGGTATGAGTCGTGCTAACGACGCCCTCTAAAACTTGGTTCTCCTGCGAAGCCCGGCTGTGGTCCACTAGCCCTTGGTGGGGCGATAGTTGCTTTGGCTCTTTGGTCTCTTCCAGGGCCAGCCGCGGATCTAGAGTCCTTATGGTCACACCCAAGGGAAGGTTGCTATGCCCGGTTGCCCCCTCATGTACCCTTTTTCTAGTAAGACTGGTCCTGGGTAAAAGTGTAGGTTAGATGGTAATTCGAATTTTTGTTTCGAAAATAGAAATGTAATTTCTAGTTTCCAGGATTGGCGTGGAGAAGTGGATATTATTTTGTGTTTTGGAAATGTGGTAATTTACCTAATTTTTTGGAAATTAGGCTAGAACTCCCATGGGTGTTCTTAAAGGAAGCATTGGGCAGTTGTGATCCTTCATTACCAACCTTTGGAGTTTCCCAAGGGTTTTATATGAAGGAGAAACTCTTTCCCCTAATTGATAATTTTGGAATTTCTTTTAAAAGGTTTAGAACAGAAGTGCCTTTGTTGGCGTTCTGATCTTGAGGAATCAGTATGCGTTTTTGATATCTTGTACGTTTTTCTGGTTATGGATGTGCAGTGTGTGCTGATTTGGTTCGCGGTGCCAAGGACAAGAGATTGAGGGTGAAGGGACCTGTGAGAATGCCCACTAAGGTTCTTCACATCACTACTAGGAAGGCCCCTTGCGGTGAAGGTAGTGACATTTGTTCTGATTGAGTGGATAATCATGTCTATATGCATTCTGTTATCAGTTACATCGTGCTGGTATTTTGGGTTGCTGAATATGAAACTGTTGCTCTAACATTTTCCTCGGAGGTCGTGAATTTGTTTTTACTTCTACTGTTTTCATTTTCTCAATAAGCTAAACAAGATTGAAAATTGCATAGATTGTCCCCCCCCCTGGTGCATATCATGCTTAATAACTAAAATAGGTCATGCATTCTGTTGTCCATGTGGTCCAACCGTCCAATAAGGTGTGAAACAGTTAACCTTTGGTAAAAAGGGGTTAATCTTGGTCTTGGTTCATCTTGACGGCAAACCAACTCTGTACTCTCCAGGTATTTCATTTTCCATGACAGGTTATAGGAGCAAAATTTACTTAAATGAGAGCAACTGACCTTCTCATCCCCCATTTTAGTTTGTTTTGACGTCGCTCACTCATCACTTTCTACTTCCCTGATTTCTGTTTGGTTGGGTAGAACTGAAAGTCGTAGGAAGATGTTTTCTAATATCGAACTGTCAGTTCGCTTAATAAATGAAATGATGTTTGCAAAACTTTGTACCAAAGACTTTTTGGGCTGTTGGGAAACCTAAACGCAATACCCCCTTTTATCTTGCCTAGTCTTTTGCCAGGATTGGAGGGATGCTCTCCCTCTCCTTCCTACACTCTCCCCTCACTTGTTTCAAGCGGTTTCTGTTCCATTTCTGTTCTCCCTCATCTTGGACTGTACCAAAGAGCATTGGTCTGTGCACCTTCGTTCATTTCCCTTAGAGTGCAATTTTGTTCACCCTCCTTAAAAGAGGGTGAACATTACCCTCCCTCTTATTGGTTGAAATGGTGTGGATCCCACAAAAAAGTGATGTCATGCTTACCATGCAATACACTTTTTGGTAAGCATGACATCACTTTGTGGTAGGATCCACACTATTTCAACCAATAGGAAGGAGGGTAATGTTCACCCTCTTAAGTGGAGGGTGAGCAAAACTCAACTCTTTCCCTTATGCCTGTGCCCCTAAAGTTCACATCTTTATTTGGACCTGAGGTGTAGACTCAACCCACAGCGTGATTCACAATGTATTTTAAGAATACAATCTTAAGTTTTGTGAAATTTAGACCTGTAAATCCTACCACGTCCAGTCGTACAGAAACACTTTGCCCCTGCTTTGTTGATGGTACCTTCCTTGTTATGTCTCCTGGGATTTGACGCTCTTGACTTCTGTGGAATTGAGAAGTGTAATCATAGGATATCCAGCTTATTGGCTTCTGTTTGAGAAACTGATCTTAAACATTCGTATCCCACAGGAACTAACACTTGGGACAGATTTGAGCTCCGTGTCCACAAGCGAGTGATTGATCTGTTCAGCTCCCCAGATGTGGTTAAGCAGATCACCTCCATTACTATTGAACCTGGTGTTGAGGTCGAGGTTACAATTGCTGATTCTTAAACATTGTTTTTCGGGCCTGATTATAGTTTAGTCTGTGAACCTTTTCTCTATTATCCAATATGGCATTGAGTTTTGTAGCAGAATTTCTTGCAAGTTTTTGCAGTTGCCCGAAATTAAAAAGTCAGTTTGATGCGCTGCGAGGTGGATAAATTTTTGGTTTGTTTGTTAAATTTTCATTTACGAGAAATTTGAATGTGGGCCATTTTTTCACCGCTTTTGTTTTCTTCATACCTATTCATTGTTTGCTGATGCATGGAAATTTCTCTTATGGATTCCTTTCTGGAGATTGATCGGGAATGCATAAGTGTTTTAACTGTTGGTTTCCCCTTTGCAAAGTCCGCACAGAATATTCATCAGGTTGCATCCTACAATTAAGAAAAGAAGGATTAAGGAGGACTAAGAGCATCTCCAAGTGATAAAGACTATCGTTGTATACTGTTTTTCTTAGTATACTGTCAAGTTTGGAGTTGTAAATGGGTAATGTGGCGATATGGGGTTATGATTGGAGTTTGCCCCCTTCTTATAAAAGGTAAATATTTGGAAAATTGTCAAGATGAAAGAGTAGGAGACAGATTTCATTCGAGTGATTCTGATGAAGATGACATTTGACAGGGATGGCTCATCCCAAAGGTCACAAAGGAACTTCAGCAGACCATGAAATTTTAGCTATGTCCTTGATGAGTTATCTTTGATCCTGATTCAGGGTTCTGGTCTCGCTGCTTCTGAGCTTGTTAGCTTGTGAAACAAGTTAACACAACCTAGGATAAATGAATGGTGTGGTCTCCCTGCTGCCGAGCATGTTAGCTAGTGAAAATCAACCTCCCTATGGGTGTTATCAAAATTATTGTTGATGGTGCGGTAGATGTGAATAACGGTAGGGGCAGGGCAGGACCTGTTGCACGGGATTCGAATGGTGTGCTTGTTGGGGCTGCTATGGAATTGTCTAAAAGGGCCGCCTCAGTGCGTGTTATTGAAGCTGCGGGCTTTTGGTTTGTCCTATTGACAGCTCTTAACGAACTTACCTTGCAACATAGTTGAAGGTAACGCTAAACAAGTGTTTCAAGCGCTTAATGGTATCTCAACCTATGCAGACTGCGACACGATTAGTCAAGTCTGCATCATTTGTTCATTTTGTCATGTTAAGCGTGATTGTAACAGGGTAGTCCATGTAGTGGCAAAAAAATTTGAGTAGTGATAGAATGGCAACTTGGAGGGGTGATTTTCCCCACTGGTTGTCCACTCTAGCACTTTTCTTATGTTAGGGCCCCTGGCCAGTGGCAGAGAGACATAGAGACAAAGGTGAGCAGCCGACTCC
This sequence comes from Rhododendron simsii, assembly GCA_014282245.1. Taxonomy (NCBI): domain Eukaryota; kingdom Viridiplantae; phylum Streptophyta; class Magnoliopsida; order Ericales; family Ericaceae; genus Rhododendron; species Rhododendron simsii. The sequence continues at coordinate 28,780,786 of CM024955.1, read as the reverse complement.
ACTGGCTGCCAAATTTTCATAGAGATAGGAATGATTTTTACTAATTTGACCACACTTTAAAATTTATTTTTGCCCCAGTCCATTTAAGGGTTTTGTACTTGAGAAAAAAGGAGTCAAAATAGAATCTCTACCCACAAAATTCTCGAACATACACTAGTTTATTTGTTCCTCAAAACAAATCAAGAGTTTCGTAAAGGATTTGAAACTGGAAAATAACAAGTTCAAAGTGTGTGTTTGACAAATTTGATCAAAGTGAACATAGCATAGAAAACGTCAATACAAAACGAAAATGGACCCTCTCTAATAACTGTGTGGGACAGTTGCTGGAGTTGTATCTTACCGCTAAGATACTCTTGCATTGCAAGAAAATAACAGTTACTAGAGAAAAACTCAACCCATACGAAATACGGAAATTGAATGGCCTGCACATCCACACAAGAGCAGAGAGAGGAAATCCAAGGATTCCTTGAAATGGTGTAGTGGTCAGCTTCTCTTCTCAGATTGTTTTGGAGTGGAACAAGAGAGGAGATTCCTCAGGAACCATCCAACCACATGTACAACCCTACCTCTGCTTGGAAATTGCTAACTTCACACCACTGCAGCTATACTCAATACTCATTGCCCGAAGCCTCCCACAATGAGGCTTGTGGAAATAGCTCAAGGGTTGTGGGTTTAGCAATTTTCAATCCTTTATTCAGATTCACAGATCAGAGAAGCCCATGCTCCAACAACCATCTAGTGGGAACCTACTCTATCCATTAACCACCATGTTTCTATAATAGAAAGCAGAATCACAAGCAAAACCCACAAAAGGCATATTGAAAACTTCCCATGATGAGTCTTTCAGAACATTACAAAATCCATTGAGGAATATATCAGATCAGACGGGGAAAAAATACATCTCCCTCTTTCTAATTGAAGTTTCACTCTTATTCATCCAAGAGGATTTTCAAGGTTTAAGGATTCAGACTTTTCTAACTTGTCCTATGCAAAGCCGCTGCTTACAAGTTTGAGAAAGCCATATCAACAACCAAATTTCCATTCAAAAGAAGGTGCAAAAAATGTCACCATTTAACACACCTAGCTAACATAGAGCTTTGGCCGCCTCAACTACAGCCTCCACCGTAAGTCCAAACTCCTTGTATAACTTATCCGCAGGGGCACTGGCTCCAAAATGGTCAATCCCAATAGCCTTTCCTTTGCTTCCCACCATCTTCTCCCACCCAAAAGTTGATCCCGCCTCAATACTAACCCTAGCAGAAACACTAGCCGGTAAAACACTGTCCTTGTACTCATCCGATTGCTCATCAAACAACTCCCAGCTCACCAACGACACGACACGAACAGTCTTTCCACCCTTTCTAAGCTCATCCCCAGCTTTCGCAGCAATTTCTAACTCCGAACCAGTACCGATCAAGATAACATCCGGTTTATTACCCACAGAATTGTCAGAAATTACATACCCACCCTTCTCTACTCCGGCAATTGATGTTCCAGGAAGGTTAGGTAGCTTCTGGCAGGATAAAGCAAGAACTGAGGGTCTCTTTCTGTTCATCACAGCAACTTTGTATGCACCAGCGGTCTCATTGCCATCAGCCGGCCGGAGCATTAGAATATTTGGCATGGCCCGGAAGCTAGACAAGTGCTCGATGGGTTGGTGCGTTGGCCCATTTTCTCCCAATCCGATTGAATCGTGAGTCATCACGTAGATAACTCTGGCTTCGCTTAAGGCAGAGAGCCTCATGGCCCCTCTCATGTAGTCTGTGAACACAAAGAAAGTTGCGCAGTAGGGGATTAGGCCAGGGGAGTGGAGAGCGATGCCGTTGCAAATGGCACCCATGCCATGCTCCCTAACTCCGAATCGGACATTACGTTCCTCCGGGGTTTCTTTTTGGAAGTTGCCAAACATTTTCAGTAGTGTCATGGTCGACGAAGAGAGATCAGCACTTCCGCCGAGAAGGCCAGGAAGGACTTTTGCTAGGGCATTAAGGCATTGCTGAGACAGATTCCGGGTGGCGTCTGCGGGGCTCTCTGGGGTGTACGTCTGGCAACAAAACATAAATCAACTATCAGAAGAATCATTTTCACAACTATCTCGACCCGATAACAAAATAATCATGAATCTCCTATGTATCACCGACAGACCTAATTGATTAGCCACTCAACTTATTTAAAAAATTTCGAAATCATTCCCTTGTGGGTAAAATACTTCGCATATTAAACAGATCAAAAATCTATGTACAAAAGATAATTGTCGTGTCCTGCTGTACATCCATATATGTAACTTCTTAAAATTGCCATGTGACGTGCCCTTGCCCTTGTTTCTTAGGATATATAGCACACAAAGCGTTAATGAGGAACATAGACAAATGGAAACCTACTCACCGGAAGTGCCTTTTCCCAGCCAACAGGGAATTCGCCGTTGATGAGAGATTTCAATTCTGCTGCTTCTTGTTTGTATTTCTTTTCATACTCTGCAAACTTGGCATTCCATTCAGCTTCAAGAGCAGCGCCATCAGGAACATGGCGACTCCAGTGCCTGTCAATTGCAAGAAGCACATTGTCAGAAATAAGTTAAAATTCTATGGGCAAAGCACATGCAGTCTTAATTACGATTACTTCTTAACATCCTCTGGCACATGGAATGGCTCGTAAGGCCACCCAAGGTTCTTCCTCGTGGCATCAACCTCTTTAGCACCCAAGGCACTTCCGTGTGCACTGTACGAGTTTGCCTTGTTTGGTGACCCATAGCCAATGGTGGTTGTAATCTGTCAAGCCGATAGAAAAGAAACATCACAAATGCTAGAACTGAAAGTGAAAGAAACTTCAAAGGTGTCGTTATCATGTGGGAGACTAGACCTTGATTAAAGTGGGTTTGTCTTTGACAGCCTTCGCCTCTTTAATGGCGGCACGGATGTCATTGTATCCAGTATTTCCATTCTTTACCCATATAACATGCCATCCAAGACCCTCAAAGCGCATCTCTACCGTCTCAGTAAATGCGATTTCTGTGTTGCCATCGATGGAAATGTGGTTATCATCATAGAAGGCAATCAGCTTGCCAAGTCCCCAGTGTCCAGCAAGGGAGCAAGCTTCATTTGCGATTCCTTCCATTTGACAACCATCGCCGAGTATTGCATACCTAAAAAATTCCATTATCATTAAGTCAACTACTTATGAAGTGGATAAAGAAACATAGAAAGTGACACGAAGAAAGAATACTGTGAAATAAGAGAAACAACCAAAAATCCTAGAACTCAGCACTTAAGTAGACAACAGGGTAAATAACGAAAAGCATGTAAGAGATCTTACGTATAGTGATCAACAATCTCGTTGTCAGGTTTGTTAAATCGAGCAGCCAAATGCTTCTCCGCCATGGCAAGACCAACAGCATTAGCAATACCCTGACCAAGAGGTCCTAAACAAGGAACCAGGAAGTGCATGCTATAAATCAGCATGTGAGAAGAAAGAACAATCACACGGGGTACTAATGCCAGGGAATTAAGTTGAACTTCACGGGAAGTGAACTAACCAGTTGTGACTTCAACACCTGGTGTCTCAAAGTTCTCAGGGTGTCCAGGTGTTTTGCTCCCCCATTGACGGAAAGATTTCAAGTCTTCCTCCTGATTTTTTTAATTTTGAACACAACATAATAAGCATCCATATATAACTTGGAGCAGTGATTAAAAAGTGAAAAGCGAAGATGAGGCGACAAAGTCCAAAAAAGACAAGGCGACGAGGCGCGAGGCAAGGCGAGCATTTAAAAAAAGAAAGATATACTACCTAAATGACCAATATTCACTCCTTAACATCACCATATTGCATAATAACCAAAAATTCAACATATGAAATACTAGTAAAAAAACACAAAATATGTTCATTCATAAAATATATATTGGGTGTGTATTTGTGTGCCCACTGCCCACCAACAGTATAATATATATATCGCGTGTGTGTACTGTGTACTGTGTAGACTACCAAACAAAGAGAAGAAAAGAAGAGGGGGGAGAGAGAGAGAGGGGTTCTATCCCAGATACATATCGCGTGTGTGTGTGTGTGTCGGCAGAACCAGAGGGAAAGAAGAGAAGAAAAGGAGAGAGAGAGAGAGAGAGAGAGAGAGAGAGAGAGAGAGATGTTCGATCCCAGAGGGATGAGATCGTATCTGATAGGAGCAAGAAGTCGATCTTTGAAGTGGATCTCTGAAGTCGATCATCAAAAAGAGAAGAAACGAGTTCTGAAGTTGATCAATTGTTCGATCAATCGACGTAACAGGAAGTATTTATTTTAATTTTGCCTTAACGATGTGAGGCGAGATTTTCTGGCGCCTCACGCCTAGTCGAGCCGAATCACGACTAGTTGTTCACCTCTTTAAACCTCGCCTCACATCACCCCTCTGAGGCAATAAAGGCTTGCCTCATGCCTAGTCGCGCCTGGGCGATCGTCTAGTCGCAATTTTTTAATCACTGACTTGGAGTTTCAACAGTGTGGTATAGAAGAATAGAAGTTGGGAAAAGCAAGTTAAAAAATATCAAGCGGTTGAGACACCCTCACTATTTCAGGCATTAACACAAAATGGTGGAGATGACAAAGGTATTTTTTGGTTCCTTCTTGATAAGCAAATAGCTACATCAAGGAATGCATGAAAAAGCAAAGAGAAAGGTCTATATGAACAATATTCTAACTTCCAAAACTTGTAAACTTCAAACAATATATGAACAATAGTGTTGATTTATTTACCTTGGCTATGATTCACGAGGTGAAACTACATTTCTGTCTTTGCAATTTATGATAAATTGAATTACTTGAAAGCATACGATCTGATTCAACTTCCAGAACTCATTCACGAACCATAAAACCGCAGTTCATTCATGCTAACATTATTTCATTCCTACCTCCCGAGCATATTTGCAGCTAGAAATTGTACGAATATCAGCAAACTAAGAAGCTAAAAAGACACATGCAATGACTTAACCATTTCTTTGACAAGCGATAGATCACCATTTACATGAGAAATTATGAAATAACCCCACTGTAAGTAAAACCAAACCAAGCCTTTTTCAGTTTTTCCCATTCAATAGGAGCCAGCCACATGAATTTGTATGTGTTATTCCGCTCTACTAAGGCATAGCCTATATGTTCAGAAAACTTATTTCTTCTACTGCAGACATCCCCATCTTTTAGCACTACCATTTAATAGTATTTATTGCATCTATTGATATTGGTTGCATGACACCAAATTAAACCATCTCTTTTCTCTCAACTGATCAATGCCGGCCACGATATTTGGGTTGCCCAAGCCCGACCTTACGCTTGGTTGCCCACTTAGTATTAATTCATAAAAAAGAAAACAAATACAAGTAAAAAAAATAAAATAGAAAAACTAGATTATATTGTGTTTTTAGCTTGAATTACATTAAAAATTCAAAGTCAAAATGCAATCCCATTTATGGTGCTTTATAATTTATTTTTTTAACTTTTCGTCGTCATTTTTAAAATTAATTATGGATCTCAATGAAAGGAACAAGAAATATATAAAGAGTGTTGCTAATGCCAAAACTTCTTCTTGTGACTTTAAGCTCCGTTCAGTTGTCGAGAAAGTTGTGTGGGAAATTGGTTCCCAGAAAAAGTGAAGTGAGGTGAAGTAAAAGAAAAAGAAAATTATTTTCCTGTGAGTGTTCATTTGACAAAAGAATTTTGCAAGAAAAATTAAGGTTCAGTTGTTCATTTGTCAGGAAAAAGAAACTTTCGGGAAAATTTTGTGAGTGTTCACTCATTTTCCTTTTCCCGCGACGCAAAATCCTGTGTTTTTTGCAGGATCACTTTTACAGGAAAGTAATTCCTGCAGGAAAACTTAAATTGGTAAGTCCTAGAATTTTCCTGCCAACTGAACACTAGGAAAGTTATGGGAAAATTGATTTTCCCATCCTTTCCTGTACTTTTCTGGCAACTGAACGGGGCCTAACTAAGAAAGACTACTCTCTGAAGATAAATTAAGTTATTGTACTTTAACTTATTCATGTACTTTTTTTCAATTGAAATTATAGCCAATCCACTTAATCTCTCGTGTGAAATAGTAGTCCAAAGATAAAGTTCTGTGATTTCAATTAAGAAAAACTACTCTCCGCCGAAACAACTATTTTTACAAATTCTTTTTGGCAAAAACCTACTATATAAGGTTAAAATTAAGCAAGTACGAATATTTACCAATATAGACTTCTTATCTTCTATATCAGTTATTGTAATGAAAAGGAATATGGAAGCAAAATAGTTTGACCAAAACAAAAGGGGGAATAAATTTCGCACTCACCAAATTATTAACCGCACCCTTCAGCTTTTAATAGTAGAGGTCATATGAAAAAAATAAAACGAAAAAAAAAAATAGTAGGAGGCTTAAGCAAAGAAAATTTTAAAAAAAAGTTCAATTATTAACCGCACCCTTCAGCTTTTAATAGTATTGGTCACATGAAAAAAAATTAAACGAAAAAAAAATTATAGTAGGACGCTTAAGCAAAGGAAAAAAAAAAAAAAAATTCTATGGACAGACAATGAAAAAGAAAAGGTCTTAGGCAGTGAGCCAGGGACTCAAACCTGCGCAACTATTGTGGAAGGATGACACCTACCACTTGGCCAAAGCAACTAAATGCATGCATAGCGCTATATTAAATATTTAGTACATACTTTCATGGTTAATTGTGTTTTTTTTTGGGTTGCCCGTGATGGGGTTGCCGGCCTTGTTGAGCTCACCCGGTGCCGGCCCTGCAACTGATCTTTGTGGTAACTTCTTGGAGCCAAGCCGCAAAAAAAAAACCTACTCTACCCATCCACGAATATATTAACTAGGAATTCTATATAGGTCTCGCCCAGTATCCACCTTAACATTTAACATTCTCATTTCTATAACGCTCGTCATTTGGACCACTTGCATTTCACTATTCAGAACTTGCAAAACAAAGAATCAGAATGAAAGCAAACCCAAGACAAGACCTATAAACAAGACAAACCCAATTCAAAAAAAAAAAACAAGTGAAAATGCAACAAATTTACCTTAACACTCTCATAACCAGCAAGATGTAAAAGAGCATACTGCAATATACACCCGTGTCCAGCAGACAGCACAAACCGATCCCGATTGAACCAGTAAGGGTTCTTGCGGTTGTACCTCATCACCTCATCGTACAACACGTGTCCCACCGGGGCACAACCCATGGGCAGACCCGGGTGGCCACTGGTCGCCTTCTCCACCGCGTCCACCGACAGGAACCGGATCGTGTTGACCGACTTATCGACCAATGCGGCCGCGGTGTCATCGGTCTTCTCCGCCGCCGCCGCCCTGACGGTGGCGGCGCGCGATCCCAGTCCCTTCCGTCCCGCGACGACGGCAGAACAGAGGGAGATGGAGCCGGGTTTGGATCCGGACAGGGCGAGGCGATTGGATTGTTGGTGGGTTGAGATGGGGTTGGGTGAAGAGCGAGAGAGGAAGGATTGGGAGAGAGAGAGAGAGAGGAGGTAGCCATGGGTAGAGAGAGAGAAGCACAGGAACGAATCTTTTATTATCTGACTATATAAATATAAAGATTATCTATAGTCTGTATCTACTACCAACTTCTCGTAAATAATGAGTTCGAGGTTGCTTACACCATCTCCAATCTTCACCAATTTTAATATTCAAATTTAAAATTAACTCATTCCTCCAACGGCTAGTTAAAGAGAGAGAGAGGAGAGGAGTGGAGTGGAGTGGAGACGAGACAGGGATTGAAGACCACCATTGTTGTTGCCTTTGAGGTCTGAAACTGGAGCAAACATGAGCTACTGAATCAAGCAAAACTCGTTGAAAGTAGCACGAAGCCCATCCAAAATCACCAATTTCGACTTTCAAACGATCTGCGAAAACTTTGTCGGGGCATTGAGCCCTGCTTGAACGCCAAAGTTGCAGAGCTTCGCCGGACGTTTTGCCGGAGTTGCGGATCGTCGAGTAGTGATCGATGACTCTCTTCTCTCTGATTTACATTTATGCCATTGGGTATTTAAAAAATAATAAATTTGGGTCAAAATTAAATTTTGTTATCGGAAATATTCCCGCCCAAAATGGCTTTTTCCTCAAAATTTGACTCAAATTTGAAAAAAAGAAAAGACAAGGGCCGGAGATGCTCTTATACTCAGTAGGAGAGAGAGAGAAAGAGAGTCGTTAGAGTGGACAGCTGGGATTGAAACCTTCTCTCTCCTTTTATCCAATATTTTTTCTTTTTCCAAATCTAAGCCGTTCAAAGTTCAAACACGAAATAAACAGCTCAAATATAAAAGCGGGTACCACGTGGTACCTGTCGGGCACTGAAAAATTTTCGGTGGGCAGAGTCCAACAGAATTTTGAAGGTGGGGTTTCTTCGGTAGGCACGAGGTCAAATGTAGGAAATTGGACGGTTAGATGGAATGGGAGTAGAGGATCGTGGCCGTTGGAGTTTCGGTAGGATTAAGGTGTCGTTTTTCCTCTCTGGGTCCCTCATTTTGGCTTCCTAATTAGTGGAGTAGTTGGTTTCCCCGCCCTGGCGAGTGGCGGCCATTTTTTTTTTCCCGTCACAAGAGGATAATTAGTAATTACGAACAAATTAGTCCACAATCACTAATCACTATGAATTTAATTCAAGAGTAAATTATATTAAGCCCCCCTCAACTAATCCTCATTTTCATTTAACCCCCTTGGACTACAAAATTCAACATTATGCACCCTCTAACTATCTAGAGTTGACACTTAACACCCTTTTGTTAAGTTTTCGTAGGAAAAATGCACCGATGGCTGTCTCGGGCAACCGGACGGCCGATCCGAACCGTCCAAAAATTTTTACAAAAAAACCGAGCGGGCTAAAGCGGGAATCAACGGCATCCGACGTGCGTAGGTGCTCGATCCAAACACCCCATTTAAATTCTTGGGGTGTTTAGATCGAGCACTTACGCATGTCGGATGCCATTGATTCTGGCGTTAGCCCACTTGGTTTTTTTTTTTTTTTTTAATTTTGACAGCTTGGATCGGCCGTCTGGTGTCCGGAGACGGCCGTCGGTGCATTTTTCCTACGGAGACCTAACAAAAGGGTGTTAAATGTCAACTCTGGATAGTTAGAGGGTGCACAATATCGAATTTTATAGTTTAAGGGGGTTAAGTGAAAATGCGGGTTAGTTGAGGGGGGCTTAGTGTAATTTACTCTTAATTTCAATTAGACTGATAATACTGGTAATCCAGAGCTGAAGTAAGAATGTGATTCTTGATGACAAATTTAATCAGATATCACAATCTCACACTACGTAAGAATGTAATTTCTCCCGCACCGTGAAAATCCTAGCCAACTATGCTTCTAATGAGATGCATGAATTCTAAACAACTGAGCTAGTCCTATTTAGTTGACGTTTCTCCGCATTCCTAAATAAGCCAATGGGTGAACGTCACTCTTCTTTTAAGGGCAACTCTTTTATGGGATTCAATTAATTTGTACTCAAAAAAAGTATTCCCTTCGTCCCTGTTCTTTACTCCTTTTTTTGGATTTCAAATAATTAAGGGAACACAATCATTGTACTTTTAAAAACTTATTTTTCTCATTTTACCCTTCAATAATTACATTTTCTTACTTTTTTAGTATTATTACGTAAAAAATGAATGGGTAAAAGAGAAAATTCTTTATCTATTACCCATTTAGTTTTCATATGGAACACTCTTTTTGGGACGGAAAAAAATGCTAATTGGGACTAAAGAATGGGGACGGAGAGAGTTCTTTATCTATTACCCATTTGATGATTGAAATTGTTTGTTTGCACATTTTATTTTTTCAATTAGTACTATAAATAAAATAAAATTAATTGGATAATGTTAAGTATTTGATGTATGTATTCAAATTTAAATCATAGTTTGAAATTCTTGGCTAAAATTTTGAAACAAGACAAGTGTTTCTAAATCAAATGTTGAACGGAATGAGATTGAATTATGTTTTTTTTTTTTTTTTTTTGAAGAATTAGCTGAAAGACCAAATCGTACCACATAAAGAGTTCTAACCATCAAATCTGTGAATTTTTTTGGTTTTGAGGAAATGTGGTAATTAACCTAATTTTTTGAAATTGGGCTAGAACTCCCATGGGTGTTTTTAAAGGAAGCACTGGGCAGTTGTGATCCTTCATTACCAGCATTTGGAGTCTCCCAAGGGTTTATATTTAGGAGAAACTCTTTTCCCTACTTGATAATTTTGGAATTTCTTTAGATGGCTTAGAACAGAATTGCCTTTGTTGGTGTTCTGATCTTGAGGAGTCATTATGCGTTTTTGATATCTTGTACCGTTTTCTGGTCATGGATGTCCAGTGTGTGCTGATTTGGTTCGCGGTGCCAAGGACAAGAGACTGAGGGTGAAGGGACCGGTGAGAATGCCCACTAAGGTTCTTCACATCACTACTAGGAAGGCCCTTGCGGTGAAGGTACTGACATTTTTTTTCTGATTGAGTGGATAATCGTATGTCTATCTGTATTCTGTTATCAGTTACATCATGCTGGTATTTTGGGTTGCTTTAACATTCTCATTGGAGGTCGTGAATTTATTTTTACTTCTACTGTTTTCATTTTCTCAATAAGCTAAACAAGATTGAAAATTGCATATATTGTTCCCCGGTGCATATCATGCTTAATACTCCATCCGTCCTAAATTCTTTGTCAGGTCCGCAAAACGGAGTGTTAAAAATAATACAATTTTTGCAAGAAAAAATCAAAAGTTTTTCAACAACTTTCTAGATATTAATGAGTAATTTTAATTTGTGAAAAAAGTTTTGATTATTTTTAACACTCTGTTTTGCAGACGGACAAAAAATTTGGGACGGAGGGAGTAACTGAAATAGGTCATGCAGTCTGTTGTCCATGTGGTCCAACCGTCCAATTAGGTGTGAAACAGGAGGCCTGGTACGGGCTGATAAAAAAAAAAAAACAGGAGGCCTGATACGGTCCCAGACACTCGGTCATTGAAAGTGTCCAGGATCCTAACACTTTTGATGAAACAGTTAACCTTTGGTAAAAACGGGAGCACCCAAGTCTTGGTCTTGGTTCATCTTGACAGCAAACCACCTCTGTACTCTGTCGATATTTTGTTTCCCATGACAGGTTACAGGAGCAAAATGTTACTTAAATAAGAGCACCTGAAATTCTCATCCCCCATTTTCGATTTTGTTTTGACCTCGGCCACTCATCACTTTCTACTTCACCGATTTCTGTTTGGTTGGGTAGAACTGAAAGGCATAGGAAGGAGATGTTTCCTAATATCGAACTGTCATTCGCTTAATAAATGAAATGATGTTTTGCAAAACGGGTTACCAAAGACTTTTTGGGCTGTTTGGAAACCTAAACACCATACCCCCTTTTTATCTTGCCTTATCTTTTGCCAGGATGGGAGGGATGCTCTCCCTTTCCTCCCTACAATCTTCCTCACTTGTTTCAAGCGGTGTCTGTTCCATTTCTGTACTCCCTCATCCTGGACAGTACCAAAGAGCATTGGTCTGTGCACCTTCGTTCATTTCCCTTATGCCTGTCATCCTAAAGGTCACATCTTTACTTGGGCCTGAGGTGTAGACTCAACCCACTGTGCAATTCACAATGTATTTTAAGAACACAATCTTGAGTTTTGTGAAATTTAGACTGGTAAATCCTACCATGTCCAGTCGTCCAGAAACACTTTGCCCCTGCTTTGTTGATGGTACCTTCCTTGTTATGTCTCCTGGGATTTGATGCTCTTGACTTCTGTGGAATTGAGAAGTGTAATCATAGCATTTCCAGCTTATTGGCTTCTGTTTGAGAAACTGACCTTAACATTTGTATCCCACAGGAACTAATACTTGGGACAGAGTTGAGCTCCATGTCCACAAGCGAGTGATTGATCTGTTCAGCTCCCCAGATGTGGTTAAGCAGATCACCTCCATCACTATTGAACCTGGTGTTGAGATCGAGGTTACAATTGCTGATTCTTAAACATGGTTTTCGGGCCTGATTATAGTTTAGTCTGTGAACCTTTTCTCTGTTATCCAATATGGCATTGAGTTTTGTAGCAGAATTTCTTGCAAGTTTTTGCAGTTATGATTCCGAAATTAAAAAGTCAGTTTGATATGTGAGGTGGATCGACTTTTTTTTTTTTTGTTTGTTTGTTAAATTTTCATTTACGAGAAATTTGAATGTGGGCCATTTTTTAACCTCTGTTCTATTCATACCTATTCATTGTCTGCTGATGCATGGGAATTTCTCTTATGGATTCCTTGGTCGGGAGTGCAGAAGTGTTTTAACTGTTCCTTTGCAAAGTCCGCACAGAATATTCTTCTTCAGGTTGCATCCTACAATTAAGAAAAGAAGGATCAAGGACTAAGAGCATCTCCAAGAGATAAAGTTTATCGTTGTACACTGTTTTCCTTAGCATACAGTTAAGTTTGGAGATGTAAATCGGTGATGTGGCCATATTGGGTTATGATTGGAGTTTGCCCCCTTATAAAAGGTTAATATTTGGAAAATTGTCAAGATGTAAGATGAAAGAGGACAGAGTTCATTTGGGCAATTCTGATGAAGACGACGTTTGACAGGGATGGCTCATCCCAAAGGTCACGAAGGAACTTCAGACCATGAAATTTTAGTGCTGTCCTTTCCTTGATGAGATATCTTTGATGATTCAGGGTTCTGGTCTCGCTGCCTCTGACAAGTTAACAAAACCTAGGATAAATGAATGGTGTGGTCTCGCTGCCTCCAAGCTTTGTTAGCAAGTGAAAATCAACCCCCCTATGGGCGTTATCAAAATTAATGTTGACGGTGCGGTGGATGCGAATAAAGGTAGGGGCAGGCAGGACTTGTTGCACGGGATACGAATGGTGTGGTTGTTGGGGCTGCTATGGAGTTGTCTAAAAGGGCCGCCTCAGTGCGTGTTATGAAGCCGCGGGGCTTTCGGCTTGCCCAATTAACAGCTCTTAACGAACTTTCCTTGCATCATAGTTGAAGGTGACGCTAAACAAGTGTTTCAAGCGCTTAATGGTATCTCAACCTATGCAGACTGCAACGCGATTATTCAAGACTGCATCATTTGTTCATTTTGTCATGTTAAGCGTGATTGTAACAGCAATAAGTCTGTTGACACAAACTTGTTGTACACATATCCCGCACAGATTTTTGTGTAGGGCCCACTACGGGTCTCACACAAACAATTCGAATCTTTCATTAAATGTAAAATATTTTTTCAAGTGCCCCCGCGAAAAATTAGCTCAATCCGATACTTATAGGTACTTGATCCAATCATTTAACATTTCATTATTTTGAAAATTGAATGAAAAGTTTAATGATTGGATCGAGCATCTATAGGTATTAGATTGAATTGATTTTTTACAGGGAACCTTGAACAAATGTTTTGCATTTAATGAACAGGTTGGATTGTTTGTGTGAGACCCGTAGTGGGCCCCATACAAAAATCTGTGCAAAGTCTGTTACCTATTTATTTGTGTGTATAGCACAGTTCTTGTAACAGGGTAGTCCATTAAGTGGCCAAAAAAAAAAAATCCAAGTAGCGATAGAGTGGCAACTTGGAGGGGCAATTTTCACAACTCGTAGTCCATAATATAAGCACTCCTTTTTTTCGTGGAAAAAAAATCTCAGGATAAACTCGTTACGGATTTGAAACTGGAAAATAACAAGTTTAAGTGTACATGTTTGACAAATTTGATCGAAGTGAACATAACATAGAAAACGTCAATACAAAACGAAAATGGACCCTCTCTAGTAACTGTGAGAGACAGTTGCTAGAGTTGTATCTTACCGCTAAGATACTCTTGCATTGCGAGAAAATGACAGTAACTTAAGAAAAACCCTACCCGTGCAAAATAGAATGGCCTGCGCGTTCACACAAGAAGTGATATTAGGGTTCTAAGAGCATTTGATACTGATTCTTTTTATCCCTTCTCAAAGCACCCAGAGCGTGGAAATGCTAGGATTCCTTGAAATGGTATGGTCGTCAGCTTCTCTTCTCAGAATGTTTTGGAGTGGAACAAGAGAGCAGATTCCTCAGGAACCATCCAACCACATGTTCAACCTTACCTCTGCTTGGGAATTGCCAACTTCACACCGCTGCAGCCATACTCAATAAGCCTCCCACAATAAGGCTAGTGGAAATGGTTGTGGATTTAGCAATTTTCTATCCATTATTCAGATTCACAGATCAGAGAAGCCCATGCTCCAACAACCATCTAGTGGGAACCTACTTTATCCATTAATCACCATGTTTCTATAATAGAAAGCAGAATCACAAGCAAAACCCACGAAAGGCATACTGAAAACTTCTCATGATGAGTCTTTCAGAACATTACAAAATCCATTGAGGAATATATCAGATCAGACCGGGAAAAAAAAAACATCTCCCTCTTGCTAATTGTAGTTTCACTCTTATTCCAAGAGGATTTTCAAGTTTTAAGGATTTAGACTTACCTAACTTGTCCTACGCAAAGCCGCCGTCTACGATTTAGAAAGCCATATCAACAACCAAATTTCCATTCAAAAGAAGCTGCAAAAAATTGTCACCATTTAACACACCTAGCTAACATAGAGCTTTGGCCGCCTCAACTACAGCCTCCACCGTAAGTCCTAACTCCTTGTATATCTTATCCGCCGGGGCACTGGCTCCAAAATGGTCAATCCCAATAGCCTTTCCTTTGCTTCCCACCATCTTCTCCCACCCAAAAGTTGATCCCGCCTCAATACTAACCCTAGCAGAAACACTAGCTGGTAAAACACTGTCCTTGTACTCATCCGATTGCTCATCAAACAACTCCCAGCTCACCAACGAAACGACACGAACAGTCTTTCCACCCTTTCTAAGCTCATCCCCAGCTTTCGCAGCAATTTCTAACTCCGAACCAGTACCGATCAAGATAACATCCGGTTTATTACCCACAGAATTGTCAGAAATTACATACCCACCCTTCTCTACTCCGGCAATTGATGTTCCAGGAAGGTTAGGAAGCTTCTGGCGGGATAAAGCAAGAACAGAGGGTCTCTTTCTGTTCATCACAGCAACTTTGTATGCACCAGCGGTCTCATTGCCATCGGCCGGCCGGAGCATTAGAATATTTGGCATGGCCCGGAAGCTAGACAAGTGCTCAATGGGTTGGTGTGTTGGCCCATCTTCTCCCAATGCGATTGAATCGTGAGTCATCACGTAGATAACTCTGGCTTCGCTTAAGGCAGAGAGCCTCATGGCCCCTCTCATGTAGTCTGTGAAGACAAAGAAAGTTGCACAGTAGGGGATTAGGCCAGGGGAGTGGAGAGCGATGCCGTTGCAAATGGCACCCATGCCATGCTCCCTAACTCCGAATCGGACATTACGTTCCTCCGGGGTTTCTTTTTGGAAGTTGCCAAACATTTTCAGTAATGTCATGTTCGACGAAGCGAGATCGGCACTTCCGCCAAGAAGTCCAGGAAGGACTTTTGCTAGGGCATTAAGGCATTGCTGAGACAGATTCCGGGTGGCGTCTGCGGGGCTCTCTGGGGTGTATGTCTGGCAACAAAACATAAATCAACTATCAGAAGAATCATTTTCACAACTTTTTTTTTTATTTAAGTAGAAGAATCATTTTCACATTTATCTCGATCCGATAACAAAATAATCACGACTCTCCTATGTATCACCGACAGACCTAATTGATTCGAAATCATTCCCTTGTGGGTAAAATACTTCGCATATTAAACAGATCAAAAATCTATGTATTGTCGTGTCCTGCTGTACATCCATATATCTAACTTCTTAAAATTGCCACATGACATACCCTTGCCCTTGTTTCTCAGGATATATAGCACACAAAGCGTTAATGAGGAACATAGACAAATGGAAACCTACTCACCGGAAGTGCCTTCTCCCAGCCAACAGGGAATTCGCCGTTGATGAGAGATTTCAATTCTGCCGCTTCTTGTTTGTATTTCTTTTCATACTCTGCAAACTTGGCATTCCATTCAGCTTCAAGAGCAGCACCATCAGGAACATGGCGACTCCAGTGCCTGTCAATTGCAAGAAGCACATTGTCAGAAATAAGTTAAAATTCTATGGGCAAAGCACATGTAGTCTTAATTACGATTACTTCTTAACATCCTCTGGCACATGGAATGGCTCGTAAGGCCACCCAAGGTTCTTCCTCGTGGCATCAACCTCTTTAGCACCCAAGGCACTTCCGTGTGCACTGTACGAGTTTGCCTTGTTTGGTGACCCATAGCCTATGGTGGTTGTAATCTGTAAAGCCGATAGAAAAGAAACATCACAAAATCTAGAACTGAGAGTGAAAGAAACTTCAAAGGTGTCATTATCATGTGGGAGACTAGACCTTGATTAAAGTGGGTTTGTCTTTGACAGCCTTCGCTTCTTTAATGGCGGCACGGATGTCATTGTATCCAGTATTTCCATTCTTTACCCATATAACATGCCATCCAAGACCCTCAAAGCGCATCTCTACCGTCTCAGTAAATGCAATTTCTGTGTTGCCATCGATGGAAATGTGGTTATCATCATAGAAGGCAATCAGCTTGCCAAGTCCCCAGTGTCCAGCAAGGGAACAAGCTTCATTTGCGATTCCTTCCATTTGACAACCATCGCCGAGTATTGCATACCTAAAAAACTCCATTATCATTGAGTCAACTACTTATGAAGTGGATAAAGAAACATAGAAAGTGACACGAAGAAAGTATACTGTGAAATAAGAGAAACAACCAACAATCCCAGAACTCAGCACTTAAGTAGACAACAGAGTACATAAGGAAAAGCACGTAAGAGATCTTACGTATAGTGATCGACAATCTCATTGTCAGGTTTGTTAAATCGAGCAGCCAAATGCTTCTCCGCCATGGCAAGACCAACAGCATTTGCAATACCCTGACCAAGAGGTCCTAAACAAGGAACCAGGAAGTGCATGCTATAAATCAGCATGCGAGAAGAAAGAACAATCACACTGGGTACTAATGCCAGGGAAATAAGTTGAAGTTCAAGGGAAGTGAACTAACCAGTTGTGACTTCAACACCTGGTGTCTCAAAGTTCTCAGGGTGACCAGGTGTTTTGCTCCCCCATTGACGGAAAGATTTCAAGTCTTCCTCCTGATTTTTTTAATTTTGAACACAACATAATAAGCATCCATATATAACTCAGAGCAATGATTAAAAAGTGTAAGGCGAAGGTGAGGCGACAAAGCCCAAAAAAGACAAGGCAACGAGGCGCGAGGCGAGGCGAGCATTTAAAAAAAAAAAAGATAGACTACCTAAATGACCAATATTCACTCCTTAACTTCACATATTGCATAATAACCGACAATCCAACATAGGAAATACTAGTAAGAAAAAACAAAATACATTCATTCATAAAATATATATTGTTTGTGTGCCCACTGCCCACCAACAGTATAATATATATATCCTATGAAGCACGGACACTCTATTTTGGCCTCTGTATCACGTATCATATCCGAATCTATAGATACCGATATTCTAGGATACTCTCCGGATACGGGATACGTATCCGATACGCTTTTTAAAGTATCATGCTTTTAGAATTATTTGTAGGTATCCCGATACGTTTCGGATACACGCAGATACTCTCGGATACGCTCTGGATACGTATCCGATACATTTTGGATTCACGCAAATACGAGTTTGGATACTCCCGGATATGTTTTGGATACACGCGAGGGTAAATATGTTATTACTTGAAATATGGGTTAAAATTGCAAGTAGGACTATATTTTTCTTTTTCTCCCACCAATTGACACCAGAAACACACCGACAATATCTTCTCTCGCGTCAACCTTGTAAGTCTCTCGTCTCTCATCTCTCTCTCTCGTTGTGTGTGTGTGTGTGTATATATAACACTATATAGATACAGTTATATATAACTATACGTGAATATATTCTCTCGGCATGTGAAATGGTAAACTTGTGTAATGGAAAACTTCAATTATTAATGAAATTTTAGGAATTAAAAATTACATATAATATATTTTTTATTTACTTTATATTCAACATATCACCCAACGTATCGTATCCTTCTTTTTGGAAAAATCACATATCCACGTATCCGTATCCGTATCCCATATCCCGTATCCGTGCTTCTTAGTATATATCGTGTGTGTGTAGTGTGCACTGTCAGTAAACTAGAACCAAACGAAGAGAAGAAAAGAAGAGGGGGGAGAGAGAAAGGGGTCCTATCCCAGATACATATCGTGTGTGTGTATATGTCAGCAGAACCAGAGGGAAAGAAGAGGGAGAGAGAGAGAGAGAGAGAGAGATGTTTGATCCTAGAGGGGTGAGATCGTATCTGATAGGAGCAAGAAGTAGATCTTTGAAGTGGATCTCTAAAGTTGATCATCAAAAAGAGAAGAAACGAGTTCTAAAGTTTATCTATTACTCAATCAATCGACGTAACAGTAAGTATTTATTTTAATTTTGCCCCAACGACGTGAGGCGATATTTTCTGGCACCTCACGCCTAGTCGAGCCGAATCACGACTAGTTATTCGCCTCTTTAACCCTCGCCTCACACCTCTGAGGTGATATAGGCTCGCCTCATGCCTAGTCGCGCCTGGGCAATCGCATAGTCACGATTTTTTAATCACTGACTTGGAGTTTCAACAGTGTGGTATAGAAGAATAGAAGTTGGGAAAAGCAAGTTAAAAATATCAAGCGATTGAGACACCCTCACTATTTCAGGCATTAATACAAAATGGTGGAGATGACAAAGGTATTTTTTGGTTCCTTATTGATAAGCAAATAGCTACATCAAGGAATGCATGAAAAGCAAAGAGAAAGGTCTATATAAACAATATTCTATCTTGCAAGACTTGTAAACTTCAAACAATATATTTTGTGGGTTACATCTCTATCTAAGTATTCACGAGGTGTAACAACATTTCTGTCTTTGCAATTTATGATCAATTGCATTGAAAGCATACAATCTGATTCAACCTTCAGAACTCATTCACGAACCATAAAATCGCAGTTCATTCATGCTAACATTATCTCATTCCTACCTCCCAAGCCCATTTGCAGCTAGAAATTGTACGAATATCAGCAAACTAAGAAGCTAAAAAGACACATGCAATCACTTAACCATTTCTTTGACATGCGATAGACGACCATTTACATGAGAAATTATGAAATAACCCACTGTAAGTAAAACCAAACCAAGCCTTTTTCAGTTTTTCCCATTCAATAGGAGCCAGCCACATGAATTGTTTGTGCTATTCCGCTCTACTAAGGCATAGTCTAATTGTTCAGAAAACTTATTTCTTCTACTGCAGAAATTTAGCTACTCCCCCACCTTTTAGCACTACCATTTAACAGTATTTATTGCATCTATTGATATTTGTTGCATGACACCAAACCATCTTAGTCTCTTTTCTCTCAAATGATCTTTGTGGCAACCTCTCGGAGCCAGGCCGCAAGAGAGAATTTCTTGTGAATCACCTAGCCCCAGCGTGAATGGCCTGCTTTGACTGGACCTGGGAGGGGAATAGTCAGGGTGCGCGTAAGCTGGGCCCGGACACCCCTGACGATCGAACCCCCCAAAAAAAGCTACTCTACCGATCCACGAATGTATTAACTAGGATTTCTATATCGGTCCCGCCCTGTATCCACCTTAACATTCTCTTTTCTATAACACTCATCCATTTGGAACATTTGCATTTCACTATTCAGAACTTGCAAAACAAAAATCAGAATGAAAGCAAACCCAAGACAAGACCTATAAACAAGACAAACCCAATTCAAAAAAAAAAAAACAAGTGAAAATGCAACAAATTTACCTTAACACTGTCATAACCAGCAAGGTGTAAAAGCGCATACTGCAACATACACCCGTGTCCAGCAGACAGCACAAACCGATCCCGATTGAACCAGTAAGGGTTCTTGGGGTTGTACCTCATCACCTCATCGTACAACACGTGTCCCACCGGGGCACAACCCATGGGCAGACCCGGGTGGCCACTGGTCGCCTTCTCCACCGCGTCCACCGACAGGAACCGGATCGTGTTGACCGACTTATCGACCAATGCGGCCGCGGCGTCATCGGTCTTCTCCGCCGCCTCCACCGCCGCCGCCCTTACGGTGGCGGCGCGCGATCCCAGTCCCTTCCTTCCCGCAACGACGGCGGAAGAGAGGGAGATGGAGCCGGGTTTGGATCCGGACAGGGCGAGGCGATTGGATTGTTGGTGGGTTGAGATGGGGTTGGGTGAAGAGCGAGAGAGGAAGGATTGGGAGAGGGAGAGAGAGGAGGTGGAGGTAGCCATGGGTAGAGAGAGAGAAGCAGAAGAATGAGTCTTTTGTCTGACTATATAAAGATTATATATATTATATATAGTCTGTATCTACTACCAACTTCTTGTAAATAATGAGTGTGAGGTTGCTTATACTTAGTGAGAGAGAGAGAGAGAGAGAGAGCGTGTGTGTGGCGGGGCAGAGTCCAACAGAATTTTGATTCAGGTGGGGGTTTTCCGGTAGGCACGAGGTCAAATGTAGGAAATTGGACGGTTAGATGGGATGGGAGAAGAGAATCGTGGCCGTTGGAGTTTCGGTAGGATTAAGGTGTCGTTTTTCCTCTCTGGGTCCCTCATTTTGTTTGGTAACTCGTTTTGGCTTCCTAATTTGTAGTAGTTGGTTCCTCCGCCCTGGCGGGCTTTTTTTTTTTCCCTCGTTGCAAGAGAATAATTACGCACCAACACTGGAAACTAGTCCACTATCACTATTCTCTATGAAATTAATTCAATTAGGCTGATAATACTGGTAATCCAGAGCTGGGGTAGAAATGTGATTTTTGATGACAAATTCAACCAGCTAGGTTTTTCCGTTAGGGGGAGGGGCTGCCGCCGCCCCCCCTCCTTCCTCCCCCCTTTTTCCCCTAATCTCCCCCTCTTCCTACGGACTCGGGGGGGCTGCTCTCCCCAAGGGGAGAGCAGCATGCTGCTGCCCCCTTTTTGGGGTCCATCCCGGTCTCGCTCCGATGATTCGAATCGTTCACTTTGTAGAGCTCGTCGAGTAGAACAACTATGCAAAAAATCAGCTTAATTGGATATCATTAAGTGCCTGATCGGAGCCTATATAACTCTTGGTCCAGTGGGAATAATGGATTTGATCTAGTGTTTCGGATCCATTCTTTTCAAAGTAAAAAGGCTCCGATCAAGTACTTAATGATATCCAATTAAGCTGATTTTTTGCATAGTTATTCTACTCGACGAGCTCTACAAAGTGAACGATTCGGATCATCGGAGCGAGACCGGGATGGGCCCCAAAAAGGGGGCAGCAGCACGCTGCTCTCCCCAAGGGGGAGAGCAGCCACCCCAAGTCCTCTTCCTACACTCCTTTCTACTGTTCACACCTCTCCGTTCTCGTTTTCTTTCCATTGTTGAGCTCAGCGCCTGGACTTCGGCCATGGCTCGTGGGTTTCTCCGTTCGGCGCTCACGGTGGAGATTCAGATCTGGTAGCTGGTGGTCGGTGGTTGGGTATAATAAGGTGAGGTGTTTTGGAGTAAGGGTTTTCTTTTCCTTTACTGACGTTTTTCGTCTCCTCTACTGGCTGGTTTACCCAGTCCGGTTGTGTACCGACTTGGGTCTCCCCCAAATCTGGTGAGGTTGTGGTGGTGGGCAATAATTTGTTTTTCATTTTTGTTCTGGTATGGGTTGTGGATGGTTCTCAGCGGATAGTCTTCTTGATGGTTACCAGTCGCCGTGACGCTCAGTCGGCCAGAACTAGTTTGGTTTGCTTCGGTTGCGTGGTTGGAGCTTGTCGTGGCAGCGGAGGCTTGCTGCGGAGTTTTCACTGATCGGCCGGCATGCTAAAAGGACAGCAATCCATGGGACCGAAAGGCTGCCTATTTGGTTGATTTCTATAGCGGGCCGGCCTTGCGCCGGCGGAGACAACTGCAGATCAAGGTGTAGGAGGATTTGGTCTTCGGCCGGCCTTTTCGCTTTGTGATTTGTTTTGTTGTTCTGATTACATATGTTTTGCTTGTATAATAATTTGTACTGGGATTTCTTTTAGATTTTTCTCTACCTAGTCCCAGATGGGATTCTCATATCGGCACCTAGTGTTGATTTGCTTTTGCAGGGTGTCTATTAATCTCGGAGTAGGTAGTTTCGGTGCACTCCTATTTTTTTGCGATGTAATATTTGCCCTCGGGCTTGTTATGAAATATTGACACTTCCAAAAAAAAAAAAAACTACTGATTGCTCCCGCTGCCCCGCACCATGAAAATCTTACCGAACTATGCTTCTAATGAGATGCACGAATTTTAAACAACTGAGCTAGTCCTATTTAGTTGACGTTTCTTCGCCTTCCTAAATAAGCCAATGGGTGTACGTCACTCTTCTTTTGAGAGCGATTCACAGCGAGTCTTTTTTACGGGATTCCATTAATTTTTACTCAAAAAAAAGTACTTCATCTGTCCCTATTCTTTAGTCCTTTTTCAGGATTTCAAATAATTAAGAGAACACAATCATTACATTTTTGAAAACTTATTTTTCTCATTTTACCCTTCAATAATTACATTTTCTTACTTTTTTAGGACTATTAAGTAAAAAATGAATGGGTAAAAGAGGAAATTCTTTATCTATTACCCATTTAGTTTTCATATGGAACACTCTTTTTGGGACGGGAAAAAGTGCTAATTGGAACTAAAGAATGGAGACGGAGAGAGTTCTTTATCTATTACCCATTTGATATGATGATTGAAATTGTTTGTTTGCACATTTTATTTTTCAATTACTATACATAAAATTAACTTAATTGGATAACATTAAGTATTTGATGCATGTATTCAAATTTAAATCGTAATTTGAAATTCTTGACTAAAATTTTGAAACAAGACAAGTGTTTCTAAATCAAATGTTGAACGGAATGAGATTGAATTATGTTTTTTTTGAAGAATTAGCTGAAAGACCAAATCGTACCACATAAAGAGTTCGAACCATCAAATCCGTGAAGCTTGGATCGAGCTCCACACAAAGAAACAGCAATAAGAAAATAATTGACAATGATTTCTTTCATGCCAATCTTCATTAATTAGCGTAAGCTTAGCTTCAAAGGTGAATACAAATTCTTATGTTGCAGGGATTGTCCTTGGATATATTTGTGCTTTGTTCACTTTACCTTTCTTTTATTTTTGGTTCTCACAAATTCGTTATCCAAACAAAGTTGGACGATTCCTTGTGAGAATTCGGAATTGACACGAAAAGCTTTGTTCATTTACTTCCTAATATGCCCCTTGCCAGGGGTTAAAAATGTGGTGTTTCGGCTCGATTTTGAGACAGTAAATTCTGGACTGTAATAAATCTTGTCCGGACGATCGCTACCGCAACTTGGATTTCAACTCTCTGTTTCTCTGTATATCTCGTTCAGACAGTCGCTACCTCCTAGGGATGGCAAAGTGAACCAAACCGATGGGTACCCGAACCATAACCGAAATTTTTTCCTGAACAATAACCGAAAAATTCCCCGTGGGTATGGGTATGGTTGAGGCCTTGGATAACCAAACAAGTATTGGTTCGGATATGGTTTAGCAGATCTCCAAACCGATCTCCGAACTAATATATATGTATAGGAGTTTAGTGGTCGGAGTGCATATGTCCAGAAATTTAGGGACCAAATTGTTGCATGTGTTAAGGTTTAAGGGCCTAGAGTGTGATAACTCTTTATTTATAATTAGGGTTACAATTGACAGCTATACATTCATACCTCAAACAATCAAACTCACCCCCTCCTCTCTTCTGCATTGCAGACAACCCTTCGCAGTCTCATCGCCGCTCATTGTCGTCGTCCTCTCTTTCTCTCTCTCTCTCTCACAATCACACACACATGAGACACCCCCACCCACCTTCTCCAATGTCGTCAAAATATTCAGTCAAACACACAGATCGAAGGCTCCGGAGATCGGCCGCTCCGGCAACGTCGAAACATACTTACTCTCTCTCTCTCTCTCTCTCTCTCTGTTACTCCCTCTTTCTTCTCTCATTGATCAGAACCCACCCCAAGAACTTGAAATCAGATAAAATTTTTAGATCCGCCCACAGCAGTTGTCATTTGGTTCGAATACCCGAATGGTTCGTTTATAGTTTCTTCTTGCTCTCCCCGTTTGGGTATCGGGGCAGATATGGGTAGGGGTTCGGTTTTGGGGATCGGGTACGAAATTCTCCATATCCGCTCCGAACTTCCCGATTGCCATCCCTACAGTACCTCTGTCTGGATAGGATACGTCAAAACAGTTCAGGAGTTGAGTTTTGTTCACCCTCCACTTTAAGAGGGTGAACATCACCCACCTTCCTATTGGTTGAAATGATGTAGACCCCACTATAAAGTGATGTCATGCTTACCAAAAAGTGTATTGCATGGTAAGCATGAAATCACTTGTGATGGGGTCCACGTCATTTGAACCAATGAGAGAGAAGGTAATGTTCACCCTCTTTTAAGGAGGGTGAACAAAATTGCACTCACAGTTCAACATCACTAACTGATGTGCACCGCTCAGAACTTCAAAAAAGAGAGCCATATATGTCCCTCTTAAAAAGAGAACATGTACACCAATGGTAGCTAAAATACCTAGTTAAAAAGTGTAATTTCTATTTTACTTACCCACTTTTTACTTGCACACTACATCAATCTTCTCTATTACCATCTCTATCACTAATTAAGAATTATATAAAATAAAAAAAATTTACTGGGTTTGGTTCTTGGAGGAGAGAGAAAAGGAGGCTTGCATCAGAGATAATATTTGTTTATTTTTTTCCTTTGCTACAATGCCTAGCTTCTTTTGGAGAGTTACAGGGGTTTATTGTAAAATACCTATGTTGATAGCTAGGCTGGTGCAGCCTCCTTTTTGAGAAATTCCTCTCTATTTAACCCAAAAGTGGGATATAGAGAGATTGGTATAGATGCTCTTAAGTCACCAACAGTCAAAAGGGCGGCAAATATTGGGCTTCCAGCAAATTGAACCCATCTTGGAGGCCTTGAGAATTGAGTTGCAATCTGTGGAAGCTCTTTTTATCTGGCTCATCTCTTTATTGTTTACCGGATTTTAGTATTTGCAGAACAGAAAAGCCCAAACAGCAAATATCACATGTAGGCCCAAGTTTTACTTCTAGTTGGCTTTGGATATGGGTCCGCTAGAGAAGCCCCAACAACTCTGGCCTTGTTCGGTTGCCAGTTTTGGGTATTTTATGCCTTGTTCTCTTCACTTTTCAAAAAGAATTTTCTCCATACTTTCAACATTTCTCTCTCTATCTCTCTCCACTTATTACCTCTACTATTTTTCAAAAAACTTTTCAAAACCCAAACCAAACAAAGCATTAGTTTTGGTAGTGGGTGGAGAGAAAAATACGGTAGTGATTGGAGAGATGGTTAATGAGTAGAGAGAAAAACGAAAGTAACAATTGGATAAATAGAGTAATAATTAAAAACCAAAATTAAAACAAAGTTAGAAAGAGAAACCGACGATCTATTTTTTAATTTCACCGAATCCACAACACAGATGTGTGTGTGCATGGTACAATTTTTTTTATGACCGAATGTCCTGCCTAACTTATGCACACCTTATCTAATTTTAAAATTCTAAATTTGATGACTGGACAAACCCTCAGTGACCTTAAGATTTGAAATGTTAGTCCATCATGGAATTCAAATATGCGATCTTATAGAAAGTAAACACTTATTTACTTTCACATGTCTACTTGACCAAACCCGTTGAGGTTGTGTGTTGTGTGGATGGTAAAATTATTAGAGGCCTTTAGGTTACTTGTTAACTAAAGGTGATTCCATTGGTTCGAATCTTAAGAAGCGAATGAATCTCGACGGTTCCATCCTCCAATCACACCTAAGGAATTGAAAACTTTTTCGCTTTGGGCCTTTAGGACCAACTCCTTTCTCTGCACACGGTTTTTAAAAAAAAAATTCCCCTATTATTCTCACTTCTATATCTATCTTCCTCCAATTATTACCTCAAATTTTTTTTCTTAAAATCTAAACCAAACAGAACCGAGCTTGTGTTTAACTGCGTGGACTCAAATGCATAAGATAATCGTACTACTTCCCTGTCTGTGCATGTAACATAATGGATTTATAAAGTAGAGCCGAATTTAATGTTCATGGCAGTCGTTGTTGTTGACCTTGGGAAGATCTGATTCGATTTGGGTTGTTTTTGTACCTGTGAAGGCCTGATTCAAGTTGGATCACACATTGCTAAGGTTAATATGGTAATTGGTGGAGTAAATATTTTCCATACGCACCCGATGTAACTTATGCTATTTTGCTTGATACATAGAGGAACTGTTGTGATGTTCTGTTGAGGAATCACGTAAAAATCTCTGTATCTCACGTTCTTGTTTTTGTTCCTTGATTATTTTCGAGCATTATGTGTTTATTGGTTTGATCGAATTTCCAACAACTGCTCCTATCTTAACACGCGAGTTTGAATACATTATTGTATATGGTAATACAGTAGTTCAGAGTACAGTAGACAAAGGGGAACAAAAACTTTAAGAACAAAAATGAAGTTACTGCCTTATTTGGATGGCATTTTAAAAATAAAAATCTCAACTCAAAAACCATTCATTATTACTACTTTCAATTATTAATCTCATTTTTTTTCTTCTCTCTTCAATCATTATCCTCATTTCTCTTTCTACTCATTACTCATATTTTCAATTATTACTTTATTTTCTCTCTCCACTCATTACCCAACAATTAAACTCAAAATTTTTCTAAACATCATCCAAACAAGCAGTAAGCTTGTGTATTGAAGGGACGGGGAGAGATTAATAATTAAAGCCAAACAACTTGGGAAAACTCCGAGGGAAATGTCCTTTTTAGTCAAGTCCAGTTGACATAAAGAGAAAAATCATACCCACTCAAACAATATTGCTAATCACAAACAATCATAAAATTTCTCCCTTAATTCCTACTCCTATATTGTTGCTATTTGCATCCTTATTCGCACTGGGGCCAACCAATATTCGCACCGGGGCCAACCAATATTATTTGATTGACATGACATCTGTTGAATAATCTCGGGTTAGTCTGGTGGTCTTTGCTCGAGATTAATTTCCGGGTTTTGCTCATTCTTAAGTTTTTGGGTTTTATTTTTCTTGTCAGCAACACTCGGAGCTACCTCTATTCATGCATAAATGTGTTAAAGGAATTAGTTTGATACATGTGCAAGCTAGTCCATGACATCTGGCATAATTAAAAAAAAACATATGTTGAATCGGTGACCTCGTGATTTACAAAAGTGTGGTTCTTTCGGCCTGTTATCATGTTTTATGGTCCCTTTAATCTTTCAGATCAATCACAACTGGAGGATTAGTTTCAGTGTGTGCTTTTGCTAATTCACACTTCTTTTACAAATTAAAGGTGATTTATGCATGCAGCATTAGCACTAAGCACCGCTAGTGTTAGTTTAAATTCTGCCTTGGTGTTAGTTTAAAGTTTAAAACTTTTCTATAAACAAGTTTTTCGATACCTTTCCCCTCCCCCTAATAAAATGCTATCTTGCCTTTCAAAAATAAATAAATAAGTTTTTCAGCTCCCGAAGAATACTATTGAGACAAAGGTGATTTATGCTTGTAATAGGGAATCGTAATGAATTTTAGTATTTTCGAAGTTTTTATTGAACAAAAAGTAACAACAATCATCAAGGCCTAGTAAAACTTGTTTGGAGGTTAGCTTTATTCTTTGAACCAGACCTTTTAAAAGGTTGCTATTAGATTGCATTGTTTCGTAAGATAAATTGGTTCGATTTTGATCTTGTTCTTGGGTTCACCACAAATTTGGAAGAAGCATATTGATATTGATGTAAGTGATGATTAAATGAACCAAAATTTATCATGACTGAGATTTTAGGGAGATGCGAAAGCCTACAGGGTCGCTGCTCTTCATTGAAATTTGTGTTCAAGTAGTACTTTTGTCTTATTTTCTTGGTTTGTTCGTCTCTTTTGATCGTCTACGAAAATTTCATTAATCATAAAGATCAAAGGATGAAATTATTGCGCTAGGAAAAGAAATGCATTGAGAGATATTTAATAGTACAATGTCTCTTCTACCTCCAAGCCACTCATAATATTTTTGTAATTCATTTAATACTTAAGGAAAATTCTCTTCATCGAGGCAAGAGAATAAACAGCGCAAATGCCTGAGAATTGAACTATTGAATTTGAGAGAGTGACTTTTCGGGAAAAAAAAGTGACAAATTTTTCCTTCCACCCTCGTATCGGATAATTATTCACTTGGGGAGTGTGAAAATAAATCCTATAACAACAACGAAAATATTTTTGGCAAATGAATAAGAGATATTCACACAACTACTTATTTTTAATTTAACTTCTCGTAAAGATATATCTATATGTCTTGTTTGAAACGTACATAAGAAAAGAAAGTGACTAGACGCGTGAAGTGGGAAATAATGGACACTTAAAATTTTCTAATAATAGTAGTAAATAGAAGTACTAATGCTAAATTAAGCCATGTGAAATTAAGGAAGTTTGACCTCGTATATAAACGCCAGTTTAAGATTAGATTTATAAAAGAGGGATCACGCCCTCCACAGGAATAGCCCGGGCCCACTTTCACCTGCCACCTTTTTCACCTCGCCGTCGTGTCACTGCAACGTCTTCCCCACGCGCCACCGTTGAAAGCATTGTACGGTGCTATCTCCGTATCGCCGGAAGCGTGTTCGATGGAACCAAAATTTTGTAAAGCGCGGGGGCTGGATTCTAGCAACAAGATTTTGAAATTTTAAGATTTGTTTGATTTAGATTTTGAGGAATGTTTTTTTGGTAGGAGAGAGAGAAAAAAGAAACGAGATTAATAATTAAAGAAAAAATTTATGAGAAACCATGAGCATAGAGAGGAATTGAGTTTTGGAACAAAAAAACGAACACATTCTTAAAGCATTTATGCTGTGTTTGAATGAATTTTTGAAAATTTTTTATGAGAATAATGATTAGAAGTAGGGGTAATGAATAGAGAGAGAAATGAGAATAATGATTAAAGATAGAGATATTGAATAGATAGTAGTAATTGAAAGTATGAGTAATTAATATTTTTTGAGTTGAATTTTTTTTTCAAAAAGGAAAACGAACAAGACATTAAATGTTTAAATAACACCCGATATGAAATATAATTTTTAACTAACAAAATAAACAACTAAAAATAATATTAAAAAAAAAAAACCAAAACAACGCTGGGACCGTGGCTCTCATAAGCGCTCAAGTGGTTCCGTCTCTGATGAATGTAAGCCGTTTGTCTAGCATTCTCCCAAAGTTCCCGCAACTTTGTCCCAAAAGACACTCCGTTGAAGCGCGTGAATAATTGTCAGAGCACGCGTGTGTCATTTCTGATCCGTGTCCCCCAAACAATACAACAAAAAATTTGAAAAACACAGACAGAGAGAAGGAAAGCCGGAACGATTAGTCCGGTTAATTGACGGGTTTATTTTCCGCATAATTGATTAAAGTTTAATTGATAATATTTGACCGTAAAAAGTGATTTCTTGTCAATCCCCTAATTCCGACGTGAAGAGACTGCCTTTGACTGGATCATGATTAGTCGAGATATGCTTATATTGGCCCGGACATTTCTGATCGTCGGAAAAAAAAAAAATCAAGAACAAAGGTGACAAGTGAGCGCACTAAACGCCAAAGCAGAATTGATGATCCGGTGGTCTAGGGGCCCACCTCGAATTGCCCTAAGATTTTTTGTTCTTGCTTCTTCTGTTATTTGCAGTTGGGCCCCGCCTAGGTTGCCTTTTCGGGCCCCTTCCATCGCTCTATCTCTCTCTCCAGCTGTTTCGATGGCCCCCCTCGTCTCTCTCTCTCTCTCTCTCTCGGAGCTGGTCCTGTTTGATGGCTCCGCGATTGACTCGTTTATTAGTATTATTGTACGTTTTGGGATTTTCTAATCTTTGTTCGAACATGGAGACGATTTCCCCATCGTTCTCTCGAATTCTGGCAATCGATCGTTTGACAGTGCTTTATAAGAAAGTACTAAAATGCTGGCATAATTATATCGATGGCTTTGATCGATTCTTAATTCAGTTTAATTTTACTTTAGTTTTTCAATTATTATCTTACTCTTTCTCTAATTATTATTCTTTTTTTTCAATTATTACTTTCTTATTTTTCTCCAATCATTACATATCTTTTCAATCATTATTCTATTTCTCTCTTCACCTACTACTAAAACTAAATTAAACTAAACTTTCAACCAAATAAAACCATCAGTATAAATTAACAAAAATTATGAAACTGATTTTGACACTCTAAATTTTGATAATCTTGCTCTAACATTTGTCTTTTGGTATCCATGTTGTGTGTATTCTTAAATCTAAAGATGCATATTATAATGTAGTTATAAAGAAGAAGGGTGTAAAATCAATTAGTTTAACTATTAGCAATATGTGTATATTGGGTGTATTGGATAATGTACTTACTGAAATAATTTTGTATGCAATATGTATCTTAATTGATAGATCTCAATGAGATCTTTTGAATAGTGCAAAAAAAATTAAAAATATTTTCGTAAATATATTATTTTTAAGTTTAAAAATTGCAACTAGGTTCTTATTTTTAGGCTCCATTCCATTAACCTTCTTAGAAAATAAGTACTTATTTTCAATTTTTAAAATTTTTAAGCTTAAAAATAATGTGCTTACGAAAAAAACTTTCAATTTTTTTTGCATCATTTAATATATCTTTCAAATAAGATACATATTGCATATTTTTAGATTTTAGTATACTCATTATTTTTGATAAGGTGGTGTTCATCAGTTTATGAATCAAGTTGTCTATTGGTCTTGGCTTGGGAATTTGAGAACCACTCTGGCTTGGTTAGCTTGGCTTGAGACTTGGGGTTGATTCCTTTTCAAAATTCAAGGTTCGATTCCCAGTAGCTCGTGGGGCTATATCACCTCATGCGTAGACGTATGAAAAGGATATTAGATGAACCTTAGGATTAGCCTTAGATGCATGGAAGTAATTTACCCGAGATACTCGCATTATCAAAAAGGGAAAAGAAATATTGAGAGAACCTCATACAAATATCGACCACATGAGGGAGTCAGAGACGGAGCCACTTGAGAACTTTTATGGGGGCCACGGCCCCTGTGTTGTTTCGATTTTTTTTTTATAAAATTTAATACTATTCTTTTTAGTTGTTTATTTTGTTCGTTATATAAGAATTATATTTCGTATTGGGTGTTATTTAAAAATTTAAATGTATTAAGAATATGTTTATTTTGGGTTCCAAAACCCAATTCCTCTCTGTTCGTTGTCTCTCATAAGTTTTTTCTTCAATTATTAATCTCGTTTCTCTTTCTATCTCTCTCCTACTAAAAAAAATCTCCCTCAAAATCACTAAACAAATCTTGAAATTTCAAAACCTTATTGTTATAGTCTGGCCCCCGCGTTTACAAAATTATGGTTCCATACCTGGAGGGAATTATGACTAGCAATATCATGATATCAATCCAATTATGCTATGTCCATACACAAAAATATAAACATAACATCAAACACAATCTCTTACGTACATATTGACCGCATCGTATATTTGGACGGTCCATCACACTCCATTTGTTAGTCAAAAAAGGAGTTTTCATCTATGCTTGGTAAGAGGTGAGGGACCAGGGAAGTACTGGTAGTTCCAACAAGTGTTTTAAACCTCCAACCAATGTTTGGTCGGTCGAGTAACTGTTTTCCCATGAATCTCTAGTGAACGGAAATTTTTTCAGTGCCCAGCGGATACTATGTTGTGTCCGCTCAGTGCATCCGAGCCGTTCATTGTGTTTTTGGACGGGTCGAATTTGAAGAGAGAAAGTGTTAAGATGAGAGAAGAGATAGTGTTTCAATCCGAACCATCTAAAAGTATAATGAACAGCCCAAATGTACCGAGCTGATATCACGTGAGATACACCCATTCGGTACCGAAAATTTCTCTGATTGAAATTGCACCACTACGATTCTCTCCTTTTGTTCTAGTAGGAGTAATAATCGGCTCCAGCTACCATGCCCCAAAGCGGTATTGGGGCATCATGCCCCCGTTTTTTTTAAAACCTTTTTGGATCTTTTCTTTCGATCTCAACCCTTGGATCCATCCCGTCTTTCCTATTAACCCTTGGATCCATCCCCCTCTCTCGTAAAATTATTTTGAAAACACCTATAAACGTTGAAGTACAGCCTTTAGTTGTGGTAAGTATACCTTATTTTGTGGTAAGTATAAACATAAAATATGGTAAGAAGAGCCAGTGTTCATGGTAAGTGTAATGGCTGAAAAAACGCAAAACCACCTTACTTTTAAGAGGTGGTTTTGATCCAAGGGCCCAAATCAACCTAAAACCTAATCTAATGGTCCATATTAAATGGGGGCATGATGCCCCAATACCACACTGGGGCATCATAAAAATTCTAGTAATAATCACATGCACGCACTGAGGACTTGATTCGTATCTCCAAATATCTCACAGAGCCTTCAAAAGTCTTTCACCAACACGGCTGTTACACCGAAAAGTAACCGACGTACTGCCACTGCCACTACTTCAATGGAATGTACGCGGTTGAGTGTAGACATTATGGCAGTGTTTTCTTCGGAATTTGATAATTGGATGTTTGGGTAAACTTGAGAACACTTCGATTAATTTTCAAATCCTAAAGTTAACAATTGAGAAAATTCTTTAGTGGTACCAAAGTTTGCAATTTTTGCTTTTGTGAGATTTGTACATTCGAGCTAACATAGGAGGCAGTCCCCAGAGAGTGCATAGGGGACTTAAGACGCTACACAACTCTAAATACTCTCGCATATTAATCTTACTTTTGGGTTAATTAAAAAAATACTACAAAATTAATCGCCGCAAGTCCTTTGATTGAATTTTTTTTTTAGGTTGTATATATATAAAACTAAGCAGTGGCTGCGCACGTATGGGTAATATCATCTATTCTTCGGGCTTCGCGAGTAATAATATATTCTCTGAATTGTACAATTAATCATGCTATATTTTTATATTTCCATGTCAAAGTTATGAAAAAAGGTCCCCACATCACAAGTTTGAGTCAAATTTGTTGCCGTGCTTTTCCCTTGAGATGTATAGTACTCATTTTCTTCTAAAAATGCATACTTCTGTATCCACTTTGGCGATTTCGTTGTTTGCAAGCTGAAAATGTATCTCACAATATTCATTTTTGCTGCTTTTTGGCATACAATGAATTTATCTGATATTAACATTTAAAATGAGATTTTGCTGTTAATTTATGAATACATTTGATTTGGTCCCCCATATTACGAATCCATTGCAAATTATAAAATGTTAAATTTAAATAAAAAGAAATAATCGTATCAATTGAGCTACTCCCTCCGACTATTTTCCCTTTGTCCATTTTTAAGCATTTACTACGAGTCAGCATGTCATTTTCAATGGCTTATATCTCTTAACAAATATTACGTTTTATATTTTTAAAATCATTGTCTTATATAAATAATTGAGATCTATAAAATAAAATCCATATTGTATGTTTTAACAATATGCTTTGAAAGATATAAATAATTGAAAATGACAAGCAAAATCGTAATGGATACTTAAAAAGGGACTGAGAGAGTATAAAATTATGATTAAGCTGTACCAAAAGATTTAAAATTTGACCTCACAAAATGTTACTACTACATTAATTTTACTACTCTCAACTTCAAGTACTATAAATTTATCTCCTGACAAAAGAAAAAATGTGGTGGTTAGAAAGGTGTGTGTAATCTGGAAATCCCCATAATACCCCCGAATCCATTTCCCGCTCTGAACATGAAAAAAGAGAGAGAACATTTATCAGATCAGATGACGAGAAGGACCATTATATGATGATGCTCCTCCTCCTCCTGTACAACGCTCTGAATCCCTAGGCCCCACCTCACAGCTAGACTTTAAGAATCTATCTGTCCTCCATTACCCGCAAATCAATGGCATCGTCTCCCCCCTCCCCTGCTCCCCGTACCTTTTGAATAGTAGTACTCCCTCAATCATTTTTTTAAGTATTATGTTTCAACTTTGTTTGGTTGATAATTTAGTTTAGTTTTGATAGTGAATGAAGAAAGAAATATGGTAATGATTAGAAAGATGGATAATGATTGGAGAGAGATAGAGAGAGAAATGAAATTAATAATTAGAGATATAGGGTAATGATTGGAAAAAAATATAGGGTAATGATTATAAGCAAAACTAAAACTAAACTAGCAACCGAACACAGTGCTCGTAACTTCAATTTACTAAGGAGATATTATTATTATACATTTAATATCAATTTTTATTTTTACTTTTCCTATTGACCCTTTATGGAGATATCCACTGTGTGTAGTAGTTAGTTTAGTTTTAGTTTTGTTTCTAATCATTATAATATATCTTTCTTCAATTATTATCCTATATCTTCAATTATTAATTTCATTTCTCTCTTTATCTCTCTCTAATCATTACCCTTCTATCCAATCATTACCATATTTCTCTCTCAACCACTACCAAAACTAAACTAATGCCCCGTTCCAGAACACCTTCTTAAAAAATAAGTACTGATTTCACATTTTCAAACTCAAAAATAATATAAATAAAATATATATATTTTTATTTTTTTTGCACTGTATAAAAAATATTGATAAGATTTATTAAACAAGATCCATATTGCTAGAAAAATTATTTGCATAAATATATTATTTCTAACCTTGAAATTGTCTTCTTAAAAAATAAGTATTTATTTTCAGTTCTGGAACGGGGCCTAAACTAAACTACCAACCAAACAAAGCCATCATTACACTTGTACTCACTAACTTTTTAAAAATTGAATATACTTTTAAAGACAAAATAAAAAATGCACCAACATTTACTCACTAATTTCATAAAATGGACACTTATTGGGACAACCAAAAATAAAATACTGAACTCTTAAAAATGGACGGAGTAAGTAGTAATAAAAAGTAAAGAGACATTCATAAAGAAATGTGAGTTTATGTGACATTTTCACAGTTAAATAAATTAATAAGATTGAAGTCCATTTTTTCACCAATTTTTAGACAGATTGTTCTCATTGCATACATTAACTAGAAACTAGTAAGAGTATCATTTAGCGAAAATAACTTAACTATTATCATTAAGTTTGTAGTCCACTAATATAGTGAAAACACACCCTGATAATTGGAGAGAACATTTATTTAAAAATCGTGCTAGAGAGAGAAGATGTGGTTCTAAAAAACCCTAAGCGAACAATGTTTGGCTAAATGCAAAGAACTATGGAAAGTGTTACAATACACACTTCTTATTTGAGTGTGTATTATATGTACCCTTATTGAAACACACGAAAATGTTATGATTCTTAAAAAATTATGAATCTATTGCTAAAAAAATACGAATCATATTGATGAAAAGTTTCAAATTTTTAGTATAAAAGTTACGATATGAAATAAAATGTTATGAATGACCGGTCCTACAAGTAATTTTTATGAGGTGACACAATATAAATAACATAATAAGTGCATATGATACACACCTTAAAATAGTGTGTATTGAAGACTTTCCCTAGAACTATTCATATAAGCAAAAAGTAAGTTTTTTGAAAAATAAAACAAAAAAAAAAATTAAGAGTGTTTCAACTAACTTAAAAAGTTGTGTACTATAAATTTTTTTTGGTTTTGTTTTTATTAAAAAAATTGCATTTATTAAGTTTACATATTGTTGGTTTATCTCAACAAGACAAATCAAAAAAGTAAAAAATATTATGACTTTTGCCCAATTTTTAAAGAAAATATCCAACAAAAAGTCTAAAAAACAATGAGCTTTTTCTTGATAATTCTAAAAATACTTGTTTGAAAGTCATAAATTTTTAATTTTTCAATTCCTCTCAAGGAGACGAATTGGTACATAAAAGTTTGACCCAAAACTAATAAACCAGAATTTTTTTAAATAAAGACTAAAAACAATTGTTGTCCACAGCTTTTTAGTTGACGGAAACACCAAGACCCCGTTCGTTTAAAGGTTTTGAATTTTGGAATCTAATCATTACCTTATTCTTTTCCAATCATTACTCTCATTTTTCTCTTTAACTTTTTTCAATCATTACTCATATTTTTAATCATTACTCTATTTCTCTTTACACTCATTATCTATAAATCAAAAATTCCAAAACGAATGGGCTCCCAAAGTTAATCCAAACAAGCTTTATTCAACTCAAAGAAAATGCTTTTCTTGAGTTTGTTCTTTAATTGAGATGAGAGCACTAATGCAAAATAAGCCACCAAAAAGGCCCTAACAACTTTTCCAAAGGGACCCTATATATAGGTAGATATATCCTTTTAAATTGTGCGATTTATCTCCAACATCAGTCTTTATTTAAATAGCCTCACTTCCCCCAACACCTCCGACTCTACTCAGCTCCAGCCACAATGAGCCATGGGTGCGTCCGCCGTCATCCGGCGCCACCACTTCCTCTCCTACTCCTCACCCTCGCCGCAGCCTCCCTGCTCCTCCTCGCCGCACCGGTTGCCGCCTGGCGCCCATGGCCCAACCAGAAATCCAACGCCACCGAACTCATCTTCGGAGCCTCCAAGAAGTACGAGGGCTCGTCCGAGTTCGTCAAGCTGAAGTACCACATGGGCCCCGTCCTGACGGCCGACATCTCCGTCCACACGATCTGGTACGGCACGTGGCGTAAACCCCAGAAGAAAATCATTCGCGAGTTCATCAACTCCATCTCCGCCACCGATTCCAAGCGCCCCTCCGTGTCCGGCTGGTGGAAGACCGTCCAGCTCTACACCGACCAGACCGGCTCCAACATTTCCCGGACCGTCCGGCTCGGCGAGGAAAAAAACGACCGGTTCTACTCCCACGGCAAGAGCCTCACGCGCCTGTCGATCCAGTCCGTCATAAAATCCGCCGTGACGGCCTCCACTCGCCCCCTCCCGATCAACCCCAAGAGCGGGCTCTACCTGCTGTTAACCTCCGACGACGTGTACGTCCAGGATTTCTGCCAGAACGTCTGCGGGTTCCACTACTTCACATTCCCGTCGATCGTGGGGTACACGCTCCCGTACGCGTGGGTGGGAAACTCGGCCAAGCTGTGCCCGGGGACGTGCGCGTACCCCTTCGCCGTGCCGGATTACATCCCCGGGATGAAGCCGCTGAGATCGCCGAACGGCGACGTCGGCGTCGACGGGATGATAAGCATCATCGGCCACGAGGTCGCGGAGCTGGCGACGAACCCGCTGGTGAACGCCTGGTACGCCGGCGGGGACCCGATCTTCCCGGTGGAGATCGCCGATCTCTGCGAGGGCATTTACGGAACCGGCGGGGGCGGGTCGTACACGGGGCAGATGCTGAACGGCGCGGATGGCGCCACGTACAACATGAACGGGATAAGGAGGAGGTTCTTGGTCCAGTGGGTTTGGAACCATGTGGTGAATTACTGTTCTGGCCCTAACGCACTTGATCAGTGAAAATCTCACTCCTCCTGTCTAGCTAGTAGTACTCCCTACTATTTTTGCTCCATTGGCTTCTTCTGTCTTCTCTGTTTCGTTTTGGGGGTTTATCTGAATTTCGTTTTCTTTTTTTTTTTTTTAGGGGGTGGGGGTTTTGTGAGCTGGTTGTTCATGGATAATTTTAATTAGTTTAAAGTTAATTGGTGTTTTGTTTGTTTGTTTAAAACTGTAATAACTACTCTATTTCCGTATACTATATTTGTATACAAGTTTATTAGTGAAATACTAGTACCAAATAAAAAGAAAAGTGCTCCGTAATAGTGGGGTTAGTGTTTCCCGCCTTTATTGTTTCTTTTTTCACCGGTCAGATGTGTCTAGGTCAGTTTAAGCGTGCTTCAATTGATTCTCTCCCCGGTTCGAGGTAAAATACCATTTACGCCGGCATTAGAAGATTGATAAGAAATTACCCTACTTTGTTGCAAGCTTGCTCTAAGAATCGAATCCTCCTGAATTGTGTGGAGAACAAATCCACCCATGACGGGACATATCTGGGTTGGGCTGGGTTTTCCCGCCTTTTAGAGTGGGGGTTGGTG
The DNA here is from genome assembly GCA_014282245.1 of Rhododendron simsii. Taxonomy (NCBI): domain Eukaryota; kingdom Viridiplantae; phylum Streptophyta; class Magnoliopsida; order Ericales; family Ericaceae; genus Rhododendron; species Rhododendron simsii. The sequence goes on along the minus strand of CM024955.1, from coordinate 28,742,709 downwards.
GCTCTTGATGGGGATATTTTATTTGCCATTTCTGACTTTTTTCTGGGCAGTTTTTTTTTTTTTTTTTTTGAAGATTTCTACTGAAAACTGTAATACTAGTAAGAAAGATTTGCGGGGAACACGCAAAAAAAAAAAAGTGTTTGGGTTCATTCCAGATCCCATAAAAATTTAGAAAAATACCCATAAATTTTTGAATATTATTTTATGGGGTCCTGTAAAAAATCAACTTCAATGGGCATCGAAAAGTATTGGCCTTGTTCGTTTAACATATTTATTTTGTTTTAATTTTGTTTTTTAATCATTACTTTATATTTTTCTTCAATTATTATTCTATTTCTCAAATTATTAATTTCATTTCTCTCTATCTTGCTCCACTCATTACTTTTTTCTCCAATCATTACCTTATTTCTCTCCCTCCACTGCCAAAACTAAAATACCAAAAGTTACCAAACGAACAAGGCCATTATTTTTGGATTCTTGGGGCAAAATTGCTCAGTTCATCCCTATGAATCCAAAAGTAATACTTACCGATGTCTATTGGAGCTGATTTTTAACAAAATTTCATCAAATAATATTTATGAATATTTTTTAAAATTTTTATGAGATCCGAAATAAGTCCACGTGCGTTTTTCCTTGTGTGATTTTCGGTAAATCTTTTCTTGTGAATATCTGAAGGTGGTGTGGACACCGCATGTTAAAAGGATCTTCTGTGCGTCCGTGCTTGCCATTTTTACGCAACCGTTCCCACTGTGTCATGTTTACTGGCAGTACGGAGTATTTTTTTAAACGGTAGAATCACACAGCCGTGGGTCCCTCTGGAAACATTATTCAATGCCCCACGAGTTGATGCCCCAAATTATTTTTAAACCGCGCATTTAGGTGGTTTTTATTTTCTACCACAAAGTATGTAAAATCCACGGGAATGTGTGATAGAAAAGAATTGTGTTCCTGCCACATAGTATAGTTGTAACGGTCTTGCTATTGTCAGTCTACTGGGCTGACAATAAACACATTAGAAGACAAGGAAAATACGTATTTTTGTATACTTTATACACCCTTTAATATACATCCACACTCTTATTATTGTCAACCCATTGGGTTGATTTTAGAATTTTCCTAGTTGTAAAGCCCACAGAGTAGGTATATCTTTATTTTTTAAATTAAAAGCGATATATTATGAGAAAATGATCTACCTTGTAAATTATAAAATAATATTAAATATAAGAATCCTTGTGGAGCGGGGCATAGAGGAAGGGAGAACTATGTAGAAATTTTATATCCATCTTAAAACCAATCGGTAATGAGTGGAGAGGTCCCAGATGTTATTAAGTGATTACCCATTTCACTTCAAAACAATGTGGGATTCATTTCCTTAACATCCCCCCTCACGTGCAGCCGTGTTTGAGATCTGTTACGTGTGGCCACTTTTGGGTCCTATGATCGTGCAGTCTTTTTGCTGGTCTGTCATCGTGGGGTGTGAATTGTGAATTTTATAAAATGTGGGGTGGAACGGGCCCCGCTCTGATACCATGTGGAAACTTTATATCCATCTCAAAACCAATTGGCAATGAGTGGAGAGGTCCCAGATCACCCATTCCACTCCCGAGCAATATGGGATTCATTTCCTTAACAAACTACAAGTGAACAACGCCGGGTTGTCTTGGGCTCAGTTCAATGATCAACGTATTTGTAGCTTCTAGGTTTCCGTGGAGTTGCAGTTGTTTGGATTAGAGAGAGAGAGGAGAGAAAATTAAAGAATTCAAGTATTATGAATAATATGTTTGTTTGTAAGTTTTGTTTTGTTTTGTTTTCATTTTATTATCCTATTTCTTTTTCCAATCATTACCATATTTCTTTAATTATTACTTTCTCATTTTTCTCTATCTCTCTTCAATCATTACCTTTATTTCCAATCATTACCTTATTTCTCTCTCCACCCACTACCAAAACTAAACTAAATTAAACTCTCACCCAAATAAAACCATTTTTCTCTCACTTTCCATCCCTTTCGCTAAGTTTCAAACAAAGCATCTGATCAATATGATCTTCAAATACTTTTATTTTCAATAAAAAAAAAAAAAGAGCTCCAATACAAATGTGATCATATGTTTTTTACAGATAATTGAACAACATAAGTTTTTGACAACTAACGTTGTTGATGAGATTAAAAATTGATCATCATAATTTGTCCAAAAAGGGTCCACATATTTCCTCGAACATGATTGTTTGGGGATGCTCCTCTCGCTTTTACGCGCTCCTCTCTAAAAATTATCATTTGTCACTTTTAAAACTAAAGTAAGACAAACATTTTTGAAAAAGGAAAGGCCCATGCTAGGACAATTTTTAACATCTTGAGTTTGAGTTGGGAGCTTTAAAAGTAATTTTATTTGGCCTCACAAAAAGTACTCTAGCTCCATTTCCTTTTTTGCCCTTTGAAGAATCTTAATTTATAGTCTCAAAATATTGTTAGTTTTATCAAAAGACAAATCTTGAATTTTTACGAACACCCACAATCTTCTTGAACTAATTTATAAGGGTTGAGCTCCTTTCTGGTTCGTGAAAATGGACTCGACCGTCTAGTTTTGTTTGTTTATGGGGCTTTCCTAGCCTCACTTTGATGATTGAAGTAGTTCATATTTTAGAGCTCGTCAAGAACATTAAGCACGCTAAAAATTAACTTGATCGGGTATCATCTGATATTATTTCCTGTATACTTGTAACATTACATAACAAGAATACAACACCGAATCGAAACTTATTTAACCAAATTATCTTAAGATAAATACATTCCAAAATGATATCAAATTGTATCCGATCAACCTAATTTTTGATTTGACAATTTTTTTGACAAGTAACAAAATGTTAACGGTTTGAATCATTAAAATGGACGCAAGAAAGATCCATAAACAGAAAACTGGATGGTCAGTCCATGAGCCATTCATGGATGGGAAGGATCCTCTACTTGGTTTGATTTGGATTTTGAGGAAAATTTTTAGGTAGTGAGTGGAGAAAGATGGATAAAGAAATGAGAGTAATAACTAGGAAGAAAGCTCATTAAAAACCATGTGCGTGAACAGTGGCTGAGCCAGGATTTTTGATAGGTGGAATCGAAAATTTGAACTATGCGTACTATGTAGTTCACTTTTCTAGTTGCTAATTGAAAGAAACAATTAGGATTACCAAGTTAATCAAAAAATAGATATATATTAATAACAAAATGTAGCTTCGATTTACAATTGACCTCGAAGACTTTTCATACTTTGAAAACGATGGATGATAACCTCGTTTGTAATGGTTTCAAAAATATATTTCTCTATATACACAACCAAACTATCATGCATCCATTGGTCCCACATATGATTTCGAAGTCTACTCTTTACAATCTTCATAGCGGAAAATATTCTCTCTATTGAGACAGTAGCAACTGGTAAAATAAGGGCCAAAGTAAGAAGTCTATAAACCGATGAATATGCCATATTTCTTCAGGTCTCAACCATCTTCTGCACAAGGTCACTTAATTCCTTTCAAATTGAAAAACTACAAACTAGAATGCACATTCATGATGGAATTTTGCGGGTGAAGATTTTATTTTGACTCCTTATTTGGCAAAAATAAAATTCAAAGTGGGGTCAAATTAATAAAATTATACCTATCTCTATGAAAATTTGGCAGATAGTAAGGTCGGCTGCCCTCCCTTATCTCTATGTCCCTCCACCACTGCGCGAGAAATAAATTGATTCAAGAGACCCAAAATGAAGGACTGGGGGCAGCTGCAGTCCCTTGAAGGGACAACAACGTGCTATCCCAGCCGAGGTGCCCCCGCTACGGTCTTGCTCCGATGATCGAAAATGTTCACTTTGTAGAACTCGTCGAGTTAAGCAAGTATGCAAAAAATCAGTTTGATCGGATATCATTAAGTGATTGATTGAAAGACATAATAACTTGCCACTAATGGGATCTAATAGATTTGATCCAGTGTTTTGGATCTATTCTTTCCAAAATAAAAAGGTTTCGATTAATCACTTAATGATATTTGATCGAATTGGTTTTTTACATACTAGTTCAAATCAACGAGTTTAACGAAATAAACATTTTCGATCATTTAAGTGAGACCGAGGCACGGCCCCTTTGGCCGAGAGAGCAGCTCCCTCAACTCTCAAAATGAACAAGGTTTGAAGGCCTCGTTTGATAACGATGATAGATAGATGGTATTCGTAAGGAGATGTGATTAAGATTGGAATTGGTAATGAAAAGGAATTGATAATGAGTATGTTTGTTTGGAATGTGATTTGATGATAAGATTATTAATATTATGTTTGTTTGAGATAGGATTAGATGATGGAATTTGATTGATAGAAGAGATTGGTAATGAGAAGAGAATGATAAGGAGGAGAGGTTGGGATGAGATTATTAATACCATTTTCAAGATGGTATTAGCAATACCCCCAAATTGGGATATTAGGCTCCGTTCCTGAAAGGGAAATAAGTACTTATTTTTTAAGAAGGTAATTTTAAACTCAAAAATTATGTGCTTATGCAAATAATTTTTTTATCAATATGGATCTTATTTGATAGATCTCATTGAGATCTTTTATACAGTGCAAAAAAATTGAAAAATTATTTTTCATTTATATTATTTTGAGTTTAAAAATATGAAATAATTACTTATTTTTTAAGAAGATATTCTGGAACGGGGCCTTAGCAATCCGGTGGGATTAATAGTCTGAACCATTTTTGTAAAACCAAACAAGGTATTGAATATTGATAATGCCTCCACTCTAACAATCCAATCCCAAATCCTTGGAGGGTTATCAAACGGAGCCGAAAAGCACAATTGCACGCTAGCTTCTCCTTTCCAAAAACTACTCCGCTACTCTTCCAATCCCTCATTTCTACCGTAACACATTACGATTTGATAGTTTTTACTAACTTTTAATGCTAGGTTAAAAAGTCTTGCACATTTTACCCATGACGTACCCTAATCAAAGTTTTATAGGTACAAATTGTCATATCAACACACACAGGCTATCAAATCTGCCCTAAAATTTTTGGCATATCTCGAGGATGAGATACTTTTCAACACTTCCCTTAGTTTTAGGTAGTAACTTTATTGGGATTCGCCCCTTGATGCTTATCATGTACTCTTTTCTTTTTTGTTATCCTTTTCTATTTTTTTATTTGCGACTATAATTTTTTTTGCTTTTTCTTAACTCATCCAGACCCTGTTTTGTTTGAATTTTGAGAATTTTTTTTAAGAATAATAAGTGAGACCCCCAAACAAACAAACTTGCTTTTTTTTTTTTTTTTTTTTCACATTTCACTTTTTGTGAGTGGCACGTTTTGACATGCACTCATTTTTGTGTTTTGTGTCAGCAAACACACTCTAATGGTCTAATATTAATAGGAGTAATTACTCATATTTTGTGTGTGTTTGCAATATTGTTTTGTGTTTTCAGTTGCGGGGATCCAATATGCCTCACATGTACACCAACTCCTTTGGATTGAGGATTTCGAAGACAAAACAAAAGAAATTGAGACAAATAGCGGGCCTTGTTCGTTTAGATGATTTAGTTTGTTTTAACTTTGTTTTCCAATCATTACCCTATATCTTTCTTCAATCATTACCCTGTTTTTCCAATTATTAATTTCATTTCTCTCTCTATCTCTCTCCACTCATTACCTATCTCTCCAATCATTATCCTATTTCTCTCTCTACCCACTACCAAAACAAAAATACCAAAATGTGCTAAACGAACATGGCCTGCATTTTCTCCCATATTTGGATGACCGAAGTGGTGGGAGAGTAGAAATTGCAAGAGTTCAAAGAGTCATTTTTATTTCTCGCCACTTTTGGTGAGATTTGTGAGAAAAGAACGGTGAAGGATTTCAATATTTATTTTGTCTATTCAAATGAGATGGTGAGAAAATATATCAACCATTTTTTCTCTTTGCTCGCTAGTGTGTGAAACCACATGCATTTCTTTTCATTTCTCACATAAGAAGCCAAAAACTGTTAGTCCTGTGCTCCATGTGAAAATATGATGGTTAAAGCCTTTGGAGCACCACGAAGCGATACTGCAAGAGCAAGTAATAAACTTCACACAAATATACACTTTTAAAGACACATTCACAATCACTTGGGTGCCATACATGCATCATGCATGTCGTACTGGTGGGCCCCCAAGTGAATTATGAGTGGATGTGGTTCAGGTTTTCAGGCCTCATCTGATTGTGAGTGTGAGTATATGTGTTTGTATCTATGAATGTCACTAAATTTTTATTGCCTCGAAGGGATTAGCAACTTTTGTTTTATCTAATTGATTGGAAAAATCTGAAAAAAGAAACATGCCTTATTTAGGCCATAAACATAATTTTTTGCATCTTAGCTAACAATGATTAAGGAGAAGGCCGACTTAGATTTTGATTTCTACTTGGCATTGGTAAATATTAGGAAAAATAGGATTAAAGAAGTGAACAATATACCTAAGAATCTAAACATTGCTTAAATTAGAATATACCTAAGAATCTAAACATTGCTTAAATTAGAAGACTCGTGAAAAAACAAAATAGAACGGTTGATACTTTTTATAGTGGTGTTTGGGTTGAGAAAATAATTGTTCCTTTGGAATTTTGTTAAGACATTTGCGTCATCTAGGAGTTGGAGTCGTGCTCATTGAGTAGTATTATACTAGAAAAAAAGGAAAAAGAAAAAGAGATCTTACGGTTTAGAACAGTTTGGAACTAAAAGATGTCACGCAATTCTAGAATGGTGGAGAGTGAAACTCATGAAAAGAATCAAACTTGGAATATCATTATGATAAAGATTAAAGGGGCACCTAACCATTTCAATACCTTTTTTGCTCCTGGCATAAAACGTAGCTTTTATTGGCTTTTCATGCAATTTCACAAAAGTAACAAATTTAGTACTCCATATAAGAACAACTTCAAATTTTACTTAAATAGATAGAAATGGTGATGTTTTGTAGAATTATTTTTGGTTCTATTCCAAAGTCTTTCTTAAATACTTTCTCATTTTATATAAAGGGCAATTTTATACTCTTCTCATTAATTTGTAAGCATAAAAGCATTTTTCATTCAATAATTTTGGCTAATGATTTTGCCACTTCCCTATTTGTTAATGCTACTTTCCTTTTTGTTTTTATTATAGTGAATTTACGAAAACACCATTGTACTTGAAAAGTGAGAAAAAACTACTCCCCTTTTTGTTTCTATTATGGTAAATTTACTAAAACACTCTTACACTTTATGATACCAGTTTTTTCTCACTTTTCAAGTGCAGGGGTGTTTTAATAAATTCACCCTAATAAAAACAAAAAGGGAAATGACAAAATCAGTTGTCATAATTTATCGGATATACTATTATGATTTATTTGGGGAATTGATTTTCCCACTTCCCTTTTTGTTAATGTCACCCCCTTTCTCTCACAAAACAAATCATCTAATAAAGACACAAACAAAAGTAACATTAACAAAAATGAGAGTGACATTTATCACTCCCCTTTATTTGAGAGCAACGTTATATATACAATCATACTGTAAGAAGTCATTATTCAAAACCGGCGGAAATGCAGCAACGGCGCCTATTGGCCTTTTGACCAACATGTCCCTCAATTGTGTGCAGACAAAGAAACACAATTTTTTTTTTTTATTTGTAATGCAAGGTGTCTCGGCTATCTTGTGTGCAATCGAACAAAATCCCTACAACTCCCCATAGACTTTTCACACGTTTAAGCAGAAGATGAGGCCCCAAGAGTTACTGATAAGAATAATCGAACATGAGACTTTAGGTGAGAGCAAATTCCAAAATCCCATACTTAGGGAAAAAAAAAAACGTTTGTTATTGCTCATTTGCCTCACCAAACCCGACTTTGAGTGAAGCTCTCAATCCAACTTAAGAATGAAAAGGATTGGACCCCGCAAACCCACTTGTCTCTACTTCTACTGCTGCACAATTTGGTTGACAGCTAGATGGATTGAGAGCTTCACTCAAATTTGGGCCATTAGCTCTCAAATGAGTCAAACCTTCTTTCTGTTATGGATGATGCTATGGTGTCCCCGGTCATTTTGGGGACACCGTAATTTTTGGCATAACAAAACCCTTACAAGCATAACAAAAATCATTACAAGTATAATAGAACCATAACATGGCATAACCAAGGTATAACCAAAAACCAATCAAGGCATAACCAAAAATCAACCAAGGCATAACCAACCAAGTTATGCCTTGTTATGGTTTTGGTTATGCTTATAATGGTTTTGGTTATACTTGTAATGAATTTGGTTATGCTTATAATGGTTTTGTTATGCCAAAAGTTACGGTGTCCCCAAAATGACCGGGGACACCGAAGTCATTCCCTTCTGTTATAGGAGTATAATTTTTCTTAGCGAATTGATTCCTACCCTCCCCCTTTTCATGTTCAAATTTTTTTTTTTTTTGTCTTTTAGCATAAAAATACATACCATTTCAACACTGAAAAAAGAAAAAGAAAAAGGAATGTAAATATCAAAAAATGGAGATCAATTCACTATTTCTATATCAAGCATCATGGGGAACATTTTGTGCCCATGGAAATTTTCACGTACAACTCCGAATGTTACGTGTTCGGTTAATACAGTGAAATTCATGTCTTTTAAAATACAACGGTGATTGATTCCTGTTCGGTTTGGATTTTGATGGAGGTTTTTGAGAGTAATGAGTGAAGAGAGATAGATAGGAAAAATTTATTAGAGACCGTGCTCAAGGGTTTTGAGATCCCAAAACGAACAAGGCCACTTGATTGTGCATGGTGTGCAACAGTACTCGAAGACTGGCAAATAGCTCATAACTGTTATAAATATTAGGTCCAATTTTAAATACTTCTTTTCTTGAATCACTCTTTGAGACTATTTGGATTTTGGAAGACTTAGTCAGGGCTTAAGCTCGATAATTACGTGATATTAGTGAGCCAGAAAGGAACATAATCCTGAAAAAAAAAATCTTAGCAGTTCAAATCTTATACACAGTTAATCGCGGTCCTATACAATAGTCAATCGTTTGCTTTTCTTAATTAAATTCAATTATGACAGCTTATATTGATCTGTCCAACCACTTCCACTGAAAAAGGAAATTCTCTCATAATATATTACAATTAATTCAAAAAATAAGTACATATTTTTCTTAGCGGAACAGGACTCGTCTTCTTACAAGAGAGGAAAGATCGACAACAATCGGATACAGTAAATTTTTCCCTTAACCAACTATGGCAAAAGAACAAACTAGGGCTAGCTCAGTTGATCAGAACTCTTGTATCTTTTCACTACGAGGTTAGGAGAGAAAAAATCAACAACAATTGGATACAGTGAATTTTCCACTTAACCAACTATGGCAAAAGAGATGGTCCAAATAATGTCACAATTAAGATGATACTCCTACTACAAAACGTCAATGGTTAATTCACCAAAGCTTTTCAAAAAAATTCGCCACATGCATGCACCAAATCATCTTTCTCTCAAACCATAATTAGTCCAACTCAGAACACAAAGCTCCGGCCTCTAGTTAGTTTCCCCACTACTGGTTTGCAAATGGATGATGGTAATCTTGTTGAACTTTCTGAATCCTGATCAAGGGCTACACTAATGCTCCGTTCGGTTATCGGAAATGTTGCTTGAGAAATAGATTCTTAGAAAAAGGTAAGCGCATGATTTGAAGTAAAGAAAAAATAAGATTTATTTTCTTGTGTGTTCTCTTGACAAAGAATCTTGTAAGAATGCTAAAATTTCTTTCTTTTGGCAGGATATATATATTTTGCAGGAAAGTGTTCTCCAGTGAGAAAATTGAAATTGTAGGTCTCAAATTTTTTTTTGGTAACTGAACATATAGAAAGTTAAGGGAAAAGTTAATTTTTCTATTCTTTCCGTGCAACTAAACATGGCTTATGTTACATAATTCGTGGGTGAGAGCGCCTTTCAAAATCCTCTCAAACAATTAAAATTAGTGAGTGCAAGGATTGAAAGCGTAAGCAAATAGTGAGAATTGAAAGTGGAAGGATCGTATGTCATTTTGAAGAATTATGTGACTAAGAAGCTGCACAAAAAAACAGAACCATTAAGAAAAAGTGGAATTGCCTGTGAAGAGTGGGTGCAAATTGATTGGCATTAAAAGGGGAAGAGGGGGTTAAAGGACAATAATTATCTGAGGGGGGGACCTCACCGAAATGTCATCATGAAATAATTTTGATTCAGGTAGAGTGACTCAAAGCCAGCTTTTTCATTTGAAAAAATAGATTTTGAAGCTAGGACACAGGGGATCTTGAAGCAAGAACCAGTCCCTATTGCTCAAAGCTTTGAAATTTCTTTCCAAGTCTGGACCACTCTTTTTTTGTGGTTTGACATTTGTCCGTGCTAGTTTATGTGCATCTCGATTATTTTCCTCCCGGATCCTGTCAAAGGCAGACCATTTACGCCAGGAGCAAGGGATTCGCAACAGATTCTTTCTTGCGGCCTGACTCCAAGGGGTTGCCAAGTCTCGAACTTAATATGTCTGGATTTACGACTTATCCCTGTTGCCAGCTACCCCTTGGCTTTCTGGACCAGTTTAACTATTCTGTAATGCCCACAAATGAGCTTGACAAAGCCTCACAGTTAGTTTCCCATACCTAGTTATATGGCAAGTTTTGGCAAACTATCCGGTCAAACCTTTGGAAGTGATTGTCACCCTCACTGTTATTTTAACCAGACTTCTTTTGATCCTCTTGTATGTAAATTTATAAGATTTACCCCTTCGTTTGTCTATTTTATCACACAAAGAATGGCAATATTGGAAGTTTACATTGCAGGAAGAGGAAACAAAGAGTACAATTATGAGAAACAAAGAGTACAATAACCTATGGGCACATGCTTCATTTCTCCTTTCCCTCTCTCTTCTGCAAATCCAGGATTCGAACACTAGCTCTGTAGCAACTACGAGAACACGCCTGAGGGAAGTAACAAAATGAGAATTCACACCAAATTTCAAGAACCATGTCATTCAAATTTTCTAAACTATATTAGTTTTAGCTCTCTTTCTCTTCAAAGTTCAAACTCTTTTGCTTTTGAAAATAATGATGAAGAATTTAATTAAATCCTTAACGAAGTGGAACTTTTAAAATCCGAAAAAGAAAGAGTTAAAGAATCAGAATCGAAGATCTCATCGGAGTGCACTAGTTCTACTTGCCACATACGTGAGGAAAATAAATATTTCGATATAAACTTTTGCTTCTTCCGCTACAGATGCTCTAATAACATACCTGGTGGATATCTATATGCAAGAGTGGAACGCAATAAACTAATTAGACCCCGTAACAAATGCATGCCAGAAGTTGCAAACAACATAGATTTGAAAGGAGTTGGCAGAAATTAGATGCCCACCCACCTACGTACTATTGACTCAGACAGCTTTGACTAAAGCTAAAATGGGTTCGAAAAGAGTATTAAGTTCTTAGTGGCAACAATTTCATTGGAGAGTACCTAGTAATTTTTCTGAAAAGTCTAAAGCCTCCAATGGGAGCCACTGACGGCCATGTGAGGCCCATTTCGGGTCTTGGACGGATGATTCAAGCTGTTCAATTATATATATTTTTTAAAATCTAAGTGGGCTCGTGAAAAATCAGCTCCATCCGATATATGTAAGTGCTCGATCCATTCCTCCATTTTTTCACGAATCCGAATGAAAAAAATGAAAGATTAAATCGAACACCTATATATATTGGATGGAGCTGAATTTTTATCGTTGGTGGCTCCCATCGATATGTGTAGCAGCATTCATTTATTTCTCTTTCTTTATAGCATGTAAAAGTTATAACTGTATCCTCATAAAAAATCTGCAATACTGCAAAAAAAGTGTTCATATGAACAAAACTGGTACACCTATCATTGCTGGATCAGTAAAACAGTTTTGGGGCTTTCCATTTTTGTTGTGTTTTTTTTTGCAGGTTCGCGCGGGTTCTTGGTTAGCCCGACACCGGGGGACGGCTGTGATTTATTGCAATGCATTAGTTTAAGTTTTCTGTATTATGTTATAAGTTTTTAGCTGTAATTTCATGTGTGTTGGGTCGGGTGGGTTTAGACCATAATTTTTAAATTTTTGATTCCTCTTTTTGAATAGAATCAATAATCCAAAAAAAATTGACGCGAAATGTACAAATACAAAAAAAAAAAAAAATCACTAAAACTCATGAATTTCACAAGGTTTTGAATTCATGAATTTTAGTAATTCTAATCTCGTGAATTTCAGTAATTATATTCTAAAATATCATCACTTAATTTGAAAATTTATTCATTCCAACGCAAATTAAAAACATTAACCTACATAGCACACTTTGTCTTGACAAGTAAAAGAATAATCTACATTAGAAATATTATTCATTTCTAGAATAATCTAGATTATTGTACATAATTCTAGACTTGTATAAATATTTGTGAAGAATTCTAGAATAGAATAATTGTGAAGCTTCTAGAAAATGTTTTAGACTTCTCCCTTGGTGTATAAGTAGACGAAGGCCTCATTTGCCCAAACTAGCTCTTTCTTTCTCCCAAATCCCTTGTGCACTTCTTACTCTCTACTCTTCCATCTTTTGGCTTACTTAGGAGCAGGCAGGCAAAAGAGAGCATAGCATTTAGAAATTCTTGCCCGCACTGCAACAAATATAGGCTTTAATAGCATCAGTTGATAGCGTTCTTTTAAAAATGCTATTGTAGGAATACAATTATGGTGTTCAATAAGAGAAAAAGAGAAATGTCTGAGCAACTTGCATTCGTAGACCAACGGATCCCTCAAAGTTTTTTTTATCTGAGCTCAAATTTCCGAAGAGAGGCCCCTCAAGTACTCCGAATCCATTGCAGTACTATGCTGAATCCTTAAGCCAATACTAATTAATTTTGTCTTCTTCCCAACTTGTGGATCTGTACGTCCTCCCTGTGGGGGTCGTTGGGCGGTGCAGAATAACTCGACCCAATAGACTTCTTAAAGCCATGCAACTCATTCGCATAAGCTAACCACTTTAAGTGGTAGTTTTCCTTCATTAACAAATCAATGTTATCGAAGACGTATATGGGAGCATAAATTGTATTTTTTCCGCAATTCTTACCATCTCGTAAAGACTTGAGTATTCCTATCGCAGACTTGATGACTTTAATATAAAATATTGAGGGCTGGACCTTCTTTTTCTCAACCTTGAGGTAGAAATCCTTCCTATCAAATTTGTCAAAAAACACATCCGGCCGGTTTAGGTTTTTACAACATCCTCCAGTGTAGACCCACAATTCATCACCCCTATAAATATACCATCTCCGCATTGTAAAATAGGGGTCATTTATGGAACATACCCCGGTTTCAAAACCACTGATCAGAACCGTCCAAACCTTTTTTGCATTACCAAGCCCATCAAACTTTATCCAGTGGTGATGTGAGCGCTCGCCAACTTCAAAATCTGAAATAGTCTTTTGAGTCTTGATTACCAAACAGCCATCCTTGTCACAATCTAGATAGGGTTTTACTTAGGGTAGGGTTTTAGGATGAATTTGCAAAAACGCTAGCTAGCGTTGAGCTAAATGAACTGATGGACAGTATTGATCCGTGAAGAGACAAAGTTAAAGTTGGATCTTATATAAATAAATAAATAAATAAACCAGAAGAAGTTAAAATTGGAAATTACATTCAAAAACAAATAAAAAATGCTAGTTTCCGTTTACTAGGATGGAACTCTTCATTTATTAACTCATTTTTCAATCATATCCTAAGAGCATCCACAATGTAATAATCAAAATCAATAGATTGTTAAAGTTAGCAATATATATGTGCTTAAAAAGTGCTCACATTGCAATAAAATTTCTAATGTAGATTATTCTTTTACTTGCCATGCCAAGACAAAGTGTGCTATGTACGTTATGTTTTTAATTTGTGTTGGAATGAATAAATTTTCAAATTAAGTGATGATATTTTGGAATATAATTAGTGAAATTCACGAGATTAGAATTACTAAAATTCATGAATTCAAAACCTTGTGAAATTCATGAGTTAAAGCTCGTGAAATTTAGTGAAATTTGTAAAGTAAAGGCCATTATAGAAGGGCCGGTGGTTACCTCAACCAGGCGATCTCCCTTAGAAGAGTGTCAAAAGTTGCACAATTAAGGGTGTTCATCGTGTTCTAGTTTCTCCGAAAAAGGAAGATAATTTTAATCTCAAAAATCATGTGTTTACGCAAATAATTTTCTTACCAATATGAATATTGTTTGATAGATTTCATTGAGATCTTTTAAACGGTGCAAAAAAAAAAAAAATATATTTTTCATTTTCATTATATTTAAGCTTAAAATTACATTGTTTTTGAAAAAGAAGGTTTAAAAAGAAACTGGAGCGAAATTAAGTCCATCAGTTCTGTAGAATGAAGTAAATGGCAGACTGACACTCTTTTATTACTATGGCAAATATACTCCACTAAATATGCAATCAGTCTCACCAGAAAAAAACTGAATGCAGTTTGCTGACAAAGGTGCGTTGTGCAAATAAATGTAAATCAGAGAGACAGGAAGAAAACTGTTAGTGCAATGAAGATGGCTTTGGTACATTCCCAGGCTCCTTCTGCACGTATCAATGAAGACGCATGAGCATAAGTATGAATCCAGTCCAAATGGACAGATAAAAAGCCGACTGTAACCTTCCTTTTTTGGGCTGGGCCGTTCTACCAAATTTTTTAGCCTAGGCCCAATCTCGAATGTGATGGGCGCGGCGATTGGCTTTGTGGCTGCGATTGGCTTCGTGGCCGCAACTGCCTTCTCAACTTTTGCAAACAATGAGCGAAAAAAGGTAAATTCAGTTAGTGTTTAAGGTATTAAACTCTTAGCACAGGCTGTTATGTGAAGTGCAGTTAATGTTCTGAACAAGCCAGGGAAGTAGTGAGATAATGGTTTCATAACTAGTATACCAGGAATAACACAATAACCTGGAACTACCCTATGCCAAAAGAAATCAACGCTGCATAATAATATGTCCACTGTGATAGAGAAGAATCTAGACTAAGCACATAACATTGAGTATGAACAAACACTTCTAACTAAAAGCAAATTTTTTAAACCACACGATAAAGAAACAAATTTTACCACTTTGATCACAGACATATAACATCTTCTAATGAGCACTGACTACTTAATGCAAGTTTAGGCGTAGGTAAAAAAACAAAAAGACCTCATTCAGAGCCAAAAGTTCCTGCTTCAGAATGCAGTTTTACAAATCCATATTAGTCCAAAAATGCTTCCATGCAGTGGGGTGTGGGGCTCCAAAGAATCTGGTGCTCTACCTCTGAACCTCTGGTTAGGATTGAGTGAATCGCCTAGCCTTCACCTAACCTGCACACAAGTAAGTATGACTAAAGAACCACACCAGAGGAGCCTCGGAATGGCCCTCCAGCGTGAGGATGAGAAAAGTGCAGAGCAAGCAAAAGGAACTAGGGTTTTAAGAGTAGGAGATCATCTACCTTTTAGGGTTGCTATCCCTTGGTATTTATAGAGGGCCTTTGGCTTGCTCTCCAAGTTCGTCTATGCGTCTGACACGAGTCGGCTAACGTCACCTATGACGTAGCGGATAAGGCGGTTAGTGCGAGTGTGGGGCTCCAAAGAATCTGGTCCTCTACCTCTGAACCTCTGGTTAGGATTGAGTGAATCGCCTAGCCTTCGCCTAACCTGCACACAAGTAAGCACGACTAAAGAACCATACCGGAGGAGCCCCGGAATGGCCCTCCGGCGTGAGGATGAGAAAAGTGCAGAGCAAGTGAAAGAAACTAGGGTTTTAAGTGTAGGAGATCATCTACCTTTTAGGGCTGCTATCCCTTGGTTATTATAGAGGGTCCTTGGCTTGCTCTCCAAGTTTGTCTATGCGTTTGACACGCGTCGGCTGACATCACCCGTGACGTAGCAGATAAGGCGGTTAGTGTGAGCTGTCATGGGAGACATGGCCGAGCCTAGTTGCCTAGCTCTGGGCCGAGCCGAGCCTTGAGGGAGCTGTTCTGGGAGACATGGCAGAGCCTAGTCGCCTAGCTCCGGGCCGAGCCGAGCCTCAAGGGAGCATCGTGGCCTTTTGCCGAACATAGCGACTGTGGCTGAACCAGAATATTCGAACCACTACAAGGGATATTTCAGAGAACTCCATATCGGCAATTAAACGTGCAACAACAGTAATTTCACTTAGAGTTGAGCTCCATTTGAAACATCAGTAGTCGTCCCAGGTACCAATCTTCAGAAAATAGTCATAAGCAGCAATCTTTAGAACATCATTCAAAACACAATTAAATTCTTCCATGCTTTCAATACGAAAAAAGCCGTCAATTTCTAAATTACCAGCACCAAAAAATCAACATTACTTCAATTTTGCAATTCCCATTAGACAAAAAATTATGAAAAAAAAAAAACTGGTTCCTTCCACTTTAGCAACTCTGACAAAAAGAGAAAAAGAACAAAATAAAATTTTTTTTGATAGACAACAAAATTTTATTAAGAAGACTTGACAAAGGGTACATCAAGTTGGGAAAGGGAAGGGAAATCCAACCAAGGTTGGAATACAGGGGACCAAGGTCCAAACATCTTAGGGGCAAAAGCCCGAACACCTAAAAGCCTCAATAACGCCCATAGCTAAAATAATAAGCCCAGCCCAAGACTCAAAGCCTTAGGCGCAAAAACCCGAACACCTAACTGCCTCAAAAACGCCCATAGCTGAATAAATAAGCCCAGCCCAAGAGTCAACCAAGTCCTAAACCAAACAACCTTAAACACCGCCGCCACAAAACAAGTCCTTAACAACCAACACAGCACACACATACACAGCAGCTCGCCGCCACCTCCAAAACATAAATCAGCTCATTCCTTTTGAGCTTATTCCTTTGGAGAGGAGCGAAAGGATTGTCTCTCAGTATAAATTCCAGATCCTTAGCTTCCTGTTCAATCATATTTTTCTTTCTCAATGCATCAGCATCATCATACTTAATGCCTAATGATAAGTGGAGACCCTCCAATCTACAGTCATGCATGCACAAGCTAGCTTGCGGAAAACAAAGTATGCAGAAAAGTCCAAGGGGTCTTTGTGTGATTAATCAATTGAATTCCCCACTACACTTCCATCCTCCTACGCAGTCCCAATACCCATTTAGAAAAGCTTAAGAGAGAGTAACTTATCGACGAAACGACCGGTGGCTCGTTGCCATATTTATGCAGCTTAATATCCTCTAGATTAATTAGTTGTAGAATCGAAGACGATTCGTGCCAACCGAAGATAGATTATATCCGGAAAGGATATCACTAGGGCTTGTAGCTTTTGGTGAATCGATGTCGTTTTGGTAGTCGGTTTCTTAAATTAACATAATCGCTTGGTTACGAAGTTAGGGTGGATTCGAAACCCTAAGACCTTTTTCCATATTTGAATTCAACATCTCTTTTGCTTTAAATTACTTAGATAATTTTAGTTAATCAAAATCCAATCACTCTTTCTTGAATTGAATTAGGAATTAATTTTAGAAATACAACAACTTAGCCTCTTGATCTCCGTGGTACGATACCTGGACTTAAACCACTATTCTATTTGAATTGAGGTTTTCGCTCAGTTTTAATTATTTATTTTTGGTGTGAAAAACGACCTACCACCTAACTTATTGCCTGCTATGATAGTTTTCTGAAGTTTCTCTGCAATCCTGTACTGTTCCTGGTCTGGTGTATCAGCTATGTAGCCAGAGACTTCATAGGACGGAACAAAAGTTCCGCTTGACTCAATCAAATCCAAATCTTCACCAATAGGTTGACTCCTATTTTTGCCATTTACCTCCTTAGGCCGAAAGTCCACCATTAAATTAATCCCTGCAACTTGAGATGCTCTGATATTGTTTCCAGAATCAAAGACTATGGGTTCATTCCATGCTTCCTTACCTTCATTGATTGGCTTCATTGGGTCGGTTACCATAGGAGCAATATGACTCAATGTCTTGTCCCCTTGGGATTTAGCTCCCTTATCTTCAGCCTCTTGGAAAAGAGAGAGAAGGCCCATTGAATCCTCCACAATAGACTCCAAACATTGAGTTGAAATGGAGTTGATATCATTTGATTGACTCTCTAAATTCACATCGTTAGCTACATCTCCCAAGGCTTCATAAAAAATGGGAGACTCACGGTGACTTTCACTCCCTTGTTGAGCAGGCAACTCCGCAGCCGCAGAGGGCCCAATAGTTTCACTCCCAGACTCCGAATTATCCACCTCACCTCCTTGTCCTCTTTCGCTGCCTTGGATTCTTCATTAGAATGCGAGGAAGAAGCTAGACTTACTCTAGCAATTTGTTTCTCCGCTTCATGAGGTTGGTCGCACGAATCTTCCATCACCTTAACTTTGTAGCTTTTGCCTTCAACCTCAACGATAATCCACTCATCAATTTCCTTGAAAATATTAGTGGCGATTAGAATTTTAGCCTCCGCAAAGGATGACATCTTCATTGTTGATTCATCTGTAGATATGAACGAACCCCATAGTTCTCCAATAGATTTGAAGGAAATATTACTCGAAACATTAAGCGGAATTCCATAACAACATAACCACATAAATCTTTCAACGCATGCTGCTTGCCCATCCCATGGATTAGTTTCAGAGAACCACCTTTGAAGACAACGCTCTTTAATCAATTCTCCATTTTATCTTTGCTAGGACAAGTTAAAATCACAGATCTTCCACCTAATGCCTTAATATCAATATTGACTAAGAACAAAATATTGCATGGGGAATTTTTTGTTCAGTTTCAGTAACTAGACAACATACAACCCGGAGGGAGGAGAGACAGTCGACCGGCTGGCAATGGCCGCCGTCAAAAGAGGCGACAACTAGAAAAGCAAGTTTGGGGGAGAGGCGAGAGAAGGGGAGAAAGAGAGAGGAACAACCTCGGCCCGGAGGGAAGAGAGACTGCTGTCGAAAGAGGCGATGGCTAGAAAAGCAAGTTGGAGAGAGAGCGCTCTGGTGGTGGTGGGGCGGTGTCTGTGGGGCTACGGTGGTGGCTGATCGGTGGTAGAGAGGGGCGGCGTTGGTGGTGGGGAGGCTTGGTGGTGGTGAATCAATGATGAGAGAGAGACGTGTTCCCACAGGCCGCAACGACCCTTTTACCAAAATTTTGAAATTGATTTTTCATTTAGGCTCCGTTCTTTTGGATCTAACTTAAACTTAATTTAAATTTGAAAATTTTGTCCTTATTTAAATTTTTTTCGCATTTGTTAATTTTGCGCCAAACTTTTTTGGGTTATTGATTTGTCTGGAAAAGAGAAATCAAAAAAGTAAAATTTTGGTACTTTTACCCTAGTATTCTGAGAAATAACCATTTTTAGCGCTAAAATGACATTTTTGTGCTAAAAAGTGGTTATTTATCAAAATACTTAGGTAAAAGTTAAAAAAAAAAATTTCCAATTCCTCTCGTCGAGATGATTCAATACCCTAAAAAAATTGGCACAAAATTAATAAAGGCAAAAAAATTTAAGTAAGAATAAAATTTTCAAATTTAAGTTAAGTCCAGAAGAGCGGAACCTTAGTTGTGCGTGTGTTTGTGAAGGGGAGGGGGGAGTAGCATTTATGTTAATTTCTCATAAAATGGAGTCAATTTATATACTGTGCTGTGTCCCGTCATTGTCTTAAATACGACATTTTGTCTCGACTGAAGATGGCATAGGTGTTAACCTCATCCGAGTCATCCGTGCTCGGTAATGAATAGTTCAGATTTTATCTCGGTCGAACGACTGAGATCTGTTCAGCCGAGGTAAAATTTGATCCATCCATTGATGAGCATAACCGACCAGATGAGACCAACACCCATGTCCTAAAAATGAACAAAAATGTACGCTTGGCTCAAATATTCATCTCAATTTTTAGTTCTAGTTGACACTTTTTGTTGTCTAAAAAATATTGTCCCGCTTCCAAACCAAAAGGGTTATAGTTAATGAATGGATCCGGGGATGCTGTAGTGCACCCCCGTATAGTGCACATGTAGAGCGATACACAGCTGTCGATCTCATCAATCAACGGTCCACATTTAAAATTAATTATGACTGATAATAAATGATTTTATATCTCAACCATTCATTATCAAGATCGATGACCCGAGTGCTCCCTACAGGATGCTTTGCAGGACCTTGTACTACAGAATATCCCAATCCGTTCTATTTTACCCTTCAACTTTTAAATCAATAGTACTATTTTTTTTAAAAAAAAAAAACAATGATTGAAGGTTAGAATGGGAAAATGTGGTGATTAGAAATGCAATAATTATGTTCCCTTATATAGTTAGGATCCCCAAAAGGGACTAGAAAATGAGAACAGGTCGTTGAAGAAAATAAAGGAAGAATTATTTCAAACTCCGCCCAAAATGTGTAGAATAATATAGATAACATAAAAGAAGCATTGACATTCGAAAAAGATGTATTAATATTTATGAAAGTGTATTAATATCCATAAAATACGTAATAATATTTGAACTTATTTAAAAATTTTGACATTATCTTTCGCCTACTGGGCAGATGTTAGCGAGACCCAAAAAAAAAAAAAAAATACTCCACGACAATTATACTTGACGGAGGAGGTTAGCAAAACCGAAAACTGAAAGGGACTCCGACCACAATTGTGCTTTACTACGTTTGGGTTCCACTTCTACTCTTGTCAAAAAAATGCATCCCACAAGTTATCTGCAGCCAACAAAATTTTTGGCAACAACCGCACTTCACTTCACCCTGAAGTCTGAACCAACCAATCTAGTGACCGAGTCAACTACGAGTCTGCCAGCAGCTATCGTGTTTAATTTCTCGCCTCAACTCTCTCTCTCTCTCTGGCCAACAAACAGCCTTCACAGCCATGTAAATAAACCCTCACTATCCAATAAAAAACCCCAACTACTCATCACTCGTTAATGGAAAATCGATTTTCATGGCGATTCTTGTGCTCCCGCGCTTTCACTGCATGAACTCCACCTCTCCCAACCCTACCTACCGTCCCCGAACCAGACCGCACCGTTCTTCGGTCGCGGTCGCATCAATGCCGTCGAAACGCGAGACGATGGAATCCGGTGCGGGACGGGACTCCGGCGCTGCCGTTCTTTGGTTCAAGCACGACCTCCGCCTCGACGATCACCCCGGTCTCGCAGCCGCGTCCAGGTGTCGGACGGTTGTTCCGCTCTACGTGTTCGACCGCCGAATTCTCTCCCGTGAGCTCTCTCTCTCTCTCGTCATATAAATTTACATCTGTATACGTATGTGTATGTATGTGTTACTGTGTCTGTGTATCATGTTGTTGAGAAATGGGCCAAATCTGGACGCACATGACACTGGAGCGAAGAACAATCGAGGAAAGAAGGCGTGCATAGATTTTTATGTTGTTTCTCAGCGGCTCACACCGACATATAAGAAACAAAAAATGAAATAATGGACGGATTAGAAACAAAAAATAGTGGACAGAATAGAATAAAAGGATTTACCAAAAAAAAAAGAAAAAAGAATTGAATAAAAGGAAGAATGGACAGATTACATCAGCTGTGTATAGCATAATATTTGTATCTTTATGCAACCAATTACCTTAGTACCCTTGTCCAGGTTTTGGGGTGCTGCCTTGGTCAAACCACGACATAATCAGCGAAGTGGCAATCCGAAGATGAATTAAGCTTCACAAACCGAACAATCTATTCAGACTATTCGTATATATGTATGAATTATTCTGTGTGTATAGGCATATATGCATAAATTATTTATCAACAAACTGTCATATTTAGGTTGCTCTGATCAAACTCTCTGGCTGAATCCAGTCAACTGGCAGCTCCCTTTACTCCATCAAATGATCAATCAATTGAGAGTAGTTTGAATTTGTTCAATGAGTTTTCTTATGGTAAACTTCACTGTAGAATATGAGATAAAGTAAAGCTTACATATTGTGGTGCACATGATGAGAACCTGAAATAAACTTGTAAAAGTTTTTTTGCTCAATCAGATGTTATTATAAAAAAATAGTTACTAAATATATGAGGAAATATGGAAGCTTACCATTGGCTTTCCAGTTCATGGACGGGGTTGAGCTGTTGAGGTCATTTTTCTATCTAATGCCCTGATATGAGGTGCTAAAGCCAGGCTATTTCGTGAATGCTTTTGAGAGCAGGATGCAGGTGAAGCTTTGAATAGCATGACCATATGGTTCTCTTGTAGCTTCTTATTCCAAAAGATGAATCATTGGCAAATTATTTAGCTTACCTGATCAATATTTGACACCTGGATAACAAAATTTTCCCACCTTGAGTTGTTCTTGTGCCTGTGGTTTGTATCATTGCTACGTCAACTTAAGTTTTTCAGAGATTTCTAAGTGCTTTGCCGATTTCTCAAAGTGTTTGAAATATTGACTGTAATCAAAATGCATTTAATTTAATATATACCCATGGCGAATGCATTGGCTTAGACTTGGAGAAGCCTGAGAGTGATTCATATTTCGGTTGAATAATGCAATTATCAAGTTTTTTCCTTTTACGTTGGGACATTGGAAATACCAAATCTTACCTAGCTTAAGGGAGAGGTGAAAGGGAGGAGTGGGGATTGCACCCCTGACCTCGAGAGCGGGGTATATGCGCCCACCCACTAAGCCAACCCCTGACGAGTTGATTACTGGACCGTCTTGCCTTTCTGAAAAATTTAGCATATTAGATGTGTGGTAAGTCCATGGTCAATGGGCTCAAATTATACGAAGTTCATTGTTGGGACTTGGGACCAGAATGAACAATGATAGGTGATATCAAGTGCATTAATTGTCTTATATGGTCTGAAAAGAGGATTACGTAACTTAGAGACCCTCTCATCGCGTGAAGAAAGTTCATTTCTTGTCATGTTTACTGCAGGCTTTTCTGATGAAACGCTAGAAGTGCTTCTTCTTGCTTTGGAGGATTTAAGAAAGTCATTGAAGGATCAGGGGTCTGATCTGGTGATCAGGTTGGGGACTGCAGAACATGTGTTGCAAGAACTTGTAAAAGAGGTTGTTACACATTAGGTCCGCTTACTGTGATAGTTTATTGTTCAGGCATGAAGAGAAAATCAAGCACTATCCACTCATTTTGCTACATTCATCGATAAGGAACAGGTTAAAGCCACCAAGATATTTGCTGAGGAGGAGGTAGAGTACGACTTACGTAGAATGCTGGATGTTGTTGGAAAGACCTTATCAACAATGTCTATCCCAGAGGGGAATCCGAGATTTGTGCTGTGGAACACTCCACTTTATGATATCAAGGTCAATATTATCCTTTTCTGTTTTCGTTAGTTATTTTTTTTGCCTGAATGAGTTAAATGTCCTTGACATGTGATTCTTTGTGCTTAATTATTTTATCTAGAACTTGAAAGACCTGCCAGCATCCTACGATGAGTTCGAGAAACTAAAGTTTACAGCAATTTCACCTCTTTTGCCCCCAAAATTACCAAATTTAAAGGTCGAGTTGACATGGGGTGAGCTCTATGCCTTCAAAATTATGAATATATAGTGCCTTTTCAAATTATTTTTTGGTTTGTGGTTTTGCAAAGGTCTATGGTAAATGATTGTGATTGGACATGGGAGAATAATAACAGCTTCATGAATCAGGTTCCGTACCCACACTGGAGGATTTGAAGAAATTTATGAATGACTGTCTAGGCAAATCAAAAGATCATTGGACTTCAATCAAGGGAATCTCAGCTGAAAGTTTGTTCCATAGCAATAAGTTTGTGGCTTCAAGAAATCAAATTCAAGGGTTGGCGTTGTCAAAGACAGGGGACAGCAACCAAAGCAATTCTTATAACCGTTCCCGAAACAAGAGAAATGAATCTGTTTTTGTAACACAAAAGGGCAATGTCGTGGGAGGTGGGACAACTGTTGTGTTGAATGCATTGGCTGCATATTTGAGATACTTGGAGGGCACTGTCAGGGATGACTGGCAGGAGTATGTGGTTGACTCATTATTCTAAATTCTGTCTCTTGTTACTTCTGAATTTTGGCCGTTCGAATTGCCTTGTTTCTGATTTATTTTATCTTTTCTTTTTCAACTGTGTGCTCGTGTGTGTGTGCAAGCGCATGAAGTTTTCTTGTCTTTGTTTGCACAAAGTGTAATCAAATGGATTCAAGCCCTTTGTTAGCCAACTAGTACCATAATAATCACTCTAAAAGTTACCATCACAACCTTGTGGTCTAATACTTCCACAGGGTACATGAAAAGTTACGCCATGCTGAAAGCCGTGAAGGAGCTTCATTTGGTACTCTTTTCGGGCCTGCCCTCTGCCTTGGCATCATATCCAGAAGGAGAGTGCATTATGAAGCTATTAAATATGAGAAAGAAAGAAATGCTGGATTTCTGTCTCCCTTTGGATATTCAGCAGCCACTGTTGCTGCAGTTGCTGATACTGTTTGCTCGATGGAGGTAGATATATGTCATTGATGCATCCTTCTATCAAGTTCTTTTGTTGATTTATTGGTGCTTATTAATATTTTGACTATATGACATGTTCAAATGGAACGCTAATTTAAGATTCAGCTGACTGTCATGGCAGTGGTATTGGCTTATGGCTTCAAAAAGTCAATTTGTGGATAAAGGAAGGTACACCATACGAATATGGAGATGGAAAGGCTTTCTAATTCAGGTGAGTGGTTGACACTACAAGCACACTTGTTAGTTCGCAGAAATATTTTTGAAATCTCAATTCCTGCGTTTTCTATAGCCTGCCTTAAAAAAATTGTTATTTCTCTTAGTATACGGTTGCTGGTCACGAAGGTCCAGCTATTCTTCTTGTGCATGGTTTTGGTGCTTTCTTGGAACATTTCCGCGACAATATCAATCGTATAGCTGAAGGCGGCAACCGAGTTTGGGCCATTACGCTTCTGGGATTTGGCAGATCAGAGAAGCCGAATGTTGTGTACACTGAAGTTATGTGGGCTGAATTGCTCAAAGACTTCATTATTGAAGTTGTGGGGGAACCAGTGCATCTTGTTGGGAATTCAATGGGCGGTATGGATAACCTGTTAATTTACCAGTTTATCTTCTTCTTTTTTGTATCATACCCAACCACCCGCAGACCATTCCTCTTCTGAGTTGTGTCTTTGGAACATTAATCTTATTAACTTGTCACTGAGGTACTGCTCTGTAAGCTATGTAATCTAATGTTGAATTCTTGGATCCCAGGCTATTTTGTTGCAATTGTTGCTGGTCTCTGGCCTGCTGTAGCGAAGTCTATTGTCCTTGTTAATTCTGCTGGCAATGTTGTTCCTCAATATTCTTCTGTGCCTTTGTCGAAAGTAAGGGACTTAAATGGTAGTGCACATGGAATACCCATTCAGCTTTTACGTCAATTGTTTATAAATGTTTCTTAATCTTATTGGCAATGCATCTTCAATTATTTAACTTCTGTTCATGTATTTGCTTATGTATGACTGCTGTATTTAACTTTGTCACAATTTTCTTTTGTTGGAAATAATGTATTGTTATGTCGTCCTACTCTGGTTTCTTGGAAAGGATATGCTAGCAAAGCAAATTCTATGTTTTCAAGCGTGTACTTTGTGCTCTTCTTTTTCTCTGGGAGCCAATTAGAGCCTTGCTGCCCTAGTGGGTATGAAGTAGCTGGATAGGGGAAAAAAGCTTGAACTCATTTTGTTAGAGTTCTAGCTGGTCACTTGAACCATCAAAATAAATAAATAAAAGCTGGTCACTTGGGTATAACATTTCCCCATATTAGGGTTGTTTCTAGCAATCCTAAAATGAAATCTAGACTAATGTTAATCTCTAGCTTTTCGACATTTTGTCATTATTTTCAAGAAGGGTAGAAGACTATTTTTTTGTCCAGTGCTCTATGCATTGAACTCTCTTCAATCATTCAAATAAGTCTTCTTTTGCTTCCTAGAAATGGCAGTCTGATGATGTCTGTGTATGTTAAATACTTCAGGAAAGGCAAACTTCAGCAGCTGCTTGGTTGGGTGCTAGACTCCTACTATTCTACTTGAGGCTGAGTATCAAGAATCTAATGACGAACTTGTACCCAACGGTATGCATTCCTCTATTAACTATTACCAACTTTTGCTTCTCGTTGTTTGATGTTGAATTTAACTTCATTATTATGCTCTGCAGCAAGTAGAGCGAGCTGATGATTGGGTTATTAACGAAATGGTACGAGCTGTATCCTCATGAATGCAATTGACACTATTTTTGTGGTCAATCGCTAGATATTTTTTCACGCATTGAAAAAGATGGTTGATTTCCATTGCACTTCCTTAATGAGTACTCATAGTCACATGATCCTGGTGTGGTGGTAGTTCTTGAAAGCATATTCACCTTCAATCTTTCTATTCCTCTAAACTATCTTTTGGAAGGATTTGAGAACCGGGTTCTTGTTATACAGGTGAAATCTTTACATTCCATGGCAAATTGTGATTTTGCTCTTCATGATCATGAAGTTTCTTCTTTTTCTCATCCGCCATTTTCTCACTTTTGTACTACTATCAGGGAAGGAAAGATCCACTCTACAACTCACAAACGATATTGGCCTTGCTTAGAGAGCACTGCAAAGGAGTCACAATCAGGGAACTTGATGCTGGTAATTCTGATTCTTTCCTCATGGCCTTCATCACTTGCGATGGCATTTACTGCAAACTGTTGTTCACCTATTTTGGTTTGCTGATGCTGTTGCTGTCAATCCATCAGGCCATTGCCCTCATGATGAGCGGCCGGAAGCAGTGAATTCTATTATTCAGGAATGGGTAGTTACTGTGGGAGCTAGAGTGCTATCTGGTGGCAGAACGTGAAGAGGAAGTTGTTGGATGAACTTTCTCCGGCCTGTCTTTGGCAAGGAACCTTTTCGGCTTGGATTATGGTCTGTTTCTCCTGCTTTGCGAAATTGCAAGTTTCTTAGGAGTGGATCATCATCTACCATTTATGTTCTCTTTGATATACTGCTGCAACTGGATAATGTGAATATCTAATTCTTTCTATACACCATATTTTCACCAATTTCACTTGACGACTATAACAGCACATGCATTCTTCATACATAGAATGCCAATTTTAACTGTTTTTCAGTTTTTATAGCATATGTCAAAACTCCTGCAGACAAACATGAGGTTCATCCACATTGGCAACAGCCAATACCTACCTGGATATCCCTTCTTTTTTGGCAGAATAAAAGAACTAAAATATACATGCAACACCAAAATTAGGGGATGGAAATAACTTGCCAAAAATTGTAACAACTAAAATGCAACAAATGGAATAATAAAGATACAGGCCTCGACTCTATTAGCAAAATCGAGAAATTGAGAAGCAATCTTTTTCTGTCTTGTTCATTTTTGAAGAATGAGCAGTGCACTGTTGTAGCTCTCAGGTTTTCTGTCTTGTTTATTTTTGAATGAGCAGTGCACTGTTGTAGCTCTCAGGATGATCCCCAATGAGCCCCTACTAGCACAAACGACATTGCATGCTCTGCTAAACTATTTCAACTCAAAATGGTTGCAAATGACTACGGAAAAGTTGCACTCATCAACTTAATCACCAGATGGCACCCGTATGTCAGCAACGCCAATTGATATCTACCAATGCCAATGTCATGAATTGGCATCTGCTTTTTCCAGTTCTTCGAGCAGCAGCCACTGGCAGCAGTTGCTTCTGTTTCCATCCCATGTTTCCTATTCCATACAATCACTTGAACGGGCAGCAGCTTTTGCTAATCTTCCACCAGACCCATTTCACAATAAAGGGATGTAGTATCAGGAACTATTCCACCATCACGGTACCTTAGAATACCATCTCCCACAAGATCCTTCAACAAGAATGCGGGGTCTTTGGCTCCACCATGTTCCAAGAATCTTCTTCTAAAAGCAGATCCTGTGGCTGGTGATAGAGGATCATCCTGAAACATCTTTTGCCATATAGTCGCAGCAAAGCACTTGGCATACAAGTAGCTATAGTAACCTATATACATCAGAATGAAGTACCTCAGTACAACTGCAACTACGGAAAGATCATACAATTTGGTAATTGGTAGCTTGAAAAACAGCAGCCAACAGCTTACATCTGATATCATTAGTTCCTTTGATGAATATTGGGCCCTAAGAAATGGGACACTTGCCATCGTGTAATGGTGGGTAGGGATTGATTATCTAGGTGTTTTTTTAGCGTTAATGACCTATGAATAAGGGTGACAAATACAGTACGAAATAAAGGCATAAGTTTCCAGGAATTTCTGGATGCCATCAACAAGCAGTTTTTAAGCTGAAAAGCGCTGGCAAATTAGGTTGGATGTCTACTGACCAAAAGATTGGGTCTTCAACATTGTCCCCCGCGGGAACTAGATCTTACTCTCAAGAAGCTGTAGGATCGAGAGTGACCTGAGTGAACTGTATCTTCTTTGTGTTAGTTGACCTAAGCCGCACTCTTACTGCTGGGGCGGGGCTCAATCTACCCAGAATCAGACGATTCTAATTAGACATTTATCTCGATTTTTTTTCGCTTTGCTTCCTTTTCGTTTTTCCCTTTTCTAGGTCTTTTTATGGATTCCCTCTTCCTCTTGTTCATTCGTGTTCCAAAGAAGCTCCTCCTCAGACTCAGACCCGTCATCTTAATTCTTGTGGTTTCTATGGTCTTTCCACGAATAGATTGAATAACCGACAATAGGGATTTATTGTGCGGTGCAAGGTCAATATAGAACAAAAAGAGAGGGAAAAAAACCCTCATATCTCATAAAATGTTTCAGCGTTTGCCACTAGAAGAAATAATGGAGTCTCAACATCAAAAACTAAGGACCTAGGAAGCACTTGTTAACCTGAATTGTTGGATTCTCCCTACTTCGCAAGCCTAGGTAGAAGCACTAACATATTTCCAATCTACAGACCCATACCAGACAAACAATTCCAGTACGAAGCTAACCCAACAAAATATGGCCATCCACAGTTACTTATTTTGCCAAGATTGTGTTGACTTACGGTGTTGGACACCTAGCAGAGACATAAGATGTACGGTATGTCTACAAAAAGGAAAAAAAGATAATCCTTGAATGCGATGATACCTGCTCCATAATTTAGAAGATGATTAAAGCGGGTGTGCCAATGTGTACCCTCAACATGCTTCCAACTGGTATGTTGTCTTTTCAAATCTGCAACCGTAGCAATTGTATCGATGGGTGAGGACGGCTGTTCCCCGAAAAGTGTTTGGTCCATTATGGCATAAAAAACCTGATGAAAAGAAAATTATCAAGCCATTTGTCAAGGTTTGTGCTCCTTTTTCTTCTTTTCTATCACACAAGGAAGCCAAGGAATTGTTTGTTACCCTTCAGTGCTTCAGAAAACAAACCTGACGTTGCAACTCAGTTGCTGCAAACATCTTTTTGGCTCCCTGCATTGACTCTACCAGTTTCTCAGGAATTATTTCACCAGTGGAATAGTGTCGCGCAAAAGTCTTCAAGACGCGATAATCCCAAGCAAAGTATCTACCAAATGTGACAAAAAACCATTTCAGGACAACGAACTCTCTGGTTTCAGATTCAAGTTACATGCATGTATGAAGGACTTACTCATATGCCATGTATCAAGTTTAACTAGAGGATGACAGCTATGTTCCATAGCTTATCACAGATTCTGAAGTATATTGAGACCTTCGAACCAAAACAACTAGCAAGTTTTCCCACAAAGATTACGCGTCTATGATAAGATTTGAGACTAAACCTCTTCCTTGAAAATATTCGCCGGGGCGGAGAAGAAAATAATTTGGTAATGACAAAGTTACATGACATTAGATTGCTAAAAAGAACACATTTCTGTCTAACCTACATTACGACAGTATCCAACATACATAGGCTTATGTTAAAAAAAAAAACATCCATAAGCTCTTCCAAACTGAAGAAATATCTCCATGTTTATCATGACACAAGGTAAAAAGTCAACTACAATGCTGTGATTGCTGTCAAAAGGAAAAATGCAACAGACTCCTATGAAATACTTGAAGATATGTTGGTAACCATCCAAGACTATAAAGATAAAAAAAAAAACCATCCAAGATTATAAGGTTCTATGCATGTTCCTACTTCTATGATGGTCCCCTTCCACATTGTCCATTTTCTGTACCTTTTCTAGCCTGATTGGCTCCTCACACTAGCCGTAATAATTGAAAACATCAGCTCCCTCCAGCAAATCAATGATAGTAGGGTACAATAACCAATGAAATCTCACTGAAAAGTGTTAATGAAGAAGAATATCAAACATTTAAAGAGACCCCATCCCGTGAGTGTATCGAGTGTGCACAAGTTAAACTTCTCAGGCTACCTAACATGATCAGCATAGCATACGTGCACAAACACTTAAAGAGACCCCATCCTGTCTCTCACGCTCTCTCAGTTGCTAAGGTTTTATTAGTTATTGAACCAAACTGCAGAAACTTGAGCTTCATTATGAGTATATTACCCATGGAAACATAATTTCTCTCTTACGTGCACAAACACATACACACTAAACACAAAGGAATCAGACCACCATCTACCATAATAATGCAGAGAAAGAAGATTGCATCACCAACTGAAAGAGTGATGATCGACCTCACTGTAACTTCTGGCAAGATTTTAGTCATTATACTTCACCCAGTTTTCGGGTACAGAAACAGCTGATATGTTAAGGTAGAGACTGAAAGTTATTGAGCAATACTAGCATATTATAGAAGAACTATGTAGAGAATCTCAAACAGCTACAAGGTGGATGTAGATGTTTGAAATCTACTCACTCAAAGAGGTTTGAAGGTGTTTCAGCCAAATCAATAGCCACCCTTGTACCTGAAAAGTGTTGGTAATCCTACAAGCACATTGAGGGGGAAAAAAGACTTCAA
The DNA here is from genome assembly GCA_014282245.1 of Rhododendron simsii. Lineage (NCBI taxonomy): Eukaryota > Viridiplantae > Streptophyta > Magnoliopsida > Ericales > Ericaceae > Rhododendron > Rhododendron simsii. The sequence continues at coordinate 28,711,825 of CM024955.1, read as the reverse complement.
ATAGTGAAACAAGGAAAATGCCAACTGTTAACATAGCAGCAAGACATTAATGAAATACCGTTCGTGAGAGCAATGAGTGAAGAGCATGTCCAAATTCATGAAAAAGAGTTTCTACTTCCCAGTGATTAAGCCTCACAGTCGCCGAATTACGTGAACCCGCAAAATTGCACACTAGGGCTACAACCTGCACCACAAGGTAGCAAGCAAGATTATGGAGAATAACTATGACAGTCAAATGCCATGGCCCATAGAAAGTAAGAATGACCAAAATTGTGAATCATTACAGCTTATAAAAGGTGTCAGAATCAGAAAACGATGTCTTTACTGTTCTGGAAAAAAGCAAATCAAAATGAAGGAGAAGTAGATTGATCACGTACCGGTAGCTGGTATTCTGAATCAGAGATGCGGCGCCCCCCTTTAATGGCAAAATGAGCACAACCAGGATACTTGCCCGTTCTCGAGTTCAAATCAAGGTACAAGTACCCCAAGTCACCCTGAAATACAAGAATAATGCCTCAATAAAACGATAAGTAAAGATGTCAAATAGCAGACTTATTAGGCATCTCAGAAAAAAGGACAGAGAATGAAACATGTGGAACCATATAAAGAGTAACTGCAAGGGAAGCTTGTAACACGACTACCTTGAAGATTTTAAAATTTTGTTACCGGTGCGGTTATGGAAAACTAGGTGGTAGAAAAATAGAGGATGCGGAAAACTAGGAAGCATATATTTTGTACTGCTACTAGGAAAATAGAGGATGCGGAAAACTAGGAAGCATATATTTTGTACTGCTAGAAAAATAGAGGATGCGGAAAACTAGGAAGCATATATTTTGTACTGCTACTGCATCAGAGAATTCACTACAAAAGCCGGTGATCATTCTTTTTCTCATACAAATCATTACTTAACACTAGACTTCACACTTCAACCCCAGTATACTTTCCAAATAATCAGGCATGCTGCGTGCCCCAGTCTGTCTACAAAGACAAGTTGCTGGGATGCAAGGCCCTGAAAAAGTGAGCATTAGATAACCTACTTCATTTCATAACAGGCTGGTCAGACTAATGCAAGTACCAATCACTGCAAATTCAACTAATGGGAATAAGTATTGTGACAGATTGGCTCTAAGTAATGAAACATGATGCTTAAAATCGTGCATCCAGCCTTAGACAAAGTCCTTGCCAAAAGCATTTTGTAAGTGAAAAGCTTTAACAGAAGATCAATATGAACTTACGGAAGAGAGGCCTTGTGTGGAGAAAAAAATTTTGCAAAAATTTTAGTATAGAATTGGACAATCAGAAGTGTGTTGTTCTAGAACATCATTGGATTTGTCTTCCTCCCATTCTTGTCCTCTTTTATTATGGGGTTATGTGACTTTTGGGAAATTTCCTGCGTAGGATTGAGAAAGAACTCGAATCGGAAAAATAATGATGCAGGTCCCCATCAATTTAAAAAACAAGGCCAGACAAAGTAGATTACAGCTCAATCTAACCAAGAATTATCTTGACCATTAACAAAACTAAACTGAACAGTGGTTTATATCTCCAGATCAAATAGGTGCAAACCCACAAGTTCTAGTATCAATTAAGCTAAACCGACATGGTATATATCTCCAGATCAGTACGCATGATTGTACCCCACAATCTTTAAAAATCACATGTCAATATTACAGAAAGATCCAAAAAGGTCAACATCAGTGGTTCATAGCATGATTAACGGGCTATAAAGTTTAAAAGAAAGTCTCCATTTTTACCTCTTCAGGGTGATAAAGGGACATTTTGAGCACATCTGGATGCCATGACTCCCCAGGTGCTGAAGGGACACTCTGAAATGTCACACCAAATAATAACTTAACCAGCACCTTTAAGCCCTCTATACATTGCGGCAAAGGAAAATATGATGCTACAACCTGCATAAAAGCAATCGAAAATAATTATTGCAGTTACTGAACCATTGAAGGATAACATAAAGGGAAAATTAGCCATAAGGATGGTAAAATTGTTTTCATTTAGGGGAAGGACGCCAGCAAAATAGTTTTCAGTGGAGGTCCTTCAACTTTTTGAGTTTTTTAGCCATAAGGCCAAAACATGTTTAGGCACTTTCATAGGATTTTAGGGTGCACTTTCCTATTATAGGGTTTTAGTGGTTTAGACACTTTCATAGGGTACCCTAGGGTTTTAGGCACTTTCACATATAGGGTACCCTAGGGTTTTAGGCATTTTCATAGGGTACCCTAGGGTTTTAGGCACTTTCATAGGCACATTTATCCTTATGTTTGATTGCAAAATATGTGCTTGTCCTTGCTCTTAAAAAATGTAAATATGAGGGATTTTTGGCTAAGTCTCCCTAACATAAATGCTTCAACAAATAGAGCAGAAAAAATCTTCTAAATATTGGAGGAAAACTAAATTTCAAAGGAAAACAAGCATATGACCACAAAAGGAACTGCAAGAATTACATGGACAGAGAAAAAGAAGAAAAAGTGTGCATGCTGCTTACTAGAGAGTCCAAGTCGTAAGCAGAAGACTTCATCAACCCTGTGAAGTATGCTTCGTCCCACGGCTCTAGGTCACCATTTGTTTGGCCACTCTTCTCTCTTTTAAAATCCGAAATCCCCTTAAGTTCCTAAGAGACAATAGCTGATCATTTAAGCACAATAAGTGTAACAAGTCTTCATCCAGAGAGTTAAGATAATACATGTGGTGAAGATAGTACCTTATCAGCCGCGGGCCTGACCATTTCACTCATCTCAAGCAAAAAGGACATTACAACCTCTGGGGATGAAGCCATATTTGGATTCACAGCAAATTCAGAATAAGACTTGTAACCCATTATCTGCATACGCCTACAACAAAGCATGTTAAGGGCTCTCTACATTACAGCAAAAAGAGCACTTCCATTTAATGTAGCGCAGATAAATCTCTGGTGCATTCTCCTTCATAGGAAAGAATGTAAGAATATGGATGACTAGAATTTCTGCCAACAATGGTTCAAATTCCTGCTTCCCTTCACAGCTTGGATTTATTTCTGAGTCTAAAATCGTGGGACCTCACTCACTGGTTATGACAAGGTATGACAGGACATCAAAATATTGTTAAATCACTTGAAATTTGCAAAGTTCAGTTAGAAAATGACAAATTTTAAGTTCATGTACAGAGATGAGCATTAAGGACATCCTATAGATACATATCTCATGGAAAAAGCACAACATACAAAATACCAATAATCTTACACGTGTTAAAAAAATTTCCATTGACAATTGACCATTTTACACTCATGGCAAACACAAAGAACTTCATCCCGGGTAAAGCTTGATTTCTTCAAAGATATCACTTCAATTTCATGAGATTTCTCCTCAAAGAGAGGACAAGCATCAAACTTGCAAGTATAGGGTCATAGTCGAAAAACCAACATGGAAAGGTTAGTAACAGACCCACCGAACATATATCAAATCAAACCATCCGACATGTGATTAGAAAATGTCTTGCAAGAGTATACAATTTATTAGGAAGAGTACAAAACAGTAAATGAAGACAAATTTAACCTGAGCAATCTCGTGACGGGTAGCAATAAGCTTATCAAGAACACCAATGTTTGCTGATGGGACAGAATTTCCTTGCACATATGCCATCTTCCTAACCTGCCCCCCATTCAAATGTAGTTTGATGAAATAAACTATGCTTGATTGAATAGCAATAAAAAAAAAAAAAAAAAGGAAAGTGAACAATAAGAATAACCTAAAAATCTGTTCTAAACTCTCAAATTAAGCCCAGGAGCCTCAAGTATACAAATACATGTTGACACAGTTCGTTGCACTTCATCCACAGGGTGTAGCAGTAAAATGGTAATTGAACTTTGCAGCAAGTAAAATGATAATTGAACTTTGCATGGGATGTTATCCATCAACAGCTCCACCTTTAAGTCAGACTGGAATTGCAGACTCCATGACTCGACACTTATTAATCAATTGTTTCAGAAACAGAAACATCAAAGAGAGCAAATAAAGCTACCTCAGAATCTGATGCCCATTGTAGTACAGATGACAAAGTACTCGGCTCTGTTATAATCTGGAATCCTTTTTCCTTCATGTTACCTCTTGACTTTGATGATTCCCAAGATGCACTGGATGTGGAACGGTAAATGGGCTTAACAAGATGGTGCAACAATTTTGGAATACGTGATGCCGGAAATATATCCACATAACCTGGGTCAGTGGTGATATTTTCATTGAACCTGACCAACAAGAGGCACACAAATATCATAATCAGTTATTCAGTTACATAGACCTTGTCCAATTAGATAATGAATGAGATTTCCTTTACCATCGAATAGCGGAGTATGACACTATACCGTAAGTGAATGAAAGGGGATAAAACATAAGGGCTCTCTTTTTTCTTTTTTGAAATGAACATAAGGGCTACCTAAGTCACTTTAAAAAGTAAAACCAATATAAGGAACGGTATTTATACTGATGCAAATTGGTGGTTTGTATGTCAACATGAATGCTATTTTTTGACCGGAACTAAATAGGCTGGCGTGCAGAATATTTAAATATATGGGAAGGTCACCACAAGCTTAGAAGTTACAATAGTCAAACATCACTCAAATCAAGATTGCATATATATTTATATAGATATACAATATTAACTATGGCCTCCTTTTAGTTTTGCTAGTCTACTGTGCCAAGAAATCGAGAAGAACTGGAATAACTCAGAAAGTGAATGGTGCTTTTCCAGAACATATCAGATAAGGGATGAATCACTGCCTGCTGAGACAATGCTAACACCCATATATATCATTAGAAGAATAAAGGGCAATTCATCAAAAAGACACATTACAACAAATATATAAACAGCATACAAGACCAAATAAAGATAAATTCACTTACTCCATACACAAATGAGAACTGTCTATCTGTAGCTGATTAACTCGCTCCAGTTTATCTGCATGGCATTAAATGTAGGTTTAGTTGGGTGGAAAGAGAAAATGCCACCATCAGAACTCAAAGCTAAAGGATGAAAGCACAAGTACCGGCACTGAGATGAATTCCACCCTTCTCAAAGTCAATGCGGAGCGAATGGGCTGCCCTTTGAGCTTCTTCGCTAATCGACCTTCCATCTTTCTCTGCTTTTATCACCGCTTTATATAATGCATGATTTGTATTAAGATACTGCATGCCATCAAAAATATTTCTTAATATTATTTCGCCAAAAGAAAAACATATTAACGTGCATTGTTGGTTATTCCTAAAACAAAAAAATTGCTTCGGTTAGCGTCTCAGTGTGTTTCAATCGACGGAATGGAACTTGGTATTCCACTTGCCATGAAGAAGGGATACTAAAAATCCGAATAAAATTTTCAGTCACCTCACATGTATATATTCATTGATCCTCAGCGACGCCTTGTTGGCCTCCTCAACAAATTCCCTACGTAACAAAAAGTGTTCCTTTAACCACTAGTAAATTACATCCAATATAATTAAAAGCAAAAAAATGCAACCATGTAAGAACCTGTCCGGGTGGGTATGCCTACATAGTTCCGCAGAGTCGACAACTGAACAAACCTGCCGAAAGAAATATCACAATTACCATTTGCATTCAAAGCTATACATCTAGAGAGAGAGAGAGAGTACTGTGTCTGATATTTCGTCCATGGCCCGTATAATTTCTGTTGACGATGGCATTCCAGAAACGTAATTGACAAGCTCACCAGACCTGACGAAGCAAAGCTTAGATATCAATAATCAGCTAACAAAGTTATAAAACAATCTCCTATTCAATACATAATATATCTTATTTAAATAAGGAAAAAATTCCTATTCAGTCAGCATAATGACAATTTGATAGTCTTGAGCATTGGAAAAACATATCTTCTCCTTTCCTTTCTGCTAATTTCTGAGCAACCAAAACGGAGTTACTGTGGTGAGTTAGGGTTCGCTTACCGCTCTATTGCCTCGTCGACGAAACGACGAAAGCCGTTGGCGGTCTTGAGATAGTCGAAGCCGTAGAGACCAGTGTCCTTGATTAGTGGTCCGGTTGAAGTGTGGAAGCGGTGGTGGTTGGTCCAGAGACGGAGGTTCGAGGTTTGTCGGCGTATTAGGGCCGCCATGGCTCGCTGATATGGAGGCGGCTAGGGGGTGGTGTGGAAACCTGAAGCCTATGAATTTAGACCGTGATTGTGTGTACCCGGTGGGGAGTGACGGGTCGGAGCAGATTACGTGACTTTTATAGCTCGGGGCTTGGGAGGGTCCAAATTAATTGTATATCAAGGGCTTTGGTTAGGGTCGGATGAGCTTGGCGACCGTCTTACTTACGTTTTAAATCGTTTCGAATCGTTTATGAAAGTTATATTTGAAATTATATAATTTCGTCAACTGAACATCATTTTGAACAATTCTAACACTTGCCCAACCAGGAGTTTTCGAGAAAAAAAATAATGGCTTTGTTTGGTTGAGAGTTTAGTTTAGTTTTAGTAGTGGGTGGAAAGAGAAATAGGGTAATGATTAGAAATAGGGGTAATGATTAGAGAGAGATAGAGAGAGATGAAAAAGTAATAATTGGAGAAATAGGATAATGATTGGAAAAAGAGATAGGATAATGATTGGAAAACAAAACAAAATCAAATCAAAATACACAAACGAACATAGCCAATGTTATTTGTATCTATATTTTGGGTTTTTGTACAAGTACTATTTTACTTTTGAAATAAATAGTGATGTACATTTTTTTATACAATTATAATTATATGAGAAGTTGAATAGTGAGGTACCAGAGTAATTGAATAAGTTGATTGAAAATATATATGAAAATCTTTTCTTGGTATAATAATTTGCCAATTTACATTGACAAAACTTAATAGCGTCTTTCATTTGCAACAATTTCTTTTTATTACTTTCACCGTACAAGCTTGAAATTCAGTGCCCATTTATAACTTTGGTGATTCCAAACACACGTCACCCTTTATCTCTTTTGGAGTATGAGGAAGGAGAAATTTTTCATGCCGGGTGGATACCACGTGGTATCCGCTCAGCGCATCCAAGCCGTCCAAAACATAATCTATGCTAGCTTACATGTTAATTATATCTTGTTTTAATTTTTCTAATTTTTGTAACAATTTTTTCTTACTTGAGTCATATGTCTTTTTAGGTGGAACCTTCTATAGGTGCATCGCTATAAACTAGAGGCCAGGCACAGACGATGCGTGTGCAAATCGGATTTCGACATCGAATTAAGTATGATAAAAAAAAATTAAGTAAAAACTTGCTCCACAAGTTAGATCCCTATTCCAGTTCAAGTTATACGTACTTGTTGTCGGCAGCCTTTAATATGCCGCAGGGATGAAATCATTCACTACTCGTTCAGGAGAAAACCTCTGAAGATTAGGAGATCGAGCAGTTTGAGATTGATAAATCCATACGGTTACCAGAAACAAAACCCCAATTCTAATCAGAATAGGAATGAGATTGATAATAAGCTATAAAATCATCCCTCCTCGTCTCACATAGTCATCTACAAATTCCGTCCTTTCGCATATTCATCTGCATAAGAAAATTGTGTGTTCTAAAGCAAGCGAGAGAGAGAGAGAGAGAGAGAGAGAGAGAGAGAGAGAGAGAGAGAGAGAGAGAAGAAACCATGTATTCTCTGAAAAAGCCCGTGATGATTCGAGAGGTATGGGCTCGAAACCTAGTAGATGAATTGTTTTTGATTGATGAGATTATGCCCCATTACCCATACATCGCCATGGATACCGAATTCCCGGGTACAATCTTTTCTCCGGCGATTGAGAAACATCAACTTTCTCACAGCTCTCTCCCGACCAAAACTACTCCGTCATGAAGGCGAACGTCGATGCCCTCAAGCTCATTCAACTAGGCCTCACCCTCTCCGACTCTGGTGGGAATCTCCCTGGAACCCATTGCTCCTACGTTTGGGAATTCAATTTCCGGGATTTCAACATCGATGTCGATTCCTCCAACCCGGATTCTATCTCTCTGCTGAAACAACAAGGAATCGATTTCCAGAGGAACATGAAATACGGCATTGACTCCGCGAAATTCGGGCGTCTGCTTCTGAGTTCAAGAATCCTTTCACCGATGGTACATTGGATCACCTTCCACGGCGCCTACGATTTCGGATTTCTACTCAAGATTTTGACAGGGAGAAGGTTGCCAGAGGACCTCAGGATGTTCATGGGATTGGTGAATGCCTACTTCGGCGGGGCTGTGTACGACATAAAACACATGATGCAGAACTGTGATGGATTATACGGTGGGCTGGAGAGGGTGGCCAAAACCCTAGGAGTCGATCGTGTGGCTGGAAAGAGTCATCAAGCTGGTTCAGATAGTCTACTCATAATGCAAACATTGGTGAAGCTAATAGCGTTGTACTTTGGTGGAAAAGTGGGGAAACATGCTATTGAGTTTCGCTCTGCGCTGTATGGATTGAATTAACCTGAAAGAATAAGCTACCGTCTTTCTTTTTTGGGTGTCATAGGTACGTAACCTTAGCGAATGTTTTTTGAGAAATCAAAATGTTGCATGTCATAAAAAAAAGGAAGACGAATGTTAGGTAGTTCCCTTCAAGATCCAAAAAAACAAAAGAAAAGAAAAAAAAAAGAGGAAAAAAGGAAAACGTAGAAAAAAGAAGAAAGGGTCAAACCCTTGACCATAGAACTAGATGCCCAGGGTCAAGTACACTATTTCTCTTCATTCTTCAATCTACAATTTCGTTTGGAATGACTATTACGGATAGAATGTTGGAATTATTCTACAATAATTCTGTTGAAGAAATTGCTATCAATTTTGGAATTATTAATGCGATACTCGATATGTTTCATTATTCTGGAGATATTGTGATTTTTCTATCATACTGTATAAACTAGTAGTAGTATTCAATTTGGTAGACGTTTCAATTATGGTACCATAATCGTAGTTAATTGATATTCCCTGTGTCCTATTTTTTTTGGTCCTTTTTTAATATTCGTGTCAGTTTTCAATTGTTTATATATATTTCAATATGAATCTCCAAAAATATGCAATATGGATTTGTTTGATAGTTCTTGATTAGGCCTATAATACAAAATTTTCAAAATTATAAAAAATATTATAGATTGGGAGATATGAGTGTTTAAAGAATGACATGAATAAAGAAAATAGACAACCAAAATAGTACAAAATAATTCCACCGTTTAAATAAGAGATATGAGGGATTTTATACTGACTAGAGGCTGGGGCGTGTGCAAGTCAGATTTTGTCAAAATTTGTGAAAATTTGATCAAATATCAAACGGGAAGCTATTGTACAAATTTTAACAAAATCTGCGTTGCATACGCATCGCGTGTGTCCCGCCCTCTTTAGATGAACATCATGAGATATTTGAAACTAACAAAGCAATCGAACGATGGATTACGAAATTGTTTACTGTAACTATTGAAGAAGAAGCAGAAGACAACAATTAGATATACAGTCATGCTACTCACACAACAATTGTGCATTTGATGCATAGTGTGGCTCACTCTGGGTCCCACACAAATGATCTGATCCGTTCATTAAATGTAAAATATATTTTCAAGGGTTTCCGCAAAAAATCAGCTCAATCCAATGTCTATAAGTGTTTGATCCAATCATCTAACTTTTTATTTAGGTTTTAGGATAATAAAAAATTAGATGATTGGATCGAGTTGCTGTAGTTATTGGATTGAGTTGATTTACAGCGGGGACTCTTGAAAAAGTATTTTACAATTAATGAACGGGTCAGATCATTTGTGTGGGACCCGAAGTGGACCTCACATCATAATCTGTGCATGATTTGTGCACAAAAAATCTATGTGAGTATCGTTTCTGATATAGAAACAGTATGGGGGGTGGTGGTGGGGTGGTGTGGAGAGGGAGAAAATGGACATGAGTTCTCAAGCATAAGAAACCATTGTGCTGCGGTTCCTCTTCTCCGAGTGGACCGTGTAGAAAAACTGCCAACGCAGCTAGCAGTTACTTATTGGAATTTGGAGGAGCAGTTACTAATCGGAAGATGAATTACATGTTTAGCCTTGCATTAAGGAATTCAATAAGCTAATTCAATGCAAAAAAACAGGGAAAGAGAGACTTTTAAGGAAATTTAAAATGTGAGCCAGCTTCAAAGGAAAGTTCTCACCAAATGGCGAAATCCCATTTTACTGGCAAAAGCTTTGCATACATCTACAAATTGACTCCAAAACATAATCTATGCTAGCTTACATGTTTTATATTGTTTTAGTCTTTCTAATTTCTGTAACAATTTTTTCTAACTCAAGTTGAATGTTTTTTTAGTGGAACATTCTATAAGTGCATCGCTATAAACTAGAGGCTGAGGCACACGCGACATGTGTGCAAATCGAAATTTTTACATTATTTGATTAAATTTTTACAATTTCAAAATCCGACTTGCACACGCATTGCGTGTGTCTCGACCTCTAGTTTATAGCAATGCACCTCTTAAGGGAGAACACCATTTTGGTGTCTCCCTTTTTTGAAGTCCGGTCATGTATTTTCATTTTTCATAAATGCCCTCCAAAAAAACATAATTCAAAATAGTTAACCGTGTGGAATTAACTGTAGGGTCTAGACTGTAAAATTACATCTGCCACAACTGCCTACCCCACATTTCCACTCAAAATTTGACAGAAGATTGCCACAACTCAAGACCAGTCGCCATCAAGCCTGCTATCATCCTCTTTTTCTAATTATTGTTTGATCAAATTTATATAAATTTTGACAAAATCTAAATTGCACACGCATCACGTGTGCTCCGATCTCTAGTCAACCGTTATGGTTGAGTAAGGTTGGAGATCCATCAAGTCAGTGAATTTTGTGAATATAACTCAGATTATAATTTTTGTTCTCCTCACTGAATTCTCACTAATAGAAACATAACCTACCACAAGTATAGTGGTATAGAAACACAAAAGTATGGCCTATTATAAGATGCTAATCATGCACAATGTTAAGTTAATAAGGCTATTTTGATATAATTACAAACAATTAGGTCTTATTTTAACCTCATGATCAATTTTGCCATACTCAATACCCTATCGAGTTTTATTTCACATACTTTTAAATTCAATCCCATTCTACAAATGCTATCTTAAAACGTTTGTACTAGAGTCAAATAATATTTAGAACCTTTCACCTCTACGTAGGACACCTCTCGATCGATTTTGTTCTCCATCCCCGCCACCCATCATTATGCTTTCACACATCAAACTTCACAACAACTTTCAAATATTGAGGTTAAATTTGAGACAAATTAAACATGGGGGACCAAAATCATGCTGTATAAAACACAAGGGGCCAATAACAAAATTAAGCCATGTCAGCATTAATTTGGGCAAACTTATTGAATGCTCCCGGGTTATCCCACGTGGTGTTTCAGACTCTTTTTTTCACCGCACATTTACATGGTTCCTACATAAAATGTGTAAAGCCCACATGAATGTGTGATAAAAAAGAAATTGGCTCATTTCAGTGTCTCTGGGATAGTGAATAACATCTGCAGTAATATACAACCACAAACACACACGCAAATACTTTACACACATATTCACATCCTTTGGTGGATTTTACACATACTGAACGTGTAGTGTATGTGCGTCCCAACGTACCCAACGTAAATGTGAGTAGATATGTGCAAATGTTAGTCATTGTAGAATGATTGTAGTTAATAATTTACTCCCGGGCTCCATTTGGCAGCGATACAGTTGGCCGGCAAAAAGTATAACTGTCGCCTCGAAAAACCCACGCGTCCTTGTAACTACCACTGTCGAGACACAGAGCACGTCTGTTTTCGAAACCGAATCCCTCGTTTGAAACCCCACTTGCGTGTCAGCCGTTAACGCTCCCCTTTCCCGCGAAAATCTCTCTCCTCTCCCCCTCCCCTCTCTCATCTCTATCCTCAAAACCTAATTCTCCCAAATTCAATCCTCAATATCTCTGCATCGATTTCAATCCATTCCATTGCGTATCTCTCTATCTACGTAGAAGATAATCATTTAAAGCCAGGATTCTTTATCCGAATCCATCAATTACCTTCCATAGTTCCACATCCGTTCGGTTTTTTTTTTCTCTCTCTCCTGTTTTCTCTCTCTCTCTCTCTCTCTCTCTCTCTCTCTCTCTCCATCCCCTGACATACCTTCACTCTGGCCGAACTTGGAATCCCGTCTTTTCTCACACTAGAATTTATTACTTTCCACCCATGATCAAATCCCGGGGTCCCATCCATGTCGACTCTACCGAACGTTCCAGAAAATCCAGAAGATTCGTCGGGTTCAAACCCTAGGGATTCTTCGCCGCTGCCGCCGAGGGTAAAGCTGAGGAAGATCCCGCCGATTCCAGTCCGGAGGAGCCCCGGCGAGAGCGTGATCGCGGACAGGAGCGACGAAGAAGATGGAAGTGACGGAGAAGGAGCGGATTCCGAAGAAGAGGCGTCGATAGTGCTCGCTTCCTCGCTAGGGTTGAATCACATTCGGACTCGGTCGGCTCCCCTGCCTTCGCCCCTTCGTTTCTCGTCCTCGGGTGGCACTCCTTCGAAACTCGGCAACGATGCTGGTACGGGGAAGGATGGTGTGTGCCCTAAGGCTAATTTGTCAGTTCCTCATAACAACAACGCCACATCCACGGAACAAGGTCTGTTCTCTATCGGCGTACTTTTTTCGCCTCTGGTTTTCCATGATTACATATGGGTGCGTTAAAAAATCGGCCAAACCAGTAAACGCACGATGCATGGGAACAATCAAGAAAAGGAACAAAGAACGCAAGAAACGAAGATAATCTTTACGTGGTTCCCAAAGTGTGAAGTTGAGTATGTTCACCGCTCACACAAGTTTCCACTATGTATTGAATAAAGAATGGCGTACAAGTTACATCGGCTGTACATAGCATGCATTCATAACCGTGGGTTTACATCTTCCATAACTTATTAACTTAGCATGAAACCCGAATAGTTGGCGAAGCGCAAATTAGACAGAATCATGTTTCACGAACCTTCGGGGTGTAGTTTTATATGTTGTTGATTACCAATGTACACACAAGTGAATTGGGAGAAGATGATGTCTAAGAAGGTGTAGTTAAGGTGTTATTTTTTTCTTATTTACCCAAGGTCTGAGGGGGAACAGGTATAACAGTGGTACGGAAATGATTAGATTATGTCATTTCTTTCATCTACTCGGAAAGAAACAAAAATCCCATTACTTGTGATATTTATTATACCTACAAATAGTGTGGAAAGAAATCATTTTCTGTCGTGTATTGTATGCAAGTATGCAGCTGTGAATCAGAAGGTTATATAGGTTTGGTCTTTTTCTTTTTCTTTTATCGTCAGTTGTTTCTCATCTACTCAGAAAGATGCAAAACCCCATTCCTTGTGATATGCCCGGCATAGTGTGGAAAAAAAAAATCATTTTCAGTGGTATATGCCGTTTTGTATCTCAAGGCTATATATATATATATATATATATATATATCTTTATTGTGCTTTTGTATTTTTGGTTTGAGGAGAAAAAGTAGAATAATGGCAGGAGAACTGACTTTTAATGTCATTTCTTTCATCTACTTGGAAAGAGGTGAAAACTCCGTTAATGGTGATATGCACACAACAGTGCTGAAAAGAAAATTATTGTCAGTGGTACATAATCTGTTCATGAAAATGGTTTTTTATTATTTGTAGGTAGAAAGGTCCAACTGAATCTATCCAAATCATTAAGGGATTCAGCACCATTCAATCTGGGACTGGAGGTAAATTCATTTTCATTTCATTGTGTTTTATGGTAATACTCTGTCATTGTATTTTTTCCTTTTGAAGTTAGTTGGAGGAATTAGGTAGCTCAGCTCTATGGTGTTGTGCTTATTGTAGGGCCAGCATGCAGCTTTTGCCAAGGAAATCCAATCTCCGCGATTCCAGGCTATACTACGTGTAACAAGCGGACGTAAAAAGCGAGCCCCAGATATTAAGAGCTTCTCTCATGAGCTCAATTCCAAAGGCGTGCGACCTTTTCCCTACTGGAAGTCTCGTGCATTTGGTCATATGGAGGTAATCAATATCCCTGTCAGGTGCCTTCTTATTCATTGTCAATTTCATGTACATTGCCCTCTTACTTTCTGTACAATTCATATAATTATTTGCTCATATGTCAGTAGCTCTGCTCATTTTAGATATTTACCTTTTCCCTCCAGGAAATTATGGTAATGATCAGAGCAAAATTTGATAGATTAAAGGAAGAGGTTAACTCGGACTTAGGTATCTTTGCTGGAGATTTGGTAGGTATACTCGAAAAAGAGTCAGATTTACACCCTGAATGGAAAGAGAGTTTCGAAGATCTGCTAGTGATAGCCAGGCTTTGTGCAAAAATGTCGCCAAGTGACTTTTGGTTGAAGTGTGAAGGCATTGTTCAGAAGCTAGATGACCGGCGTCAAGAGCTACCTGTGGGCACACTTAGACAAGTATATACCCGCCTTTTATTTATTCTCACTCGATGCTCTCGGCTTGTGCAATTACGAAAAGAAAGTGGTTATGAAGACGATCGTATTCTGGGTCTGCACCAACTCAGTGACCTTGGTGTATATCCAGAACAATACTTTGGGCCTCCACAACAAGATTTCAATAACTTGATGGAGGGGAAGGAAGTTGCTCAAAGACAGGCCAAGAAAGCACATGGGCAGGACCAAAGCAATTTAGCTACCATCAAAGAAGATAAAGTAAATGAAAATTATGCCAGTGGAGGTGACACCGGGGAGGTTAGTACTGCCAAAAGTGTTTCTTCATCTACTGGCAGCTATAGGATGTCATCATGGAAGAAACTTCCATCTGCAGCCGAAAAGAACCGTAAAGGCCCAGGTTCTGTTGACACCCCATCTAAGGATAATTTGGGTCTCTTGCACAGTAAAGATGAGACAGCTGGTGTTGATGATGGTACTGAAAATCTGGATACTCCGTTGTGTACACGTGACAATTCAGAGACATCATCAAAAGTAAGAAAAGTTACCTGGGGATATTGTGGGGATCAACGTAATGTGATCTATGATAACTCATTTATCTGTCGAATATGTGAGGTTGAAATACCAACTGTACATGTGGAGGAGCACTCCAGAATTTGTACAATTGCTGATAGATGTGACTTAAAAGGTTTAAGTGTAAATGTACGGCTTGATCGAGTTGCAGAAACTCTTGAAAAGATACTGGATTCTTGGTCACCAAAGAGCTCAGATGGTGCACAAGGAAGTCATGAGGTTGCAAGAGAATCTAATTCAAGCATGCACGAACAATTTTCCGAGCAGAGACATAGCGTCTCTTGTCGCTGCTCTGAGGAAATGCTTGATTGTGTTCCTGAAGCTGATACTGCTTGTGTGGTGGATGATCTGACCATTTTTTCTGACAAGTCATGTGAAACTCGTGCTCTTTTGGCACCTGATCTAGGTAAGAGAGCCTCATCGTCAGGAAGCTTAACGCCACGATCGCCCTTACTAACCCCAAGAACGAGCCAAATTGAATTGCTATTGACTGGCCAGAGACCAATATCGGAGCATGAAAATTACCAACAAGTATGTATTGATAAGTTGTTTCATTTTCTTGCCCTTTGTGATTGTATTTGGTTGTACTCCCTTTGGCACTTTTCTGGGCCAAAATCTCTTTCTTGCTGGAGAAACGTGAATTTATGTATTCTGTTTCTGTGAATGAAAGTTAAAATAGGGTCACAAATTTTGAGCAGTACTTTGTAAATTGTTTTTTTTTTTTTTTTATATGTGTATGTCCATAGTTTCTAAGGCTGCCATATTGTGCATGAAGCTTTTTCGCTGACTGATATGTGTTACAAATGTTGATCGCTTGCACAGTCGTGCAGTTTTGAATCCACAACTGCATTAGGGTTGAATGCATACAAATTGAATGGGATGGAACGATCTTTGCCTGTTTGATAGCTTTAAATAAGGTGGAATCTTGATGGTTTTCTTCGTAATATACCCGATCCTCTAATTTCCCTAGCACCTTAGTTATTCTCCGTTCTGATTTTTCCTTTTTTGATCTTATTCTCCATTCTGTTCAGTGTTCACTCTATATCTTTTAATTTCTTGGTGCATCTCATAGAAATGTGCATTTGTTCTCCCTATTTCTCGAATTTTGGGTTTTTGCTTATGTTGACATTTCAGGAACAACTTGTTTGATAATTTCTTTTAAAGTTAAGTTGCTAAATTTACCATGGAATGACAGATAAACAGGCTAGTGGATATTGCTCGATTGGTAGCCAATGTAAACAATACTGACTACAGTGCCTTGGGGTATTTGCTTGACCGTCTAGAAGACCTAAAATATGCCATCCAAGACAGGAAAGTGGATGCCCTTGTTGTTGAAACCTTTGGAAGACGTATAGAGAAACTATTGCAGTGAGTTCAGTACACTAAAATGTTTCTAGTGGTTTGGCCAGAACATCCAAAATTATTGCCACTGAATTCCAGATATAACTGCTTTTCACTGCACTATATTTCTTTTAAAGGTTGGTTTATTGGACATCCAATTACTTCATTTTTGCCTCATATTCATGTTTCAAACTTCACAGGGAAAAATATGTGCATCTTTGTGGGCAGATAGAAGATGACAAAGTGGATTCATCTCATACAATTGGTGATGAAGACAGTTCTGTAGAAGATGATGCGATCCGTAGTTTGCGAACAAGTCCTATCAATCCTTCTAAGGATAGAACATCTATAGAAGATTTTGAAATAATAAAACCAATCAGCAGAGGCGCATTTGGACGTGTTTTCCTTGCCAGGAAATGGGCAACCGGTGACTTGTTTGCTATAAAGGTAAGCAAAAACCACACTCCCTTGAAATTGATGCATTATTAGGAATATCAAAATGGTCATTGTTGCGATGGTTTTGTGTTTGTAACTTTAATGAGGAACAAGTTCAAGCAGTGTTCGAGGCTTCTTTTATGTAGCATTTTCTCTTCATTGGTCGGAGAAAACCTACTGATTTTATCCCTCATCACTTGCTCCTTTTACAAAAATTGAAAACGGTCTATTCGAGTGAATTCCGTGTTTGCCAAGCTTAGATCTTAATTATTACATGCGATGCTTGTCTATGTGCGTTTATGGCTTTAAAGTGTTGTTGTAGTGGCAGCTAGATTCACATATTTGCTTTGTAATGATTTAGAATGTTTTTGAATTTCTACAGGTTTTGAAGAAGGCTGATATGATTCGTAAAAATGCAGTTGAAAGCATTTTGGCTGAGCGTGACATCTTAATATCTGTTCGCAATCCTTTTGTGGTGAGTAGGCCCTACAATTTTCAACACAAGTTGAACCTTGCATGTAAAAATAACTTTTTGTTGTTTACTGTGAACAGGTCCGGTTTTTCTACTCCTTCACAGGTAGGGAAAATCTTTACTTGGTCATGGAGTACTTGAATGGAGGAGATCTTTACTCTTTGCTGAGAAATCTAGGATGCTTAGATGAAGGCATGGCACGTGTATATATTGCAGAACTTGTAAGAAATTGGTTGCATTTTCAAAACTACCTTAGAAGTGCCCACTTTCTTCCTTTCCATTTTGCTAGCCTTTTCTCAATTCAAGTATCTTAAATAATGCTAAATATAGTTTGGCCTATTACTTGCAGGTCCTCGCATTGGAATATTTGCATTCCTTAAATGTCATTCATAGAGACTTGAAGCCTGATAACTTGTTGATAGGTCCAGATGGTCACATCAAGGTCAATATTTTTAGCTACAAGTTTTTCGCTCTTCACATACGTACATGACCCAGTGAACTTTCATATATGATAGAGAACATCGACAATGGGTTTTGTTGCAATAATCAAGCAGATATCATATTTTTGTAATTGTAACTTCAACTGCTTGACAGATATGTATGACTTAGTTAATGGGTTTGTACCTCACGGCTCACATAATAGAACTTTTGAAGAGGGGAGGAAGAAGAGTAGTGCTTCAGAATAAAATCTCTCTGGGCCTTAAAAAGCTGTGAACTTTGTAAACTTTTGTTATCCTCTTTGTTATCCTTTTTATTTTCTTCTCACTTCTCTCCATGTTACTGTGCATACCGATGCTCTGGACTTTCAATGAAGGAAGCATGGTAATGTGCACATAATTTGAATTGGGTCTCTAGGCCTGCCCTCTGATGCCATTTGGCTTTGATTTGAGGGCATAGTTCCGTAGCAAAACAGGTATAGGGGGGCCACTGTTTCAGTGGTATTTTGAGAGCAGCCACTTTGTGCATATTGTCAAAGGTTAGGTCTGTCTCCAATCCTCCCCCGCCCATACCCCCAATGATTGGGGACTAAATGGGTTCTGTTTTTGTTGTTCTCTCCATGTTGCGATGCTAATTGTGAAACTACTTGGCGCTTGTCATAAATCTAATCCCTTCGGTTACAGTTGACAGATTTTGGGCTCTCAAAGGTAGGTCTCATCAACAGTACAGACGACCTATCAGGTCCACCAGTTAGTAGTACCACTACTCTTCTTGGCATTGGTGAATCAAAACCTGCAACCCAGCCATCGATAAAACGAGAAGAGCGCCAAAAACAATCAGTTGTTGGCACCCCTGATTATTTGGCACCTGAGATACTTCTTGGGACAGGACATGGTTCGGAATTTTTTTGCTGAATGGTTATTACATATGCTGTACACCATTGTGCTTATTATTTCTCCTCTTTTATCCCTAATTCTGAGTTGTACTACCTTTGTGTTATCCCTATTGTAGGTGCTACAGCAGATTGGTGGTCTGTTGGTGTTATTCTTTTCGAGCTCCTTGTAGGAATCCCTCCCTTTAATGCCGATCATCCCCAGGTAAGTTGCCTGGACATACCATAGACTTCTTGATGGACTATGTGTGTTCTTATCACCATAGGCATTTGCAATTGTCTCATTGTAATTGACTACTTTCCCCCTAACCTTTCTTCTTTCTGCATCAAGTGCGAACATATAACAAGTGTGGAAACATATGTACTTTAGTTGTTTTTGTCGATTAAAACTCAACTCAACTCAACTCTTCAAGCTTTTTCTTAGTTACTTGGGGTTGACGATATGAATCTACCCTCCAGTTGGCTCTATTTGAAATCATATCCTGAATTCCATTTCAACAGTCATGTCATTTCTTGTCACTTCAATCCTTATTCTTGTTGGACTTTCCTATTTCTTTTAGCACTATTAACATGGATCAGGCACTCTTATTGATAGTCGCAACTCATGGCAGTCGGCCCACGTTGCACATGCTCATATCATCTCAAACAATTTGTTCTAAGTTTATCTTTGTATTGTTTTTTGGAATCTACTAACAGAAATTGCACCCACAAATAGTCAGCTGTTATCATTATGTTTGGCAAAAAAATGAAATGAATTATAGTCGGACTTCATGTGTTATTTTTTTTCATAACCTTGGTTGGTTTACTTAAAATGTAAGACAGTTTGAAGAATTGGATATAAATTAGAAGCTGTAGTGTAAAGGTTGCCTTTCTCCCTGATAATATTGCTAAACTTTACACTAATATTTCTCTCAGTTTTCCATATAGCAATGCGATTTCTTCTGAAGTTTCTTACTCTCTGGTCCAATTAAGTTGGTCTTCTTGTTTTGTGGATTAGTCCTTTTTTTCAAAAAATATAGGCATCCACTTAAGCTAGTCAAAAATTTTAACACTATGCTAATTTCAAGTTGTGCAATTACTCTTTGGCGGCAAGTATAAAGTCTTGGGATGTTTGATCAGTTACTAACCCCGATGAGATGCGGAAGTATGGGAGCACCTAAATGTTTACAAGAAAGAGCATATACAGTGTAGATTATTAGAGCTAGCAACATTTATCTTTGTTCAAGATTTGATTCCTCGCAGAACGAAATTTTGTTTGCACCAAGATCCAAAACAATGACATGTTAATTTTTCTTCTTCTTCGAAGATCTCATTTCAGTGGTAGATGTCTTCAGTGTATTTCATCATGTTTGTTGGCCTTCTTTGGTAGGGACATTATAATCCTGAACAAGAATGACAATTATTGATTTTACGAGAATAATATAAGCTATTGATGGGTGTCTTTTCCTACATATTCATATCTGGTTGGTATACTCTGATATATCCCCTTGGGTTGCAAAATTTGCAAAATGAATTCACGATCACAGTGGATCAAAAAAATTTTTTTTGATAAGCCACAGTGGATCAATTGTTTATCACTTTTATTGTTAATTGGTTGTGCTAGGGGCCTAGGGCTATTCTTGTTCCTTTTATATCTTCCACCACTACACATTGTGGATCTATAGAAATTTGTAAAGACATTAGATGTGTGAAGGCTAAAACAGTAGAGCCCCTACATGGGCACCTGTTGCTATTCTTTCTAAGAATCTGTCAAGTGTCATCTAAGATATGTTATGCACTTTGAGTACTTGATCAATGCTTAAACCTTCTGATAGAATAGCTAAGTTTGATGTCAATCTGTATATGATGCATACATCCTTTTCTTTCTGATATCAGATTGCTTAAATGAAAAATGTTAGATTTGGTTGGCGCATGACTCTAGTATCTTAGCTGATGGATCATGTTGTATTGCAGCAAATTTTCGACAACATTATGAATAGATATATACCCTGGCCCAGGATACCAGAGGAAATGAGCTCTGAAGCACATGACTTAATTAACAAGTAAGTTTGCAAATTCATCTATGAATGTATTCTTGAAATCATGAATGACATGCTATTTCAGCCTCAGGGACCTATTTTTGGGAGTTTTGTTGTTTGATAATGCTTGGGGGACAATCATGCATCACTGTCATTGGTTGAAATGCCATTTGATCACTACTTGGTCATATTTGTTTTTGATAGTTTCCTTTTGCAAACAAATTGGTGCTGTATAAGTATGTGGACATAGAAATTGAATGCAAGTATGGTGAGATAACTTAAAATTGCGTTCTTTTCTATTTTCTCTTTGGTAGACCTCAATCAGTCTCATTGCATTGACTCTCACATTCCATGTTATCCATTCAGATATTCTTTTGTATCTTTATTGGCCACATATAGATTTGTTTCTTTTGAATACCACTTGTTGGATCGAGTTCGTCACTTATGTCTTTTATGGCATTCAACATTGCACCGGCGGTCCTAGTTTTAAAGCAGTTGCAGACTCTCTAGGAGCGGCAACGTGTACACAGATCCCTCCCACAATGGCAACATGACATACATCAACATTCCCCTCATTTCACTTTGCACTTTGAGATTCAGTTGGTCTTGGATCATTTAAACCATATGTATGTGTATTTAGCAGATGGTGTTGCTCTTGCTCTGTACTTGTATTGGCAATTTTGAACAACCCTCATGTGTTGGTTTACAAATAAAACAAGGTCTAAAAAAAGAAATAAGGAAAATTCTCAGAACCCTTTGTTTTGTGACATAAATGGATGAGTGTGGATCTATTTCCATGAAAGCTGTCTAGTGTCTCATGAAAATTAGGTTGTTTCCTTCTCGCATTCCCAAAGTTCAGTCTTACTTGTTGCTCAAGTCCTTTAGGAATTAGAATTAGTTCATTGTCCTGAAAGCGTTTAGGAGCTAGAACATATCGGTGAATGGCTTTATGGATGCAAAGTCAAATGTTCAACTATATTGTTTCCCCCTTTATTCAGGTTGCTGATTGAAAACCCAGTTCAAAGATTAGGGGCAACAGGAGCCAGAGAGGTATATCTTTTTTGCATACTAATCAAGACTTCTTTGAAACTATAGACGGCAATGAAACATAGCAAGACTATCAGTTAATTTTTGCAGGTAAAGCAACATCCTTTCTTCAAGGACATCAACTGGGACACACTTGCAAGGCAAAAGGTTTTTCTTTTGAATCTTTGTTTTTCTAGACAGAAAGAAATCAACTGGAAATAAATTTGCAGTTCCCTTAGGTTGCTTGTTATGTGCAGGCGATGTTCATACCTTCAGCTGAAGCGCATGATACTAGTTATTTTATGAGCCGCTACATTTGGAATACAGAAGATGACAATGTTGGAGGAGGCAGTGACTTTGATGACCTGACTGACACATGCAGTATTTCTTGCAGCAGTGGTTCATGCTACACACCCGAGGAAGATGTAAGTATGCCTTTTTTTATTATATTTTGTGAATCTCTCTGCATGTGACACTTGTTAATCAGATCGAAATTCAAATATCTGAAAAAATAAGTAGCTTGAGCTGAAGATTTTGTGAATTCAGATCTGATTGTTTCAATTACAAAATAGATACCGACATGCATATGCATTTGGCCACGTCTTGAATTAATTTGACGAAAAGATGATGTAATTGGATTTTGTACTCATTCGTGTCCTTTCCATGTCAATTGGTATGTATCCCTGTGATTTGATCAACTTCACTTTATTTTCTTGCTTTAGCTAATTACCTCTTTTAACTCTTATGCGTCTTGATAACAGGCAGATGATTGCGGACATTTGGCAGACTTCAGTGCTCCAAACCTTAATGTGCTCTACTCATTTAGCAATTTCTCATTTAAGGTGAGACTTGCTACCCTTAGATATTTGCTGTTAGATTGGAGAAAATAGCTAATGATCACACAGAAATGAATTGATTTCAACCTGTTTATGTATCACTTTTCATTTTAGTTAAAGTGACAGGCGGTTATTTAAATGATTGAGTTATCCTTAAGAAATAGTTTTCCCCTTCAAATGATTAATGGTGTTAGTATTTTCTTCTGTTCTCAGAACTTGTCTCAGCTGGCTTCGATCAACTATGATTTTGTTGTAAAGAGCGCTCAGGAATCACCAGATGCCTCCAAACAGTCCATTCCATGATAGTTTGTGTGATTCCTTAAGCGGAAAGGTCCCATTTCACCACTGGATCTCCCTGCGCTCAGCTTGGCTTCCACCTGTCAGATAATGATGAGAAGTTCCAAGTCTTGAAGCCCAGCAGCTCTTATGGAGCCTCTATCTTCGAGCTAGCTGATAAGGACAGATGAGATCACAACTAGGGTGAAGGTAGGCGTGCAAATGGCCTCAGTTTTGAAGATGGAAGAAAGCCATTTCATTAGAACGGGAACATGCAGATGTTAAGTCTGTAAATACATACATGATCTTTCAACAGGATAGATTCTCTTTTCTTTTTAGCAAGTTTTGGTCGAAGTATAGGAGTTCGCGGACAATAGCTTTAAGGTGAAATTTCACAAGTTTGTCTGGGAGAAGTTTTGTTTCTGTATTTGATTTCATCCTAAGACAAACTGACAGAATATCAGAGTCTTCTGTTATGTGTTGAAACTCACAATGCTTATTCTTTTTCACCAACACCACTGTGCACAATATCACACTTTTTAAAGTTTCCCTCTCAGTTTTAATGTCTGTAAGACTGTAAAGGATCAAGAGCAATGTTGGAGGGATTGGGTGGTACAAGTGGTCATCTCTCTTGCTGGTACGACATAGGTTATAGTGGACCCTCATCGGAACTAACATGAATCATTTTTGCGTGGCTTCCTTGAGTGTTCAACAAGCCCATGGTTGGCGGTGCGATTATCCTTGCGAGTCTAACTGTTTTGCAATTAGAAGTTCTCTATAGATGTGTAAGGCGACTTGGTGTACAGTTTTTTTTTCTTCTTTGAACGGCATTTTTTTAGTATATGGTATATTGTTTAGTCACTTCAATTGCCAAATGTACCCTGGAGCACATCAACGGTAGCAACAAAAGAGCTTCCCAACAGGAGAAATATCTCTGGTAGATGAACTTTTGTTCGTAAATCCCACTTTTGATGACATTTTATGAGATCTTTGTATGCACATTTAAAGAGGGGAGAGAGAGAGAGAGAGAGAGAGAGAGAGAGAGAGAGAGAGAGATTCATATGCCACAAAGCCCTGAGAGGTTTAAAACCTAAGCCTCCTTCCTCTTTAGACTTTAGGAACACAAACCCAATTCCCTTGATCTTTAGCCCCAGATTGCCTGAGACAGACCCCCTTCCAGAGAAAAGCTCTAAGAATCCCATCAATCTCCTTGAGCATTCTCTGGGGTAAGATAAAGATAGAATAGTTTTGCATATTCCAAAGAACTGACTGAATAAGTTGAGATCTCCTCCATAAGGAAAAGAAGCTTATTGGACCAATTCTGACTTCTTTGCAAAATTTGTCGATAACAATCTGAATAAGAGAGTTTAGAGGAAATGAGAGGAACCCCTAGCTATTTTACCGGCAAGGAAGCTTGGGGAATAGGAAGGATCGAGTTGAGGGAACTTCCCATTAACTCCTGAGAAAAAAGATACCTAGCTTTCTTTCGGAGGTTTGGTTGATGGCTAGAGAAGCTGTGGAACTTAGTCAAAGCCTCTTTAACGGACGGACGGCGCACATTTCAACTTGCTAAAAATTATCGACAGAATTCAGGCCATCCGTTTTATATACCAAATTTTAATTTTTGATATACATATAAATGTTCAATAAATTTTGGGAAAATTTTATAAATGGTTCCTCTAGTTTGCACGAGTTCTCATTTTTGTCCTTCTAATATTAATTGTATCAATTTTAACCCTATAGTTTTCATTCCATCTCAATGTCATCCCTCCCCTTAACGTCGTCAATGAAACAAACAGAATTGAAGGGCGAATTTGTCATTTTCTCTCATAGAGGGACTAAATTGAAATTTTATGTAAATCAGAGGGACTATTTTTAAAATTTTACATTTTACTTTCGTTTTTTGAAAATAAAATGAAAAAGATCATAAGTAATGTATTTGACAACTGAATTATTTTTTATTAGGTAATCAAACTATATTGAAAAATTTTATATTTCATTACACATTACAAAAATATTAGAAAACGAACAAATCAATCCCTTAGCTAATGTCTTTGTATCATGTTCTTATAATCTTCTTATTTTTTCACCCGATAAAAAAATGTTCAAAATCCGTGTTTATTTGTTAGATGAGTAATCTTATGAGTAAGTTCCAAAATAAATACACTTATACCCATATTTTAATGTATTTGATCTCTCAATATTCAATAGTGTTTCATTACTTAATTAAATACAATTACAAGATTTCTAAATATTACTGAACAACCTTCTTTTAATCATGTGACAAAGAAAATAACGAGAGTAAAAATTCAATCGAAAAAAAAAATACAATACCAAGACATTTAACCTATGGGTTGCTTTTCAAAAATTTTCATATTTTTTGTCATATATATAATAAAAACTTTAAAAAAATTTCAACATATTTTGATTATTCAATATAAAATGAGATGGAAAATATATTACATATGATGTATTTTAACTTTATTTACAAAAACAAAAGTATTGTTTTTTTTGTAGAAATAGTCCCTCTAGTTTGCATGAACTCTCAATTTAGTTCCTCTGTGAGGAGAAATGACAATTTTATCCTCCAATTCCTTTTGTTTCAATAACACCGTAAGCAAGAGGGACAAAATTGAGACAGAATGCAGATTATAGGGCTAAAAGTAAAACAACTGATACTAGAGGGACAAAAATGAGAATTTATGCAAACTAGAGGGACCATTTGTAAAATTTACTCATAAATATTTTTTAAGTGAATACAATATTTTGCGAGCTCTACAAGATAAACGGTTCAGATTATCTCAATGAATGCACTACAGAGCCCCATGGTTTCAGCCTCATCAGGACGTAACTCACTATCCTAAAAATATCTGGGTAGTTACACAAGTTGTAAACCAATCCAAGAGATAAACAAAGGAGGAAAAGCCTTACCTTCCAACACTTTAAACAAAAAATTCCAGTCAACTGTGTCGTAAGCTTTCAAGGTGTCGCCCGTTCTCATCTGCCCCTCAATCCGTCAAATCAGTGGAATATTTATCAGTGATGTACTATAATTTTCAATCTTATTGGAGAGATCGCAGTGAAGGTTCGTTCGTTATTCCTTCTTGGGCCTGGGGTAACCACATTTTCAGACAAATCTGGGCCACCGGGCCCATAGGCTATTCTGCCCCAAATAGTACTTCCTTCATCCCTAATTTCGGCGCACAAATTTAGGTCTTAAAAAAAATACATTTATTTTGTTGAAAAATCAAATCTTTTTTAACAAATTAATAAATGGCAGTGAGTTTTATCAAATTGTAAAATAAAATTAGATTTTTTAACAAAAAAAATATGCATCTTTTATAAGCTACTTTAAGTTTGCCATCGGACCCTCATTAATGGAGGGAGTATTATTTTCTGGATCGTACCTACTACCGACAAAGAATAGTTCGTAAATAGTCATATGACACTGAGAAAACGGTCGACGGAACGTCTCAATGAATCAGATGTGAACCAAACCAACCAAAACGATCAGACACAGAGAGAGAGAGAGAGAGAGAGAGAGAGAGAGAAAGAGATGTGGAGACGCGTAGCTCGACTGTCTTCCCTCGTACGATCGTCGAAAGCGTCTCTTTCTAACCAGGTACAGAACTGATCGTCGCCCTCTACGTCAGCTCTAGATCCATGCGTGTTCCTTATTGTCTGTTTGGTTGCTGAGAAAATGTCTAGGAAAAAGATTCTAAGAGACTCGTGCTTTGAACCTTTAAGTTGCGACTCGGACTTGAGGTTCGCTCAGCTGAGTGTTGTTGTAGGCCCGGTTCCGTCAAGGGTTCTTAAAAAATAAAAAATAAGTACTTATTTTTTAGAAGCGGAACATGGCCTTTACATGGTAATTGTCAATTAGGATAGATTTCGTTGGATGCTTCAGTAGGTATGACTGCGTCTGATTTCGATTTCGATTTCGTTTCTTGGTGATTGAAAGTGCGAAAGGAATGAAGTAATGATATATGACACAGCGAGCGTATCCACCCTCGGTGAAGAATGTGTGTCCATGTCTGCCGTTGTATGTAATGTGTATACGCGTGTAAGATATGCAAATATACATGTTGTCACCCACAAAGCTACAAATTTAGGACTTGGAAGTAGGAGCAATAGTTACCTTCCATATAATCATGGCGATAAATGCTGCAGGTGGTATTCATTGTTGTTGTCGTCTCAATAGTCAATATCGCCTATATTATTCAGTCACGTTCCTGCAGCCAAGCATAGAAAATGCGCACTAATCAGAATGCCTTTCATTGATATTCTGTTCCCCAAAACGTAAGTAATCAGACTGGTAACTCGGTAAGGAACATAATCTGGTGTGTAAATTGGTCAATTCTGATAGGACCTCCGTTCTCCTTCCCCGCACCCGGATGATGTACGGTCTACTTAAGAGAGCAGTTTGAAGATTACAGTGGGAAGGGATTCCATTGAAGCTGCTTCTACTAATATGTGTATCTATTACATTTTCCTCATTTAATTAACACGATGCTGCTGCTGCAAACCGTTGCACAGTTTGCTATAGTTTTGATAATTAGTCTTTTCAGTTTTCATACCTCTTCTTACTTCTTACAGCTGTACGCCAATTACTTGAATACTTCTTTAAACTCTTTATATACTTCTTATGCATTTACTTTTGATAATAGATACAGCCAGCCAGTGGATTGCAGATTTTGGAAGCATTCAGTACGGAAATACAGAAATCGGTATCTTACTGCTTCCTGTTAATTTATTAGGGGGAATCGTTCTAAATGATACTTGAGCTAATATTTCTTCCTAGAAATTTTGCATATTAGCAATAACTATAAGAAGTTTAATTCCTACTAGAATAGAATGATGTATAACTGGAGGAAGGCAATGCTTTTGCCGTCACATTTCGCTACACATGTCGATATGTACTTATGGAAACTAGCACGTCCTTGGTTTAACCATCTGGCTGAGCACGTTCTTTCTAATAACATGACAAAACTTCTCTTAGTCTTTTGCTTGCCATAGGAGTAAATAGCTTCAAGTTCATTTGTATTGCACCTGATTACTCACTGGTTTCCTGATTTCCTTTGACTCTGCCAATGTCATTTTCCCTCTTCAGGGCTTTATTTTCTCTCTGATGAGGGTTCCATGCCCAGATGACCTTGTCATATCCTTCCCAACTTGGATTTTTCAACTTGTTCAAGAAATTAAAAAATCAATTCCTCCAATCTGTGAATACTTTACTTTGTAATGTGAGTTTTCTGGTTGAACTTATATCTGGAGTCATGGTTAGCATTGACATCAATATGTCTTACATGGGATATTCAAATTGATAAGCAGTTTCTAGTGATCTAGTTTTTAATTTGATGTCAGATGGATTATTGATGTTGTGTTATTATGTTATTTGGATGTAGGCAAAAGGTCGAAACCTCCACAGAGAGAAACCCCCATTCATAACTTTTGTCTTGGGTAATCAACTTTGCATTCTTGCAGGAACTTTCCTTTTCAATCTCTTTAGCAGAAGAGCCACTTAAGTTACTGTGTGGTGTTTGTTCTTGTACCTTTACTTTGATGCAAGATTAGGCGAGTGAATTCTCATATCTCAATTGGGAGCCACTTACTCTCATGCTCTAAGTTGATGTTAAGTTGTCAAAAAGAATTGTGCTGATCCTGGTTCAACTAAATTTCAGTCATCATTTGTATATGCTTGTTGATGGATATAGCACACAAATGCTATCATCCGATGCATTTCCTATAATGCTCAACAAGTTTATAACTTCTCAAACTGCCACTGAGATGAACATGCATTTTGTTTAACCTGATAGAGACAAATGCATGAATAATATATGAGCAGAGAAGTAGTATTTAACCACCACAGAAGTCTTGAAAATCCTGTTGGATGCTGTAGACTGATAGCTCCAAATTACTACCTCCATTCCTCAATGATTAGCCTTTGCTGCATTTTTTTCTGTTCATTATCTTTGCCCACAAAAGTTTCTTCACTTTCTTGGGCCATCCCTCTTCATCCTGTTATTAGTGCTCACATGAGATGTGATGGCCTTAATAATGCTCAAAAGCAGGATATGAAGGAAAGAAATCTCAAAAAGGTGAGCACATTGATCATTCATTATACTGTCCAACAGTATGAGCCTTTTCAAAGAGGTCATTCATCATTTGGTTTGGCCTCAAAAATATTTTCTCCCATAGTCTAGAAAATCTCGTTTTATCATGTTTCCCAGTTACAGTGAATTAGTACAATATTTGTCTTCAGGTTTCAGTGTATGTACTTGCTATTCAATGGTAAATTTGTAGATAAACATCGCATCTTTTGTTTTAAATGTTTTAGTGGGAAATCAAACTTATGAAGATTTTCTCATGGTTAATCACAGTTCACACCATTAATGATGCCTTTGTGAAACTTCTACAATAAAAAAAATCAGCCGTAGGCAGAGTGTGATGCCTGTCCATAAATGGTTTCAGGAGGCCCTGGCAGTGGAAAAGGTACACAGTGTTTGAAGATTGTTGAGACCTTTGGGTTCACTCACTTGAGTGCTGGAGATCTGTTACGGAAGGAAATATCTTCTAATACTGATAATGGGTAAGCATGCACAATTTTCTCTTGAGCATCATTTACTTATGATATGCTTTCAAACTGTGATGTCCTGTATTAACATTTAAATTTGCAATTGCAGTGCCATGATTCTTGAGACAATCAAGGAAGGAAATATTGTTCCTTCAGAACTGACAGTCAAACTGATCCAAAGGGAAGTTGAATCAAGTGAGAATGACAAATTTCTTATTGATGGATTTCCACGAACTGAAGAGAACCGCCGGACATATGAACGAGTGGTGAGTGTCTCTCATATACCTTATTAAAGAAACTGCTTCCTTGATCTGTCTCTTAATGTTTTCGGAACTGTTTGGATCGCTTCTCTAAATGTTTTGGGATTTGTGAATGAGAAGATGCAAGTAGGTGCTCATAAATGGAATAGTTTGGAACAATGGCTAGGATAACTCAACTGTCCGACTGAATAGATTGATAACTTTCAGTCTTTCTCTTAGTAGCTTAAATCGAATGCAGGTTGGAGCAGAGCCGAACATTGTGCTTTTCTTTGATTGCCCTGAAGAAGAGATGGTGAAGAGAGTGCTGAGTCGTAATCAGGTTTTTATTCTGTAAATTTTGTTTATTGCTTAGAAACCTTTAATTTTCTCTCTGTTCTTACCTATTGAACTGTGATTTTCTCTTTGAATTTAGGGGCGAGTTGATGATAATATTGATACTGTCAAGAAACGTCTTGAAGTTTTTAATGCTTTAAACCTTCCTGTCATCAACTACTATTCTAGGAAAGGAAAACTGTACAAGGTATTCATTCAGTGAGTATTGACCATATGGAGTTCTCTTTTCCTGACTAGGAACATCTTGCTTATTGCTTTCTGAGTCTCTGACAGTTAAACCTACAATTCAAGGTCTCATAGTTATGGTAACAGTGCTTCTAGATGGCTTATGTGGCTATAAAGTTAATGTTTTAGGTATTTATTTATTGTCATGTTCCTTTCTAGCGTATGTTTTGGCCAGTTCTTATTTTTCGTACAAAAATACAAAGATTTTGGTTGAGGCTTCCTTATTGCTTTTGGCATTGTCATTTGGATGTTTGAAAGAGTTGGTGTGTAGAGTAATGGAATCGAATCAATGCAGATCCCTGCTGTAGGAACAGAAGATGAGATATTTACAAGAGTTCGCAAGATTTTTACTTCATTGGAGGTACTCTCAATGTTATTCCCACAGTTTAGTATCCCGATTGGGGTTATTTTGTTCACGTTGACTAATTTGCTCCGAAGATGAATAATACACACATTGTTCTGACAAATAATACCATTTCACGAATTTGTACAAGGTAGTTTTCCCTTTATCCTTCAAATCAAGTTGGCCATATACATCTTTGGGTTGGTTTCTGGTATGACATATGCTGCTTAACGCAACTCTTTATGGTCTCTTCCACACAAAATTAAGAGATATTTTGACTGCACTGACTCCCTTTCCTTCTGGTCTGCTTCCCTGTTTTGGTCTTTACCACTTCTCCCTTGATGGTTGTATTTTTCTCCGATCTTTCTTCTTTGAACCAGTATATTTCAATAAGGAATTAATTTTTTTGTCAAAGAATCATATAACTACATCGAGGATTTTTCGAAATCACCTGCTATTTGCCTATAGGCCCTATACTAATCTGTTAGAAAAGCTTTTAGACACTAACAACAAATTTAACTAAATAGGTACCTGATGGGTGAGTTGATCACATTTTTGTAGTTTATCAGATTCTCAACTACAAGCATTATAACTGAATGGTTATTCTAGCACCACACCCAAATACACACCGAAACACACACCCACACTAAGAGGAAGCAGAGATTGCCTATATTTCGTCACCTAAAACCCACAATATAACTGTTCAATTGTTTATTGCCTTAAACTTGATGGCTGTCTGTGCTTTGCGTGTGGAATTATGTTTTGAACACGTAAACCTCACAAAGTTGAGCGGGTATTTCATCTGGGAATACTGATTATTTGTCCATTTACTTGGTGAAGTGGACCAATATATGTATGATATGGAGAGCCTGTTTGCAGGTTTAAATCGGTGTTACATGGCAGCAGGCGACGAAATAAAAATAAGCTGAATGGTCGAAGAACAAAACAGATTTAGAGAGATCATGGCATTCAGCCGGCTGTTTCCCTCTTTTTGCACCTTGCAATGTGGACTATTGGTTTATCAGTTGCCCATTTCCCCCCCGCTTACTCGGGATGTTTGATGGGTTAGCCACTAACAATACCAGAGGCAAATAAATTTTGTTCCCCTATTCGTCTCATCAACTGGTGCGCATGAATAGCTTGTTGTAATGAAAATTGTAAGAGTTTAACTCTTACCTGAATATGAATAAGTTTGTATTCAATCTGAACCATTGATTACCGAGATGGACGGTCTAAATGTGCTCGGCAGGCGCTTGGTAAGATCCTTAGATCCAAGCCAGATGGGGAACTTTGTTTGTTCTTTTACAAGCTTTTGAAAAACTTTTTATTCTATACACGATTACGAATAAGTTTCTCCTGTCCCTCCGCTCATTATCACGTATTATATCAATTTTTATTCCACGAAACTCAAAACCGAACAAAGATCCATCTGAAGTTAGTTGATGGAGGTGAAATAATACCATTTTGCTGAAGTTAGTTGATGGAGGTGAACTAATACCATTTTGCTGAAGTTAGTTGATGGAGGTGAACTAATACCATTTTGCTTCCATCAATTTCCATGTTATTTGGCCGCTCTTCTTCTATCCTCCACTTTTAATGGACATCACTCTACCAATATCCCTCTCTTCATGCAGCCTTCCCTCTCCCCAGCATCCCAACGTCACAACAAACAGCCTCAAACAACGAAAACGAAAACAAAACCAGAAACGAATACACTTTCTTCACAACGCACAACCCAAGCTCCCATTTCCGAAATCATCTCCAACTCCTCTCCTAACCAACCCAAAACCCCACCCCCAGTCCGAACTCGACGCCCTCAACGCCGTCGTCGACGAGCTCGAATCATCCGTCGAAAAGGGCATACAACTTGACGCCCAAATCTTCTCTTCAATCTTAGAGACTTGTTTTCGGCTACAGGCATTCGATCACGGTTTCCGCATCCGCCGCCTCATACCCGATAAGCTTTTGCGGAAAAACGCCGGCCTATCATCGAAGCTCCTTAAGCTGTACGCTTCTAGCGGGCAAATCGAAGATGCCCACCATGTGTTTGATAGAATGCCTGAGCGAAACGCCTCCGCTTTTCCATGGAATTCGCTTATCTCCGGGTATGCTGAAATGGGTCAGTACGAGGATGCGCTGGCGCTTTACTTCCAAATGGAGGAGGAAGGGGTCGATCCGGACCAGTTCACTTATCCTCGCGTGTTGAAAGCTTGTAGTGGAATTAGGTCGATCCGGGTTGGCGAAGAAGTTCATCGGCAGATAGTTCGTCATGGGTTTTGGGCCAATGGGTTTGTGCTCAATGCTCTTGTTGACATGTACTCGAAGTGTGGCGACATTGTGAAGGCTCGAAGGGTATTCGATAATATTGGAATGCGGGATTTGGTTTCGTGGAATTCGATGCTTACGGGTTACATTCATCACGGGGTTTTGGAAGGAGCATTGGAGATTTTTCGCCTAATGATACGAGATGGTTACGAACCTGACTCTGTTGGCATATCCACCATCCTCGCTAGTTTGCCTTCAACGAAACTTGGAGCTCAAGTTCATGGATGGATACTCAGGCGAGGTATTGAATGGGATCTGTCAATTGCTAATGCTTTGATTGTTTTGTACTCTAATCACGGCAACTTGGATAAAGCGCGTTGGTTATTTGAGAAGATGCCTAAAATGGATGTGGTATCATGGAATTCGATAATTTCAGCTCACTCCAAGGACCCGAAAGCCCTTATTTACTTCAGCAAGATGGAGGCCCTTGGTGCTTTGCCGGACAATATCACATTTGTGTCTTTGCTATCAGCTTGTGGTAATATGGGTTTGGTAAAAGATGGTGAGAGGTTGTTTTCGCTGATGAGAGAGAGGTATGGGATAAGTCCAGTCATGGAACACTACGGTTGTATGGTGAATCTCTATGGAAGAGCAGGGTTTATTAACGAGGCTTATGAAATTGTGGTAAATGGGATGGAGTTTGAGGCTGGTCCAACTGTATGGGGAGCATTGCTATATGCTTGCTACGTTCATGGTAATGTAGATATTGGAGAGGTGGCTGCACAAAAGCTTTTTGAGTTGGAGCCAGATAATGAACATAATTTTGAGCTTTTGATGGGGATCTATAGAAAGGCAGGGAGATTGGAGGATGTAGAGAGAGTGAGAATTATGATGGTGAAAAGAGGATTGGGCTCATAGACTCAAGTTGAACTGCGGTGTATATCCTATCTCACAATATCCATGTCTCGGAAACATTCACCTGTTCAAAATGAGCAAGTTGGGAGAAGGTCAGGCCATCACTGGGACTTGAGACTGCTGGCTCCAATTAAAGGTAATAATCTTACCACAGCTTATTTATGTTAACTTGTGAATAAGCGTAGAGCATTCGTTATGGAATGGTACTTGCTATTTTGAATATTGGAAATATTAGTTTGTGAAGCTATATTGTTGTTGGTTTCCAAAATGGAGGATTCTTATTCTTAAATCACCTAGTCTCTCTCTCTCTCTCTCTCTCTCTCTCTCTCTCTCTCTCTCTCTACAAAACAAAAAACACAAAACCACCACCACGACGACCCAGATGAACTCGACGATGATGAAAACAAATTCTGTTGATCAATTCCGACGAAGACATGGTGCCGACTGTGCCGCCGTCCGGCCAAGAAGAATTTGTCCGATTCTGACAATTCAAACACTGTCCCAGCCGATTCCAACTCCAGTTTTCATTTTTTTGTTGTACTCGACGACAATGACATGGGATTTCGCAGGTAACTCCAACGTTGATGTGGTATTTTGATTAATGGATTGGTGAACTCCCAATTTGATATCGTGAGATTAATTACCCCATCAAATCACCCCCCGATATCCCAATTTGATTTTGATTTATTGGGCAGAGAGAGTGAGTGATGTAAGGGAAGAGATTTGGTAGATTTCCGGCGAGATTTACAAAAAAGCTTCCTAATTACAGATATCGACAATTCTTATGGGTTCAGTGGGTGTGCGCGCTGTGTGTGTGAGAGAGCTGCACAACACAGTCCTCGGATCCCCTGGATCCGAGAGAGAGAGAGGAGGGAGAGAAGAGGGATTACCCGAATTTGTGAGTAATAGAGATGAAATTCCATTTTTGTCCCTTAAAAACTCACATGCTTGGCACATGGTCAGTTTTTCATCCAAATTCATGGATGGAATTAGGATTTGGACTTAATAGGTGTGAATTCGATAGTTTGAGGATGTGATTTTGATAGTTGGACGATGTAAAAAAATGGTGATAGTTTAAGGGATGTTTTCATAAAAAAAATTCTTTTTTGTTGTCGTTGTTGTTTATACCATGCAGCCGTTTCGCTGGATCAGGTGCCAAATTTGTAGAATGAACCAAGTTGCCAAAACTTGAAAACAGATTGATTTGAAGAACAATTTCCAAGAACTGTTTAAGCTGGTAATGTCCGGTTCACATATTCTCACTAATTAGTGATCTTCTGGCTAACTAGACTGCAATTAAGTATAATAACTCTAGCTGCAGCAAAAACCCAACTACCATAAAGCAGGGAGTTCAATTGTTGTAGGTTTGGTTCTGTTTTGTTTTACAATCCTGTCCTTAAGAGTGGAAAACTAGAAAACTGATACAAAATCATCTTCTATACTAAAGTTCTCAGTACACAAACGTCCACAAAATTTATCGTTCAAAAAATCACTAAAGCAACTAGGCAACTAGGTTCCTTGAATTAATTACAAAGGAATCGAATTAAAGAGAAATTGATTCTTATAAGTTTCAGATGGTCCAACTTTCGTCTTTCAAGCGTGAAACTTGTGGGTCCCAAAATGTTTTACATGTATTAGCACATTTTTCCGCCATAAGTTGTAATACCATGGGGAAACCATATCTGTTCGGATGTGGTGGGGATAGCGTGGACTGGATTAGCCGATCAGTTCGGTAGCTGAAGCACATTGGGGAAGGCTAGGGTAAGGACCTTGAGGCACACGAGCAATGTGGAGACCTGGGTTAGTTGAAGTACCGGAAAAGGCTTGGGTAAGGACTTTGTGGCACATGAGCAATGTGGAGACCATGGGTCAGTGCTGCACTCATGGGTGAAAACGCTTGTTTGGATAGATTTTCCGGTGAGGCCCTGGATGGTAGAATTAAGGATCTATTAAGGCATGAGTCACTGGTGCTTGATGCGTCGCAACTCGTAAGTAAAGCGTTGGCTTGAGGCTTTTTCTGTCTAGCAAGTTTTGTGCCAATCTGTTTGACACACATTATGATTATAATTTTTAACCCCAAAACAACTTTATAGAACTGGAAAATAACTTGCTTAGAAGCCCCGATACTAGAGTTCTCGCAAGGTATGACATGGATCAAACGTATCCAGAGGACAGAGAAAGAGGTATTCAAAGGAGGTAGAGACTTTCGGGATTCACAAGGGCACATGCCAATGTGATCTATATATTTTTCACCATCCATTTGGCTAGTTGTCAAATAGTCAAACTTGTTCCCCCAAAAGATAGGATTTTCCTGGCTTGGTACTTATCTCTTTAGTTCCTAAATATGAAGAACTGCCCAGGTAAAAGGTCAGGGACTCGACAAAATCACCTGTCATCTTTCTAAAATTTGAACATGACAACTCTCAAAGTCAAATATGTGCCAATTTTGTGCGCAACTATCTAATTGAAGCAGGAGCCATTGCTCTATATAATGTTGCCATGGAGACCTCTAAATCCCTCATCCTCCTTTCCATTGAGCCAATTCATCCTCATCTAAATCATGACAAAACCAACCCTAAATTTGCTTCCCCTAATCCTCTCCTTCTTGTACATTTCCGGCGGCATCGTGGCAGCTGAACCCACCGTCCAAGAAAATTTCATCGCCGAAATGTGCTTTTTCACCCACTATCCGGAGGTGTGTATCGGATCTCTCTTGCCCCACGCCAATGCCATCAACGAGAGCTTTCACGAGGTGGCCCGAGCCGCCCTGGCGGTGAGCCTTGTAACGGCCGAGTCCGCAAAGGCAAACATGCTGAAACTGGCCAACCTCAAGGGGCTCAAACCCATGGAGTATGGGGCCTTGAAGGACTGCATTGACCAGGTCGACGATGGTGTGGACCGGCTTAGCCAATCCGTCCGGGAGATGGAGCATTTGGGCCCAGCTCATGGCGGTCCAGCCAATGGCGATGACCCGCCCCGTGGCGAGGAGTCCTCGTGGCACGGGAGCAACGTGGAGACCTGGACCAACGCCGCCCTAAGTCAAGTGCAGAGGTGCGCGGGAGGGTTCTCGGGCCGGACCTTGAACGGGAAAATCAAGACCTTGGTTCAGGTTGAGGTCAGGAATGTCGAGCAAATTCTTTACAATGGGCTGGACTTGTTTAGAATATTTACAAACAAGCTTTCAATCGCCTCCGACGATGTTTGAGGAGGAAGAGGTTTTGGTTGGCATCAAGTTCGGGCCTCGATTTCATGTTGTCTTATTTCATACTATCATGTTATTTGACTTGACGATTCCCAATTTTATACAGATTATTTGGTTATAGAGGCGAAAAACCACGCCTGAAAATCGATATGTTTTACGCATCCACTTCTAATCACGAGAAATGAAATGATTTGTAAACTGTGGGTTTGTTATGAGCCTTCAGTGATGAACTGACCGGTAATATTGCGTTTGAGATTGCGGTTTCGCATTGGCACTAGCATTTCAAACAAAAGGTCAAAGTTTTTTTATTTTTTATTTTTTATGAACCAGTCAATTTCATTCAAGCCCGAAGACAAAGATTAGATCGCAAAATACAGGAGTGCACCAAACCACCTAATCCGGAACCTTAGGACACCTTGCAAAAGCAAATCAACACTAGGTGCCGATATGAGAATCCCGTCCGGGACAAAGTAGAGAGAAATCTAACGAAATCCCGGTACAAACCATTACACAACAAGGAATAGATGTAATCGAAACAACAAATAGAATACAAGCGTAAATGGAGAAATCTGCTTCCATGGACAGACCACACGGCCGCCGGCCGGACAAGAATAGGGACCATTCCAGCAAAGGAAATTCTGTCACTGGAAAACACTCCGATAGGTCCAAGCGACCATGGCGGCCAAAGACCGGACCCTCCTTCACACTAGCACTGCCGTTGACGGCCCAAAACAGAGAGAAAAGCAATCGAGCGCAACCAAACTAGAGGTGCTTCCGAAGATCTCCAACACATGCACCACCGCTGCTGCTACCTGACAACCGCCAAAAAAACACCACCAATACAGCTGTAGACCACAGCAACCCTCGAATCCGACCAAACGCCGAAACCCTAACTAACTTATTCCGCCCACCACCCAACCGCCGGACCTAGGGGAAACCCAAACCTGCACAAGCCAAAGTTTTGTTAAGAATGCGAGCCTCATCTTAAAATCTGGCGGGGTAAATTGGTTCTCCACTCGTAAATCGGAATTGCCGTCGGGAAAAATAGCAATCTTGCAGCCGCTTTCGTTTTTTGCCAACGGATATTGCTATCGGAAAATGAGATAGATTTATCCAATGATATGGATTCGAGGTGGTAGCAAAATGCCACTAAATCGGTGCAATAACATTGTTATTCTTGTAATACCATATCGCGTACATGCGCTCTCGCTTTAACCACCAGTTAATCTTCATGAAGACGGTGAAGCTTTCTTTTGACGTTTCCGTTATCTGTCTCAGACTACACGAATCAAAAATTGCCGAACACAGATTAATTCTCTACTGCATTGATGAATTGTACACGGGACGGAAAATTGATGCGGCCGCAACGCTTTGCAGCTTTGGCCGTAACCGTGTGTGTAGTCTTTGTGTCATGTTATATAGCCACCGCACGAAACTCTCCTTGATTTTCTGCTTATGCAAAGTATACACACGTGAGGCATGCGAATATGACTCTCTATCCCTTTTATACTTTTTTTTTTTATTTGGTCAACTTTTTCGCACCTTGATTAATTCCGAAGTCATGAAGTTAACATCCTGGACAAACTTTTCAATGTCCCTAAGATTTGGAAGATTTGACCTCCATGAGATTCAAACATGTGACACTTATTTACTTTGTCATGCCACTTGGCCAAACCCCTTGGGTTCTCGATTAGATAGATTTTGCTTGTTTTTTCATCTCTAACATAATTGGTTTTGAAGTATAGAGAACCAACCAAAATCATTCAACGAGATAGTGTCTTCTAATTAACGTATGGAACAATTTTTTTTTTTTTTGGTAATATAGGGTGTTCCGGGTCAGCTTGCGCGCACCTTGGACTAATCCCTACAGTTCCTCCCATAGCCGTTTCACAAGCATACGTGTGGGGGTGAGGTGACCTTAAGAGTTGTTAGCAAGAAGAATCAAACCTGAGATCTTAGAATGGAGCAAATACCTAAATCCCAGGCCAAGACCACTTGGCCAACCTCTTGGGGTTTAGGGAACAATATTAGACTCTTCTTGATTAGTTTTCGTCTGTAACTTACATCGATAAAATCTTATTTGCGGAGCTTTACGTGAAGAAGGCTTTAAGGAGCTTAATCGCGCGCGTCTAAAGTGTTTTTGGACAGTCCGGATTGAAAACCAATTTTGACCCGTAAGAAATAATTTTTACGTGTCAAAATTGGAAAGCAATCTCAACCATTGATTGGCGAAATGGATTGATGTGATTGTGTGGCTCCATAAACGACTTATTCATGCACGGCTCCTTTGTGAATAAGTCATTCTCTATACCAAATAGGATTACTATAACTCACCAATTCAAAAAAATTAGGATTTTACTAAAAAAAGCCAACGAGATAATGACGTACCGTGGTGATTAATTGTGCGAAATGTGCAATATCGCAACGTTATACAAATTTGATATAAGATTATCAAAAAGTACAGGATGATGTGCTAGATTTAAGTCTTGTCATTTGAAATCAAAATTTTTTTTTTCTTTCATTTTTTCGTTTAGGAAACGGTAACATACAAGAAAATGAAGGACTCATGGGGCTAGGACATACAAGAAAATAAAATTAAAATATAAGAACTCACAAATCTGCTCATCTCGATGGTTGAAAAAAATCATGATTTGTATCAAGCTTGAGCACCTTCTCGTTGCAATCGCAGTCGCCGCCACGATGACGTCACCGTTGCCGTTGGAGAGCCCAAGAGTCCATTGCCAAGGTTGATTAGTTCCAAGAGCCAAAACCTCCCGAGTTCAGAAATGATCGAGACTTCGAGAGGATGGAAATCTTCTTTCTGAGAGAGTCTCAACTATCTCACGATTATGAAAGTAGGAGATGAGGAAAGGGGGAGAGAAGAGATGTTGGAACCTCCGTGGGGGAAAGGGAAGGAAAGAAAGGGGAAGGCAGCTGGGTTCGCACAAACCTCCGGAGAACG
The DNA here is from genome assembly GCA_014282245.1 of Rhododendron simsii. Classification (NCBI taxonomy): domain Eukaryota; kingdom Viridiplantae; phylum Streptophyta; class Magnoliopsida; order Ericales; family Ericaceae; genus Rhododendron; species Rhododendron simsii. The sequence continues at coordinate 28,671,977 of CM024955.1, read as the reverse complement.
ATTTTGTTCTCTCTCCCTCAAAATCAATTGCCCATCAAAATGACGTAGTATCTTTTTTTTTTAAATGTCATTGCACGTCATTTATGTTAAATACTTTCAGCAAATTAAAATTCATAAGCATAAATTCCACTGATCTCCCTTGAAATTTCTGGCAAATAACTTCTCTCCTCATACTGCATTTCTTAATAGTGGAGGTGATTAATGAGAGCCAAAGCATTACTAATAGTCTTAGCAAAACGTGCAATCCTACTCCTAACCTTTCTCTTCACGCCTTCGCTCACCTTCCCTCCAGAAAACTCATCAGTTCAGCTACTCTCATCGGTTATGGCGGCACTAACCCAAGTCTTAATGCTATCCATGGCAAACACAATCGAATCGCTCTTGCCAATGCTCCTCAATGCCTCGCGAGATTGTCTCAGCAACCCAATGCTGCCCGCAACATTCTCCATGCAGTCTTTGATTGCCGCAGCGTCTTGGTGCGTGAGGCCCCTCTGTTGGGCAAGTTTGGAGACTGTGGCGGAGGCGGCGAGGGCAGATTTTATAGAGATTGTCAAGGCGTCGTTGCTGAGCTGCCAGGGGTTGGTTTTGATCGTGAAGGCGTGAGGGGAGAGGGTTTGGAAGCAGAGTTGTGGGTATGTGGTGGTAGAGCACGAGGTTTTGGTGAAGTTTATGTAGGTCACGGGTGGGAGTAACTGATGAGTGCTTGTAATAGTCGGGGATTTTACCCGCGAACTCTTTGTACGAGAAGTAGGTCCCTTGTTTTTGGCAGGAATAGTTCCGGCCTTTGTTGTGTGCTTTAGATTTTGTTGAGAACTGTCTCCATGCACGAGTTTGGAGTGGGACGCGGAGACTGGCGGCGCATTGTGCAAGATTGATAGGAGGATGAGTGGTGAAGAGGAATGTGAGAATATGGCATGAGAGTACTGAGGTTTTTGTGCTTGTGTAACCTTCCATGTTGCTCTCTGTAGCTCCTTTTCCCTCTCTGTATTGTGAAATTTTATATATAGGGGCAAGCGTCATGGAGTGCTGTGGGAACCTGTGGGGGATTGTCGAGGAATACATTCTCGTAGAGAACATTTAAAGTGGGACGGAGGAAGCGGTTCGGCATACCCTATCCGCGCTCATCCCTACTACAAATAGTCCAAAACTGGACTAGAAACTCTAATTGGACAAGAACGTTGCCCACATATTATTGTTTTATTTTGTGTCAAACGGAAATACAACTCACACATTATTGGTTTTTGAAAAAACTTTATTCACTGTTGCTGTTATCAAATTTTTCTCACGCTGTAAATACGAATAGTAAGTAGTTACACATATTTATTTAATAAAAAACCTCTTCGGCAAAAATTTAAAAATGAATATAATACTTCTCTATATGTAATTATGAATACTGTGATTTATCAAATATGTGACAAAGAGTGTACATAGTGTACATCTACTTTTGCCCGTGCCATACCCGTGCTTTTTTCGTGCGCATGTCGTGCTTGTGCCATGTGACCCAAAATAATGGCCCACTATAGGTATCGTGTCGTGCCGTATTGTGCCACCCTTAAAGTGAATGCAAACAAAAGATTCTGATAAGTTTATGGTGATTTGATGCTGCAATGATTTGGTTTCAAATTTGGGCATAAGTCCTCGACTAGGGTAGGAACGGTTCCCGTCGTGATTGAAACGCTTGGAGGGATACGTTGGCTGATGGGTCGTTTCCTGTTGTACTTGCATTAATGGAGAATCAGAGCAAAGAATCGATAAGTATATCAATGTCGATATCATGCCAATCAGAGGTCTATTTATTATTCCAGTTGGTCCAACCTGTTGTATTTGTTGTAAATTCGAGTTCTTTATATATCATACTAGTGATACCACACCACCTCCTCTTTTGGAAATTTCATTTCCTCTCAATGAAGGCCAGATTGTTTGTCATCGTCTTTCTCTTTTCGGTCCACTTGGGTCACAGTTGTGACCCGTGCACTCTCCCACCACCACCTCTGATTCCCACCCCACCACTGGTCCCTCATATGACACAGGGGTGGATGATATGGATGATGGCAATGGCGGTGCTAGTTCGTGTCGCGGTAATGCTCACTCTCTCTGAAAAAATTTAAAGGGTTGTTTCACTTCGTCGTGGCTATCTTGCAGGCTATCTCGCACACCACCATCACGAGGACCACGACCACTCACCGAGTCTGGTTCCTTCACCACACCACCACCACCACCGCTCACTGAGTCTGGTTCGTTCACCACACCACCACCACCACAACTCACCGAGTCCGGTTCCTTCACCATCTCATCCAGAGGTACGCGAGCCCCCGGCAATCCACGTGCCTATCGACGATCTCCCCTAGTATCAGTGGTATCGAGAGGAGGATGATGTTTAAGAGTGGTCGGTCTAGGCCATGGATGGAGTACTGGGGCTTGGGGGTTTCACCAAAGCTTTATCAGTTTAGAGATTTCAAACTCTAAAGTCCAAACTCATGATTAGTTTATTTGTTTAGTTATTTGGTTGTGATTAGTTAGTGGTAATCTGTTTACTTAGTCTGTAATTGGGATATATAATAGTAGGAACTGAGTTGTATTGGAATCATCGAAATCATATGGAATTAAAGAATATCTTCTCTCTCTCTCTCTCTCTCTCTCTCTCTCTCTGTCTGTGTGTGTTTATCAGTTTTTCCCATTAAAACGATGTCTTTAATCTGGAAAGTTAGTTGTCCATTTTATCCTTGCTTTTGTAAATTTGACAGCACAATGGGAACCATGGTAGAACTTTGGAATTGGAAACTTGGCATGATCTGGCTTCTGTCTACATAAGCTTGTCACAATGGGACGATGCTGAGATTTGTCTTTCCAAATTAGAGGCCATCAGTTGTCACTCTGCTTCTAGATGGCATGTCTGTGGTACGAATGAACATACCTCTCCTCAGATAACTTGTCACTTCCATCTGCAATTTTCATTGGTGTGAGTTGTGATTATTTCATCCTATAAAATTGCTTCCAACCACCCGCCCAAAAGAAGAAGGAAAACGACGCCAAAAGATCATGTGCAGTTGAATTGCTGAATAAGAAATTGTACCAAAACATATTGGCTTGTTTATGACAGCATTGCAATTTGTTCTTCTTCTCTTTCTTAAATGAATTCTAATGCAAGTGGCGTTAATTGAGAAGAGTGTGGAGTAATGATGATGCTCAAGTACGTTGATTGGCCGAGGGTACATCACACCAAGACCTGTTTGAAGAGTAATTGTAAAACTTTGTTCTAAGGGCTGCCCTTTTTTTTTTGGAGGAAACTAGGAAGCAAGGGAACTTCTCTTAAAATGTTGTGCTGGATTGGAAACAGACCTTAACACATGTTATAGGGATACATACATTGTGTGACTTGTGTCCTTGAATATCTTATTAGTAGTCTTAATTTGATTTAAAACTTCCTTTTGTTTTCTTTTTTGTAGGTTTGCTTCATCAAGTTAAGGGCTTCAACAAAGAAGCTCTTAAATCCTTTAGGCAAGCTTTAGATGTTGAACCCACCTATGTTCCGAGTCTGTTCGCGTGAAATTTAATTATATCATTAATTCATATTAAACTAGTCAACTTTTTAAGTTTTGCATTTAAATGGCTAAGGATCTTTTTAGCTCTCTCTCTCTCTCTTTCTCTGATATTCTTTACATCGTAACTTGGTTGAAACCTACTCTACTATCAATCTACTAAAAATTTAAAAATGAATGTAATACTTCTTTATATGTAATTATGAGTAATGTGACTCATCAATTATGTGACAAAGAGTGTACATCTACTTTTGTGATTAATTATTTTGTATTTTTAAATTTTTAATCATGCCTGCGCCGTGCTCGTGCTTTTTTCGTGCGAATGTCGTGTCTATGCCATGTGCTCCAAAATAATGGCCCACTATAGGTATCGTGTCGTGCTTTATCATGCCACTCTTAAAGTGAATGCACACAAAAGTTTCAATTGACTTCTCATATCAACAACTGACACCTACAAGAATTAACCGATTATTTTGGTCAAAACACATATGATTAAATTTAGTAAGTCAGTTTGCTCCTTCTGATAAGTTTATGGTGATTTGATGTTGCAATGATTTGGTTTCAAATTTGGGCATAAGCCCCGACTAGGGTAGGAATGGTTCCCGTCGTGATTGAAACGCTTGGAGGGATACGTTGGCTGATGGGTGTTTTCCTATTGTACTTGCATTAATGGAGAATCAGAGCAAAGAATTGGTAAGTATATCATTGTCGATATCATGCCAATCAGAGGTCTATTTATTATTCCAGTTGATCCAACCTGTTATATTTATTGTAAATTCGAGTTCTTTATATATCATACTAGTGATACCACAACACCTCATCTTCTCGAAATTCCATTTCCTCTCAATGAAGGCCAGACTGTTTGTCGTCGTCTTTCTCCTTTCGGTCCTCTTGGGTCACAGTTGTGACCCGTGCACTCTCCCACCACCACCTCTGATTCCCACCCCAATGATGCAGGGGTGGATGATATGGATGATGGCAATGACGGTGCTAGTTCATGTCGCGGTAATGCTCACTCTCTCTGGAAAAATTTTAAGGGTTGTTTCACTTCGTCGCGGCTATCTTACATGCTATCTCGCACACCACCATCACGAGGACCACGACCACTCACCGAGTCTGGTTCCTTCACCACACCACCACCACCACCGCTCACCGAGTCTGGTTCGTTCACCACACCACCACCACCACGACTCACCGAGCCCGGCTCCTTCACCATCTCATCCAGAGGTACGCGAGCCCCCGGCAATCCACGCGCCTATCGACGATCCCCCCTAGTATCAGTGGTATCGAGAGGAGGAGGATGTTTGAGAGTGGTCGGTCTAGGCCATGGATGGAGTACTAGGGCTTGGGGGTTTCACCAAAGCTTTATCAGTTTAGAGATTTCAAACTCTAAAGTCCAAACTCATGATTAGTTAATTTGTTTAGTTATTTGGTTGTGATTAGTTAGTGGTAATCTGTTTACTTAGCCTGTAATTGGGATATATAATAGTAGGAACTGAGTTGTATTGGAATCATCGAAATCATATGGAATTAAAGAATATCTTCTCTCTCTCTCTCTCTCTCTCTCTCTCTCTCTGTGTTTATCAGTTTTTCCCATTAAAACGATGTCTTTAATCTGGAAAGTTAGTTGTCCTTTTTATCCTTGCTTTTGTAAATTTGACAGCACAATTGGAACCATGGTAGAACTTTGGAATTGGAAACTTGGCATGATCTGGCTTCTGTCTACATAAGCTTGTCACAATGGGACGATGCTGAGATTTGTCTTTCCAAATTAGAGGCCATCAGTTGTCACTCTGCTTCTAGATGGCATGTCTGCGGTACGAATGAACATACCTCTCCTCAGATAACATGTCACTTCCATCTGCAATTTTCATTGGTGTGAGTTGTGATTATTTCATCCTATAAAATTGCTTCCAACCACCCGCCCAAAAGAAGAAGGAAAACGACGCCAAAAGATCATGTGCAGTTGAATTGCTGAATAAGAAATTGTACCAAAACATATTGGCTTGTTTATGACAGCATTGCAATTTGTTCTTCTTCTCTTTCTTAAATGAATTCTAATGCAAGAGGCGTTAATTGAGAAGAGTGTGGAGTAATGATGATGCTCAAGTACGTTGATTGGCCGAGGGTACATCACACCAAGACCTGTTTGAAGAGTAATTGTAAAACTTTGTTCTAAGGGCTGCCCTTTTTTTTTTTGGAGGAAACTAGGAAGCAAGGGAACTTCTCTTAAAATGTTGTGCTGGATTGGAAACAGACCTTAACACATGTTATAGGGATACATACATTGTGTGACTTGTGTCCTTGAATATCTTATTAGTAGTCTTAATTTGATTTAAAACTTCCTTTTGTTTTCTTTTTTGCAGGTTTGCTTCATCAAGTTAAGGGCTTCAACAAAGAAGCTCTTAAATCCTTTAGGCAAGCTTTAGATGTTGAACCCACCTATGTTCCGAGTCTGTTCGCGTGAAATGTAATTATATCATTAATTCATATTAAACTAGTCAACTTTTTAAGTTTTGCATTTAAATGGCTAAGGATCTTTTTAGCTCTCTCTCTCTCTCTTTCTCTGATATTCTTTACATCGTAACTTGGTTGAAACCTACTCTACTATCAATCTACTAAAAATTTAAAAATGAATGTAATACTTCTTTATATGTAATTATGAGTAATGTGACTCATCAATTATGTGACAAAGAGTGTACATCTACTTTTGTGATTAATTATTTTGTATTTTTAAATTTTTAATCATGCCTGCGCCGTGCTCGTTCTTTTTTCGTGCGAATGTCGTGTCTATGCCATGTGCTCCAAAATAATGGCCCACTATAGGTATCATGTCGAGCTTTATCATGCCACTCTTAAAGTGAATGCACACGAAAGTTTCAATTGACTTCTCATATCAACAACTGACACCTACAAGAATTAACCGATTATTTTGGTCAAAACACATATGATTAAATTTAGTAAGTCAGTTTGCTCCTTCTGATAAGTTTATGGTGATTTGATGTTGCAATGATTTGGTTTCAAATTTAGGCATAAGCCCCGACTAGGGTAGGAATGGTTCCCGTCGTGATTGAAACGCTTGGAGGGATACGTTGGCTGATGGGTGGTTTCCTATTGTACTTGAATTAATGGAGAATAAGAGCAAAGAATCGGTAAGTATATCATTGTCGATATCATGCCAATCAGAGGTCTATTTATTATTCCAGTTGATCCAACCTGTTATATTTATTGTAAATTCGAGTTCTTTATATATCATACTAGTGATACCACAACACCTCCTCTTCTTGAAATTCCATTTCCTCTCAATGAAGGCCAGACTGTTTGTCGTTGTCTTTCTCCTTTCGGTCCTCTTGGGTCACAGTTGTGACCCGTGCACTCTCCCACCACCACCTCTGATTCCCACCCCAATGATGCAGGGGTGGATGATATGGATGATGGCAATGACGGTGCTAGTTCATGTCGCGGTAATGCTCACTCTCTTTGGAAAAATTTTAAGGGTTGTTTCACTTCGTCGCGGCTATCTTACATGCTATCTCGCACACCACCATCACGAGGACCACGACCACTCACCGAGTCTGGTTCCTTCACCACACCACCACCACCACCGCTCACCGAGTCTGGTTCGTTCACCACACCACCACCACCACGACTCACCGAGCCCGGCTCCTTCACCATCTCATCCAGAGGTACGCGAGCCCCCGGCAATCCACGCGCCTATCGACGATCCCCCCTAGTATCAGTGGTATCGAGAGGAGGAGGATGTTTGAGAGTGGTCGGTCTAGGCCATGGATGGAGTACTAGGGCTTGGGGGTTTCACCAAAGCTTTATCAGTTTAGAGATTTCAAACTCTAAAGTCCAAACTCATGATTAGTTAATTTGTTTAGTTATTTGGTTGTGATTAGTTAGTGGTAATCTGTTTACTTAGCCTGTAATTGGGATATATAATAGTAGGAACTGAGTTGTATTGGAATCATCGAAATCATATGGAATTAAAGAATATCTTCTCTCTCTCTCTCTCTCTCTCTGTGTTTATCAGTTTTTCCCATTAAAACGATGTCTTTAATCTGGAAAGTTAGTTGTCCTTTTTATCCTTGCTTTTGTAAATTTGACAGCACAATTGGAACCATGGTAGAACTTTGGAATTGGAAACTTGGCATGATCTGGCTTCTGTCTACATAAGCTTGTCACAATGGGACGATGCTGAGATTTGTCTTTCCAAATTAGAGGCCATCAGTTGTCACTCTGCTTCTAGATGGCATGTCTGCGGTACGAATGAACATACCTCTCCTCAGATAACATGTCACTTCCATCTGCAATTTTCATTGGTGTGAGTTGTGATTATTTCATCCTATAAAATTGCTTCCAACCACCCGCCCAAAAGAAGAAGGAAAACGACGCCAAAAGATCATGTGCAGTTGAATTGCTGAATAAGAAATTGTACCAAAACATATTGGCTTGTTTATGACAGCATTGCAATTTGTTCTTCTTCTCTTTCTTAAATGAATTCTAATGCAAGAGGCGTTAATTGAGAAGAGTGTGGAGTAATGATGATGCTCAAGTACGTTGATTGGCCGAGGGTACATCACACCAAGACCTGTTTGAAGAGTAATTGTAAAACTTTGTTCTAAGGGCTGCCCTTTTTTTTTTTGGAGGAAACTAGGAAGCAAGGGAACTTCTCTTAAAATGTTGTGCTGGATTGGAAACAGACCTTAACACATGTTATAGGGATACATACATTGTGTGACTTGTGTCCTTGAATATCTTATTAGTAGTCTTAATTTGATTTAAAACTTCCTTTTGTTTTCTTTTTTGCAGGTTTGCTTCATCAAGTTAAGGGCTTCAACAAAGAAGCTCTTAAATCCTTTAGGCAAGCTTTAGATGTTGAACCCATCCATGTTCCGAGTCTGTTCTCGTGAAATGTAATTATATCATTAATTCATATTAAACAAGTCAACTTTTAAGTTTTGCATTTAATTGGCTAAGGATCTTTTTAGCTCTCTCTCTCTTTTTCTGATATTCTTTACATCATAACTTGGTTGAAACCTACTCTACTATCAATCTACTAAAAATTTAAAAATGAATGTAATACTTCTCTATATGTAATTATGAACGATGTGACTCATCAATTATGTGACAAAGAGTGTACATCTACTTTTGTGATTAGTTATTTTATATTTTTAAATTTTTAATCATGCCTGCGCCGTGCTCGTTCTTTTTTCGTGCGAATGTCGTGTCTATGCCATGTGCAAAATTGGACTAAAAATAGTCCAAAAGTGGACTAGAAACTCTAATTGGACAAGAACATTGCCCACATATTATTGTTTTATTTTGTGTCAAACGGAAATACAACTCACACATTATTGGTTTCTGCAAAAACTTTATTCACTGTTGCCGTTATCAAATTGTTCTCACGCTATAAATACTAATAGTAAGTAGTTACACATATTTATTTAATAAAAAATCTCTTCAACAAAAATTTAAAAATGAATATAATACTTCTCTATATGTAATTATGAATATTGTGATTTATCAAATATGTGACAAAGAGTGTACATAGTGTACATCTACTTTTGCCCGTGCCATACTCGTGCTTTTTTCGTGCGCATGTCGTGCTTGTGCCATGTGCCCCAAAATAATGGCCCACTATAGGTATCGTGTCGTGCCGTATTGTGCACTCTTAAAGTGAATGCAAGCAAAAGATTCAATTGACTTCGCATCTCAACGACCAACATCTCATACAAAAATTGATCGATCATTTTGATCAAAATAGTTGTGATTAATTTTAGTAAATCGGTTATCAGCTACTGATAAGTTGATGGTGATTTGATGTGGCAATGATAGTATTATTTTATGAAAAAATAATTTCAGTTTAAATTTAAATAAATGTATTTTTTATGATTTTGACCCCAGCGCAGCATTCTTCTTATTTTCTCTCCTGGTTGTCCCTATTGTCGGCTGTCGACCCTTGTGCAGCATACCACCACCAGCTCCGCTGACCTCGCCATGTCCACCTCAGCCACCTACTACCTCACTCCTTCCACCATTCGCTCCACCTGCGCCGCTGTCGGTCTTCGGGACCTCTTCTCATTCTCCTCCGACTGCCGGGGCCTATCATTCTCATCCAGCTGTTCAGAATCCCATCCTTTGGCTTTAATATGGTGGGGCGAGTCTTTGTTTGGTCGTAGTCATCCTCGCCTTTCGAGCATAGCACGAGGGCACCTTAGCTAATGGTGCTGGGACCCATCATTCTCATACGGTATGTATGAGAACCTACTCTCATGTAAATACTTTTTGTACAACAAACAAAAGGCCACGTGAATATGCACATACACAATGGTAAATGGGATATACTATCAATTTCCTTTTGCGGGTGCCCTATGGTAAACTAAGGTGTCAATCGAACGTAAGGGATCGACATGATACTGCCTGTGAAATGCATAAATCCCAACTGAAATAATGCCGAGGACAACAAATCTCACCCAGGGCTCATAGTGTAACTATGAAAAGAAAGTTGATAGTGAGATTGATACATTGATCATCGAGTTCTTTTGTACTTGTAATTTTATGGTTCAATCACTCTACAGGGGAGTTGCAAAAGGGTACTCAATGTGCAAACTTGAGCAAATAGGAAAATGTTGAAGAAGATGCAATCGGAGGGCACAATTGGAACCCACGGACAAGTGAATCTTGGTGGAACCATATAAGCCGTTGAAAAAGAATGTGAAAGGGAGTTTACTGAGCAAGAACTAAAAAATATATGTCGTAATGCAAAAGTTGGATGAAGGGCGAAAACCATGTTTACATCTTCAGCCTAAATGTGTAGTAACTGCCTTCACCACAAAGGAGCTAATCAGTGCACCAATTCCATCCATACTTTATCATTCTTTCTTGAGATATTTAACAGGAGATAGCAACCCACTCTACCAAGCACATTTCCCATGGCTTAGCATGACATGGCATTTCCACGACTATATCATATTCCATTTTTTAATTTTAAAATTGCTGAAGTATACACATTGACCAAGGATAAGACATAAACCAAGGAATCAATTCACTTCTACATCCACTCATTTAGAAAAAGACAAAAAGGAAAAAAAAACTGGTGTTCCCACCCGCTATGGGTAATTTCAACTCACCAGGTAGACTCTCTTAAAGCAGACGAGAAGCAGAAGAGATGAATCTTTCGGAGATTAGGAATTTTCCATCAGATTGCAAACCTCATCATCATACTGAATTCATGCCCCAGAAGAAAAAGCTTTACTAGTACAGAAGCAAGTCTCTAATGATAGTAGAAGACAACAAGATGATGATAATCATTTAAAGAACTTACAATGGTGAGACTCCACTAGTTTCTTTTAGGTGAAGATTCCCATTGAAATAGTGCTACAGATTACACTCTGCTTTCTACTTCTGACGCTCTTAATGTACAACATAGATGTTAAAAGTGATAGGCGCCAAAAGTCTCTAGGGACCTAACCACATGTCTTCATGTCAGACATGTGCTTCACCAAAGCAAGATGCACATTCTCAAGAAAAAAATAACAAATATAGCACAGCAAAAACAATTCAAGATTTGAACATAAGCAAGCAGAGATAAACAATTTACATAGACATAGACTAAGTATCATAACAAGCATCTACCATTCCAAAGTATTAACTGGTCGACACTATTTTTCTAATCTATTGTACTGACTAGTCCAATTCAATAAAACCAAAAGGAAATTGAAGGTACCTATCATCCAAAAAAAAGGAAGAAATAAGAAGGAAGAACTTGGAGCATCGGTGAAAGAGGGGGGGGGAAAGGATCCCCCAAGCTGAAGAAGAAGATGATGGGCACAATAGATAAGAATTAGAGTAACTGAAGCAGGAAAATTCCGAAAAGGGGAAGGCTGAGTAGTTGAAGAAGAAGAAAAAGCAAACCTGGAGTCAAGGGAAAGAAGATTTCTCAGGGGCTGAGCAGTTCTTCTAGCTAACTTGAACTCTAGGATTTATAGTTTTGAACACTAAACTCGTAGCAACACATGTGGCTGCTATCTAAAATCAACAATCACATATCAACACGAAGAAGCCAATCCAACATTCCGAAGCTCCTCGTCTCAACATGCCAGAAGCACTAGACCTACACTTAGCTGTGTCTCAGGAATTAAGTGCATGCTTATGCATGGTCCAAAACCATAAATCAAGCTCTTTTCACCCTAATAATCCCTGGGACGCTGAATCCAAAACCCTAATCACACTTATCCTGTCTTTTCATGCCTTAAAACTTAGACACATCCCCTAATAACCCAAAAAAAGTGCCAGAAGACTATTTTCTTCCAAATTCAAACAAAAAATCAGCCTTAAAACTCAACCAGTTGAATCCCAAATCTACCCTTGAACCCTAGTTTCACCTTTCCTAGAATCCTAGCATATGCTCTGACTCCTCTGAGCAACCCACCAGGCAACAAGCACCGTTCTCGATCTTAGGGCATCCAACATTAGGCTTTCTCCAAGAATAGGGGCTCTTAACATTAATCAATTGAATCCCACTGAGTCCTTAGACCCCTAGTCATACCTTTCCTAGCATGAACTGCAAAAGTTGGACTAGCCCACCGTAGTCATAAGACATTTTTCACTAGACTTTGGCCAAACATCGAGCAGTGTTTAGAAGCCTATTTTCCAAAACACAGATGTGAGAACTAAGATTCTGAATCTAATAAAAACACTTTATAGACAACAAGCAACATAATTGATTCTTAGAAACTAGCATATTAGCTTCTTCGCTTGATTGAATCGATTCAATAGTGTTTTTGGGTTGCTAAATAATTGGCCGTCTATAAATGCCCTCTTTCTGCAACACTTCATTTTTTTCTGGATTCATGGCGCAAACAATATGCAAGAATCTATAGTTGACGGTACTATATGTACATCATTAAAATGTAAGTACTTTTCTTTGATCAACAAAAAACAAACTGTACTTATTTGACGTAAGTAAAGAGTAGTGGCGGCAAAGGTTGCAGCTATAACAGTGTAGTAGACTGAACCTGACAACTTAAACCTCTCGTCTGAAAAGCGCGGACTGAGGTTAAGGTCAAGATGGGTGGCCGTGCATAAACCCAGTTTCAGCCATAACCAGAGCATGGAGATGAACGATGATGCATTCATCTGACAACCTGCTCCAGGAGAAAGTCATCAGGCTCAACTGCCCTCAAGGCCAGTGACTCCGTCAGCTGTTTTTCCCTACAAATTACGTATCCTCGAGCTTGACCGAGGGTGAGGCTCGGCCAACCATGATGCCGCGTGCCTCCCCATGCGCTGAAGCAGTTATGCCAAGAGATAATGATGGGCGCACATGAGAGAGCCAGCTCACACCAAAACGTTTACCAGATCTTATCTGTGACGTTACAATGACATTAGCCGACCCGCGCAAGGCACATGCCCGTACTTGGAGAGTAAGTCAAGCAGACTATATAAATACCAAAGGATAGCAACCCTAAAGGTACATGCTTCTATACACAAAAACCCTAGTCTTTTGCTTTACTCTTTGCACATTCTCATCCTCTCACCGGAGGGCCTTGCCGGCAACCTCGATCAGGTCTTAGTCGTGCATTTACTGTGCAGGATAGGACGAGAAAGCTAGGAAACCCTTGAACTAACGGAGGAGGAATTTAGATTAAGGATCAAGGCCACACAAACAACCACAATCAAAAACACAAATAAAGCATTGAAACGGTAGACAGCTCTAGCAGTGAAACCACAAGAACCAATTATGATTAGGCAAAGAACACCTTCCCTCCAGCTTGATATCAACCTTCTAGAAACTTGACTTGAGCTCTTATCCTTCCAGGGAAGAGTTACCACACATGCTGAGACAACAGAATAGCTTGTCCGAAACAAACCAGAGTGCTTGTGTTAACTGTATACACCTAGTTCTGAATTAGACCACAATCCTCAAACAAGAAGCATTTTCACCAATTTGTATGCCCTGAAATCCTCAATCCTTCATCATAGCATGCCATGCAACAAAAGAGTTAGGAGAAATGCTTCTCTAGAAACGAGGGCTATACATTTATGAAGCTGAACTTGCTAAACATGGAAGCTGGATTGGAACATACCAACAAGCCAACTGAAGAATGTGTGAGAGCACGTGCACATTGAATAGCCCTGCCAAGACGCAGGCAACAGATCCAATCTAGCTTGTTCTAAGCCCAAGATATAACCTAGACTGCTTGTATGAAAAAGCTAGCCACACTTAGACCGGCCATCTATGTGATGAAGGAATGTCAACGATGTGGAAGTTTACAACATTTTACTTGGACATAAAGACCTATGAGAAGGGTAATAAGTCCAGCAACAGCACCAATACTAATTATTACAAAAACATATTTCAAACCCTTCGATGTGAAAGCTTCAGATAGAAGAGCTTTTTCCCCTACGAACTGGTAAGGTACCATCCCAGTTATGACAAAGCAAACACCAATATACAATGCGGCACAAATGAGAACGCTGCCCGTGATGCCTAATGGCAAGTCTCACTGTAATGTCATTTTACATTACATTAACACAACAGTATATCAGACATGACAAACCAAAAATGTCCACATTGAGCATCAAAACAGTTGTAGTTCCATAACCATCGAATCCATCTCACTAAAACTTACTTGTGGTCTCTTAGATTCTTCAGCTGAATTAGCAACTGCATCAAATCCATCAAATGCAAAGAATGCAACAGTTACACCCATCAATACTGCTCTAAAACCATTTGGAGCAAAAGGAGACCAATTTGAAACATCAACCTCAAAAGACCCAACGATATGACAAAGATAACAATTATTACCTGCAGCAAGTGCATGTCAAAATTAGCCAGCATAGCGTAACATTTTTTAACAACTATAATCAAGCTACAATACAGATATGAACTACCAATTAGCACCGAACACAATTTATTCCCATCCTACCGGGAAGAAAAAAGGGGAGCACAATCCCCATAAGGCCATAACCACTTGAGCCACGTAAACAAACATCTCTCCTCTTGTATTGCATGAGCCTCAACCACATACTACCTCACTCCCTCCACCATTCACTCCACCTAAGCCACTGTTAGCCTCCGAGCCCTCTTCTCCTTCTCCTCCTATTGTCGGGACCCCTCATTCTCGTCCGGCTGTCGAGAATCCCATCCTTTGGCTCTAATATGGTAGGGCGGGTCTTTGCCTGGTCCTATTCATCCTCACCTTGCAAGCATGGCACGACGGGCACTTTGGCCAATGGTGCGGGCACCTCGGCCAAATGGGTGAGCACCTCGGCAAATAGGCAAATGCACTCAAAGATTTTTCCGAAGCATTAAGGGCTTTGGGTGAGATAGTCAATCCATAAACCTCGGCAGCCACACCAAAACGAAGATCTAAGAAAAATAACTATGGCGGAGGTGAGTTTTTCTTTTCCAATTTTACTTACAGACGGTTTTCCGATTTGGCCGGGAGACAGAGTAGAGATTTGGTTTATGATTTCCCGTAAGTAGTTAAAGAATTTGGTATCTTGCCAAAATAGTAAATGTCATTTTTTCAAAGCATTCTATCTAGGATTTTGTTTTGTTTTTCTCATGCGAAAATTTCTGTGTGGAAGGTTGGCAAATACAGAGATCGGGGCTAGTAGGTAACCTGTGTAGATCTCAGTAGCTCTGTTTGCGTGAAATGTAATTATATCATTAATTCATATTAAACTTGTCAACTTTTCAGTTTTCCATTTAGGTGGCTAAGGTTCTCAATAGCTCTCTCTCTCTCTCTCTCTCTCTCTCTCTCTCTCTCTGATATTTAGACATCTTCACTTGGTTGGCACCTACTCAACTATCAATGTACTGAAAATTTAAAAATGAATGTAATACTTCTCTATATGTAATTATGAACACTGTGACTCATAAATTATGTGACAGAGTGTACATTGTGTACATCTATGTTTGTGATTAATTATTTTATATTTTTAAATTTTTAATCATGCATGTGCCGTGCCCATAATTTTTTCATGAGCATGTCGTGTCTGTGCCACGTGCCCCAAAATAACGGCCCACTATAGGTATCGTGTCGTGCTGTATGGAACCCCTCTTAAAGTGAATGCAAACAAAAGTTTTAAGTGGCTTCTCATCTCAACAACCAAAACCTACAAAAATCGACCGATCATTTTGGTCAAAACACTTGTGATTAATTTTAGTAAATCAGTTAGCTCCTTCCGATAAGTTGATGGCAATTTGATGTGGTAATGATAGTATTAATTTATAAAAAAATAATTTCAGTTTAAATTTAAATAAATGTATTTTTGGTAATTCTGAACCTAGCGAAGCATTCTTTTTATTTTCTCTCCTGACTGTCCCTATTGTCTCCTGTCGACCCTTGTGCAGCGTACGACCACCTCCACCGACCTTGCCATGTCCACCT
This sequence comes from Rhododendron simsii, assembly GCA_014282245.1. Classification (NCBI taxonomy): domain Eukaryota; kingdom Viridiplantae; phylum Streptophyta; class Magnoliopsida; order Ericales; family Ericaceae; genus Rhododendron; species Rhododendron simsii. The sequence continues at coordinate 28,656,031 of CM024955.1, read as the reverse complement.
CAGCCACCTACTACCTCAGTACCTCCACCATTCGCTCTACCTGAGCCGCTGTCGGCTTCTGGGACCTTTTCTCATTCTTCTCTGACCGCGGGACCCGTCATTCTCTTCCAGCGGTCGAGAATCCCATCCTTTGGCTCTAATATGGTGGGGTGGGTCTTTGTCTGGTCGTAGTCATCCTCGCCATGCGAGCATGGCACGTCTGGCACTTCGGCAAATGGGCAAATGCACTCAAAGATTTTTCACAAGCATTAGGGGCTTTCGGTAAGTTAGTCAATCCATAAACCTCGGCAGCCACGCCAAAACGAAGATCTTGAAAAAACGACGACGGCAGCAACGATGTTTTGTTTTCCAATTTTACTTAGAGACGGTTTTCCAATTTGGCCGGGAGAGAGAGAGTAGAGATTTGGTTTATGATTTTTCATGGGTAGTTAAAGAATTTGGTATCTAGCCAAAATAGAAATTGTCATTTTTTCAAAGCAATCTAGCTAGGATTTCGTTTTGTTTTCCCGTGCAAAAATTTCTATGTGGAAGGTTGGCAAATAAGGTGATCAGGGCTAGCAAGTTACCTGTGTAGATATCAGTAGCTCTATTTGTGTGAAATGTAATTTTATCATTAATTCATATTAAACTTGTTAACTTTTAAGTTTTTCATTTAAATGGCTAAGGATCTCAGTAGCTCTCTCTCTCTCTCTCTCTCTCTCTCTCTCTCTGATATTCAGAACATCTTAACTTGGCTGGCACCTACTCAATTATCAATCTACAAAAAATTTAAAAATAAACATAATATTTCTCTATATGTAACTATTCACACTGTGACTCATCAATTATGTGACAAAAAGTGTACAGAGTGTACATCAACTTTTCCGATTAATTATTTTGTATTTTTAAATTTTCAATCATGCCGGTACTATGCCCGTGCATTTTTCATGCGCATGTCGTGTCTGTGCCATGTCGCCCAAAATAATGGCCCACTATAGATATCGTGTTGTATCGTATCATGCCACTCTTAAAGTGAATGCAAAACAAAAGTTTCAATTGACTTCTCATCTCAACAACCAACACCTACAAAAATCAACCAATCATTTTGGTTAAAATACTTGTGATTAATTTTAGTAAATCAGTTAGCTCTTTCTGATAAGTTGATGGCGATTTGATGTGGCAATGATAGTATTATTTATGAAAACATAATTTCGGTTTAAATTTTAATAAATATATTTTTGGTGATCCTAACGCTAGCGCAACATTATTTTTATTTTCTCTCTTGGCCGTCCCTATTGTCGGCTGCCGACCTTTGTGAAGCGTACCACTACCTCCGCCGACCTCGCCATGTCCAACTCAGCCATCTACTACCTCACTCCCTCCACCATTCGCTTCACTTGTGCCGCAGTTAACCTCCGAGACCTCTTCTCCTTCTCTTCCGACCACCTCGACCCATCATTCTCGTCCCGCTGTCGAGAATCCCATCCTTTGGCTCTAATATGGTGCAGCAGGCCTTTGTCTGGTCATATTCATCCTCGTCTAGCGAGCATGGCATGACGAGCACCTCTGCCAATGGTGCAAGCACCTCAGGCAAATGGGCGAGCACCTCGGCAAATGGACGAATGCACTCAAAATTAAAAATTTTCAGAAGCATTAGGTGCTTTGGGTGAGACGGTCAATCCATAAACCTTGGCAGCCACACCAAAATGAAAATCTTGGAAAAACGACGACGGCAGCGGCGAGGTTATGTTTTCCAATTTTACTTAGAGACGGTTTTCCGATTTGGCCGGGAGAGAGAGTAGAGATTCGGTTTATGATTTCTTGTGGGTAGTAAGAATTTGGTATCTAGCCAAAATAGAAAATGTCATTTTTTTTCTAAGAATTCTAGCTAGGATTTTGTTTTGTTTTTCTTGCGCGAAAATTTCTGTGTGGAAGGTTAGCAAATACGGTGATCTGGGCTAGTAGGTTACCTATGTAGATCTCAGTAGCTCTGTTTGCGTGAAATTTAATTATATCAATAATTCATATTAAACTTTTCAACTTTTAAGTTTTACATTTAAATGACTAAGGATCTCAATAGCTTTCACTCTCTCTCTCTCTCAAATATTCAGTACATCTTAACTTGGTTGGCACCTACTCGACTATCAATCTACTGAAAATTTAAAAATGAATGTAATACTTCTCTATATTTAATTATTCACACTGTGACTTAGCAATTATGTGACAAAAGGATTACATAGTGTAAACCTACTTTTGCGATTAATTATTTTGTATTTTTAAATTTTTAATGATACCTATGCCGTGCCCGTGCTTTTTTCGTGCGCATGTCATGTCTGTGCCATGTGCCCCAAAATAATGGCCCACTATAGGTATTGTGTCGTGCCGTATCGTGCCTCTCTTAAAATGAATGCAAACAAAAGTTTCAATGGACTTCTCATCTCAACAGCCGAAACCTATAAAAATTGACCGATCATTTTGGTCAAAACACATGTAATTAATTTTAGTAAATCAGTTAGCTCCTTCCGATAAGTTGATAGCGATTTGATGTGGCAATGATAGTATTAATTTATGAAAAAATAATTTCAGTTTAAATTCCAATAAATGTATTTTAGGTGAGTCTGACCCCAGCGCAACATTCTTCTTATTTTCTCTCATGGCTGTCCCTATTGTCGACTGCCGACCATTGTGCAGCGTACCACCACCTCCGTCGACCCCGCCATGTCCACCTCAACCACCTACTACCTCACTCCCTCTACCATTTGCTCCACCTGTGCCGCTATCGGCCTCCGGGACCTCTTCTCCTTCTCCCCGACCGTCGAGACCCAACATTCTTGTCTAGCTATTGAGAATCCCATCCTTTGGCTCTAATATGGTGGGGCAGATCTTTGTCTTGTCATATTCATCCTTGCCTTGCGAGCATGGCACGATGGGCACCTCAGCTAATAGTGCGGGCACCTCGTCCGAATGGGCAAGCACCTGGGCAAACGGGCAAATGCACTCAAAGATTTTTCAGAAGCATTAGGGGCTTTGGGTGAGAGAGTCAATCCATAAACCTTGGCAGCCATACCAAAACGAAGAACTCGGAAAAACGACACGACAATGAGGTTTTGTTTTCAAATTTTACATAGAGACGGTTTTCCGATTTGGCCGGGAGAGAGAGAGTAGAGATTCGGTTTATGATTTCTCGTGGGTAGTTAAAGAATTTGGTATCTTGCCAAAATAGAAATTGTCTTTCTTTCTAAGCATTCTAGCTTGGATTTTTTTTATTTCTCAGGTTAAAATTTGTGTGGATGGTTGGCAAATATGGTGATCAGAGCTAGCAGGTTACCTGTGTAGATCTCAATACCTCTGTTTGTGTGAAATGTAATTATATCATTAATTCATATTAAACTTGTCAACTTTTATGTTTTGCATTTGAATGGCTAAGGATCTCCGTAGCTCTTTCTCTCTGATATTTAGTACATTTTAATTTGGATGGCACCAACTGTAACGCCCCGATTTTCCAAGGAATTTCGGAAGCATTAAAATATTATACATAGCATAGATAATATCTTTTTATTACAAACCACGGAACAGTAACTTCTGACTATAGCAAAAGGTTGATATTAAGATGCTCTATCCCACACGACGTCATAGAGCAAGACGTAGAGCGACTCTAGTTCTGATATGGATTCCAAGCGTAATCTTGCTCAGTCTCCGCCCCTGGTATTTCTCCTGAATAGTACGGATCGGACTCACAAGGCTGATCTTCCATTCCATCACTACCCGCAGCTTCTGGCAAATTGATCGCCAAATCAACCGATTTATCAGGATACGAACGTATCCGTGAGTGATAAATCACCCAGTAGATACCTCTAAACCCATTAACCCATAACATACAAACAATAATATAATAATGAGCACAAGATTAAAGTTACAGCAATCATGAGCATATTATGAATTATCTTGTCTTTAAGTGATTTCTAGATTTCTCTACCATGAGAAATAATCCTCCCAAACAACCTCTGAACAATGGCGACTCTGTCGATTTACCCTCTCCTTGCTTGCCGAGCCTGGGGTCCCAGACGAATAAGACCAAACTATATGTCAGGTCGAACTCGGCTGTACCATCACAAGGAGCGAATGATAACCAACCAACCGCGAGAAATGATACCCATACTCCGGTTTCATCCAATAAATACACCCCCGGAAAATCCGGAAATAAATCCAACAGTGCCATGTTCAGGGTTCGTAAGATGATAATCCACCGGTCTTTAACCACCAGTGCCGATACCGACGACCATTCTTTCAGGAAACCCACGGTCCTCGGCCACTCTGGTTATCTCCTGACCGTAACGTCACAACTGTGACTAAATAATAATTTTACTTTCCCTAAGGATTTAACGTCTAATCAATTTATTTCAACGTACGAATACCACCCGGGGTACCTATTGTCCAATTTCTACGTTCACGTAGCAACAACAAGGCAATAACAACTTATCGAAATTCATGAAATATGTTCCCATAATTTAAATTTATTCAATCGTTCTTTGTTGTAGTCTTTTGATACTTTATTTATTATTTATAGGTGATATAACTAATTTATTAACTATAATGACAAATTATTAATTTTATGATTTTATAAAAAATAGCACACATATTACTAAGTAAATTTCTTTTTAAGAAAGAAAAAAAATTATCACAAGGATAATTATTACTTCTTGTAATATTAAGTAAATTTTATAAATACCTTTTATACTTTACTTTTCTTTCTAAAATTACTAAATAAAAGTACTAAACAAAAGTATTATTAATTTAAAAACTTTTTTTTTTTTTAATCTCAAGATAGTAAAAGAAATTTGAGCACATATATAATCTAAACTTTTTGGCAAAAGATATAACCAATTATTCACTTAATCTAATGATAAATTGATTTGATATAACTGTCACGTTTATACCAAACTGATATTATACAGTTAAAAATAATATCAAGTCAGTAGTTTTGGATAATAATAATATCATTCGGATTGTAAAATATATATCAAAATGGTTATCTTCTACGTAAATAATATCAAGTAGATAGTCGGGACCAGAAATAATATCAAAATGGTGAATCTGGCAGAAAATGTACAGTAAGCTATTTTTTCCGTTCGGGCTCATTTCAAGCCCTTATAACTCATCAAAACCACTCTATTATACTTAGGGAGAGTGGGAGAAGAGGTACATACATTCGGTTTTTAATCAAAACAAGCTTTAAACAAATATTTGAGGTTTTCGGTTCGTCGGAGAAGATGATCGGAAAACGGTGGCTAAGCTCGGTTTGGGGTATTTGGTGGCTGCTTTGGGAAGCTTATGGTGGGTATGGATGTTTGGAAGAGTTAATTCGGAGTTCAAGGTGGTGCAAGGTGGAAACCCACTTTTTTTTTTTTCGGTTTCTCTCTCTAAACGGCCATGGCCGGAGCTCGGCTTATTTCCTTCTTCTCTACTGGTTTCTGGGCGTACATAGGGTGAGAGAGGTGTGAGTGGAGCTGTGGTTCGGATGGAGGGGGAGAAAGGTGGTATTTATAGAGGTTTGGAGAGGAGGGGAGAGGAGAGAGAGATGGCTGAAGGTGGTGGACGGCTGGAGCTGAGCTGGAGCTAGCTGGCAACAGCTGGAGATAGCTGTTTCCAGCTGGCGGTGGTAGGAGAGAGAGAGAGAGAGAGAGAGAGAGAGATAGATAGATTACGGGGAGAGAGAGGGAGATGGCAGAGAGGGAGAGACACAGCAGAGAGATGAGGGAGGAAATCTGGAGAAAGACTTTGAGAGAGGGAAAATAATCTAGTGTGAACGAGTGTAGGAATTGGTATAGGTATACGCCGAAACAAATCTCGCGGTCATCGATCGTTCGGTTTTCGGTTTCGAAAAATTCTAAGAATTTAATCTACTTTTGCAATTAATTCGGATCAAAAAAAAAAAAAACTTTTGCAATTAATTATTTTATATTTTTAAATTTTTAATCATTCTTGCGCCATGCCCGTGCTTTTTTCGTGCGCATGTCGTGTCTGTGCCAAGTGCCCCAAAATAATGGGCCACTATAGGTATCGTGTCGTGCTGTATCGTGCCACTCTTAAACTAAATGCAAACAAAAGTTTCAATTGACCTCTCATCCCAACAACCGACACCTAAAAGAATCAACCGATTATTTTGGTCAAAACACTTACGATTAATTGTAGTAAATCAGTTTGCTCCTTTCGATAAGTTGATGGCGATTTGATATTTATGAAAAAATAATTCCAGTTTAAATTTAAAGAAATGTATTTTTGGTGATTCTTACCCCAGCGCAGAGAATTTGGTTTCAAATTTGGGCAAAAGTCCTCGACTAAGTTAGGAATTGTTCCCGTATTGATTGGAACGCGTTTCCAAGCATTTCATTCCCGGGAAACGTTGGTTGATGGGGCATTTCCTGTGGTCCTAGCGTTACTGGAGAATCAGAGCAGAGAATCGGTAAGTATATGAAAGTCAATATCATGCCAACCAGAGGTCTATTTATTATTCCAGTTGGTCCAACCAGTTGTATTTATTGTCTATTTGAGTTCTTTATGTAGCATACCAGTGATACCACACCACCTCCTTTTCCAGAAATTCCATTTCCTCTCAATGAAGACCAGATTGTTTGTCGTCGTCTTTCTCCTCTCGGTCCTCTTGGGTCACAACTGTGACCGTTTTTGTGACCCGTGCAATCTACCACCACCACCTCTGATTCCCACCTCGCCACTGGTCCCTCATATGACACAAGGTGGATGAGGTGGATGATGGCAACATCGGTGCTAGTTGGTGTTGCGGTAATGCTCACTCTTTCAGGAAAAATTTTAAGGGTTGTTTCACTTTGTTGCGGTTATCACTCACACCACCATCACGAGGACCACGATCGCTCACCGAGTCTGGTTCCTTCACCACACCACCACCGCTCACCGAGTTCGGTTCCATCACCACACAACTATCGCGACTGCTCACCGAGTCCTATTCCTTCACCACACCACCACCACCGTTCTCTAAGTCTAGTTTGTTCACCACACCACCACCACCACTCACCGAACCCAGTTCCTCCACCACCTCATCCAGAGGTACACAAGGCCCCCGCAATCCATGTGCCTATTGACGATTCCCCCTGGTATCAGTGGTAACGGGAGGAAGAGAATGTTTGAGAGTGGTCGGCCTAGGCCACGGGTGGAGTACTGGGCTTGGGGGTTTCACCAAAGCTTTATCAGTTTACAGATTTCAAACTCTAAAGTCCAAACTCATGATTAGTTAGTTTGTTTAGTTATTTGGTTGTGATTAGTTAGTGGTAATCTGTTTACTATCTGTAATTGGGATATATAATAGTAGGAACTAAGTTGTATTGGAATCATCAAAATCATATGGAATTAAAGAATATCTTCTCTCCCTCTCTCTCTCTCTGTTTATCAATTTTTCCCATTAAAACGTTGTCTTTAATCTGGAAAGTTGTTTGGCCCGTTTACCCTTGCTTTTGTAAATTTGACAGCACAATGGGAACCATGGTAGAACTTTGGAATTGGAAACTTGGCATGATCTGGCTTCTGTCTACATAAGCTTGTCACAACGGGACGATGCTGAGATTTGTCTTTCCAAATCAGAGGCCATCAGTTGTCACTCTGCTTCTAGATGGCATGTCTGCGGTACGAATGAACATACCTCTCCTCAGATAACATGTCAATTCCATCTGCAATTTTCATTGGTGTGAGTTGTGATTATTTCATCCTATAAAATTGCTTCCAACCACCCGCCCAAAAGAAGAAGGAAAACGACGCCAAAAGATCATGTGCTATTGAATTGCTGAATAAGAAATTGCACCAAAACATATTGGCTTGTTTATGACAGCATTGCAATTTGTTCTTCTCCTCTTTCTTAAATGAATTCTAATGCAAGAGGCGTCTAATGAGAAGAGTGTAGAGTAATGATGATGCTCAAGTACGTTGATTGGCCGAGGGTACATCACACCAAGACTTGTTTGAAGAGTAATTGTAAAACTTTGTTCTAAGGGTTGCCCTTTTTTTTTTTTTGGAGGAAACTAGGAAGCAAGAGAACTTCTCTTAAAATGTTGTGCTGGATTGGAAACAGACCTCAACAAATGTTATAGGGATACATACATTGTGTGACTTGTGTCCTTGAATATCTTATTAGTAGTCTTAATTCGATTTAAAACTTCCTTTTCTTTTCTTTTTTACAGGTTTGCTTCATCAAGTTAAGAGCCTCAACAAAGAAGCTCTTAAAGCCTTTAGGCAAGCTTTAGATGTTGAACCCACCCATGTTTCGAGTCTGTTTGCGTGAAATGTAATTATATCATTAATTTATATTAAACTAGTCAACTTTTAAGTTTTGCATTTAAATGGCTAAGGATCTTTTCAGCTCTCTCTCTCTCTTTCTCTGATATTCTTTACATCGTAACTTTGTTGAAACCTATTCTACTATCAATCTACTAAAAATTTAAAAATGACTGTAATACTTCTCTATATGTAATTATGAACAATGTGACTCATCAATTATGTGACAAAGAGTGTACATCTACTTTTGTGATTAATTATTTTGTATTATTAAATTTTTAATCATGCCCGCGCCGTGCCCGTGCTTTTTTCGTGCGAATGTCGTGTCTATGCCATGTGCACCAAAATAAAGGCCCACTATAGGTATCGTGTCTTGCCTTATCGTGCCACTCTTAAAGTGAATGCACACAAAAGTTTCAATTGACTTCTCATATCAACAACTGACACCTACAAGAATTAACCGATTATTTTGGTCAAAACACATATGATTAAATTTAGTAAGTCAGTTTGCTCCTTCTGATAAGTTTATGGTGATTTGATGTTGCAATGATTTGGTTTCAAATTTGGGCATAAGTCTCCGACTAGGGTAGGAACGGTTCCCGTCGTGATTGAAACGCTTGGAGGGATACGTTGGCTGATGGGTGGTTTCCTGTTGTACTTGCATTAATGGAGAATTAGAGCAAAGAATCGGTAAGTATATCAATGTCGATATCATGCCAATCAGAGGTCTGTTTATTATTCCAGTTGGTCCAACGTGTTATATTTATTGAAAGTTCGAGTTCATTATATATCATACTAGTGATACAACAGCACCTCCTCTTCTAGAAATTCCATTTCCTCTCAATGAAGGCCAGACTGTTTGTCGTCATCTTTCTCCTTTCGGTCCTCTTGGGTCACAGTTGTGACCCGTGCACTCTCCCACCCCACCACTGGTCCCTCATATGACACAGGGGTGGATGATATGGATGATGGCAATGACGGTGCTAGTTGGTGTTGCGGTAATGCTCACTCTCTCTGGAAAAATTTTAAGGGTTGTTTCACTTCGTCGCGGCTATCTTGCAGGCTATCTCGCACACCACCATCACGAGGACCACGACCACTCACCGAGTCTGGTTCCTTCATCACACCACCACCACCACGGCTCACCGAGTCTGGTTCGTTCACCACACCACCACCACCACTACTCACCGAGCCCGGTTCCTTCACCATCTCATCCAAAGGTACGGGAGCCCCCAGCAATCCACGTGCCTATCGACGATCCCCCCTAGTATCAGTGGTATCGAGAGGAGGAGGATGTTTGAGAGTGGTCAGTCTAGGCCACTGATGGAGTACTGGGGCTTGGGGGTTTCACCAAAGCTTTATCAGTTTACAGATTTCAAACTCTAAAGTCCAAATTCATGATTAGTTAGTTTGTTTAGTTATTTGGTTGTGATTAGTTAGTGGTAATCTGTTTACTTAGTCTGTAATTGGGATATATAATAGTAGGAATTGAGTTGTATTGGAATCATCGAAATCATATGGAATTAAAGAATATCTTCTCTCTCTCTCTCTCTATCTCTCTCTCTGTTTATCAGTTTTTCCCATTAAAACGTTGTCTTTAATCTAGAAAGTTGTTTGGCTTGTTTACCCTTACTTTTGTAAATTTGACCACAAAATGGGAACCATGGTAGAACTTTGAAATTGGAAGCTTGGCATGATCTGGCTTCTGTCTACATTAGCTTGTCACAATGGGACGATGCTGAGATTTGTCTTTCCAAATCAGAGGCCTTCAGTTGTCACTCTACTTCTAGATGGCATGTCTGCGGTACGAATGAACATACCTCTCCTCAGATAACATGTCACTTCCAACTGCAATTTTCATTGGTGTGAGTTGTGATTATTTCATCCTATAAAATTGCTTCCAACCACCCGCCCAAAAGAAGAAGGAAAACGACGCCAGAAGATCATGTGCAGTTGAATTGCTGAATAAGAAATTGTACCAAAACATATTGGCTTGTTTATGACAGCATTGCAATTTGTTCTTCTTCTCTTTCTTAAATGAATGCTAATGCAAGAGGCGTCTAATGAGAAGAGTGTGGAGTAATGATGATGCTCAAGTACGTTGATTTGCCGAGGGTACATCACACCAAGACCTGTTTGAAGAGTAATTGTAAAACTTTGTTCTAAGGGCTGCCCTTTTTTTTTTTGGAGGAAACTAGGAAGCAAGGGTACTTCTCTTAAAATGTTGTGCTGGATTGGAAACAGACCTCAACACATGTTATAGGGATACATACATTGTGTGACTTGTGTCCTTGAATATCTTATTAGTACTCTTAGTTCGATTTAAAACTTCCTTTTCTTTTCTTTTTTGCAGGTTTGCTCCATGGTTAGAGCAAGACTTCTATCATTATCCAATCTACAATCATTTCAAGCAGACGGGGTTGTGAATGAGTGGAACATTAATGGTAATAATTCTGTTGGTGACTGTTTTTGGAAATTATCTCATGCATCTCAGTTGTTTACTTTCTCTATATTGGCATCCTTAAAGGTAGCTTCACCTGGAATTGTTCGTACCAACATCTTGGAGGGTCTATACTTGTTATTACTCCTATCTAAAAGCTCTCAGATGGATTTGAGTGTGCCAGCATATGTGTGAGCCGTGAGATGTGTGCTTGAACCCCAATCTTCTTGTGAGTGGAGGTAATAATTAGTGGGAGGCCTTTTGTGAGGGAAAGGCGAGGGAGTTGAGACCCGCCCTATTGCTTCTATATAGTTGGTGAATTAGGTTTCGAGGGAGGAGTAGAGTGAGCTGATAAAAGCAATAGGCTATGTATCTCTCTAGTTCTTTGTTGTATTCCTTAGTTCTTTGTTGTATTCCATTGGTGGCCTATGTGATAGTTGCTTTTCTGTTGTAGCTTTTGTTGCTATTACGGTTGCTACTTTTGTGTTGATCAGCAGTAATGGTTGTTGTTTTGCTGCTGCCAGACATGAACTCCATTCTAGTTATCTCTATTCTAACTGTTACGACTGCTACGGCTGCTGCTATTGTTATGTAAATTAGGAATGACTACTGTTTTCTGCTGTTATCTGCTCGCAGAAATGCTTCTGTGATCTCTATAACAGGTTATTGCTGTTATTCATTTAGTTTGGCCAATCCATGGGGGGTTGTCCCTTGGAGTGTTTATGCTTTTCTAGGGGGCATGTCCCTGGCTGTTTGCTACCCTACTCATCTCAAGATGGTGCTATTTTGCTGCTGTTTTTTTGTTAAAGCTACAGCTCATGTTCAGACCTCCAGAATCTGTTGCTATTATTCTGTTGCTGCTGTTGTGTTTCAAGCTAAGATGGTATAGCGATGGAAGCACGCTGCTGTCCAGCAATAGTGTTTTGTTGCTCTATATCCTGCCGCCGTTATGGTTCAGTCCAACATCTGATCAATTTGATTGCTGTTGTTATGTGCTTCTCAATTATGGACTAAGCTGTGGTAAAAAGTTGCTGCAGTTCAGTCCAGCAACTGTGCAGTTTTGTTGACATTCCAAGTCACTTTGGTTACTGCCGTTACTTCCGTGTCACTTTTGTAATGCTTAGGAGTCCAAGCACTGGCTTTGACATTCATTAAGGCGTTGTTTTCTTTCCCTCTTACTAGATGGATTGGAAACATCGCATGTCATTTATCCCATGTAGCCACTTGGCGTAGGTAATTTCTTTTCTTTTGTTTTGTTTTTTCTTTTTTTTCTCCTAGGGTATACCCCTTGTAGGGTGTATATTCGGTTAGCCTGTTTTTCAATTTCAAGTTGATTTACCCAAAAAAAAAGTTAAGGGTCTCAACAAAGAAGCTCTTAAAGCCTTTAGGCAAGCTTTAGATGTTGAACCCACCCATGTTCCGAGTCTGTTTGCGTGAAATGTAATTATATCATTAATTCATATTAAACTAGTCAACTTTTAAGTTTTGCATTTAAATGGTTAAGGATCTTTTTAGCTCTCTCTCTCTCTCTTTCTCTGATATTCTTTACATCGTAACTTGGTTGAAACCTACTCTACTATCAATCTACTAAAAATTTAAAAATGAATGTAATAATTCTCTATATGTAATTATGAACAATGTGACTCATCAATTATGTGACAAAGAGTGTCCATCTACTTTCGTGATTAATTATTTTGTATTTTTAAATTTTTAATCATGCTTGTGCCGTGCCCGTGCTTTTTTCGTGCGAATGTCGTGTCTATGCCATGTGCACCAAAATAATGGCTCACTATAGGTATCGTGTCTTGCCTTATCGTGCCACTCTTAAAGTGAATGCACACAAAAGTTTCAATTGACTTCTCATATCAACAATTGACACCTACAAGAATTAACCGATTATTTTGGTCAAAACACATATGATTAAATTTAGTAAGTCAGTTTGCTCCTTCTGATACGTTTATGGTGATTTGATGTTGCAACGATTTGGTTTCAAATTTGGGCATGAGTCCCCGACTAGGGTAGGAACGGTTCCCGTCGTGATTGAAACGTTTGGAGGGATACATTGGTTGATCGGTCGTTTCCTGTTGTACTTGCATTAATGGAGAATCAGAGCAAAGAATCGGTAAGTTCAATGTCGATATCATGCCAATCAGAGGTCTATTTATTATTTCAGTTGGTCCAACCTGTTGTATTGGTTGTAAATTCGAGTTCTTTATATATCATACTAGTGATACCACACCACCTCCTCTTCTGGAAATTCCATTTCCTCTCAATGAAGGCCACTTTCTCCTTTTGGTCCTCTTGGGTCACAGTTGTGACCCGTGCACTCTCCCACCACCACCTCTGATTCCCACCCCACCAATTGTCCCTCATATGACGCAGGGGTGGATGATATGGATGATGGCAATGACGGTGCTAGTTCGTGTCGCGGTAATGCTCACTCTCTCTGGAAAAATTTTAAGGGTTGTTTCACTTTGTCGCGGCTATCTTGCAGGCTATCTCGCACAACACCATCACGAGGACCACGACCACTCACCGAGTCTGGTTCGTTCACCACACCACCACCACCACCACCGTTCACCGAGTCTGGTTCGTTCACCACACCACCACCACCACGACTCACCGAGCCCAGTTCCTTCACCATCTCATCCAGAGGTACGCAAGCCCCCGGCAATCCACATGCATATCGACGATCCCCCCTAGTATCAATGGTATCGAGAGGAGGAGGATGTTTGAGAGTGATCGGTCTAGGGGTTTCACCAAAGCTTTATCAGTTTACAGATTTCAAACTTTAAAGTCCAAACTCATGATTAGTTAATTTGTTTAGTTATTTGGTTGTGATTAGTTAGTGGCAATCTATTTACTTAGTCTGTAATTGGGATATATAATAGTAGGAACTGAGTTGTATTGGAATCATCGAAATCATATGGAATTAAAGAATATCTTCTCTCCCTCTCTGTTTATCAGTTTTTCCCATTAAAACGTTGTCTTTAATCTGGAAAGTTGTTTGGCCTGTTTACCCTTGCTTTTGTAAATTTGACAGCACAATGGGAACCATGGTAGAACTTTGGAATTGGAAACTTGGCATGATCTGGCTTCTGTCTACATAAGCTTGTCACAATGGGACGATGCTGAGATTTGTCTTTCCAAATCAGAGGCCATCAGTTGTCACTCTGCTTCTAGATGGCATGTCTGCGGTACGAATGAACATACCTCTCCTCAGATAACATGTCAATTCCATCTGCAATTTTCATTGGTGTGAGTTGTGATTATTTCATCCTATAAAATTGCTTCCAACCACCCGCCCAAAAGAAGAAGGAAAACGACGCCAAAAGATCATGTGCAGTTGAATTGCTGAATAAGAAATTGCACCAAAACATATTGGCTTGTTTATGACAGCATTGCAATTTGTTCTTCTTCTCTTTCTTAAATGAATTCTAATGCAAGAGATGTCTAATGAGAAGAGTGTGGAGTAATGATGATGCTCAAGAACGTTTATTGGCCGAGGGTACATCACACCAAGACCTGTTTGAAGAGTAATTGTAAAACTTTGTTGTAAGGGCTGCCCTTTTTTTTTTTTGGAGGAAACTAGGAAGCAAGGGAACTTCTCTTAAACTGTTGTGCTGGATTGGAAACAGACCTCAACACATGTTATAGGGATACATACATTGTGTGACTTGTGTCCTTGAATATCTTATTAGTAGTCTTAATTCGATTTAAAACTTCCTTTTGTTTTCTTTTTTTCAGGTTTGCTTCATCAAGTTAAGGGCCTCAACAAAGAAGCTCTTAAAGCCTTTGGGCAAGCTTTAGATGTTGAACCCACCCATGTTCCGAGTCTGTTCGCGTGAAATGTAATTATATCATTAATTCATATTAAACTAGTCAACTTTTAAGTTTGCATTTAAATGGCTAAGGATCCTTTTAGCTCTCTCTCTCTTTCTCTGATATTCTTTACATCGTAACTTGGTTGAAACCTACTCTACTATCAATCTACTAAAAATTTAAAAATGAATGTAATACTTTTCTATATGTAATTATGAACAATGTGACTTATCAATTATGTGACAAAGAGTGTACATCTACTTTTGTGATTAATTATTTTGTATTTTTAAATTTTTAATCATGCCTGCACCGTGCCCGTGCTTTTTTCGTGCGAATGTCGTGTCTATGCCATGTGCACCAAAATAATAGCCCACTATTGGTATCGAGCGCAACCAAACTAGAGGTGCTTCCGAAGATCTCCAACACATGCACCACCGCTGCTGCTACCTGACAACCGCCCAAAAAACACCACCAATACAGCTGTAGACCATAGCAACCCTCAAATCCGACCAAACATTGAAACCCTAACTAACTTATTCCGCCCACCACCCAACCGCCGGACCTAGGGGAAACCCAAACCAGCACAAGCCAAAGTTTTGTTAAGAATGCGAGCCTCATCTTAAAATCTGGCGAGGTAAATTGGTTCTCCACTCGTAAATCGGAATTGTCGTCGGGAAAAATAGCAATCTCGCAGCCGCTTTCGTTTTTTTGCCAACGGATATTGCTATCGGAAAATGAGATAGATTTATCCAATGATATGGATTCGAGGTGGTAGCAAAATGTTACTAAATCGGTGCAATAACATTGTTATTTTTGTAATACCATATCGCGTACATGAGCTTTCGCTCTAACCACCGGTTAATCTTTATGAAGACAGTGAAGCTTTCTTTTGACGTTTCGGTTATCTGTCTCAGACTACACTAATCAAAAATTGCCCAACACAGATTAATTCTCTACTGCATTGATGAATTGTACACGGGACCAAGGGCGGACCCAGGATTTGGTTGCAGTGGGGTCAAATATCGAGCACGAATTATATATTTCATGGGATCTTCGGGGCAAAAATATTATCTTTTGGGGCAAAATTACGAAATACTCCTCAAAACTATACATGCTCTAGGTGTATTTTGGAACTCAGCGGAGTCGCGTGACCCCGCTTGCCATAGTGTGGGTCCGCCACTGCACGGGACGGAAAATTGATGCGGCCGCAACGCTTTGCAGCTTTGGCCATAACCATGTGTGTAGTCTTTGTGTCATGTTATATAGCCACCGCACGAAACTCTCCTTGATTTCCTGCTTACGCAAAGTATACACACATGACGCACGCGAATGCGGAGTCGCGTGACCCCGCTTGCCATAGTGTGGGTCGACCACTGCACCGGATGGAAAATTGATGCGGTCGCAACGCTTTGCAGCTTTGGCCATAACCATGTGTGTAGTCTTTGTGTCATGTTATATAGCCACCGCACGAAACTCTCCTTGATTTCCTGGTTACGCAAAGTAAACACACGTGACGCACGCGAATATAACTCTCGATCCCTTTTATACTATTTTTTTTTATTTGGTCAACTTTTTCGCACCTCAATTAATTCCGAAGTCATGAAGTTAACATCCCGGACAAACTTTCCAGTGCCCCTAAGATTTGGAAGATTTGACCTCCGTGAGATTCAAACATGCGACACTTATTTACTTTGTCATGCCACCTGGCCAAATCCCTTGGGTTCTCGATTAGATAGATTTTGCTTGCTTTTTCATCTCTAACATAATTGGTTTTGAAGTATAGAGAACCAATCAAAATCATTCAACGAGATAGTGTCTTCTAATTAACGTATGGAACAAATTTTTTTTTTTTTGTAATGTAGAGTGTTCCGGGTCAGCTTGCGCGCACCTTGGACTAATCCCTACAGTTCCTCCCATAGCCATTTCATACGCATACGTGTGGGGGTGAGGTGACCCTAAGAGTTGTTAGCAAGGAGAATCAAACCTGAGATCTTAGGATGGAGCAAATACCCAAGTCTCAGGCCAAGACCACTTGGCCAGCCCCGTAGGGTTCAGGGAACAATATTAGACTCTTCTTGATTAGTTTTCGTCTGTAACTTACATTGATAAAAACTTATTTGCGGAGCTTTACGTGAAGAAGACTTTAAGGAGCTCAATCGCGCGCGTCTAAAGTGTTTTTGGACGGTCCGGATTGAAAACCAATTTTGACCCGTAAGAAATAATTTTTACATGTCAAAATTGAAAAGCAATCTCAACCATTGATTGCCGAAACGGACTAATGTGATTGTGCGGCTCCGTGAACGACTTATTCATGCACGGCTCCTCCGTGAATAAGTCATTCTCTATACCAAATAGGATTACTATAACTCACCAATTTACAGGATGATGTGCTAGAGCACCTTCTCGTGATTTTTATCAAGCTTGAGCACCTTCTCGTTGCAGTCGCAGTCGCCGCCACGATGACGTCACCGTTGCCATTGGAGAGCCCAAGAGTCCGTTGCCAAGGCTGATTAGTTCCAAGAGCCAAAACCTCCCAAGTTCAGAAATGATCGAGACTTCGAGAGGATGGAAATCTTCTTTTTGAGAGAGTCTCAACTATCTCACGATTATGAAAGTAGGAGATGAGGAAAGGGGGATAGAAGAGATGTTGGAACTGCCGGGGGGAAAGGGAAGGAAAGAAAGGGGAAGGCAACCGGGTTCGCACAAGCTCCCGGAGAACGATTTTGTTCACTCTCCCTCAAAATCAATTGCCCATCAAAATGACGTAGTATCTTTTTTTTAAATGTCATTGCACGTCATTTATGTTAAATACTTTCAGCAAATTAAAATTCATAAGCATAAATTGCACTGATCTCCCTTGAAATTTCTGGCAAATAACTTCTCTCCTCATACTGCATTTCTTAATAGTGGAGGTGATTAATGAGAGCCAAAGCATTACTAGTAGTCTTAGCAAAACGCGCAATCCTACTCCTAACCTTTCTCTTCACGCCTTCGCTCACCTTCCCTCCAGAAAACTCATCAGTACAGCTACTCTCATCAGTTATGGCGGCACTAACCCAAGTCTTAATGCTATCCATGGCAAACACAATCGAATCGCTCCTGCCAATACTCCTCAATGCCTCGCGAGATTGTCTCAGCAACCCAATGCTGCCCGCAACATTCTCCATGCAGTCTTTGATTGCCGCGGCGTCTCGGTGCGTGAGGCCCCTCTGTTGGGCAAGTTTGGAGACGGTGGCGGAGGCAGCAAGGGCGGATTTTATGGAGATTGTCAAGGCGTCGTTGCTGAGTTGCCAGGGGTTGGTTTTGATCGTTAAGGATTGAGGGGAGAGGGTTTGGAAGCAGAGTGGTGGGTATGTGGTGGCAGAGCACGAGGTTTTGATGAAGTTTGTGTAGGTCACGGGTGGGAGTAACTGATGAGTGCTTGTAATAGTCGGGGATTTTACCCGCGAACTCTTTGTATGAGAAGTAGGTTCCTTGTTTTTGGCAGGAATAGTTCCGGCCTTCGTTGCATGCTTTAGATTCTGGTGAGAACTGTCTCCATGCACGAGTTTGGAGTGGGACGCGGAGATTGGCGGCGCATTGTGTAAGATTGATAGGAGGATGATAGTGGTGAAGAGGAATGTGAGAATATGGCAGGAGAGTATAGAGGGTTTTGTGCTTGTGTAACCTTCCATGTTGCTCTCTGTAGCTCCCTTTCCCTCTCTGTCTTGTGAAATTTTATATATAGGGGCAAGTGTCATGGAGTGCTGTGGGAACCTGTGGGGGATTGTCGAGGAATACATTCTCGTAGAGAACATTTAAACTGGGACGGAGGAAGTAATATAGCTACAAATCTATGAATGGCTCTACTCGGTGTAAAGTTTGAGGTACAAATCCCACGCTAAATTAACCCTAATGATCTTTCTACTTTCAATTATTGATGATCGAATTCCACACCAATGTATGAAGAAGTCAGCATTCTATGAATAATTTTTGGTATGCTTAGAAACTTTTTTCTTTTCAGAGAAGTTTGCTTGGGAACTAAGGTGCGTGCCGCAGGGAAAGGTGGCTTTTTGGGGACCTGAAGCCACTCGACTGTAGTAGTATTATTTGAGGTAATTACACTTCTTAGCACACTTGACACTTTATCCCAAAACAACTTTGTCATTCCCAATTTCTCACGATTCGTCCTTCACAAATGTTTAAAAAGTTATTCTCCCCACCGCCCTTTTTTTAAAAGTCCACTATTTCATTTTAGGTTATCTTTTAATAAGTGTCTATTTTGTAAAGTTAATAGGCAATTGGTATTTCTTTTTCATTTTACCTCTTGAAGTAGATTTCATTTTGAAAAATTAGTGGTAAAAATTAACGATAATATCTCTATAAAAAGTTGAATTTACGAAGTGAGACTCTTGAAAAGGAACGAAGAGAATACCTCCTTTCAAAAAAAAAAAAAGAGAGAGAAATCATAAAAAGCTGGACATGAAGCAAATTGATTTCTGGCTTATTTTTGAAAATAATGAAAATTTTATAATTTTAATGATGCAAGAGAAGAGACGTGTGGATCTCAAGAGAAGAGACGTGTGAGAGATCCACACTTTTAGATGTACTACAAGATTATTGGCACTATGTTCGGGTAAAACGAGACGAATAATAACATGAGAAGCAAGTAAGCAACAATGGACGGAGTCAGGATTTAAGATTAGGAGTTGCACTGTTCAGTAGCAGTCCATTTTTGTTGTTGTTTGTTATTCGTAAAAGTGCAAAGATGAAGGTTATGCGTATGTTCATATATCAATTTTTATAGTGGGCCTTTTTTTTGTTAAAAAATAAAAGAATAGTTTAGCTCTCTTGTGGTCTTCAAATGAAAGCATTAAAATATCATTATCGCGACCCAACCGTTCATTTTTTAAATGCGAGCTTTGTGTTAGCTGTATAGAGTATAAAGTATGAATTTAAGTGCCTTAACCGAATTACCTTGGCGTAAAAAAAAATATATAGGCTTCAAAATGGGGTGGGGGTAGCACGTACCCCACTGCCTCACCATGTGGCTCTGCCAATGGTTCAAAGGGGAAGACACGTACCCAGCACCTCACCATGTGGATCTGCCAATAGCAATCATTCTGCAGTTATAAACACTTACACAAATTCACTCATATTTACATTGGGACCCACACACACTATACCCTAAAACAACATTCTTGGATAACTTTTATAGGCCCCGGCACATAAGTGATTTTGTGTGTAAAAGTGTTTGTGATTGAATAATAATTGCTGCCAATGGATCAAAAGGGTTATTTGTTTCCTAATCCACAGGCTAGACCGGATGTGTCACAATTAGGCCTTGTTAACTCCATTTTTGGAACTTGATTTTGCAACGGGAATTTGTACTCCGCTCTCTTCTGAACTAGTCTATGGAAGCAAGATTCAAACCAACTATGTTGAGTTAAGGAAATATATAGCCTACGGAATATTGGCAGTGGTTTGCAGCGATTGTTCCAAGTGCAACAATTGAAAGTAAGAAGGGATTTGATGTGAAAGAAAGATGAGGTAAACCTTGAGGGGTTTTGTCGGGTGGGCATGCGAAAGTAATAAGAGCAATTCCAACCAAGTTCTATAATGCTCTAAATCTATATATTGAGGGAAAATTTCGTAATTTATTCCCTCATTTGTTCAATTTTTTATACTTTATATAAGAGAATCTTGGAGGGACCTATCATATTTTTTTTAGAGATTTGGTCTCTTAAATTAACTTTTGGTGGAGACCTCACCTCCATTATAGAGACCAAATCTCTAAAAAAGACGATAGGTATTTTCAAGATTCTCCCATAAAGTATAAAAAGTTAAAGAAAAGAATGAGTAAATTACAAATCTCCTCTCATTATAGAGATTTGGAGCATTATAGAGCTTGGGTTGGAGAACTTGGAGTTGCTCTAAGTGCTTTGTCCTAATCTCATGTTCGAATTTCATGAAAATCAAACATTTCAAACCTTGGAACCACTAGAGGGTTTGGTCAATTGTTAACTTAAGGGCATCAAAATTAGTCGAGATGAGCGTAGAATAGCATAGACATCCCTATGTGAAATAGAAAGAAAGAAAGGTATGGTAACAAATACATGGTTAATATGTACCCGGATAAGAGTATACACATTGGACAACCAAAAATTATGTCCAAGTGGGGACAAGACATCCCATTTGCATGGAAGGATCAAAAACAATCTGGTGTCCTTTTCTAAGCAAGTTGTAGATTGAATTTGAACCAAGTCAGATGCTAATCCACTCAGAAAATGAGTACTTACTACTCACGTACTACCACCAATCAGCACATTTATATACTCACTTCCGCCCTTGGTCTTTTGTCTTATCCTAATCGAATAAAATTTGATTTATCCAATTGACAGGGAGTAATACTTTTGTAATACAATATGGATATTATTCAATAAATCTCAATTATTAGACAATGTTTTCAAATCACACAAAATATTGTAAATTACAAGACACAAGCAATTAAAAAATGGCACGAGCACGAACTCCAAAAAGAACTACTCCCTCTGTCCCTTATTTATAGTCCAGTATTCTATTTTGGGCTGTCCCTTAATAACTGTCCATTTTATAAAGTTAGTGGGTAAAAGTTCATGTATTGTCTATTTTGTCCCTAAAAGTAGATTCCATTTTGAAAAATTAGTGAATAAAAGTGTAATGATGATGGGTAAGTAGGAAAAGTGGAGGAAAAAGTTAATGTGAAAGATGTAATGATGATGTCTTTTTAATAAGTTGAAGTTATGAAGCAGGACATTTAAAAAGGGACAGAGGGAGTAACAAATTGAGACGGAGGCAGCAGTAAAGATAAATAAGAATTGTAGTCACGTATGAACAAGTAGACTTAGGCCAGATGGTGGAGCCAATACGGTGACACGACGTGATCTTTAGTCCACTAAAAAGACCTCATTCTTCTTTTCTTGGGCTCACTGGTTACAAGCACCATATTGGTTAGGAGTACCACGTGCACATGCTACAATAATGATAGCAGTGATAATGTAAACTAGAGGACTCATAGCTGACGCTAATTTATCTTTGCTTGGATCCTGCCAAAAATCTAACCTAAGTATCCAAGTCAAGTCGTAACTTGTAAGTTTTATATCAGGTGGCGCATTCATTGGTACATTCCTTTAATTTTGGCAGCTACCAGCCCTTACTCTTTTGATCATAATTTTCTGTATGCTTTGAATCGTGATGTGATTTTGGTGTCATTAGAAAGCTTACTTCAAGACCTCGAAATCGATATATAATCTGCATGTTTTTGATATCGGACAAAGAAGTTATGACCGTTTGAAGTTGGGCCAAATTCTGTCTAGCTGTTCCGGAAGGACGGTCGGATGGCAGGGTGGTCGACTGGCGGCAGACCATGTGTTTTGACTACTCTTGCACAAACTTTGACCGGGAGGTGTGGTTCACCCCGTCGTCTAATCGAGGCTTATTATACCTTTCCGAAATCATCTCCATGAGAAGAATCCAACTGCGCGCTCAAAATTATATTTCGAGCATCTTCAAATCTGGGCTTTTTTTAAAAAAGGAACAGGGCAGCGTACTGGGTTTTGTTTTCAGTTATTATATATATCTTTAATCTTTATATTTGTTGAGATTGCCTTTATTATTGCCTGTCCATCTCGACTTTGTGTTCTAGCAGTTGAAAAGGAAAATGGAGTATTAAATGTGGTGAACCTTAAGTCTCCAGGAGTTAATGTTCTGAACGTGGAACTGATAAAATTCAAGTTGGAGCCGTAAAGAGGAGACGGAGCATTCATGGATTTGAACGTTGATGAAGATTCGTTGGGATTTTCCTTGGGCTATATTAAGAGAAGTCTTCCCCAGAGATTAGAAGACATCACCAAGAGAAAGTATTCAAGTCTGATATTCACTTCACCGTAGAGTTTCTTCTTCAGACGTTTGAGAGAGAGTTTTTTCACTGTAGAATTTATATACTCTCTTTGTGTGTGAACATACACTTGTAAATCACCCTTCTTTGGAGGGATTGATCATCACCACACTTATCCTATACCTTGTGAGAGAGAAAGAGAGAGAGAGAACCCAATCCACTGTGTTGCCAGTTAGGATTTGAGTCTCTTGCTTGAGTTGAGAATTGAAAACACAATGGGTGTGAGTGTGCCAAGAGTTCGAGTTTGAGAAACTGGTCTGTGTGTACCAGTTGGAAGTGTGAAATTAGGTCTGCGTGCACCACTGAGTTTTCTGGTCTGCGTGTACTAGAGGAATTGTTGTAAAAGGGCGTTGCCTCCTGTGAAATCCAACCCAGTTGTAAGTTCTGAGAACATAGTGGATACCTATGATTGTTTCGCTATTGTTCCAGCGAAACAATCACTGAAGAGTGGACTAAGCAATTAACCGAACCACTATAAAATCCTTGTCTCATCTCGTATTTATTTTCAGTACTTCATTATATTAATTATCCGTTGATTTTGCTAATCAATCTGCTTGCAAAAGAAAAATTGTCCATTACAGGATTCAAACTTATTCACCCCCTCTAGGTTGCATTATCAAAAGTTAAAGAAAAGAATGAGTAAATTACAAATCTCCTCTCATTATATAGATTTAGAGCATTATAGAGCTTGGTTGGAGAACTTGGAGTTGCTCTAAGTGCTTGTCCTAATCTCATGAAAGTCAAACATTTCAAATTTAGGGGCCACTAGAGGGTTTGCTTAATCGTTAACTTAAAGGCTTCGAAATTAGTTGAGATGCGTGTAAAATGGTGCAGACATCCCTTTGTAAAAAAGAAAGAAAGAAAGGTATGGTAACCTGGATTAAGAGTATACACATAGGACAACCAACAGTTATGTCCAAGTGTGGACAAGACATCCCCATTTGCATGGAAGGATCAAGAATCTGGTGTCCTTTTCTAAGCAAGTTATAGATTGAATTTGAGCCTAGTCAGATGCTAATCCACTCAGAAAATGAGTACTTACTACTTACGTTCTACCACCAATCAGCACATTTATATACCACTCCCTCCGGCCCTATTTGTTGGTCTTTTGTCTTATCCTAATTGAATAAAAATTTGATTATCTAATTGATAGGGAGTAATACTTTTCTAATACAATATGGATCTTATTCGATAAATCTCAATTATTAAACAATGTTTTCAAATCACACAAAACATTGTAAATTAATACAAGACACGAGCAATTAAAAAATGACACGAACACAAACTCCAAAAAGAACTAACAAATTGAGACGGAGGCAGTAGTAAAGATTAATAAGAAATGTGGTCACGTATGAACAAATAGACTTAGGCCGGATGGTGGAGTCAATACGGCGACACGACGTGATCTTCAGTCCACTAGAAAGACCTCATTCCTCTTTTCATGGGCTCATTGGTTACGAGCACCATATTGGTTAGGAGTACCACGTGCACATGCTACAATAATGATAGCAGTGATAATGTAAACCAGAGGACTCATAGCTGACGCTAATTTATCTTGGCTTGGATCCTGCCAAAAACCTAACCTAAATATCCAAGTCAAGTCGTAACTTGTAAGTTGCCTCAGAAAGAAAGACAACTCTCTACGGAAGTCTCCCTTATTTCATCCATCCCTTCATCAGCTCTACGTGTTACCGAGCCCCCCCTATAGTTCATATGTCCATCATCTCTCACTTCTCTAAACCCAGAAAGTTTGGCCTAAATAATTTAGAAGCCTCGCCACCTAAGCTACCTCTAGTTAATTTTGAACCCGACGTCTCCAAAATTCAAACGCCAATGTAAATCTTAAGTATGTGATTACCAATTTAAGGCAGGCAATGGCAAGGTTGGCCTTAGTTTCGAGCCGTAAAACACATCACAATCATCAATTGTTGTGGCATAAAATCATTTCCTCCGTCCCCCCCTCCCCCAATTAAGGACAAACCCAACTTGCAGTCAATATTAGACAACGTTTCCAGGTCAGCAGCTTCTCACGTGTTGGTTTCGTATACTCTTCATTTGCACAAGTTTGGCTCCACCCAAAACAAGTGGGAGCCGACTCAATAGCCTTTGCCTAATTAGCACACCAAAGTTTCTCTCTCTAGGCTTTGGCTCCACCCAAAACAAGTAGGAGCCGACTCAATAGCCTTTGCCTAATTAGCACACCAAAGTTGCTCTCTCTAGGCTTTCAGTATTTAGTACCCTAACCATACAAATCCACTTGGATTGAGACTGTTTTTTGGGTTCAAATGCAATGCACTATTGGGGCCATCTTATCACTATCGCTTGTTGGGTTTCATGAACGTGGTCTAATTCCCACTAACCCTTTCACATCCATTCTCTGGGCCACCTTGTGGATACACACTGTCAATTTATTCTCCAGATATTTTCTTTCAATTTTTCCCCAAACGCATCTCCAACAGTTGTCCACTTTTTTTCCTTTTCTTTTTCTCTACGTCGCCTGCATGTAAATGCATAAATCAAGTGGATACATCACTATCATCCCACGCACCAATCCCAGTGAGCCTCTGTCTATAAATTTGAAATCTTTCCCATCCAAATTCATCAACCCAAAAGCTTCATCCTCAGAAAAGATAGAGAGACAAAAGACAGAGAGAAATGGAAGGCTCATCAACTTGCCATTTTCTCACAACCCTTCTCTTCTTATCCATTTTCACTTCCTACATTAACTCAACCTCAGCTGCCGGACAAGCCAACACTGAGTTCATCAGAACATCTTGCAGCACAACTTCTTACCCTAGACTTTGTGTCACTTCCCTCTCAAGCCATGCCAGTGCCATCCAAACAAGCCCTAAGCTTCTAGCGCACACCGCCCTCTCCGTGACCCTAGACAACACCCAGTCAACTTCCGCCATGATGTTAAAGCTAGCACAAACCCACGGCTTGAAGCCCAGAGAGGTTGGCGCAATGCGCGACTGCGTTGAGGAGATGGGTGACTCGCTGGACCTACTAAGAAAATCATTGGGGGAGATGAGTCAAATCAAAGGCTCGAACTTCGAGCTCATGATGAGTGACATACAAACTTGGGTCAGTGCTGCCTTGACGGATGATGATACGTGCTCTGATGGGTTTGCCGGCAATGGCATGAATGGCAACATGAAGAACATAGTGAGGGGACGGATTGTGAATATTGCACATTTGACTAGTAACGCGTTGGCCCTGATAAACAACTATGCTACTTCTGTCCATGGCTAGCTAAAGTGACAATATTGGTGTTAAACCTCATTGAGGGGTCATATCAAGGTCTGCGATGAGTCATGAGAGTGATAGTAATACAGCGTGTATTGACTATTGAGCATAAGCAAAGATCTTAGAGTAAGTGGACGGTGATGCAGAGTGTAAGTGAGATTGGCGTCTATTAAAGCATTTAGGTGTTTCTATGCAGATTAAGCATGTTTGATTTCGTACGAGGATTCCCTGCATTATGTCTATATGGAATGACGTGGCTTGATTGAGACGTTTCAGTTTTATAACAAAGTACCATCAAGATATATCCTAGGTCAAGTAGTTAAATGTTGGTATGCAATGCTGGTTAAGTTGAAACGACTAGCAATTACTAACAACTATAAAGAAGAAAAATAATAAAGTGAAGATAATAAAAATTAATTTCTTTCTTTCCCAGTGACTTTTTCATGCCTTTGATAAGTACCTCCACAACTCCATGACTAAAACATAGCCTTAAAGGTAGAATAATTTTGTCTTTATACAGAAGGAAATGACTCACCAGAAGAAAAGCAGAGCTATGGGTGCTAACTGAGCAAAGAAAATCAAATCAGAGGACATTTAAATGAATAAGAGACACCCATATAGAACATAAACTACTCACATGTGCCTTATATGCCAAACATAATATTTTCGAATGCGTCATGGTACCAAACAAAGACCTCAAAAAGCTAATTAGAGCGATTGCAATGGAAGTATTAAACAGTATTTCTCAGTTTTCAGAATCTCATCAGCAGAAAGGAACCGACATTAAAAAAACTGGAAGCACAACCAGCAAAAAAGAGCAGCTGTTGACATGCGGAGTAATATAAGGTATAGAAGGCCATCAAGAAGCTCTCTTAAGACCATAGATGTAAGCCGTAAGAGTAATTGTTGTACCGGATGAGAGTGTTTGTAGCAGCGAACCTGTCAACATTTGTAAAAGAGAACATTCAAAGACCATCTAAAGAAGGCTATTGATATGCATGCATCAAGGATAAGTCAGCATACCGATATGGAACTTACCAAGCAGAATAGGTACATTCGTGAGAAGTTGAAGCATGTTCTTTTTCCACTGACTTGTATCTCCGATCACCTATAATTTGCTTGCAATTAGCAACTTTCTTTTTTCTTACTTCAGCATATTGAAGAGATTTTAGATGTGGTAAAAAAAAAAAAAAAGAGGAGTATAACTTGATTGAAAGTAGTACCCTTGATAGAAAATGGCAGCACCCAATAAAAGTCTATAAAAGGCGTGGATTGAATGGTTCTAAGGTCCAAGCCTTAATGTGGCATATGCTGGATGATGTGGGGCCTACATGGGATATTTTTTTACCAGACATTGACTAGAACATTGAAGGCTAGAATTTTCATGACCCTTGTGTCTTTTCATTTAGGGAAGTTCGACCACATATTTAATGCATTCAACCATTATGTAACACATTCATCCTATCTATCCATCTAGGGAATATGAATAAATTTGCATTCACACATTCATTGTACCTAGACCTATTAGGAATAGGAGCAGTTATTCACAAGTGTTATGGAGTCTATATAAGCGACGTAATCTCTAGAGCTTGAATTATGATTGAATGAATGAAAATTTAGCTTTAAGCTTCTATGATTGTGTGATGCAATCCCCTTCTTTGGTGTGATGCTAAAGAGGCCTTAGGTGTAATGCCTTTGGTAACCTAGGTGTGAGGCCTAGATCTATCTCCCTAAAACCCTTCTTCTTCTCTCCCCTTCACTTTTCACGTCCACTGTTCAAGGCCCCAAAACAGCCTCTGTTTTTTTTTTTTTTGGTTGTGTTTTGAGCATCCTTAGCCTAGTTTCAATCATGTCCTACAACAACCCTTTGGGCCTGTTTGTCTGCTTGACCGGATATGAGTATCCGATTGCATTACATCAACACGACTAAATATCTAGCTTCTGGTTAAAACATTTACATCGCTGAATTAAACATTTCTCGGATGTATAATCCTACAAAATACGGGACATGGTCTTATTAATCCGATCACTATTAATCAAAGGTGGAATAATATATCCCTACACTATTAGTCCCATCAACCAAATGGGCTCTTTATGTACCCAGCACACCAAAAAAAGAATGAATGTTTATTACCTCAATCAAGAACTTAGTTCTACCCGCAGAACCAAGCGATATCATGATTGCCAAATTCGATGCAGCAAGGTAACACATGAGAAGGCTAACTCTGTTGTATCTTCGGCCTTCAATACAACACATGGCCAAAAAAAAGTAAGTTCCACAAAAAGTTACACAAAAATCTGCAAATGGCAAGTAACGTAAATAAGGAAAGTAGAGTTGTTTGTCAGCAACCTAATTCTCCAACTAAAATGGAGACAAAAGCGAGAACAGTGAATGAAACAGCTACTCGATCAAGACTCCCCCCTCTCTTTGGCAAGAAGTTCACCAAACTAAACAATTGCACAACAGCCTGCATTTTCCAATGCCACCCATATGAAACAGAAAAAAAACAGGAACCATATTTGATATGCTTAGCAAAAATAAGTACTCCACCATATGGTTATGAGAAACACGAAATAAAAAAAAGAAACAACCAAGAAATTATAAAAGAACACGAAGATTTACGTTTCTTTGCTCAGGCATAAGCTTAAAAGTACTCCACGGGCTGTATACGAAACTGTTAATAACAATTAACAACCCAAAGAACAAAACCCTAGAACTCCCCAAAGTTCCCGGACAAAATTAGGCCTAAAACCCTAATCACTTCAACTCACATTCTCTCCACACCACCGCCCTGTTGATCTGTATGAGAGAGAGAGAGTACCTGAGACAAGATGAGTGTGGAGAGGCGAGACTTCCCGTCCTCAACCTTCTTCGTATACCCTATGAATCAAAGTTTACGAAGATAGTTGAAATGCGGATATCCTAAAACCCTAACAGGAAAAATAATCGGCGATGGATAATCCTAAAACCCTAGCAGGGGAGTAAAAGAATCAACAACAGTTGGGGAAACATACGAGTGGAGAAATCAGAAGCGGCCGTTCTCGCTGGCCTCCAATTCTCACGTACGGCTGGCCTCACATTCCCACGCACGGCAGGCTTCGTATAGCAGTAGCACATCTCTCTCTCTCTCTCTCTCTCTCTCTCTCTCTGTCGCTCGCTCGCTCGATTCGGTTTCCCTCACTGTGAAGTCTGTAGATCGTTAGAAATTACAAGGGCCTGAACGTAAAAACAAAAGCCAGAAGTATTTTTATGGAAAACCCCCTGATTTTCGGGATATTCTATTCTAGTCCACACAGTTCACAGTTGTGAACGTATCTTTGTCGTCTTCCTTCCAGAAATCTAACTAAACCAATCGTCATTTGGTATATGCTGATTTTTGCTTTAGGGCAAGCAAAGCAACGGCTATGTTTATCTAATAAACGCTGCTCATATTTTTGTATAACTCGCTAGCATTCTTTCTTTTCAAAATTGCAGCAACCTCTCTATTTCGTCTACTATCCAATAAAATATTTTCTATTTTCACTACAAACAAAAATAAAATGGGGTAGAGAGAGAGAAGAGAGAGAGAAAGATGGAAACACAATGAAACAACATATATAAGAGAAAAAGGAGGGAGAGAGAGAAAACAATCAGAAAAGAAGTGGTGTGTGAACAGCACCTAGGTAAATTTACCGAGTTAGTGTTCATTGGGGTAGTTTAGAGAGCTCTTTTTTTTTTAGCTTCTTGGAGGGCCCTTTTTTCTATTTTGGGCTAGCTATAATAATTAAAAATGGGAAAATGACGACCAATGACGTGTTTTGATAATTAATATCCGCCAAGGACATTTTCAGTGTTAACAAATGTTCTTTGCTTGTCCTTGGCGGCTATTAATTATCAAAACACGTTCTGAACCGTCATTTTTTCCATTAAAAATTGCATTTTATTGAGACTGTTGTGCTTGCCCATAGACCAAGCCCAGAAGACTTGAGTCCCTAGCTTAGCCAAACCTGTGCTCCAAGAGACTAGGGAAAAAAGCCCCGTGTATTTTACATTTCCCTTAACTCTGCTACAACAGTACCTCGCCTGTTTGGTTGCAAGGAACTATCCACTAGTTTTAAGCTTTGTGCAAGGAATTTACACGTGTCTTTCAACTATTTTAGATTGAAAAATTATTTTTAAACAAACATCGAGCCCATAACGGGATGATCTGAACTGGTCATTTTGGAGAGCTTGTTGAGAAGTTTTTGCATGAAAAAAATTATCTCCATCGAGCATTCGTATGTATCTATACACAAAAATCATTTTAAGAATAGAATTTTGTTTAATACCTGTTCAATATTCGATCATGACAATTTTTTTCATGAATGATTTTCTCAATGACACAAACAATATGAGCCACCAGCACATCGTTCACCGTGGGCCGATGAATAATGGCTCACTCGAAAGTGGGTGGTTCACCCCTCTATCGCAATGGGCCTATGTAGGCAGTGGCCTAGTCACGAGTGGTCCATGAACATGGGATTACTCTTTGTTTCATTTCCCATCTGCCCAGAGAAGGCCAGAAAGACCTATATAGTGTTGGCCTGAAAGACCTACATAGTGTTACATCATTAGGGGAATATGACGGCCAATGATGTGTTTAAATAATTAATACTCATTAAAGATATTTTTAACTTTAACAAATGTTCTCAACGTGTCCTTAGCGGGTATTAATTATCAAAACACGTCATGGACCGTCATTTTCCCTTACATTAGTTATGGTTTTAATTAGTTTTCAGATTCTATTTTTTTGAAACACGTTTTACAAGACTTCTTTGAGAAATGGATGTGGAAAGAGTTGTTAGGTTTGTTTATTTTTTCGTCTTCAGTCAATTTTGTAAATATTTTAACAAACTCTTTTATTTTTTGGACAAAGGTACGTTATATACATCCAAAAATTAAAAAATAAGTAAAAAAATTTGATAAAATAATCACTAAAGACGAAAAATGCGAATGAAGAAATAGTCAATTTTTTTTTTGAAGAGAATAATTTTGAAAGGAGAAGCAAACAAAGTGATACTTTCACTTGTTTGTTGGGATACGTTTGGAACCCAAAAATCTACTGGGGTACTACAGACCATATTGAGTCCCAAATCCCATACATGCCAGCATGGGCTGTGACCATCATGGGGCGTCAGCAAACAAAGACCATATCCACGGCCAGATTAATCCATGGCCCGGTAACCACTTTATGTGAATAATATAGTGCCGACATTATTAAAAAAAGAAACTGATTTTTGCGCTCCATTTTTTACTGAGCTTCACTTTTAACGTGAAGTTATTAGTAACTTTATGAACAAAGTGGAGTGCGAATATCAAAATCCTTAAAGAAACCAAAATATATACTCCCACAAGATACACAATTTAAGGAGTAAAATCTGAGCCGGTCCTAATTTTGGATTCGTTAGTCCACCAAGTCCTATGGGATACAAGTGCAATGCCCACTAAATCCCGTGGGTGTGATTTTATTTCTTTACCCTACTTTAAATAGCAACAAAGCTGGGCAGCCCATCATTTAGGGTTTTGCAGCGCCCCCCCCCCAGTCACGATCGCTACCCTTCCTTCTACAACCGTTGCCCTACTACCCCTCCACTGCCGCATGGAGATTAGCCGCCCAATCCTCGCCGCCTCCCCACGATGTCCGCCACTTCCACTCCGACGACGACACCCACTCCCACAACCTCAGGTGCTTCAACGTTGGCGAGGACTGCCCCATTTTCGACGACCTCTTCCCCTTCTGCCAAGCTGCTGCCACCTTTCCTTCTCTCGTGCCTTCCCACTTGTCACCAACGACGATGGCGCCACCATCACCAGCGACGCCCTCCCGCCTGTCACCAACGATACGACGGATCCTCTCCACCGCCCTTCTCGGATCCTCTCCGCCACCCTTCCCAGATTGAGGTCCTCTAGACCGCCGCCAAGATCCTCGTTGAGTTGTCCCATCGGAGCCGCCGTCAAGCTCAACTGCCAGAACGTTGACATCACTGGCTCATCCCAACCGCCCAACTACTCGGCAGGAGCGACTGGAGACCGAATCCGCCATTGTTGTCTCTGGATTCGTCGACGGGGCTGAGCAGGACAATGACCGGATTGGAAGATATGTCCGGGTATCAAATTTTTACCCATTAACATTGTTAATTGTGTTTTTAGATTAAAATTAACACTAATAATTATGGTGTTAATTTTGATGAAAATTGACACTGTTAACAAAAATTAATACTGTTAATTATGGTGATGGAGTGGTGGTGGCAATGGCATGGTGGTGGTCATTGTGGTGGTGGTGGTGATGGTGGAGTGGTGGTGGTGGTCATTGTGGTGGCGGTGATGGTGGTGGTGCTAGCGCTGGTGGTGATGGTGGAGTGGTGGTGTAGGAGGCTGTATGGGCCGAAGGGTATTTTTGAAAGAAATTAATGGACAGGACTTAGTTGGCTATGAGTTTCTTTTGAAATTAGTGGATAGGATCTATTGGAACATTGTCCATCTACATAGGACCGACCAGGAAGAAGCCCCAATTTAAGTCCATATTTTAGCCCAAGAGTTTGTTTGAACCCATTAACACGTACATATGAGTGATTGTTTAATGCTCGTGATCACCATCACATGGTGTTCCAAGGGCCTCTACCACCACACATTTAAGTTGAATCTATACATTTAGTCTTGAACCTTACGTAAACTTAGAGCTTCATATAGCGTTGCTTTGAGAGCAAGTATTACTTTTCCCTCAAAACATAGTGCAACCGCCCCGTATACATGGCAACTAAAACCCTGAGGAAAGTCAACTCTGTATACCTCGGAAAAGGAGATCTTTAAGAGGTAAATCTTCCACACTTTTAATGTAACATTAAAAAAATGTTGGCATGAAATTGTATTTTACTATAAGAAGAACAACACTCACACTAACACAAGCCATGTGCAGTGACGGAGGAAGCATTTGTGTCTAGTTGAGACCTAAAACCTGTGTATTTCCATGTCGATAAACATAAATATACATTGCTATTTTGAATTTCCGAAAAAAGACGATATTGTGCATATGTAATAACCACTGTTTAATCTTATGCACGCAACTTCAAAAAATGATTGATAGTTTGAAATTTTACAGGTTCTTAACCCACCCACATAGAAAAATTTTCACTTACGAAACTTGCCGCAGGGATCAATCTCATAGAAATTTTCTTTTAAGTAACCGTGAAAATTAGTACTCCTTCACCCACTAGGACCGCCCATGGCCATGTGGGGAGTTAATGCTATTTGTCTACAGTTGGAGTATTAGTTTAAACTATAACCAGTCGTCTCTTGACTGGAATTAAGGCCCCTTTCCGGAACGAGTTGTAAGTATTTATTTTTTAAGAAGGCAATTTTAAGCTAAAAAATAATGGGCTTAATGAAATCTAAAAATATGCAATAAGAATCTTGTTTGAAAGATCTCAATGAGATCTTTTATACGGTGCAAAAAAAATCAAAAAATTATTTTTCATTTACATTATTTTTAGGGAAAAATTCAAAAAAACCCCTGAACTTTGAACCCAATGTCAAATAGGCACCTGAACTTAAATAAACTTCAATTGAACACCTGAACTTTCACTCCATTATTCAATTTACCCCCTTCCGTCTCAATCCGTGACTTTCCTAACGGCAACCGCTGAGCTGGACACTAACAGACAAAACAAAACGTTAGAGGGAGAAATTGGAGAGAAACAACAGCGATCTGGCACCTTTTTAAGGCCCCGTTCGGCGATTATTTTTTGTCCTTATTCAATTTTTTTTTGTATTTTTTTTGGTCATTTTTTTTTGGGGATTATTGCATCGTCATGAAAAGGGGAATCTAAAAAGTAACAAATTACGATCGAAATCTAATTTTTTTTGAATAAAGACAAAAATAAGTCAATAAGCCAATTTTTTGGTCTTTATAAAAAAAATGAATTTCGATCATAATTTTTTACTTTTTAGATTCCTCTCGTTATGACGATGCAATAATCTCCAAAAAAATTGACGAAAAACTAACAAATATGAAAAAAAAAATTGAATAAAGATAAAAAAAATAAGTCAATAGGCTTATTTAGCCGAACGGGGCCTTAAAAAGGTGCCAGATCACTGTTGTTTCCCTCCAATTTCTCCCTCTAACATTTTGTTCTTGTCTGTTAATGTCCAGCTCAGCGGTTGCCGTTAGGAAAGTTACGGATTGAGACAGCAGGGGGTAAATTGAATAACGGAGTGAAAGTTCAGGTGTTCAATTGAAGTTTATTTAAGTTCAGGTGCCTATTTGACATTGGATTCAAAGTTCAAGGGTTTTTTTGAATTTTTCCCTTATTTTTAAGTTTGAAAATGTGAAATAAGTACTTATTTTTTAAGAATGTGTTCTGGAACAGGCTCTAAGAAGATCGATCAGTCACACCAACGAGTTAATTCCCCAAAACAGGATTTTTGAGTTGATTAATTAAGAAGTCCAAAGAAATACGATCTCTCTCAAAATGGAGTGCGATCTACGTACGCGTACTCTCTGATCTGATGTATTTGACGACTGATTTTTCAAACAAATAGTAATTATCATATATTCTTTCATGCAGCTCACGTTTGCGTGATCTTAAAACTAGGAGGCTCATGCATTAATATCCCCGATTAATTAATTGCTTTGAACTTATTCTATTGAATACTAGTCGATCATTTATCTCTCTTAGAAGTCACAAAACACGGGTTCTCAATTCATATATGTAGGGAAAACTCAACCGTTCCTTCAAGTCAAACATATTTTTCCTATTTTGATTATTGTGTTATATGTAATGCCACATGGTTCAGTACTCTTATATCACCTTATATATACGTAAGTAAATAACGGTATCGAAAGTTTAAAATCCTGTTACATATTAGTTGATACGATAGTATGTACGTAATGATCTTTAGATAATACACCACAAAATATTGAAAAATTAAAAAAATCAACAAAAAAAAATTCAAATTTTAGTCGAACAACTCCAGATGACGCCTAGTTCAAAGATTTAAAAAAAAAAAAAAAAAGAGCCTCCCGATGTTGCCATAAAGTATTAGGTAAGTAATTAGACATATCTAAGTTACCCTAGTTGTGAATAATAAAAAAAGTTATCCTAAATGAAAAAAAATGACTTTGCTTATCATTTAAGTAGGCCATCAACCTTTTTCATATATATCTTGCACTTAATTTTTTTTTTCCATAATTCAAAGTGTCCGGACAACTTACGCGCACCTCGACCATATGACGTACTTTTGCTTATCATTTAAGTAGGACATCAACCTTTTTCATATCTTGCACTTAATTTTTTTCCCATAATTCAAAGTGTTCGGGCAACTTACGCACACCTCAACTATTAATTCTGGAGACTAATCCCACCGTTCACTTGCGGGAATTCCCTTAGGAGTGAGTAAAACCCTAAGTCTTGGGTTTCGCCCACTAAGGCCCCATTCTGTGTTGAGACTAGCTTTTACTTTTTAAGTACTTATTTTTTGCATAACAAGACGGCTCTTATTTTCGCTAGCGTAACGGGCCTAAGCCTTTGGGTTATCTTGCGTATAACCACCCTCATTTCCAAAAAGGCCAACTGTGGTGCAAATTAAGTTTCGACCCACCACATCTCACTTGGACTTGAATAAAAAGGAAAGTCCTTGAAGAGAATCGATCCCCACCTAATACCACACAACATCCAAATCATACCAAAAATAGAAAGAAACCGACCCACCAAATGGCATTGAACCTTGCATTAATTTTCATAATACCCATATCATTTTGTCTCCCTTCTTTCCTCACTCAAGCCCTACCAAACCGAACTTCCAATGGCATCGACCACTGGTGCAGCAAAACTCCTCATCCAGAACCGTGCAAAATCTATTTGGGCGGGCCCTGCCGCCGCGTCCCGAGAGGCGAAGCGGATTTCAGGACGATGATGGTGGAAGCGGCACTGGAGCGAGCCCTTCACGCGGAAATCCACGTGAATGAGCTCAGACGACGATGCTGTAGCAAGCGTAAGCTGGCTGCGTGGTTGGACTGCTCCGGATTGATTTCCAACACCGTTTTCCAACTCAACAACACCCTTCAAGGCCTAAAGGCCACCGCCGCGAACGTGAACTCGACAGATGCTGATTGCCAGACGTGGCTCAGCACCGCCCTGACGAACCTCGATACTTGTCGGGCAGGGTCGCATCAGCTCAATGTCTCGAATTTCATCTCTCCTGTCGTGTCCAACAACGTGTCCGAGCTGATCAGCAATGGGTTGGCCATCAACGGGGCATTGCTTGACGGCCAAGAAACTATAGGGGAGTTTCCGAGCTGGGTTTCAGCCTGGGAGAGGAAGCTGTTGGAGTCTCCGTCGACGTTGAGTTCTCTGGCAAATTTCATCGTGGCGCAAGATGGGTCGGGCCACTTTAGGTCGATCCAGGCTGCGATAAACGTCGCGGTGTCAAGGAGGCGTCGCGACGAGAGAATAACAATACATGTGAAAAGGGGCGTGTATAGGGAGTATATTGAGATCAACAAAAATATGAACAAGATTACTTTGGTAGGCGACGGAATGAGGCACACAATAATTTCTGGCAAGCGAAGTGTTGCTTCAGGGTACACAATATACAGCTGTGCAACTGTTGGTAAGAGCTCTCTCTCTCTCTCTCTCTCTCTCTCTCTCTCTCTCTCTCTCTCTCTCATAACTAGGTGTTCTGGCTAGTTTATGCACATCTCGATTAATTCTGAAAACCAATAACATGACTATTCGTTGGTAGGGGCTCCATTTAAAGCCAACTCTCTCTCCTTGGTTTCTGCTTTGACTGTTAAATGACTCTAATTAAATCAATTACCTACAATTTTTATTTTTTTTTATCCGAATTACCTACAATTCAAATAGTAAGAAGTACGTTATGTTGATAAGACTTAGAATGCTTGAAAATGATTAGGTATTCTGTGAAGCTAAAAGACACATCGACCATTAATTGTCCTTAACTTTTAAGTTACATTTTACCTAAACGTTACTTACTCGGAACTTCTGCGGCTAAATATGCTCATGATCAGGAACAAACATGCTAGCACTTTCCTTAAATGAGTTTGCTCCAGCTTTAAATGGGGCTCAGCCAATAAAGAGTGGGATTGAACCTCGGGATTATTTTGAGATGTCTTTAATTTGCTCTGGTTACAGATTGAGTGGTACGTAAGGTCTTGGTGACTTTTTCATCGGCTAGTCACATTGCATGCCTACACAGGACTTGAAACGTACGTACCGCACCGTCACATGGTGCACAAACACTCTTTACTATTACACATTAATTTCTTAACCCACAAAAAATGGAAGTCAAGGATACCCAATGCTAGCTGGATTACCCAAAATGATGTTTCAATCCAGGGATATAAGTTTGAGTAACATTATCCTCATATTCATATTGGTCAAGTTAAGAGGCATTTAAACCGACCGCAACACGTTTTTTTTTTCTCTAATTAGCAGGTCAATGCATTGGGCTTGTTATATATTTTCTATTTTTAATGACATACTTTTTTATTAAATGAATCCCTTTTTATGTCAAATAAATGTAGTAACAATGTATTACGGTGACTTAAATTATCTACAATCATGTCGTTCTCTAGGGATTGATGGCGCTGGTTTCATAGCTCGGGGAATCACATTCCGAAACAGGGCTGGCCCGCAAAACGGCCAAGCAGTCGCCGTCCGATCGGCATCGGATTTCTCTGTCTTCTACGCTTGCGGATTCGAAGGGTACCAAGACACCCTCTTCGTCCTAGCGCAGCGCCAATTCTTCAAATTGTGCTACATTTACGGCACAATAGATTTCATATTCGGCAATGCAGCCGTGGTATTGCAAAGTTGCATTATTTACGTAAGAAAGCCCCTTTGGGGCCAAGCCAACGTGATCACGGCCCAGGGCAGGGTCGACCAATTTCAAAACACCGGCATTTCGATCCAGGGTTCCCGTGTCATGGCTACACCCGGCTTAGCCCGGGTGGTCCGCTTTTACAATACGTACTTGGGGCGGCCGTGGCAACAGTATTCTAGGGCTGTTTTCCTTCAAAGTTATCTAGGAAGTTTGGTGAATCCGGCGGGTTGGCTGGCGTGGGAAAATACAGATTTTGCCCAGGATACACTTTACTTCGGGGAGTACAAGAATTTTGGGCCTGGTTCTTCGACTACGAGGAGAGTGAATTGGAAGGGTTATCATGTTATAACAAGTGCGGGTACCGCTTCCCAGTTCACCGTTGCGAACTTGATTGCCGGCAACACGTGGTTGCCGGCAACCGGGGTGCCATTCACTGCTGGTCTATGATTGAAAATGTTATAATGATCGATATGTGTTGTAAATGTACATTGTTTTGTTGTAGCTCTTTACTATACAAAACATTGAATTAAATACTACTATTTCTTCTTTTTATTTATGAGAGTATGGTTCGGACAAATTCTAGAACGTCTTTTTTTATTTTTAGGGGTCTTGGACATTTTAGAAGTTTTGAATGAAATTTAAATTCTCAGTTGTTAAGGTCCGCTCCTATTAACACAGGAAGGGAAAGTGGAACAAAAGGTATGATCCACACTTCTTTTTACTGACTTATCATTTATATTGCATTTTCAAAAAGAGAAAGCATACAACATAGTAAATAAAATGTAGGACCAAATTTGTGAAAAAAGAGTGGTCCTAATCTATAGAATTTGTCTTCCATTTCGAACTTGTCGCAATACAATATCAAATTCATAGACATAACAAAAGTTGTAGTCAAGGAATTTACCAAAAAAAAAAAAATGTCCTCATTATTTGGGGACGGGAACTACGGTCGAATTATGCCATTGTCTATGGGAACTGCGGTCGAATTATGCCATTGTTTAATTGGAAATGATTTGTACACAGATCTAAATACTGATGTGTCAAAAAGGCTTTTCTACATTTTAATCAAATTTAAATGAAATTAAAAGGCTTTACTTTTTTTTTTTTTATCCGTAAAAGGCTTTACTTTGTTGTGAATAAAACTGTAAAAATGAGGACAAGAGGAACATATGTGACCCCTTAGTTTTTGACGGGGAAATTGCATTTCAGTGGGAGTTGGGGCAAATAATGCCCAATGGAGAGGTTTTTTGAAATTACAAAAATATGGAACGGAGGGAAAAAAATCCCCATTCATGAAACGGAGGAAAAAATATTCTCCATACATGGAGTTGGTTGTAATCGAATCTGGGTTTCCTAAGTTGCTCTTTCAATGAATTTAAGTTGCCCCTTATATGAACCTAAGTTGCCATTTCTATGAACTTAAGTTGCCCCGTCTATGAACTTCCTGGATATTCAATTTTCTGAGCATTTCTTCAATTTTCTTACCATTTCGATTATTTTCTGAGAAATTTGGGATCTAGGTTACTTGTAGATTTGGGTGAAACGGACGAACTGAAATTCTCCATGCATGAAACCGAGGAAATTTTTTTTCAAAACATGAAGTCGGTTTGTAGTCAAATCTGAGTTTGAACCTAAGTTTTCCCTTCTATTTACCTAAGTTGCCCCTTCTATGAGTTGTCCCTTCTATGGACTAAAGTTGCACCTTATTTTTTCTAAGACAAGCAATCAGTGAAGCAAATTGGTAACTAGTAGCATAACTTCTTCACATTTTCAAGTAAAACGAAATAAGAAATTTCAAGTGGCAATTTATGAAATCTAAAAGCAAAAGTATAAAGTGAATGCTAGAAAACATATATGTTATTTTCTCTATCATTTCTCTTTCTAAAAAATTACCAAAATACACTAATCTCAAAGTATTTTAAAAACTCAAATCTGTAAGTAACCTAAATCCCAAATTTCTCAGAAAATAATAGAAATGGTAAGAAAATTGAAAAAATGCTCAAAAATTGAATACTCAGAAAGTTCATAGAAGGAGCAACTTAGGCTCATAGAAGGGGCAACTTAGGTCCATATAGGGGCAACTTAGATTCATTGAAAGGGCAACTTCGGAAACCCAGATTCGATTACAATCAACTCCATGTATGGGGAATATTTTTTCCTCCGTTTCATGTATGGGAATTTTTTTTTCCTCCGTTCCATATTTATGTAATTTCAAAAAAACCTCTCCATGAGTTGGGCATTATTTGCCCCAACTCCCACTGAAATGCAATTTCCCCTTTTTTGACGGGCAAACTATCATTACAGCTATAAGTCTTTTTTTTTTTTTTCACAAAAAGAGAGGAATTTTATTAAGAGGAAAGATGGCCCAAAGACCCTACATCATCAAGAGCAAGGTTAGCCAAAACACACACCCCCCCCCCCAAATTCTCTAACCTAACACCGAATAGGAACTGCTTAACCAACGAATGGACTACTCTATTGAAAGAACGCTTTACATATTTAAAAACACAAGAGGAAAACAAATGAATAAGCTCTAAACAATCAGAAAGAATAGAGCTACAATCGGAGAAAGATTTTCCAATTTGAGTAAGAGCTTGCACAATCTGAGAAGAATCACCTTCGACAATAATACTAGAGAAATCTTTGTTCGCAGCGGTAACCAGCGCTTTATAAAAGCCCAGAGCTTTTGCAGTTCTCAGGGAGAATAAACTAGGAAAAAGAATGGATGCCGCTCCCAAAATTTGCCCCGCATGATCTCGTGCTACTATCTCAACACCAACTAGACCACTACTCTTATCCACAGCATCATCAACATTAAGTATAATGATACCAAGATGGGAGAGACACCATTTAATAGGAAGGGAATGAGCAACATTATTAGAGGAAACACAATCATTACAACTATAAGTTTAACAATTCAAAATTGGGGTCTATCGTGATAATTATGAGTTCTCAATCTTGTGTTCCTCCAGATAGAAACTGAAAGACTTGTCACAAGGTTGAATTTCATGAAAGTCTTGCGTTGCAAACTTTGGGCCACTAAACGTGTGTCTGATTGTTAATTTCAGAAACTCATAATCAGTCGAGGTGTGCGTAATTTGACCAGGCATCCTGTTATCCAAAAGAAAGTACTGCACTAAAGTGCCTCCTAAAAGTAAAAATTGCACTTCGATTTTGAGGGAGAATTTTTTTGGATTAACTTGAGGGAGAAAATTTACGCTATCACTATGGATAGAAGCCCTTTCAAAAGGAAAGAGAAGCCAAATTTGTGACTTTGTTGGTGTTTAAATTGATTTATTCAAGTAGTTTGTAGATTACTAGATTACAAAGATCTATTTATTAGGTCTCTAATCCTCCAACAACCAGCAACCGCATAAGATCTATGTCGGAACGGAACGCATTACTAGTAAATAGGTTATGCACCTAGACCCATGTTTGAAACAATTTTGGGTCATTTGACTCGTTTATAGATCTAACTTTTTTGCGTAATCCCTGCTTATATTTCTATTCTCAATGAAGACAATAAAGCCAATTAGATAGTCACCCCAATAGCATAAAAGTCGGACCTGGTTTCTCCGTAGTGGACTGCAGAGAGACCTTTAATGTTTCATCGTAAACATTCATCTTTACATACAACGGTCCAGATTTTAAAAAAACTCTTTCAGGAAAAAGTTAATTTCCCTGGAGAGTTTTGTTCAAATTTGAACCGTTAAAAATACTTTTGGACGGTTTGGATTACTCGGACGACACTCTGCAGTCCAACAACAGATTGCAAAAAAGCCAGATTCTAAAAGTGTGGGCCAAATATTACATTAATATAAACGTGTACTACATTTCACACAAGCCATTGTCATTTGGCCTATCCAATTTGCAACAATTGTGGCGAAGTCCATCAATAGTGATGAAGGTTGGGCTATTTCAAGTGGTCATAATTTTTTCTTCTATCCTCTCTCCAATCCATTCAAGCGCAAATTGGGGTGCCTTAAACTGGTGGTGCGACAAAACACCATACCCTAAACCATGCAAGTATTATCTGGGCCAAGACGGAAACCACTTTGTATCCACATCGAAGAATGATTTTCGAAATTTGGCCACAAAATTAGCCCTGGAATGGTCGCTGAATGGACTGACCTA
Organism: Rhododendron simsii; assembly: GCA_014282245.1. Classification (NCBI taxonomy): domain Eukaryota; kingdom Viridiplantae; phylum Streptophyta; class Magnoliopsida; order Ericales; family Ericaceae; genus Rhododendron; species Rhododendron simsii. Next base: position 28,614,334 of record CM024955.1, on the reverse strand, counting down.
TATCAAGTGGTTCGGGCTAGCTTCTTGTAGCGAAAGAGAAAGAGGCGCGTGGACAGATTGCTTGAAGCTTTACGAGAGCACCATTGTCCAACTTAACCATACTCTAGACGAAAGCATGAATCATGACGACTTTGACGTACAAACCTGGCTTAGTGCGGCCCTAACGAATCTCGATACCTGTCAAAATGGGTTCACTGAGCTAGGTGTTACCGATAATGTATTTTCCCTCAAGAACAACAATGTTTCAAAGTTGATAAGCAACAGTTTGGCCATCAACAATACAACAGCTCGTCATCAAATCACCTATAGGGAACGATTTCCTAGCTGGGTTTCAAGTGGCGATCGGAGGCTTTTGCAGTCAAAACGGCTAGTTCCAGATTTCGTGGTGGCTCAAGATGGGTTAGGAGATTTTGTCACAATCAAAGAGGCTATCGATGCATCGATCAATATGAGCTATTGGGGAAGATTTGTAATTTACGTGAAAAGCGGGATTTATAGTGAAAACATTGAGGTAGGCTTGGATATGGAGAATATCATGCTGATTGGTGACGGATGGAGGAGCACTATTGTCGCCGGTAACCGGAGCCATGTCGGAGGCTATTCCACCTTTGACTCTGCAACTTTCTGTAAGCCATTCGTTCTCTCGCGGTTTTAGAGTACAACAACACCCTCTAGATAAAATTTGTGCAAAATTTAATTTCAAAAACTATGGTATGCCGAAATTTATGCCTGAATTTTCGAATTACCAAAAAAAAAGAAAGAAATTTATGCATTTGAAGTTCAGTAGAGTTGAACAAAATGCAGGATGGCTTTGCCTGGGGCCATAATCATGCAGTATTCTAAAAAAGGAATTAATCGGCAATAATCGCTGGCATGGCCTATCTAATTAGATTTGACTAATTGCTATGCGCCGATTACTAGGTCTCAAAAGTGGCTGACCATCTGACTAACGCCTAGCGACGTTTAAAACATTGCATATGGGGGAGTCTGGCTGTATGTGTGCAGCATAATGCCAACATTGCCTTCTGTACATTTTGTGAAACAAATCATGGGTTGGTAGTAGTATTTGTAATCTAACAGCCCCTTTAGATGTTGTGACTTGGAAAGAAAAGAAAAGATAGAACTAGGGTTTATCACCAAATTACTCGTTCGGATTGAGTGATGTTTAGCGAGAAATTGAGAGAAAAAGTACACAAATGATATTTTTCGATTGGCTCCTTCCCCATTCTTACAATTAGAAAGATTGTAAAGTCATAAAGAGTTTACATCTCTCTTAACCAAAAGGAAGCCACAATAACAGGATCGATCCTCGCATGTTGTGTTGAAAAATTTAAATCTTATGCTTTCTTCCACCACTTTTCTTTCTTATTTTTACTCGCTAGCTAACTCTCTAATTAACTTCCAGCGGTGGCCGGCGAAGGATTCATGGCCCGGGGCATCACCTTCCGCAACACGGCGGGCCCGCAAAGCGGCCAGGCCGTTGCCCTCCTATCGCGGTCCGACCGCTCGGTCTTCTACCGGTGCTGCTTCGAAGGATACCAAGACACCCTCTGCGTCCACTCCCAACGCCAATTCTACGCCAAATCCCACGTCTTTGGCACGACCGATTTCATCTTTGGAAACGCCGCAGTAGTATTCCAAAACTGCATTATCCACGGACGGACCCCACTGAACGGGAACCAAATCGTCGTAACGGCCCAAGGCCGAACGGACCCGAACCAGAACACCGGGTTCTCGATCCACCGGTGCATGGTTTTGCCCGCAGGGGATCGAGGCGGCCCGGTGGCCAGGCCGTTCGTGGCTTACTTGGGCAGGCCGTGGAGGGATTACGCCCGTGTGATTTATATGAGGAGTTATCTTGACGGTTTTGTCCCTGGCGTGGGGTGGTCCCAGTGGGGGAACGATACGGGGAATTTGGGCACTTTGTATTATGGGGAGTATGGTAATTTTGGGCCAGGGTCTTCGACTGAGGAGAGAGTGAAGTGGAGCGGGTATCACGGGTCTTGGCGAACATGAGGAAGAGAGTTGGCGAAGTGGTAGCGAGAGTATGTCATGGCGATATTAGGAGTGAGCAAAAAATTCGTCAAACCGGCGGTCATGGATTATCGGCGGTTATGGGGAACCGCATACATACACGCGAGCGATTGTTGTGGCTGCCGTGAAGCCATGCTGCGTGCCATTTATTCCTCAGTAGTTGGTAACCTTAACATATTTTAGTTTAAGACTTGAGCCGATTAGTTGGGTGTGTGAATAGTTTAAATATATGCGTTAAGTAAAGAGTTCAATCACCGAACCATAGTCATAATCCGTAGTATAGGCGAACTAATATCAATCGAAAATGGCAGTCATTTTTTACTCAAGGTACAAGGTAAATGTAGTTATGGACACAAGAGAATGAAAGGTCCGGATTGAGAATAGAGATTTTACTGTGGATCAAAAATGAGAATAGAGATTCTACTCTACACTCTACGCCTCTATGGGACTTGTTTTGAGTAAGTCCATCGATTACACCTCCCATCTCAAAAAGATTGTCAATTTTTTATATTTGTGTCATTTTTCATTGTTTATAGTAGCATCTTTCAATCTATAATAATTTTCGAGTTTGAAAACCTTGTTGTCATATATTAGAACTACTTGAGAATTGGACCTGGGGATGCTACCAAGCAGTTGCCGAGCGCAGCTGGACCATTCATCTCAGTAATCAATGGTCCGAATTGAAAATAAACTCTTCTAGAGAACACTTTTGGATGATCTAGATGCGCCCTGCGTCCGCTCGGCAAGGTGCTTGGCAGGGACCGCTTAGGGGCGTCCCCGGATCCTTGAGAACTATTGTAATGACCCGCAACAGCTGACCTGCTTAACTCTGAGCCTAACCACGTGGCTCAAAAGGTTAACCTAAAGTTATACAGTAGCTGCTCGCGATATCTTATATATGGAATTCTCTTCCCACATATAGGCAAGTGCTGCTCGCGGTCCGGTTTGGTTCAGATTTCTAGGAATCCGAGAACCGAACCGCTAATCATGGTTTTTACAAAATGAAATCTGTGTCCGAACCAAAAGTCCTACGGTCCGGTTTCAATCCGATCCGTCACACGCGGATCGGTTACGGTTTTGTCCACGGATTTTAGCAAAAATAAAGGTTAAGCATATATCCCACAATAAAAGGGAAGAAAGTTACATTCAGAATTAAGTTTAATACCACCTGAAAATACTTGTTGCATAAATTACCAAAAGCTTATTTCATAAATCAAATTCAAAAGAATCTAAATACTAGTAGGATTGTCTCATTATTAAAGTACATTACATAATATAAAAGAGCTGAAAAAGAAACGAACTACGTACTGAAACTCAACTATGTTACCCGTAATTTATAAAAAAAAAATACGATTTACTCCCTATATTTTATATGCATCTACACTATATCTCATTATTAAGATAAAATACTAAAATTTGAAGAAAAAAGTGTTAACATTACTAACAATTTATTATATAAATACATACATATATATTATTTATATACAATAAATATCTCACGTTCCGGTTCGGTTAATCCACAGTTTCGTAATGAAAATCCGTGGACCGAACCGCGAGTCACGGTTTTCTAATTTTTCAATCCGTGTCCGGACCATTAATCCACGGACAAAATCCAAAAGGTACGGATCGGCTCGGTTCGAACCAGTTTCACGGTTCACCGGATTTTTTGAGCAGCCTTATAGGCAACGTGGGACTCTACAATCTCCCTTTCTTGGCTGCAACATCGCCGTTGCACCCCAAGATCCATTACTTCCAACTACCAAGTGTTGTGAGACAAGCACCCGCTTTAAGCACGACAAGCACCTCAAGCTCGTCTCATGTGGAACCCGCCCAAGCACAACAAATACCTCAAGCTCCTCACTTGTCAAGTCCACCCAAGCACGTCTCCTTGCGGGACCCGCCTCACACTTCCAGTTGGTGCAAGCTCTGATACCACTTGTAACGATCCGTGCCAACTAACCTGCTTAACTCTTAGCCTAATCACGTGGCTCAAAAGGTTAACCTTAAGTTATACAGTAGTTTTTTATCTCTTAAATATGGAATTCTCTTCCCACATATAGGCGATGTGGGACTCTACAACTATTTGTTTTGGGATCCGGATCCTCTTTGAGCTGCCTGTGAGGATTTTGTGAAGGTTCCAAAATGAAGTTGGCCAAAAAATTTATTCAAATGAAGTAGAACTCAAATATTAGTTCAATTTTGAAAGGTAATTTTCTTTGTCAAATTTACAATTGTGCTATTAATAAAGTTTTTTTCTCAAATTTGTCTTTACCAAAATGGTGGAGGGATTCCGAAATGGGCTAAATTATCTGGTATTTTGCAGCCACAATGGGGTTCATACATGCTATATTTTTCTAGGGGTTCATTTTTATCTACTACAAAAATTACTATACTCCAATATTAGAACATTTTTATGCCGACCCCATGTGGTTCAACGCAGCGGCGCCATGCCAATGGTGATCAAATAAGTTAATTTTTGATCAAAACATTATATATTTTGGGCGTAAGCTTCAAGAAAATAATTTCCTGTGGACTCTTTAGTCCCGGCGTGGAAGACTTGCTTTTGAATGGATCACAGATAATATTAATCCAAGATGCGTGTAAACTGGTCCAAACACTGCTTGACCGCCATACGGCCATACCCCCAAAAAAGAAGCACGTGACGCCACCTTAAGTATGCTTGCATTAAAATCCTCTTTCCTAACCGTAAATGAACTTATAGCAAATCTATGAGCGCGAGAGAGAACCTTAAACGCCAAATATTAAAGCACATATGCTGGAACATGTGTAACTCTTTATGGTCATTTATCAATCACCAGTGATTTCCCCAAAATTTAAGTTCAATTTAAACGAGCCAAAAAATTGCACCCTATATTTAGCTGTAAACCCCCTTCACAAGGAGCTAAGTCAAGAAAGAACATGGGCCTATCGAATGCAATGAAGCTTGTGCTATTACTAACACTGTTCACAATCGCCACCACTTTGGCTATCCAAATTGCGTCGGAATCAGGACCTGATTCCGATGTGGGAATTCCCAGTAAAAACATCTCGAGTCCAGGGGGCGAGAGAAGTCTTTTACAACGATTGCTGAAAGAAAAACATCATAGGAAGGGAAGACGTCATCGAGGGCGGAAGCTTAGGCCCCGTCGCCATGGAGGGCAGAGGCCGAGGTTGACAGCCGAAGAGCCGGTCGGAAAGGCAGCGGCCGTGGTGGCTCAAGACGGGTCGGGAAACTTTCCAAACATCATGGCGGCTCTTGACGCGTCGCTCAAGAGGGGAGGCGACGGGCGATTCGTCATTCACATTAAGAGTGGCGTTTACAGCGAACATGTTGTGGTGACTGAGGCAATGAAGAACGTTATGTTCACTGGCGATGGTATGGGAAAGACCATTATCACTGGTAGCCTTTCTATCGGTGGAGGTAGGGGAACATCAAAATCTGCGACCGTCAGTAAGTCATCTCTCTCTTATTAGTTTTACATGCTTCGAAGTTTGTATTTGAATGATTAGACTTTTGTAAGAGACTATCTTTGGGGAAAAGTCGAAATGTTAACTGTATAACTCGAAATTAACTTTTCAAGCTATGTGGTTAAGATTAAGGGTTAGCAAATCAACTGGCGCAGGTCGATTTTAGATCAACTAGTGGACTAACACAGGGAAAAAAAAACTATTGTATTCATATTTGTCAAGATTTTCACCGTGTCAAACAGCTGAAATTGTTGAAAAGAGAGAATCCTAATAACCTGTTGGCTGAGAATGGCTTCAAACTAATTTCATGTTCGGCATTGCAGTTATAAAGGGCGACGGGTTCGTGGCTCGCGACATAACATTCCGAAACACAGCAGGCCCTGAGAAGCAGCAGGCTCCGGCGATCACATCATCTGCGCCGCATTTGGCTTTCTTCCGTTGTGGTTTCGAAGGGTATCAGGACACCATCGTCGCCATGCGAGGCCAACAGTTCTTCAAAGAGTGCGACATCTACGGCACGGTCGACTTCGTCTGCGGAGACGCCGCAGCAATCTTCCAGGACTGCAACCTCCGCCTGAGGAGATCGCCCGGCCGCACAATCACCATCGCCGCGTCCAGCCGCAACTCAGCGAATTCACCCACGGGATTCGTGTTCCAAAACTGCCGGGTCACGGCAGAGCCGGAACTGAGCCAGGTGATCGGGACACACAAGATTTACTTGGGCCGGCCCTGGCAGTCCTTCGCCCGGACGATCTATATTCAGAATGATTTTGACGTCCCGATTCAAGCACAGGGGTGGATGCCGTGGGAGAAGAGGCCGGATGGGGCGGACGCGAACACCGTTTATTACAGGGAATACAGGAACAGGGGTATTGGTTCGTCGACCGGAGGGAGAGTGAAGTGGCCAGGGTACCGAGTTATGGACTCGAACGAGGCAAGTCAATTCACCGTTGCGAATCTAATTCAGGGACATACTTGGCTGCCTAGCACTGGCGTGCCTTTTAATGCTGGTTTGTAGGCCAGTCTTGGGGATTTGCCAGATTTTCTTAACAATGGAAAGTAGTAAGGAAGAATAGGGATCATCGCGCGATCTTCGAAGATAATTTTGTTTTTCTGTTTTGAGATAATAAGCTCAGTAGGTAGTTTCTGTTTTTCCGAAGTTAGTGAAATAAAAAGTCAACGATTTCAAGATCATTTTAAGGTTTCTTGTCCTCAACGGTGGAATCATGGTTTTGTTTAGAAGGAAGCCAGAACTTACAAGATATTGAGTTTAAATTTTCAATCACATGGATCCGTTCATCGATTTACTCTGAGTGAATCAATCCAAATCAGGTTATACATTGTGCACGAAGTGGCGCCCCTTAAGGAAAAAACTCCAATACACACTCTATACCTTTGAAAAATGTAAAGCCTATGTTGGAAGAATGTTGAAAAGATTACGCCTCTCAGCGGTAAGTGTTAACGCCTCTTAGTGGTAAATTTTATGCCTCTCAATGTTTAAGGATGTGTACGGTATTCACCGTTACGTCTATTAGTAAAGTATCACGTCAATATTACGCTTATTAGTAAAATATTATGCCAATGTTACGTCTCTCAGTGGTAAATGTTACGCCTTTTAGTGGTAAATGTTGCAGGTGCATATTGTACGCAAGTGTGCACCCTAGCCGTTCTCATGAAATTAAAATCATCTATTCAATCAACAGCTCTGCATATTGAAAACGCTGCAATAAACCTTGTAGAACGACACTTTTAGTCTTATACGATGAAGAGCAACAATTGAAAAATAAAAATGTAGCGATGGTCGTAGGCCGGACTGATCCAAGGTGGTAAAACATTGGAATTTCAAATTTTCAATCCATAGTATTAGTATCGAAGGACTTGATCATCATTTAAGACATTCTTGGGCCGGCCATGGCGAGGATATAGGATATTTGCATATATTCTACGCAAACTTCTCTTGAAAAGTTGGCCATCCAACAGGTAGTGCACTTTGGTGGTTGAAGAAAGAAAGTTAGGAGTTCAACTCCTTTTTCAAGATGCTAATATAATTATTTCAACAATTGTGATTTTTGCAGATAAAAAAATTTATTTGTAGGACATATTAAATCAGACTTCCTTAGTCAAACTGTATATGCAATTATACTCTCATGCACATGGGCAGAGCAGGATTCGAGTCCCATAAGCACTCATCCACTCTCCAAATCCCCTAGGTTAGAGTAGATTAGGATTAACGAATGGAAAAAAAAAAAAAAAAAAGCCCTTACGCTACCAGCAATTTTTTTAGGAGACCCAGCCAAGTACTTTACTCTCTTGAAGCCTTTAATGGAGCTTGATGATACTCGAAAATCGGTTTGAGCAATTTTCTGCTATGAAAACAGTGGTGTTAAACCTTAATTGTCTAATTAATAAGGGAATGAATGTCAAGAAAATTGGATTTTGAAGCCCCGTAGAAGCATGGAAATTGAAGTGCTCTGCCTTCTTGTAAACATATCAGCGGCGTGAATTTAATAAGCTTTCATTGATTGCATGAATTAATATCCCTTTTTATAACGCAGCATGACTTCATTAACAACATAAGACCTTCATTAACGCAGCAAATTAATACCAATTTAGGCCATGTTAAACTGTTTTACGGACAGTACTTTTCAATTTACCTATGTTTAGCCAAAAAAAAACATTAAGCCCTATAGTTATACAACCCCTCACAAGGGGGTTGTATACTAGTATCTATCACCTTGTTTACAACAAAGCAGAGTACATATAGATACAAGAAATAAGGCAGGGGGTAAAAAATGGGCACATCAAATGCAATTAAACTTCTATTTTTATTAGCGTTATTCACAATCGCTACCGCTTTGGCTATCGAATTTGCATCGCCTGCTGATTCCAACGACGCAACTCCCAGTAGAAATGTTTCGAGTCCAGAGGGCGAAAGAAGTCTTCTGCAACAGATGCTGAGAGGAAGACGTCGAAGAGGGAGAAGGCCAAGGGGACTGGCGGGCATGAGAAGGGCGGGTAGGAGGAGGGGTAGAAGGGCACCGGTCGTAGTGGCTCAAGATGGGTCGGGAAACTTTCCGACTATCAAGGCTGCTCTTGATGCGTCGCTGAGGAGGAAAGGCGTTGGACGATTTGTCATTCACATAAAGGCAGGGGTTTATAGGGAAGTAATTGTTGTTGATGAGAGAATGAAGAATATTAGGTTCACAGGTGATGGCATAGGGAGGACCATTATCACTGGTAGCAATCACAAAGCTTCAAGGCGCGGTTTTCGTACGTGGAATTCGTCAACTGTGTGTATATATCTCCCTCTCCTCTCTATCGACACATGATCCATCTCATTACAAAAATTACTTATTTGATTTGTCTGTTTCAATAAACTCTTAATCACATTATCATGATAATTTTTATGTATTATTGTTAGGAATAAATAAATGTCCTAGGAATTTTTTTTTAATTTTTAAATCACCATATTCATTTTTAAACCAAAATTTTTCACCTAATAAGATTAAATTCTTTCCGCCGGCGATGGAAATGGTGGATTTTTCACCGCTGCCCATTGTGGACCCCATCGTGTGTTTGTTGTTATAATCTGAACAGTTCATCTTTTAGAGCCCATAGTGTAGTATCTTCACGCAAAAAATTAGCTTACTGGATATCGATAGATCAATCAAAAGTTGAATTTTAGTTTATAAAATGGACGGTCTGATCTTGTCAAGTTAAACTATCCATGATCATCCGTTTCATAAACTATAATTTAAAATTTGATACACATATCAATATCCGGTGAAACTAATTTTCGAGCGCAAATGTTACTCTGTCGATCCTACAAGATGAATGGTACGTTTAGATCGGCAATTAACACATCGTGGGCCAAAGTGATGGTGGTAGAAAATTCATAGTTTTTGTCGCCTGCGAAAGGAATTTGATCTCTTTTCTTGTATCTTTTTTTGAAATTGATTCTTTATGTTTTTACTTCTTCTTTTTTTCATTTTTATCCTTAAATTAGAAGCTAGCGCACGACGGCTTTTCAGCCTTTGTTGCTCACTGCTTGTAGGCTCGAAAATCTCTCTTTCACCTCTCCTCTTTGTCTACATTCTGATTGAGTCGCTTCTCCCTTCCAACAAGTGCTTGGTTCTGTCCTAGTTAATTGCCTCATACATATACACACACACAGTCATTTTCAAATTTCAAATGATGAGATCCTTATTTTAGTTAAAATAAGAATTTCTCCATTTCTCTTATTTTCCGATCGAATTTTGATGATCCGAGCCGCTCAATGTGTTCAGAATGTGATTTTAATGGCACACGCGAGATAGATACATATATATATATATATATATATATATATCTTTCACTTCAGTTTGTGTGTTGATGATCGAAGACCCCGAACCAAACTATATTGTCCGGTCGCACCCTAAAAGTCTATTGAGTAACACGAACAAAATCATACACAAGTGTCATTATTTAATTGGTTGTAGTAATTAAATAGCATCTCATGCAACAAGAAAATGAACAGTGGTACGCGAGCATGTTTTGCACATTGTTGTTCTAGATGCTGTGTGAGTAGCAAACTCCATCCTGCATTTGTCTTCGTATCTAGCACGTACCCTTTTTTTGGGCTGTGTGTGTATGGAGCGCTCTTCTCACCAAATCGCTAGCTATTCCTAAGGTGTCGCAGTCCTGATTCATGGTGGAATGCTCGTTTTAGTAATCTTGATGGCCAGCTCTGTCTGTCGCGTATCGTTCACGACTGTGACAAGGTCTTTGGTCAAAATGTACCAAAATGAAAAGTCAAGAAGATCATATCCCCTTCCCATCACTCCAACGAATGTATTCCCTAACAACATATCCTTGTTAAAACTTTTGCAGTGGTTCGGGGGGATGGCTTCGTGGCCCGGGACCTAACATTCCAGAACACAAACCGGCTCAAACAAGCCCCAGCGATCACAATCGACGCCCCACGGTCGGCCTTCTACCGTGTGGGCTTCGACGGGTACCAAGATACCATTTTTTTACAAAGTGGCCAACAGTTTTTCAAAGAATGTGACGTCTACGGGACCGTGGATTTCATATGTGGGGATGGCAACTCAATTTTCCAAAACTCTAACATCTTCGCCAGAAAATCCTTCACCGGTAACGAAATCACAATCACGGCCTCAAGGCGAGGCGTCACCAACTTGTCCACTGGGCTCGTTTTCCAAAACTGCCGGGTCACTGCGACGCCCGATCTAAGAGAGGCTTTTTGGCGCATGAAGATTTACTTGGGCCGGCCGTGGGGGGACCACGCGCGGACCATTTTTATGAACTGTGATTTTGATCTGCCCATTCATCCGGAAGGGTGGTTGGCGTGGCAAGGTTCGTCTCCTGTGCTTCTGACTAACCCTCCTGTTGATTATAGGGAGTTTGGGAACCGGGGTATTGGTTCCTCGACCCGGGGTAGAGTGAGGTGGGCGGGGTATCGGGTTATGACCGATCGAAATGAGGCGAATCAGTTCACGGTCGCGAATTTTATTCAAGGTCAGATGTGGCTGCCTAGGACTGGCGTGCCTTTTTTCCTTGGTCTGTAATTGGTCTCTAATTTTGGGCATCGAACTATTTGCAAGTTCCTTGTGGAAGGAATTGAGCAATTGCTTTTGATGATGAGGAGTTACTGTTTCTAGTTTTCTTAAAGAGTTTAATTAGTAAATCAAACTTGGAGAGTACTGTGTATCTGTAAATGCCATTTAAGGTTCCAATAAAACTATGGATATTCCATTTGGTGTACTCCAAATACACACCACATTCTATGGGGCTTATTTCGGAATTCTACACAAATGATCGAGCAGTGTAGTTTATTTAAAATGTAGTTTTAAGGGTCTTTTGTAGAAAATCAACTCAGTCTGATATCGGTTAGAACTTAATCAATTTTTTGCTTAATCTTACAGACATCTGATTGAGCAATTTTTTTTTACAGTAATTTTTTTAAAAATATTTAAATAAATTAAGTGCTCCATTTGTTTTGCGATTCTAAAGTGACAATTAGAGCTCTCGTGAATCATGCTCCCGAGAGCTGGATTATCACATTAAAACACGGTGCACATATGTTTCTTGTCAATTATTTTGGTGTAGACACAGTCCGACTCTTGTCTCACTGTCTCAGTGCAACGACATAATTGTTGAAGGACATGTTTTCGCGATTGTTATCACTTAAAAAATCTCTAGGTTGTGTTAAAACTCATTCAACAGTAAAATTATACTACTAGCCTGTTTTTATTCAAAACTAATTAAGAGTCTAAGACTGCGAGACAAATACTGCCACCTAAGGTAACCATTGTGCCGAACGCGAATATTAGAGTTTTAGACAACTGTTAAGCCTAAAACAAAAATACTACGGACACAGATGTTTCCGAAAATCGTCCAGTATGTGTGGACGCCCACATCTACTGCCAATCGAACATTGGGCCAGACATTAGTTTGCACCCTGAACTTGGGATGGATCCTGGGCCTAATTTTTAACCCAATATAAAACATGCAAATCTGGCATATTATATCATACATAACGGGCCTTTGAGATTTGTTGAAGTATGATAAACTCCTCGCTACAACTCTTCCTCGAAACAACAAAAACTGGCGTTGTCGTTGTGCCATTGGTACATTTAGTCTTTGTTTTTCTTTCCAAATATTGATAAATTTCTTCGAGAAAAAAATAAAAATTGTCCAATGAAACAAGAAGCATTCAAAAAAGAACGGTAATCGTGATTTGCAGTGACATAAGCAAGAAAATTGCAGCGAACATCTAATTACAGGAGTAATTTATTTATTCCTAATCATTTGTTGATTTTCCTCGGCCTTCCTATCAACCTTTGTTAGTTCTCATATCGCATTCATATTATTACAGCCATAATTGTTATTACCACTATAATCTGGGTCGAAGGGGACTCCTAAACAACCAATCATAATTTCTACTGTTGTATAATAATTTGTTTCTTGGTGAGTGTTCCCTTTTTTTCAAAAAGTAAAAACAACAACATACATGCAGTGCAAAGTTGTAAACAAACCTTTTGTCGTTATTAGTGCAATAATGCTACATACACAAAGATTTACCACAATCAGACATAATAATGCTGACTCAACGCACTTTAAAAAAAAATACACTAAAACGTACGTGAGTTTTAGTTTGTCGACAGGACCTAACGTACAGAGTGATGTAGAGAGATCTAGGAGGAACAATGACCATCCAACGGCCACCGGCAGCGCTGACCACCATCACCACCGCGGGAAGCACCTCAACTCCACTGTCGAGGACCACCGATGCAACCCCTCGCGAAGATCGCCTCGAACATTGATTGAATGCGCGCTCTCTCTCTCTCTCTCCAACTTTAGTTTCCACACTCAAACTTGTTTAAATTCATTCAAATGTATTGTGTTCTTAGATTTTATCCCAGTTCAGTTTGATAGCAAGTGATTCCAAAACGGGTTATTGTTGCTAGTGTTATTCTTCACATCTGTAATAATACAATTAATTCTAGATGCACGTGTGTAATAATGCAATTAAAGAAGTCAAACAACTCATTTTGAATGCCTTTTGGCCTACCCAAAAGACCACCATGCCTGATTTCAAGAATACCGATTCTCCATGCCTAGATAATTACTAAGGTTGACGATATATATATGGCTACAATAATTTATGATCTTCTCAACGTAAAACCATAATTAACGTCTTTGGGTAATTACATTGGGAACTGAATGTAACTGAATCGTTTAAAGGTCCTTCAAGTCACCAACGTAGGTTTCTCTCAAACCCCGAGGGGTAGTGCGGTTGGTGATCGGTCAGGACAAAGGGGCTTACCAGTTACCACCCCGAGGTCCCAGCAAGTTCAACTCTCCGGCACTGCAAAAAAACCTTTGGGGCCATCCATGCGTAAAAACCTTTGGAGATTTAGTCCCGTAGTGTGTGCAAGTTGACCTGGAGACACTCTGTGTTACACAAAAAAAAAAAAAAAAAAAACCCTGTAGGTTTCAAGATTTCGGCCAACACTAATCACCGGAATCAGGTGTCAAGACTACTTATAGTTATAGAAAATTAAGCTGAATGTACAAAATATTTCTCCTTATTTGACCGGAAAAAAATTATTTCTCCTCAGAGAGCAGGATATGAAAGGTTCAGATACACAATTAATCTTCATTAAAGCTAACTTTAATTGGTTAATCCGAGCAGTTCATAAATGGTCAACAAGTATAAATTAAATCAATAGTTATATGTCCTTTCTATTGATTATATCACCATTTCCAAAGAAGCTTAAGGCTAACTCAAGGAGACCATGATTAGGGTGAACATTGTTAAAACACAACCAAATTAATGGTGTAATTCATCAATTAATTAACACATCCTGATGATTAAAATAAAATCAAACTTCAATGGACATGGTTAATGAGCCAAGTTGTGGTACTTCATACAACTATTTAACACATTCTGATGATTAAAGTTACCAGCAACCTACCGGTTACAGTCCTATCATTATATATGACATAAGAATTACATGCAAAATTCGCACCAAAAATGAGATTGTACAAATGTAACGCCCTACATTAGCTGACCTGCTAATCCTTACCATATTAATCGCGTGCCTTGAAAGGTTACCCTTAAGTTATACAGTAACTACTTACGAATCCTTGATTCTTTTCAAACTTTCTGTTGTCAGATGTAACAGTATATATATGTTTCTCGATCCATACGGATCATCCATACGTTTTCTAAAAAAATAGAGGGTAAAAATCACTTCTCTATTTTATTCCACTTCCTCATTAGTTTCTTTCATTTGTCTGTGGGCAACCAAAAAACTGGTGAGGAGTTCCATTCTTACTGTAGAGAATGATGGGTTTCGTACACTACCCGGTCCATAAGGCCTACATGTATTCAATACCGGAACCTTTACTCGATTGTCTGACACTTCTTTTTGGAACCAAAAAAAATTCACTAACCTTTGAAATTATTACCGAGACTAATTATAGAAACAATAAGAATGCCATTAAATTCTTAAAAAAGTTTTAAAAAATCCTATGCCTAGTCTAAGATCCAATCATAGTCGACACTTCTTATTACACAGTACATTGTAATTTCCAAATTTTATGAACCCAAAATTATGAGTGATTATTTAGAGAGCATTATCACGTAAAGCTTTAAACGGTCTGTTTAACGGACGAATAAGGTCTTTGGTGAACAAAGAAACATGGTGGATAAGAGGAGGGTCTATTCCGGGCCCACAACAAAAATCGAAATCTTTCATTTTGGTAGAACTCGTCAAGAGCTTCGACCATTCAAAAACTAGTGTTTGTTGGTCACCGATCAATGCCGATTAGAACACATCTATATAGCCTTGAACAAATGGGTGCAATTCAGTGTGATAAGTGTACTTATTAACAGACAAATGTGTTACTTTTTCAAAAAAAAAAACAGACAAATGTGTTTCGATCAGGCGTCGATCGGTAACCAACAAACGTCATTTTGTGCATGGTCAAAGGTCTCAACAACCTCTACAAAATAGTACTCCCCCATCCCAATTTATTGTCATTTTTGAAAGTTTGTGCCACTTTTTAATTAATTATATCTAGTAATTTATAATATTTTAGGTGATTTCAAAAATATTGAAATATAGAACAAATCGAGATCTATCAAATAAGATCCATATTAGATATAAAATTTATTACCACTTTAAAGATATAACTAAATTTTTAATCCAATTAGAATTGAATTAAAATAAGTAAATTGAGACGGTGAGAACACTTTAGATTCCGATTTTTGTTGGGACCCGAAACAGTACCCAAAAAAACTCTAAACTGGATGAGACTTGTTATATAGGACACGCTCTCAAAACCTACGACAGGGGGAATGATGACGATAATAGTGCGAACGTATGTGGGGCCCAAGGTGTATTAAACCCGCCGCATGCCCATTGGTTGCTTCTAAGATTCCACCACTCAAACTCTGCCACGTCATCACCCAACGGAGACCCAGGGAGTGTTGGCACGGAAAACAATGATTCTTTCTAGTCGTCATTATTTCAAAAGTAGGACCCATTTTAATCCCCTCCACCCATCTGAGAGACACTGTAGTTTCTTTGTTTCTTGTTTTGGTAAACCACCGACGCATTGAAACTAGGAGTCAAATTAACAAGAGTTTACAAGCCGGGGGTGTACAACCCTTTCTAAATTCGCATAAAGTAGATTAGCATTGCAATTAGGAATACAAGGGTAGATATATAAATCTCCCGTCGATGGTGTGTCCTTTGCCCCCGGCTCCAGATCTCCGAGTGTTCGAGTTTTAAAAAATTTATTTTATATATGCTTAATTTTGAATATTATTGATAATTATTCGTGTATAATTACTTATAATTTCAATAATTTTGATTCGATTGGATAAAATACTGGTTATTTTACGTTCTTATTTCTCAATTTCTTTCATAAATACAGTAAAAAATAAACACGTGATAGTTGATGTAGCTTAAAAAATTATTTTAATGTACAAATGTAAAGAATTGAAAAGCAAAAATCTTGTAATATAATAAGTATGCGTTTCAATAAAAAAAAATATGTTTACTAAGCCGGCCTCCAGGGTTAAAATTCTGGCTCCGCCACCGCACACAATGACACAATAATTTGCTTTGCGATAAATGTGCTCGATAAACACCACCTCAAATGCCCCAATAAGTACTGACCTGCAATCAAGTAGAATGTGCTTGGGGTGATTTACCGTGTCATGCTCATTAAGAAGTTGAATAACACCCAAAGCATCGATCTCAATTTCCAGATTCCTCACGTTTTCAGTTGTCGCGAGAGCTAGCTCATCTCGCAAAGCCCAAACTTCCGCCATCAGGATCGAGTTTGCTGTTATATTTATGTGAAAACCTCCTACCCATCTACCGAAGTGATCACGTAACAAACCCCCTGTGCATGCCGTGCCCAAGGTCGGGTTAAGAGCTCCATTAGTTCTCCCTTGGAGAGACCCAACCTTCAGGCAAGGGCGGACCCACCTTGGAGCACGTGGGGTCATGTGCCCCACGCCCTTTCAAAAAAAATTTAAAAAAAATTTCCAATTTTGTATGTACATATATTGTATATGTGACCACGTGTGAAAAGTTAAAGTTTGGTGCAGTAGTAAGTGACAGACTATGGGAAAGGAAGGACGGGAGTTCTAGTACCCCACTCTAATTTTATTTTTTTTGGTTTTTTTCAAAATCTACTAGAACTCTTTCACAACTAAGATTTTTCCCACTCCCCAACGTCTCCAATCATTTGTGTAGTACTCAATATGAACTCGCACATTGTATTTGTACTTTTTTGGTCCCTAAAACTTGTATTGTTTTAACGCATATAGTAGAGGTGCGCGAGTTTGCCCAAGTAACTTGTTATTAAAATACATATATATACTTTTAAATTATTACATTATCATGAATGCTAATTAAAATTATTTTGATATGAATGTACTTAACTGTAACTCATATATTACGGCGTTACAAAGAAATTTCGTGCCCCCACTATGTCAAATTTTTGGGTCCACCACTGCCTGCAGGCATATTAGTTTTAGTGCGAGAGCCATTTTGCTGAACGAAGAAGAAGTGTCACTCCAAAGCTTTATTCATAATGGTTTTAGCGACTGAATTTGGTTCTTGCCAATTGTAGCTGGAGTTCGGATTTGGACTAGTGTTATGATCGAAGAGCCTAAGACCCTATTCGTTTTGGATTTTGAAAGAGGTTTTTAAGAGTAATGAAGGGAGAAAAATAAATAAAGAATTTATTGAGAATAGTGCGCTGGGGTTTTAAGTACCAAAAATGAACATGCCCTAAGGTTTCTATCATTCCAAATGTGCCAAATAGCCAACAAAAAAATAACATTCCAAGGGGGTACCCGAGTAGTGATTACCCACCATTTTAGAGTTAATGAAGATCTAGTCGATCGAAAGGGTTAACCGAAAGCCCATAGTACAAAGCTGGACAAGGAATAGATGCCCCAAAAACTTGGGACTTGTTTGTTTGGGGTAGTCAAATCCCTTGCGCACAGTCCTCAATAAATTTTCTCTATCTATCTCTCTCTCTTCACTCAATACACTTTGAAATATATTTCAAAACCCAAACCGAACAAGGTCTTGATCACGTATCGAGATCATGGCAAATGTTTAATATAAATGTATTTTTGTCAAGGTAGACATAGTGGGTTTCAAAATATATGGTTAGATGGATCTAATGAGTTTCAAAATATGAATAATGGACTCGAGACATGGGCGGAGGCACTGAGGGACAAGTACTCACTTTGATTTTTCATAAGAACATTTGAAAGTTTACAACCAAATTTTGCTATTTTGACCCCACAAATATCTCTAAATTGTCCCAACTTGTTTTAAATGCATAGAAATTCAAAGCGTTTTCTTATTTTCGAGAGTTGATAATGTTATAAACGAGATTATCATGTATTATTTTTCAAATATAACAATTCTTTTGGGGGCCAATTATGAGGCAAAAATGAATTATTAGTTCATTTCCATCTTATAATTAACCTCTTAATTTAGTTAATTTTGGACTTGTGCGTAGAAAAAATATATTGCATATAAATCTAATTTTTGACTCTACTAATTAAAATTTCTGGCTCCGTCCCTAACTAGAGAGTATGCTTTGTTCTCTTTACAATTCAAAATTTTTTTTTCAAAAAATACCCCTTAGATTCTCCCTACTTTCAACATTTCTCTCTCTATCTGTTTCTAATTATTACTCCTATTATTTTTCAAAAAAATTTCAAAAACCAAGCATAGCATTATCTCCCAAGTGCAATTTTTTTTGGTTCATACATTATACATCAACAGGAGTTAACGGGGTGTTAATATGTTAATCAACTGGGAGGGGGGGTTTCAGAACCTTTTTATAACTCTGAATTCCAAACCTGCTCCCTGTAGAACTCAAACTTAGGTCACCACTGAGGAGAGAAATGAGACAACCAACTTGATCGACAAGCTTGGTTTCTCCTCCCAAGTACATATCCCAGAGCTAGCCAGCCTTCCATACACAAGGGCGATTGATCATGATTCCTGGAATGCCCTTTCTTGGTGTCTTTACAGGACGAAATGAACATGGGGGGTGGGGGGCTAAAAACGGCCCTGTTACATTCGACTTTTACGATATATACGCATGTATTTGAAAAGGAATATTTATCAATTATCATCATGAAAGTCGGTGGTGGTGAGGAAACGTATCGGTCACGAACAAATCCGGTACGTTCAATGATGTCACGGAAATACAGTAGTAGTATTTACGTATAACTAGGTAGGAGTACCTTTTTAATACTGTGCCAATTTTGTGATATGAACATTAAAGGTAATTAGTTTGGAAACTTTTGTGCTCTGTCAAAATTTTTGGAAATAACCATCGTCTCTCGACAAGAGAGATATATTAACGGTATATAAATCAAATTTCATTTTAATTTTTTTCATCTTTCATGAACTATATATATATATTGGTGGAATAGTTGTGCATATTTCATATTCAAAGTGATAAATGTTTAAACCAAAAAATTGATGTGAATCAAACGGAAACTCAAAAAAATACAATTAAAAAGAGAGTGACAATGAGGTTTTGGGCTTCTTTACCTTTTTTGTACTCAAAGTATTGAGCTAATTGTAGACACGAGGTCCTTGATGTTTGGAATTTGTGTTTAATTAGTCCCTAACCTATACAGCGTTAGCTTTTGTCCGTTAAACTGGGGGCATTTTCAAGTCTTTTATTATATAAATTTCATCCAAAATGGCTTATTTACCAGGTCCGTCCCTAACATATTTCGAAGTGACATTTTTTTTTTTTTTGCTCAGCAAACGAAAACGATTTTATAAAACTCAAAACAGGGTACATCGAGTGGGAAAAAGGGGGAAAAACAAAAGGGAGCATCCAACCGAAAGTCGGAGTGACATATTGGTCTCTAATGTATCCATAATAAACATGTGGTCCATGAAATTCTACTCAATACCTTACGGAAAAAAACTATGTTATGTTCTCTTCTCGCCACCATCAACTTCGTCTTTTAGGACAATAAGGTGCTCAAAAGTGAATGGGCTGATGAAAGTGTGAAGAGAGAAAAACATTTATTTAGTATTATTTTTAGAAGGGTATACAATGTAGGTGTTTGCATTGAGAATTAAAAAAAAAAAGTACTTTTAGGAGCTCTAAATATATGTGATTGGCTCCATAAAAAGCCGCTGCATTTGACGGAGGAATCTGGGTTGGGCCCTGATTGACACAAATTCAAAATGTTACAGATGAAATGCCTAAAATGGGTGCATTAGGGACCAAAATGACAATTGCCCAGTACATTGGGTATCAAAAAGGCAAATAAGATAATCTTGGATAAGTTACGTAAGGTAAAATATCTAAAATGGCCCTACGTTTTAACCGACATATAAAGCTAATGTTGTCTTATAAATTGGATCCATTTAAACACAATTCCAAACATCAGAGATAAAATGCCTATACAGTTGATATATTGTAGACCAAAATGTCATACGCCTAATACATTGAAGACCGAAAAGGTAAATAAGCGGGACAATTATTCTTCCACAATATTATAAATTCTTAATTTAAGAAAATCAGTACATTTAGAATTTAGAAATCCTCTTAATCTTTGGTAGTAGCTCCTTCCTAATCGAAACCATGAAAGTTGTAATGAAGCCAATTAGGAACCCCTAACAAGTTTTAATTAATGTTAATGTAGATAGGACAAAAATTTAAGGGGTAATAATGAGGAACACCCAATTTTTCATTTTGCTACACTTGTCATTGGGGACCACCCATCCTCCTTTGCAACATCAAAGCAATGAGTACCAAGAGTCCAATGGTCCCCAATTCATTACAGTAATGAACAAGAAATGGGAAAGGACCAAGTGCTATAAGCCTATATGAAGGGCCACCTTACCCCACATGTATAATATATATATATATATATATATAGAGAGAGAGAGAGAGAGAGAGAGAGAGAGAGAGAGAGATAATCCTTTTTAACTAGAGAGGAGACTGTTCCATTACGTCATAACCAAAATGCCTTTCCATATTTTATTCTATCCTTTTTCTTTCTTTTTTGTGCAAATGTTTTGATGAATGATTCGAGAATCCAGTTAATTTTTAAATTTACTTATATTTTCTTTTTGGAGATTATAATTTTTACACAATCTTTTACATTCTCACACACAATAGATTATTGCTCCTGAATTATCCCAATAGTCATCAATATGTAAATTTTATACTATTGTGTGATGTAGAAAGCACTTGAAATATTGGTCCAACAGCTAGACACGAGCAATTTTTCCTCCCACACACATACATGTAATAAATATTAAGCACTAAGTAAAATACTTTGAAATACATTTATAAGAAAGAGAATGCAAAAATCATTACGTATTCATTAAAGTGCATAAACTTGTATCAATTGCATCTCGATTTAGACGATGAAGTGAAGGCTTTCTAGTCGAGTAGGTCCATAAAATCCATTAGGATATATTGTTAAATCAGACGGAGCAACTTTCCCATAGAAATATTCAGTGACCATGAATGATGGGCCTTTCAATCTAAGAGTTATTATTTTCGAATTAGGTTAAAAAAAATTATATAACTTTTGAGTGAGCAGACTCAACAATCTTTGCTTTTTCGTCCTTGTTGTGTGGGTGAGTAAGTGTTGGCTCACTCTTGTTTTTCCACTCGCTTTTCCCTTGTTGAGTTAATAAAATTGTTTCGTTTGCCGAGAGGAAAAAAAAAACAATGTACTACATGTTCGCACCTTAACATGAAAAATGTTGTATGTGACAGACCTTAACGAAATTTCTGTGTCCGATCTAAATCAGCATTGTTAATTGCATATACATAATTAAACAACCTCTGTCCTCGGGCAATCGATTATAACTTCAACTTTTCTGCAGCATTTAAGTTTTTATCTTGGGTATATAGTGATTTTCACATTTCTTTTTCCAACAAATACACTCTATTTTTTTTTTGTCCTTTATTGAAATTTTTATATATAATTTTTCACTAAAAAACAAGAACTAGAATGTAGTAATCAAAAAAGAGAGTGAAAATCATTTCCCTTTTGAGATTAAATTATTTCCACAAGCGGTGGAAAACTTCACTTTTTTACCACCACTTTTTTCAGTCCTATTGTGTATTTGTTGTTGATCTGAACCATTTATTTTGTAACCCCCACATAGTAGTGTATCCATGCAAAAACTAAACTTGATCTAATGTCGATAGGAGTATCAAAAATTGAATTTTGCTTTGTAAAATGGATAATTTATCCTTATTATTATTGACAGAAATCAGATCGTCCATTTTATAAACTAAAATGCAAAATTTGATATATCTATCGACTTCCGATCAAGTTTATTTT
Organism: Rhododendron simsii; assembly: GCA_014282245.1. Taxonomy (NCBI): domain Eukaryota; kingdom Viridiplantae; phylum Streptophyta; class Magnoliopsida; order Ericales; family Ericaceae; genus Rhododendron; species Rhododendron simsii. The sequence continues at coordinate 28,592,442 of CM024955.1, read as the reverse complement.
TTGCATGGCAATAACATATTGCGTGTCTTAAAATATAAACAGTTTAGATCACCACAACAATAGATACTCAGGAGGACCCATAATAGGCGGTGATAAAAAAGTGGAATTTTACATCAGCGGTGGTGGATACAATTAGAAATTATTCTCTTCCCTTTTTATCTTTTGCATTATCAGAGGCGGAAGATATTTTAGTAGTGGTGGTGAATTAAAGCAGTTGGATCGATCATTGGTCGGTCCAGCAGCTAGCTAGCTCTGCCATGAGCAATTTTTCCTCTCCCACACACACACACACACATGCGTATATGTTAAAAAGTTGACATCTGAAACAGAAACATTCTCTTCTCTTTAACTGTCTCTTTCAGTTGCGGGTGGTGGAGGTGGCCGTTGCCCCCACGCTGCCTCTCTCTCTCTCTCAGACGCCTTCCCTTTTTCCCGCCCAAAAACTTTCCCAGCAATTTAGCTGACAGTGAAAGCATGTAATCTCTCATCATTAGGGCTTCTCTCTCATCATTAGGGTTTCTCTCTCTCTCTCTCTCTCTCTCTCTCTCTCTCTCTGGTGTTTATATAAACGCTTTTCTTTTCCGTTCTCCCATTCCTTAGCCTTTCCCCCTTTTTCCACCTCTCTATTCACTACGCACACTCCTCGGGATCAGATCCGACAACTAGACAAACAGTACAAACGAAACCGCTGGAGGGTTCAGGTCCCGAGGCCATATATTCCTACTTTTTCCCTTTTTGTCTATGTTTTCTTGTGTTGGTGTTCGTCTGTTTTGCCAGCCTCCTCTTTTGTTTGCCCAAACCCTAGAATTCAAATCATCGGCACCTTTGGAGAAGAAGAGGTTATTAGCTTCTTGGAGAAAATCTTGACTCCACCCAGATCTGTTGCTAGGAAACCTCAGGATCTTTTTTTCCCCCCTCATCTGTAAGCTCTCTCTCTCTCTCTCTCTCTCTCTCTTCAAAGTTGATCAATTTTTCGAAGCCATGCATCCGTCTTCATGTCCAGATCTATGATCTAATGGACAACGGTTTTGTTCTAAAAAGGTCGTTGTCTTCTGTTATGTTTTTTTTTTTGGATCTGCTTCTGTTATATACTCCATGGTTATATATAAGTAGTAACTAATTTGCAAGCTTTTCCATCCATGACAAAGGGTGTAGCTGCTACTGCTAGTGATCGAGTGACTAAAATTCTTTGAAAAAATAATATGCCATCTCAGAGGACCCATGCTAAATTTCTTCTTTGAATTTTAATTTCCACCTCGCTTTTGGGCTTTTGACAAATGCATATCCCATTCAAATCTCATCCCCTTCAGAGTTATAAGCGTATTTAGTGTGTGCAAATAAGTACCCTAAGGAGTTGGAATGACGTTCAAGGCACTTAGACTTAAGGGTTTGGTTCCATATAAGATCTCAAGTTCGAAACCTATTAGCTGCTGTAAACTTTTTTTAAGCTAGTTTATACGGAGTTTCTTTTATTTTTTTTTTGATAGGCAACAAGATTTTATTAGAACTCGACAAAAGGTATATCAAAGCTGCCAAACTCTATCTTCAAGAGAGAAACTTGAAACATAGAGAGAGCCAAAAGAAAGAGAAAAATGATACATCCAACACGAAGTTGAATGGATCCACAAACACGAAGTTCATACAGAGCTTTACGCCTACTTTAATTACACTCACCGCAAATAGGCGGTGAGATTGAGCTCTGCGATTAGCTGAAGAGCACACAAGTTTACCCGGACACCTTAGTTATAACAAATTTAGGGTTTAAATTAAATGGTCAGAGTTGTAATTTGTATTTGTTTATTATATCTCTTGTATGCTGAGGATGTGTTTGCTGAATTCGACTATTATGTTAGTTTTACAGCAGAATATTTTTGGCATGTTTTGGACTATCTATATAACCACTTTTTTAAATTTGTATTACTACATGTCATCATCACTAACAATCATTTCAAACAGGGAACTATAATCGGAAATGCATGATCAGTTGTTTGTTACAATGTGGTAAATTAGATGAATTTAGTACAGCAGCGTGAAGTGATTTTATAATGAGATAATTTGAAAGTCATTTTGTTCGGCTGAAATTAGTAATATTCACATGAAAAGCGATAATAATGAATGAAGTGAGGTACATCATACATGATTATGTTTCCTTGGTTTCATTAACATGTTACTCCATTAGTCTTTGTAACAATTTTAAAGATAAATAAAATTTATTTTGCCGTTTAAAAAAAAAAAAAAAAAAACATGTTGCTCCATTGTGGATCCTCCTAGAGATATACCATTGCCTTTTTTGCATTTGGACAACATGCCGACATCGTATCAGTATAGGTATGATGTGTAGAAGAAGAAAACTTTAATCCGAACCGTTCTTCCTCTTCCTCTTCCTCTTTCAGTTCTTTTCCGAAATACCGAAAGTCTAACTGCACTCGTTTTGGTTCTAGTATATCATATCCAACCCAAAATCTTAAGCTAGTAGGTTGAGAGGTCCCAACATTATATTAAGAGATCACTCATTTAGATCCAAGCAATGTGAGATTGTACTTCCTTAACCGGATCTATTTATGTGTTTGGAAGTTTTTTTGTAAATGATAAAAGTTGGTTCATGCAGTAATATCTAACTTTTGCCCCCGTTACATTTTCCCTCAATCAAGAAATTCAAGACTAATATGAAAAGCATTACTTATTTTTCTCCATAAGAGTAAATGACTAATATCATATGGATTGAGGCATTGTTTAGGTTAGTTGATTATCTTTCATTTTGGTTTTCATGTTTTATTTATTTATTTTTTGGATCGGCAAAAATATTATTGATAACTCGATAAGGGTACATTGAAGAAAGCAAAGAGGAAAAAACACCTACAACACGATATTGATACATGGTGCAAGATGTTAGATCCGGGAAAAAATTTATTGACAAGATGCCAACAAAATAGCAAAACAAAAAAAAACAACAAAAAAAAAAAAAGAAGAATTTCCAAGCTTTGTTCAATGACGTTGAATCCCATCGCCCACGAACACCTGAATAACAGCCGTGGCCAAAACAGCCACCTTCGTCTTCCGATCCCATGTTTTATTTTGTTAAGCATAGCAATTCCATATTGTTTGGAAATAAAATAGGTGATTAATTAGTATAATGTTGAGACCTCTCTATTTAATGCGTTACTGGGATTAGTGTACAAAATGGAACTGGCCGGATTGGACTTGAGTAGGCTGAATATTATGCCATTAATTGCGTCATCGGAAGTTGAGTTTAGCAAATCAGTTAGGCAAATTATTGAGTTCTAGTGTTCCACGGTGACTAGGTTGGGTTGGCTAATGTACATGTGGTCACATGTGGACCTCAATTCCTTTGGCAATAAATAAATGAAATTAACGTTGAGACCAATCAATTCTTCTATTTGAATCTCGTTTTTACTTACATATATAGTACATAAATCAATTTTAGATTTGGTGAATCGACTCTAAATGCGAAGTAAAAAAAAAAAGTTCGAAATTGAGAGAAAAATGCAATTTTTTTAAGCCTTTGATATCATTTCTCAAAACAAACAAGTTAAGTACAAAATGTAGAACTAGGAACTTCTTCTTTTTTCCTTGGTACACAGATTAGGAAATATTAAGATAACAAAATAACCCAATAAAAGTATACCCAAAATGGGGGGAAAAAAATTAAGAGGGAAGCTTTCCAAACTTTTAGAAGGCATTAGCTTCCCTCCATATTTGTGGGGTGCCTGGCATTTTCTGCCTGAGACGGTTGGAAGAACAAATTAGAACACAGTGTTGTTGCCATTCTTGCTTGAATTTTCTTCACTTTTGAACCACTATCGATCATACATGTTATGTGGCTAATTAATGTCGTCTCCATATTTGTTTGATCTAAGCCTGAGCATATAGACATAAAAGGATGTCATAAACTGATTCATGTAGCTAATTTCAATTTCATCCCAAGGCATAAAAAGCTCTATTTGGTTTGCTTTAATCTTATTTAAACTCGAGAGATTTATCTTGATCGATCGATCCGTTATTCTTTCCATGATGATGAGATTTATCCAATTGCTGAAGTTGCTCAACCAATTGCAGGTCTTGGATTCTAGTTGGGGGGAAAACAATGAACACATTTTCACATGTTCCTCCTGGTTTTCGTTTCCACCCAACAGATGAAGAACTTGTTGATTACTACCTTAGGAGAAAGGTTACTAGCAGAAGGATTGACCTAGATGTCATTAAAGATGTTGACCTCTACAAAATAGAGCCATGGGATCTCCAAGGTACAATAAAACAAAATTTTTACCATCGTTAACATTCAGTATCACATCTGAGTATTATCTAACGAGCACCACTTAATGATGTTATCCAGGCCACTGAGAAGATGTGGTTGCCGCCACATCGGATATATTTCGTTACCTACCATATATTAGTGTTTTATTCAACATACGCGGTTTTCTTATTCGTGTTGGATTTTGGTGATTTTACGGGTGGGGGAAAAAATGTACAGAGTTATGCAGAATAGGAACAGAAGAGCAAAACGAGTGGTATTTTTTCAGCCACAAGGATAAGAAATATCCGACGGGGACTCGGACGAATAGGGCTACGACGGCAGGGTTTTGGAAAGCAACAGGGAGAGACAAGGCTATTTACTCGAAGCATGACTTGGTAGGGATGAGGAAGACCTTGGTGTTTTACAAAGGCCGAGCCCCAAATGGACTGAAATCGGACTGGATCATGCACGAGTACCGGCTTGAAACCGATGAAAACGGCACCCCACAGGCAAGTATTAATCTTTATTCCACCCCAATAAATTTCTAACAATTGGCTTTGAGTTCGACATAAAGTTTTCACAGTACTTGGTATATGACACAAAATTTAATCGGAAACAAAAACACTGAAAGCGTACTAAAGCGCGACATTTTTGTTGAGACCAGGAAGAAGGTTGGGTGGTTTGTCGAGTGTTCAAGAAGCGACTACCGACGGTGAGAAGAATGGGCGAACACGATTCGCCAATTTGGTACGACGATCAAGTCTCATTCATGCCAGATCTAGAGTCCCCAAAGGAAAACCCTAATCCCAATTATTTGCCTAACTACCACCACCCCCACAACTCTTACGCTTGCAAAAAAGAGTTGGACTTTTCGTACCAAAATCCCCCTCATCAAGGCCACTTCTTCCAGATTCCGCTCTTAGATGGCCCGAAACTACTGCTCCAAACGAACCCCATGGCTGCGTTCGGACAACAAGAACAAATTCAACAGGCCCATAACCAAAACTTGAACTATTACGGCGATCAGGCAGTGGATCAGGTGACAGATTGGCGGGTTCTTGACAAGTTTGTTGCCTCTCAGCTGAGTCAAGAAGAGGCGCCGAAAGAAAATGGCAACTCAAACAACCCGGAAAACTGCTTCTTCCAAGCATCATCCGATCATGAGTTGATCAACAAACAAGACCTGATGGGCCAGGATAACACAGCCTCGACGTCAAACTCCAGTTGTCAGATGGATCTGTGGAAGTGAAGAAGAAGAAGAAGAACGGGTGCATAGTAAACAAACAGTACATACTTATTATATCATAGGGTGTCCATTTATATTGGGAGAGAGAGTTGGGAAATCATGATGCAGATTTATGTACATAATAAAACTAAAGCAAGGTAATTAACCTTTAACTGTCTTAGGTAATTAAGTTAATAGTTTCTGGTAAAGTCCTGACTCTTGTGCTCGTGAGTCTGGACGTTGGTGTATCTATGTAATTCAGTATTCATATTGTTTGTAGCCTATATATATATATATACATATATATATATATATATATGTGGGAGCCACATGTGCTGTTTATGGAGTCAGCCTGTGGATTATCTCATCTTGAAATAGTCTTATTAATAAAGCTACATGTTATAAGTAACCTCTTATTTGTTCAGTCCTTAAGTTTGTACCATCGATCGTTCGAGGGGTAAGAGAGTGAAAAATTCATGTCGTTGTAACGCTTTTTTTTTTTTTTAACCAGCAAGGAACATTCTCTAATTGTGAGCAGAAAATTAATTTTCTTGTTTTTTGTGATTCAGACGCAACTACTGGATCGATAAAATTAAACCTGGGTTTTGTCTTCGCGAGTTACAAGAGGATTATGTCTAGTACAGACTTAAACTTTTGGCAATTTGCCCATATTCAATCCTCCGATGGGAGAGCTAACATGTTCTACTACAAAAGAGAGAGAAAGGTAAAGGAAGTCAATCATATAAAATGATCAACAACGACAATGGTTGGTCGAAAATCGGACTTCGCTCAGGGTTGTAGAATGCAAACTCACGAAAGGATTAGCAAGTAGAATCATTCTTTTTTTAATAACCGGATATTCAGGCAAGCTTGTGCATATCTCGATTAATTCTAGAATTCTGGGGTTAACAATCGGCAAACCTCTAGTATTATCCTAGGATTATATTATCCATCTATCACAAAGGAAAAAACATGAAGCTCAGTTAGCCTCAGCTGACGACCACTTCCCATTTTGCTAAGGCAAGTTTAGTTGTGATCAATCATAGCATTGCCTACATCAAAAAAAAAGGTATTTTATCCACAAATGATTTCTTTTTCGCTACTCAATCCGCAGAAGCAACATCACTTTGAAGCAATGGCTTTGTGCATAGCCAAAAGTTTTAGTACATGTCGTAAAATGGGGTCCTACGAAGGATGGAAAAATTATTACTTATCCCGAGAGCACTGTGTGCATGGGGGGGCGCTTCAAGAGCTTTCTCCACTACATATTGGTGTGCGGACCACACAGGCCACACTAATATATGGTGAAGAAAGCCTTTGGAGCGCCATGGGGCGGGTGGTGCTTCAAAAGCATTGATCGAATATCTCTCCTCAAACATGTGTCCTGGAGTTGCTTCTCCTTAAAAGTTAAAAGTCTGCCTGAAGAAGGTTTACAAAGGAAAAGTTGTAGAAAATCAATATGCTCTAATGTGGAAAGTTTTTGAGAAAACTCTAAGGCCTGGGCCTACGGCTACTGAAATTCTCTACCCATTCTATAACGGGTAATCGATAATCATAGACAAATCAAATTTTTGTTTAAAATAATATGACATTTTGAGATTATTTTTCTCTAATACAAATGTTTTAAAAATCTATCGGGGCTTATGATTTTCTAAAAAATTCACTGTTGCATTACTCTGAATGAGTTTCCTAGATAAGAATTTTGCTTTATAACATATTCATTTGAGAATATGATATTTTTGGCTTCTTGTGCAGATATTTTTGGGTTGGTGTCTTTGGATTGGTTTTGGTGTTTTAGTCTCCGATTGCTTGTTTGGAGTTAAGGCTCGAGAGGTTCTTGGTTGTTTTTCATTTTGGTTTTCTTTGGTTCTTCTAATTTTCAGTTGGCATTTTGCCTTTCTAGGACTGGGGTGGTTTTATGCCAGTGTGTCATTGTTCCTTTTAATTTTTGTAATCATTCATAAAGATTAATAAATTCTTTTGCTTAGCAAAAAAAAAAAACATATTCATTTGAGAAAACTCTGTCTGCAGGAAGTAGAAATATAAAGGAGAAAAGGACAAGATTTATTTAATCTTCACACAGATGTAACAAGATTGTAAATTTAATCAGCGCCCAGACCCTCAACTCAAAAATGTATTGAGTAGTGCACAACAAACCAATGAAGCATGCATAAAAATGAAACCTAACCACCTCGGGAGATCACTCAAATTAAGTCAAGTCTAAAGCTTCGAGTTCGAGCTAGGAAAGGATATTAAGGACATGCAAGAATAGAAAAGAGAGTCTGAATAAATCTGACTTGAATATGTTATAAGAAGACAAGAAACCAATGACCAATATCAATCTGCAGAGTGGATTTCTACTCTTTGTAAATCAGGTGTATATATATATAGAGCTAGCTGCATGTTGTTTCAAATGGTCATCGGAACGTACCGAAAGGAGGTGCATGGTGAGTTTGAATGTATTTTTCCAAGTGTTGAAGAACTCAGTAATGCTGATGAAGTTGATCAGCTAGCTAGCCCATGGATGTGCCGGTGGTGGTCGACATTGTGTGGCCTAGAACATGCAAAAAGAGTGATTTTGTGGTGAGTTTGAAATAACATGCATTTCTACGTATATATTGTGGAATGAAAGTGGTACGTGCAGTCAAAGCTAGCTAGCTTTGGTTCAAGGATTGAATTTCGGAAGCGACACACTCATTGGTCTTTGTCTTCTGGATATATTCATCTCTTCAACTTCGGAGAGAGAGAGAGAGAAGTACTCCACTAGAATTGATTAGCAGAACGGAATCCTAAGGACAAAAAAAATGGCTTTTCAAAGTCAATGCGCACTGCTAATTTATATGGTTTGACGTGGAAGTCAGTTACCCTTCCAGACAGAGAAAAACACATGAGAGAGAGAGAGAGAGAGAGAGAGAGAGAGAGAGAGAGAGAGAGCGCGCGCATACGCATGGCATGGAGAAAGGCACTTTGGGGGGGCATGAGAGGAGAGTGATCAGTAGTGAATCATTAGAGCGTTTTCCAAAAAAGTTTTGAGTATGGTTGAAGTTAGCATCATTCATTCATGGTCACACCCCATGTGAAAACGAATTCTTACTCCATGTGACTTCTAATTATTATGTTCTTCTCTCCTCCTATCCCAAAAACTCTCAAGTTCGATCTTCGGCTATGTTTGAGACAAGACTAAGGTTTTAAATAGCGGTTGCAGTCCCCGTAAACGGTATTGGTACTAGACTACCAATATAACTATAGCAGGAGTACTGAATAAAATGCAGCAGGGATCAAGTGTAGAGGTTGTGAATTTTTTTTAAAATTAATTTCGGTGCCAGATCACCTAAATCGATCGTAGGAGTCAGTAAGCAATTGTGGAGGGGGCAAAAAATTAGATACAAAGCAATACGTATCAGCAATCGACCAATGCAGGTGTGAATTTTCAGTAGCAGCGGCATACCAGGTAGGGGTGTAAACGAGCCGAGTCAAACCGAATATTGGCATGTTCGAGCTCGGCTCGAGTTGGAATCGAGCCAGAAAAGTTCGGCTCGAACTCGGCTTGACAAACATGTACAAAGCTCGAGCTCGGCTCGTTAGTATTCAGTCTTGAATAAACAAGCCAGCTCGGCTCAAATTCGTCAACTTTTCAGCCTTAATATTGAAAAATTGGCTAAACGAGTCGAGTCGAACCGAATATTGGCATGTTCGAGCCGAGCCGAACCTATATATTTCGAGCCGAGACAAACCTGCTCGCGAACCTGTTCGAGCCGAGCCCTGCTAGGTTTGAGCTCGGCTCGTTTATCAAATGAGCTGCAAAATCAAGCTCGAGCTCTGCTCGTTTATCTTTCAAACCTAGCCGAACCGAATTTGCGAGCTGCTCAGCTCATTTACAGCCCTAATACCAGGGTGTAGAGATATCAAAGGGCTGAAAAACCGCTACATAGCGGTCGATATGCTACGTAGCGGCCGATATGTGATTCTATGACCAGACTGTAGCCCCATAAAATTGAACTAGTTATGGCCCATCATATTGGACTATGTGGTAGCCCAATACTCAATTTGATACCAACTGTGAAGCTGTGTTATAAGCCCACTGTCTCGACCCAACAAATCTACTTATCCGACTCCGATTTCGTTCTATTTTAGGAAGTATATTTTCACACCTCCTTTGTTCGAGTGCACTCTTTTTCTTTTTGTCTTCATTCATATAGAGTAACAAAATTGCCCTTCGTACATTTTTTTTCCTCCACACATGAAAAGAATATTTATGTAATTTTATATCACTACAAAACAAAACAAAGAATGCATTTCGATGAAAGAGGGACGTAAAAATCAATTTCATTCCTTTCTGGTGCTTCTATTTCTCTCAGACTCCGATTTCTTGAAGGACAAGGAAAACTAGTACCAAAGAAATCCCAATCCGTTTCCGTATGGATTAAGAAACCGGCCAATCCATATTCGAATCCAAACACTATAAATTCAAGCCCCCTCTGTAACGACTTGCTCCATCTTTATACAATATTATTCGCTTTTGACGTCCAAAGTCCATAGACTTTCCAGTAGGTCACCCATACCTAGACTACCTCAGGATGAACACGCTTAACTGCGAATTTCCTATACGCTTTGACCCGCTCTCACGGCTTTAAAAGACCTTTTACAAGTAGGAGGGATCTTTTCTTATAAACCATAACTTGCCCCCTCCCGTCCGAACGGAGCCTGCCATCCTGCAGTACCGCTGGCCACCGGAAAGCGGGGTGTCACAATCTACCCCTCCTTAGGGATGCAATGTCCTTGTTGCACAGGTCCAGCAACCTCCCCTAGGATCCGTGGTAGCAGAGCGCATCCTACTCACCACTTTGCCCAGGGTGGGGCTCTGATACCATCTGTAACGACCCGCTCCATCTTTGTCCAGTAGGGCACCCATCCCTGAACTACCCCAGGATGAGCACGCTTAACTGCAAATTTTCTATGCGCTTTGGCCCGTCCTCACGGCTTTAAAAGGCCTTTTTACAAGTAGGAGGGATCTTTTTTTATAAACCATAACTTGCCCCCTCCCGTCCGGACGGAGTCTGCCATCCTGCAGTACCGCCGGCCACCGGAAAGCAGGGTGTCACACCCTCTCTCTCTCTCTACTTCCTCAGTACTTCAGAACTCCAGCTCTAGGGTTTTCTTCGTATGACAACAAGAGTAATTTGCTCCGTTCGTAAAATCAGTTCTCTCATTCTCTCAGATCGTAATTAACCATAACACGGACACGTACTAGTCAAGCCACAATAAGAGAGGCCAGAGAGTTTTTTTTTTTTTCCTTTTTCGAAATCCGCAAGGGGTATTTGTTGTGAATGACTTCGACAATGATTTCACAAGAACTTAAAGTTTCCTATTTTGCTATGTACGTACAAGTCTATGATTTCTAAAACATTGCGGGAAAAGTCTTCAATACACATTCCACAGTTTGATTGAAATAGTACATGTTGCCAAATCAAATTAAACATGGATAAATCATCACCAAAATCGACGTCACTCGCTTTCATACTATAAGTTCGAAAACATAAACAAAATTAAGTACGCAACCAAGTCTCAAAGACTTCTGTTAATGAAGAAAAATAAAATTTTTTAAAATTATCTTGAACTGCAATTGCACACATGCTAATTCTTTAGGAGCATTTTTTTTTTCTTTTGGAGAAAAGCTCGTGTAAGTTTGCTTATTTACATAGATGAATTCAAAACCGTTGGATACACTGTGCACATAAAGTTTACAAAATAATGAAGGGCTCACATGTGTCCGTATCTGTGCACACAAATCTGTAGACGCTGCATTGCTTTCTTTTTATAAATAAAATCTGTATCGCAGCGAAATACTATATAATTAACAAGATACCAGAATACCCTAGTTTTAATTTTCTAAGTGAAAAACGGGTTGGGTAGTGTTTCAAATCCCATTTTTCACAACTTAATTGTATTTTAAGAATATATGATTAGATATCCGTTTTAACTTCTCATGCCATGTTTAATGGAGTATCAAATTAGAGCCCATAATGTGAAGTAATTAACGTTTACCCAATCAACTGCATACGAATAAAGTTGGACTTTCTCGTAGCCCAATAGTCAGTGGATATTGGTTGTTCAGCCTAATAAGTCAAATAGCTTAGTTTTTATTCTTATTCAAAATAAATTTGCATTTGTTAGTTTTTCATCAATTTTTTTTTGTGGATTATTGCTTCGTCATGACAAGAGAAATCTAAAAAATAAAAATTTTCGATCGAAATCCAATATTTTTTGAAATAAAGACGAAAAAATTTACTTGTTTTTGGCTTTATTCAAAAAATTAGGTTTCGATCGTAATTTTTTATTTTTTAAATTCCTCTAGTCATGACAAATAATAATCCACAAGAAAATTGACGAAAAACTAACAAATGCAAAAAAATATTTGAATAAGAACAAAAAAAAATAAGTCATTTGGCGTATTAGGCCAAACAACCTATTATGGCTTTAATAATCCTAGAGGATTCTTTTTTGTTGTTATTTAAACTTTTTTTGCATTGATTAGTTTTTCGTTAATTTTCTGTGAATTATTAATTTGCTCCAACGAGATAAATCTAAAAGTAAAATATTATGTTCAAAACTCAAATTTTGTTGAACAAAGACAAAAATAGTCCAAAACTATTGGATTACTTTTGTCTTTATTCAAACAAATTTTGATTTTGAAAATAGTTCTTTACTTTTTAAATTTTTCCCATCGAGACGAACTAATAATTCAAAAAAAAAAAAATTTGACGCAAAACTACAAAAAGTTTTTTAAAAATTTGAATAAAAACTAAAAAAAACTAATACAAACATATTATTAAGCCATACCACCCCTTTAACTGTGTAAGCCCACGCTGCGTAGAACCGATAGAAATCCTAGAACCTTCCTTAGTCTATACGTTGAGAACTACCTTAGTCTATACGTTGAGAATCACCGACTTGGATTTTCCTCCAAGGAAAAGGAAACAAATTAAATATCCAACGACGTCCAGGAAAATCTTATATTCCCAAAATTAAACTCAGCTCTTCACCTCTCTCTCTCTCTCTCTCTCTCTCTCTCTCACGTAATCCTTTTCCCACAAGTATTACTGTATTATTTTTAAGAAACTAAGGCCCAAACCCTATAAATACAACCCGCCCTCTATTTCCTTGCTTCATCCACAAGTTCCAGGTTTTTTAATTTTTCCCCGGCCCACAAGATCGAGTAAATCCTTCCTTATTTTCTAAAATCCTCATTCTCGAAAATCAATCATGCCAAAGGAACGAACCAGTCATGTCACAGAAAGGGATGCCGAGAAGTTCCTCAACAAGCTGAAGACCACGGTTTCGCCCAAGAAATACTGGATTTTCATGTCTCTCATCCAAGAAACCAAGGATGAGAGGACCGATATCGTCCTCGTTGTCACAAAGGTGACCGAGCTATTCAGACGCAACGGGGAATTGCTCAGCGAGTTCAACTATTTTGTGTCGAGAGGCTACAAAATCGTCCCTCTTATGATGCCCGAGCAATTTCAGATCAGAGTGAAGCGTTCTGTTGACTTCCTGCAAATAAATAAATAAATAAATAAAATCAAGACGGTTTATGAATGTAGAGTGTGATCGAATGAATTGAACGAAGCGGTAACAAGGGTTTTCGCGGATGATCAAGAACTATTGTTGTGCTTTCTTGTTGCATCAAAATTCGACCATGATTTCATCGGGGAGTAGTTGTTTTGTTTTATTTGTTGTGATTCTCTTGTGAATGATGTCGACAACGATTTAATCAGAGTCTTGGGTTTCCTTTCGATTTTGCCATACAAGATTATGATTTCCACCATTCTGATCGACGGATTATGATTTCTCAAAAAAAAATAATAATAATAATTCGACGAATTCTGATACCAATGCTAAAACATTACAGTTTGATCGACGAATTGGATGCGTCCAAATCAATTTGAACATAGATACGTGAAAGCAACCTGAAGTGGTTTGGTTAAGTGTGAATGAGAAAAATAAAAAGTGTTTGTCCTCCATGAGGTCGCATGTTCGAATCCTACGATCGCCAAATATTCCATACCTTGGGGGCCTAGGGCAATTAAAGGGTTTGCTTGTTCACTAATTTCACAGTCCCATAATTAATGGAGGTGCACGCAAAGTAGCCCGGACATCCAATTATCATAAAAATACCAAAATAAAACCTCTCTATCCTATTTATTCCTAGTTTTACAATAATTGACAAGAAGAATTCTATTTCCACTTGAACAAGGACTTTGACATCTCTCAGTTCAAAAGACCAGTTTTTTTTTTTTTTTTTTTTGAATTTATTACAAGGTTTTCTGTACAACTGTAAATCCTAGCTTAATTCCCTCTGGTACCGGGGTTCAACTCTTTTTTACCTGAAGCTTACGAGATAACCTCGGACACCTATTAATATTATGGTGGCTGCAACAATTGGATATCGTCAGTGAAGGGTTCTGTTGACTTCCTGAATAAAATCAGGACGATAATGAAAGATGAAGATGATCGCACGTACAAAGCGTTCCTCGATACTATGGTTAAGTACGGGAAAGAGCACAGAAACGTCGATGAAGTCCACAGGGACGGTGCCACGCTTTTTGATAAACAGCCTTCTTTGTTCGTTGAATTCACGAGACCCTTTACAGCAGCCAATGGAGAAACATTTGTCATCACCTTGCTCAGTAAGCCTATTACTATCCAAGTATGCAGGACTGAGATAAATTGATCAAGCGTAGACTTTTTGCAGATTAGATTGCACCCGAAAACAGAGTTATGCACTGGGTGATCAAGTACAGTTGTGTTTTCCTTTAAATTTTGATAAGGGATGAGTTACGATTTCTTGTTGCCGATGCTTTTTTGACAGTGGTTTCATAACGGGTTAGGATTTCCTGCCGAGCAACCTAACAATTGGTGTAAGTACCAATCAACCAGTGAGGCCACCAGTCGACCCATAAACGCAATCACACATTAAGAAATTTCAAAAGTACGGTTCTTATTATAAGTGAACGTATATAGTATTAGCTACATGTTACATCCAACCGATCCAAGTTATAGCTTTTGAAGCCGCGTGGTTAGGCTAAAGAATAACCGTGGACAACCAGTTGTGCAGTTCCGGGTCATGACATGGACTCTAACACTATTGACCACTTGTCAGCGTCTCAATTTGAATTTGGATACGTTAAAGCCAGAATCCATGACAAGTGGTGCCAATATTCCTCTTGGTCTCAAATCACGCTAGGCACAAACAAGAGAATCCCAGTACGTGTACTATGTAAAACCGAATAGCCTTGAAAAATGGCCTATTAATCTGCTGAGTTGAGGCGTGAGGGAGTACCAAAACAAACACCATTTTTCGAATTAACAAAACAATTTCCGTTCGGATACAATGACAGGAGTTGGGTACAAATCAAATGGGTATTGAAACTTTGAAACGGGTTGGTTAACCATCATCAGTATGCACTTGTTGCACGACAAACAACGAAACCCCCCCAGAATTAACTGTCAAGTCAATGAACACTGCGAAAAATTTTGGTAACTTTTTTTTTGCCCTGACCTACACACTTACAACTAAACACTGTAAACCAAATCAAGCCTAACAGAACAAACCACCTACAACAAAGCCAAGCTACAGTTGCCCAAATGTTGGAAACTTTGAAATGTTCTCACTATATAGCAGGAAAGCTCAGCGTAAAACCGAGATGGCAGCAGAAAATAGCACCAGCAACAAGAGATACAGTCTATGTTGTCCACTGATAGTTGATGCCGAAGAGGGCGTTTTCTGTGGCCTGAAATCCAAAGGACATGAAATGAGTTAAAGGACAATTACCAGTAACTTAGTGATTACGGAGAGAGAGGTTTAAGTTGTAATACGTCTGCAAGTAGGCTAGGGCACCACAGTAAAGAGCATTGCCGGGCGCAGGCAATGCAGTTGTGTTGTCATCTTGTGGATTTACAATCCTCATGTATGTCTCTTGGCCTAGATACCATCTATCGAGATTCTCGGTTCTGAGATTCCACACTCCGACATTGTCAAGAGAAACCAGAACTGCCGTCCATGCCCCCGGAAAAACCTATACATATGGCAACAGGGGAAATAACTGAACGACCCACAATGTGCAGTTTAACTTAAAAACAAGGAAAATAGTCAAATATGTAAAAACAAATTCTAATGTGTACTGGCAAACTATAACGATTCGAAGTTAGTGTTTGGTTGGCCGGAATGAATCTGGCAATTATTGGAATGGCATATTCACCTAAACTGGTGAACGATGATGGTCCTTGTCCTAGTAATTTGCAAAAGTATGTAGGAGTCTCTATCCACAAACCTGCGTTGTAGAGCGAATTATAGCATCCCACTTATCGTATGAATTCCTGCTGCTTTCTGTCCAATTCCCATAAGCCATCCTGCCATGATAGTAACAGAGTTATCATCATGCACACAATTGATTTGAAATAGTAACTTCCGCATGGTATGCAAGAAAAGAAATATACCCAACAACAAAAAATCCATAACCATTCATGTGAAAGCTCTGCACCACTGTATCATTGTTCTGCAATACGACTTCAATGAAACCCTTGTATGTAGCATTAATGACGGATCTGTCGATTCGAGGTGGTCCAGTCAGTGGTGCGCTTGGGAAATCAAGCTTGTAAGCACCTTGGACTTTGTACTGATCGGCCAACCCAATTGGTGTATCAGGATTAACAAACGAAATCCCATTTAATGTAGTTCGGGTCGTCCCATTAATCACCACTGGCGGCATGCTGCTTAGTATGTATGTGTCTGTTATGTTGATTGAACCATAGTGAAATGAACCTTGAGGGTTAGGGCGAGCTCCACTTGCAGATCCGTTTTGCCTAATCAAGGGAGTAAGCATTATTCAAGGTAGATAGATGATAAGACCAACTGCATGTCAACACAACCTACATTCTTCGGACACCAATTTTTCTTCTCAGGAAAGGCTTATACGGGGGATATCAAAGTCAGTCGATGTGAAACTCAAAATGTTTGAACAATTAGCCAGTTGAAAGTTTCCAAACGAAAGGAAGTAAAACTTAATAAAATATAAAAGGAATCCATGGAACAAACCTGATGGACATTGCCTGGTTCATCGCATATGACTTATCATAAACATCATTTGGTGGATCAGGGAGGGGACCAGCTGCCTTTCCTTGTGAATTGGAATAGTGCAAGATAGCAACACCAGTAACATTTTGCCAAATAGACTGATTCACAAACCTAGCACTTGCTACGATGTAGTAGTCACTGCTTGCATTCTGATCCATGGTAACCAAAAATGAATAAGACTGCCCAACGTAGATATCTAAGCTAGTATAATTCTGTTGCATTGTGTAGCATCCCTCCGTTTCTGCTAGAAGCAAGTTATGATTCTGGATTCGAAAGTTTAAAGCAGTTGAGACCCCAACATTGTGCACACGAATTCGGTAAGTTTTTCCTGTAGGAAATTGCAGCATAGGTGATTCATATTAAAGAAATTCAAACACATGGAAGATGTTAATGCAGAATGAGCAGACCTAAACAAACATTTATAACAGTGACCCTAATCATCAAATGGCTGGTTCTTCTCTAACGAAATAAAGGTAATAAGCTTCAAGTTCAGGTGTGAAAAAATTTGACATAGACAACTCAATTAAGCCTATTCAAAACCAGATTATAATACAAGTCTTTCAGTTAGAATTAGTATGCTGGTGCCATTTATAAAACGATGACCGACCAAAATAGATACTCCTATCATTTATTTCAATATCTAACTGCTAGCATCTGGTCGCCTTAAGGGCACACAGAGAGCTATGATGGTCATTATGAACTCCTATATATGAACAACTTCACAACAGCAAATGATAGTCTATTTAGCAAAAAACTCGCCAAACAACAGGGGTTGCCTGAGGCTTTCCGAGGCCTTAGGCAAAAATTAACATGAGGGCCATTTAGAAGATAAATGAAGATAACAGAAAAGGTCAGCGTAAAGTTTTTAGAATGACATTAGTTCATAGAAGCAAAATGCCACAAGAAAAGCAATTGTCATTTACCAGGGTCAACATTGATGGTTTCATAGTCAATGCCATCTGGGACAAGTGTGGTATTATACTGATATGGTCCCTTCCCGTTAATTAGGACTCCGTCCGGCATCCCAAGGTCATTCCCAGCATCAAGGGCCAATCTCAGTGCCTAATAAACAAAACAGATCACTTTACTAGGTGAATTGCATTCCCACTCAATAGCAACAAACGATTGATCAGATGATAAACACTAACCTTATGGCTTCGGATGTACCAATCACCGATGATAATGACGATATCCCCATCCGGTGTCTTGAAAGGCAGCGGGATGATATCCCGATTAGTGATAATAAAAGATCCAAACCCACCCCCAGCTCTCTGCAGATTGAGTGACGGAAAATAAAAGAAGGAGCCGATCTGATCCTTAACCTGAAACTGATAGGTCCAGTTCCACCCTGCAGGGATGGGGCAATTGGTGCCCAAAACCCCATCTTCCCAAGAATTACGACGCATTTGCACCCCTGGCCTGTAAAAAACAAGAGAACCCGAATCACAAAGAAGTACTCAGCGCAAACAGTTCCGCCTACATAAAAGCAATCAGAATTCCGATATCAAAACAGAGTTATCGCTGAAACCTACCAAGTAATGAGGAGATCTTCATCCAATTTGTTCATGACATTAACCACAACATTGTAGTTAGTAGTAACATTAAGAGTTGGACCAGGAAAAGTTCCATTAACTGCAATAACCTGCAAAAAAGGGCAACTGAGTAATAAGAAATTACTTTTCCATCTACTTGCTGTCAAAAGGCTGAGTTGTGATAAGTTTATTTTCATCCAACTAGACATACACTAATACAAATAGTAATAACATCTAGAATTTGGAATAACTTTTCTTTAGACAAAAACCTATGAAATATCAGAAAATCCCCTAAGCGGTGAAGAAAATTCACCTAGAACGACACTCACGGATGTCAATCTACTTTCATACATTGCAACTCCACTTCCTAAATCAACAGAAACTACCAATTTCTATCCATAAAGTACAGAAAAACACATAGGGAAATTGTAGAGACCACAAAAACCCAGATTGGAAAGTTAACCACAGAGAAATGTATGGTCCCCCAATTGACATTTTTTGAAGTCAGCCCAACTATGTAGACAATATTTTCGAAGTTTTCTCCATCAACCACAAATTCACTGAAATTGCATAAAAGTCCGCAACAACTCAAACATCAGCAAGTAGAACAAAACATCAAATAAATTCTAAAATGAAAAAATCAAACATTCATCTATCTGTCCATCCATCCATCAAAACCAAATGTGTTCATGTTCAAGTTTTGCACCCATAAACTCAGTTTTAGCCCTCAACTCTTCATCATCAAACTCTGGTTCAGATCCTTCTTGTTAGCCATAATTTTTACATTACCAGAGGTTTGAGTAGCTGCGATTTAGGGAGGTTGATTGTGAGAGAACTAAGAAGTCATTACATATATTTTCTGGAAAAATGACAATTGACACCCTATACATTATACTAGCACATCTTCAAACCTCCAATTCGAAAAATATTGCAAAATAACAAAATATACCCGCCAACTAGCCCCCGATAGCCAACTAATCCCCCTTAGTCGCGCCTTACAGCCGACTAATCACCAACTAATCCCGCCTAGCAGCTGCCTAACATCCCGCCGCCTAATGTAATGCCTAGGGTCCGCCTAATGTAATGCCTAGGGTCCGCCTAATGCAACACCTAGGACGCAGCAGACCACCGCCAAGTGCCAACTTTTAGGACATTGAATATGAAAAATAAGTGGGTCCACATAAAAGGGCATCTGAAGTAAGTCTACCCCACCGCACGAATTCACCGCTCTATCCAAAACTGCACCGTTTGATCCCTGTTTGGTGTCCAATACATGGGCATGATGATTTATGATTTTGTGGGTCTCTGTTTGGTGCTCAATAAATGGGCATGATGATTGAAGATTTTTGGGGCCCATTGATGTTTGAATCATCTTTGTGGGACTTGAGATGAACCCCACAAAATCTTCAATTATTATGCACATTTATTGGGCATCAAACAGTGCCGTTTTGGATGGAGCAGTGAATTCGTGCGGTGAGGTAGACTTCCTGGGCTTCTGAAGTGGCAAAATGTGAATTTCAAAAAAAAAATAGTCAGCAAAATGCTTGGGGACGCTGCCGTCCCTCGGGGACAGCAGCCACTGCCAAGCCATGAAAGGGGGGTGCCGTTTCATGGGTTCGAGGGGGAGACTCCTTTTTGTTTGCCAAGGCCCGTTTGGCATAACTCAATCACATTACTGATTAATGATTTTTCGGCACATTTCGGGTTCTACAAAATGATTCAAACCGCTCATTATTCCTAAAATATTTTTATGTGTTCTTGGAAAAAAAATTAACTCAATCTCATATCGTTCGTTAGGGGCTTTTTCATAATTCATAAGACAAAACACTTAATTTCATATTACTGATTTATTATTTTTTAGAGGCCCATTTCAGGTCCACAATGATAATTTAAACGTTTATTATTATTAAAATATTTTTTATTGGTTAATGAAGAAAAATTAACTCAATCCGATATCCCTAGGTATTTTTTCACAATTCGTAATGCCCAACCGATATCAGATTGAGCTAATGTTTTGTAAGAACACGTAAAAAAATATTTTCAGACAAAAAAAAAAAAAGAATAACTAACTGTTTGAATCAGGGGCCCAAAAAATTAATGAATCTCAAGAGATTGAGCAATTACAAACGGGCCTCAGCAAACAAAAAGGAGTCTCCCCTCAAACCCATTTCATGGCTTGGCAGTGGCTGCTGTACCTGAGGAACGGCAGCGTGCCAGCGTCCCCAAATCCGAATGAGAACTTCAAAAGAAAAACTAAAGTATCGGCACAATGTGTGTAGATCTAGGACGGGAATAAATGCCCAAATCGGAGCAAAAATAGAGACGGACTAAACAAACTTCAAATATTTCATCAAGTTTTTGAAAAACTCATTTTGAGAGAGAGAGAGAGAGAGAGAGAAGAACCTGTTGAGGGACGCCCAAAGGGGAAGCAGTGATGTAAGAGAGCTCCAATTGGAAGTTGGCATATGGGTCTGCCGCGAAACAGAGGCTACAAAACAGAGCAACGTAGATCAAACGCAGCATCCATGGTGACCCCAACAACGCCATTTCGAAGCTTTTGCGGTGATTTTCTAAACGCCGATTTTCTGAGGTTTAAGGGATGTTTGTTGGGTTGGGTTTATGGGACGTTCACATCACCGTTTACAGAGAGAGAGAGAGAGAGAGAGAGAGAGAGAGAGAGAGAGAGAGAGAGGCTCTTCGTGTGCTGTGTGGGGTTTTGGTTTGCGAGGAAATCAAGTGTGGACTGTGGAATAGTTTACTTGGTGGTGTCGCCCTATTTCTGGAATTGCGTGGCGCGATGCGCGGTTTACGACCGGATAAGTGCTAAACCAGTTAAAGCCCCAAATAAATTTACTCCAACTAAATTTTTCTGAATCCTCCTCCGGTCGCATCTAAGTAAATCCCCGTTTGTTTGATTTTTCAGGCCAGCAATGCTACAGACACTATTTTAAAAACGTAGCTATGAATACAATTGTGTTCGGAGCCGTTACTTGCACATAGGCTCACATAGATCTAATAGTTTCGGACGCAACAATTATGTACAGAGATGTATATTAAGCTACATGATTTATTTTTGTCTTTATTAAAAATTTTCTGCATTTTTAAGTTTCGCGTTCAATTTTCGTAGATTGTTGGTACGTTACGACAAAAGGAATTGGAAAAGTAAAAATAAAAAAAAAATCCAAACTCAGAAGGCTGATTTTTGCCTTTATTCAAAAAATTTTAAATTTAGACCATAATTTTTTTTTCCGATTACTCTCGTCGAGTCAAACCAATAATTCACAAAAATTGAATACAAAACTATGAATTCGAAAAAAAAATTGAATAAAGACCAAAAAAAAAATAAACTGGCTTATGTACTAAAAACAACCCCTAAACATTTCCCGACAATGCTGCGGGAGAAATATGAGGAAAAAAATGATGCAAGAAGGACCAGTGTATAGGCTATATAACTTAGCTAAAAAAGAGCATATGTAGGTTGTCATAATCTAGTCATATTCATCAAATAGTCAAATGTAATCAATTATATAAGCTAAAGTATGTTTAGAGTATACCAACAGGCAACAGGAGCTATGTGAACAACCAAATCCAAAAAAAAAAAAACTGCCTTTGTTTATCGATGAAAATCTAACCAAAAAATAAAGAAAAGAAAAGAAAATAATGAGAAGAAAATAAATTGGTAGTGAAAGACATAAATAATAGGACATGTAAAAGAAAGTCGTGCTTCTAAAAACTAGACACAATTTATGAAAAGATAATAATACCAAAGCAAAAATTTAGAAAGAACGAAGGAATTTTTAGAATTTGGTACCAAAAGAATCAATGATGTATGTCGCTGTGAGTGCTCCGTAACTCAAAATTTATGTAGCATTAACATATATGCTACCTCTGGCCTTTGGGGCATATATTAACAAACAACAATATTACAATCACATACAAATACACAAATACTCATGCACACACTCATAAAAGGAATGGGCCCCACACACATTGAAGATGTGCATTGTGTATGGGACCCAATGCCCTTTGTGAGTGTATGTGTTGGGCTCAACTCCTTTGTGAGTATGTGCATGAGTGTTTGTGTGTGGTTAGTATGCCATGTTATGGTTCTATTATACTTGTAATGATTTTTGTTATGCTTGTAAAGATTCTGTTATGCCAAAAATTACGGTGTCTCCAAAATGACTGGGGACACCATAGCATCAACCATTATTTATTGATTAACAAAAGCCAAACAAAAATTGTTACTAACAGGCTATAGCCGGTAGAAAATGAGACTGAGACAACTAATCGTTCATTTAAAATTTTCGGAGTTTCCGCCATTTCATCGCCCTTCTGTCTCTCCAACGTTCTGATTTCCTGAAAACCTCCACATGCAACCCTTGTCGGCCCCACTCGGTTATTGGTCCGGAAAATTATTCAATAATGCTCTGTATACACTATACAACAATTCAAACACAATACCGTCCACAATTTCTCACATATATGTGGGAAAAAATACTAGGTGCACAATCATTCGAACACAATATCAAATACAACCTCTCACATACACGTAAGTCCCGCATGTTAAATATGTGTGAAACCAACGTATATGTGACAAATTGTGTTTGGTATTGTGTTCGAATGGTTATGCATCTAGTATCTCTGTATGTTGGGGCTAGTGCTTGTGAGCCCCATGTATATATATGAGGGATTATAAATAGTGTTGTGTTTGAATAGTTGTGCACCTGGACTTTTTTATCACTATATTTGCTCCCCGTCATCCCCAAGCATAATCACATGGACCTCAAAAGATTTCTCCAATACACATTTGTGTGGATTCCGTTCTATACAAATGTGGGGAGGAAAAAAAATGCAGAACGACACGCAGTGGGACTCTAAGAGCACTGAATAATAAATCCATTGATCCCACCTACTATTTCCCTACGAAAATCCCGAATGATGCACTTCAATTTTCATTCAATTTCCACTCTATTTTCCTTTTCTATATGGTTCTTTGGTATTACAATATTACTGCTATTTAAATACTTAAAAGGTTCCTTTAATTTTAATAAAGAAACTAGCTTAAATACTTTGATTGAACATAAGATATTCAATATTAACAGAATTTCCGGAAAAAAAAAAAAAAAGGATCTATGTGACCCACAATAAACTAAAATGATCAAAAGAAACGGATAACATTTTTTTTTTAAATTTCTAAGATTAGTTACCAGCGCGCACAAAATAAAAGAAAGTCGTGCAAAAAATAAGGTCAATCAATACGGTAAAACTTTTACTCCCTCTATTCCAAATTACCAGTAGCACCACTCATTCCAAATTGGTGATCTTTTTTCTCAATTTGGGACCTATCAAAAAGTTATCTGTATCTTTTTATTTTCCAGTAATACTTTTTATATCTAATATGGATATTGTTTGATAGTAAAATTTAAACAATTATACGAGTTACTTTAGAAGGAGGTAGTATACAAATGTGAGTTCCACTATCTCTTCCTCCGAGAAAGAAAAAATCCATGGAAAATTCCACAAAATTAAGGGTAAGATGTAGAGATGGGGTCCTCTCCGGTCTCTTGTCCGAGTCCATTTTGATTATTGGGACCCGTTGATATTTAAGACCTTGTCAAGAACATGACACGTTGAAATTCATGTTAATAGGCTATCATTTCTTCATATATTTTTCAAACACATTTATCACAAGAAAATTGGGTTTAGAAAACATTGCAACACTGGATAAAAACCAATTTTCCTAGAGATAAATGTGTTTCGAGAATACGGCAAACGATATCCGATCAACACGATTTTTTGTGTACCTAATGTTCTCGACAATGTCTATAGTATCAACGGTCTCAATCATCAAAATGGATCTGAAAAGAGCCAAAGAAACAACCCGAACAAAATCGTCCAGAGGATCCCATCCCCAGATGTAAGAACTACTATAAATATGCAATGTCATTTTCATTGGGCCTAAAATCAGAGTTGTGATTCTTCTTACCCTTCATTCCAAAAATATTTGTCTAGTCCTCAAAACGAAAACTTAAAAATAGTAGTACATTTGTTTTTTAAAAAAAATTCAAATTTTTTCATAAATTAAAAAAATTCATTGATATCTAATAATTTGTTGAAATTTTGTTACTGTAAATTCTTTTTGGAGAAAACTGAATTATTCGCAAATCATTGTTTTGCTGACCAGACGAACATTGTAGTAGTACGGGGTACAATAAAAGCATATGGGACCCAGAAATCTAAATTGGTAATTGGTTAATTATCTCCATATCCGAAGGACTCGGTTCAAATCTTGTCCGCACCGTCCAACTAATTAATGGGGTCCTCAGTTTTGTTTAGCAAAATTGTCCTGCTATATTATTGTACAGCAGCTTCCTACCCGGCCCACTCTCACTGAAATGCCTGGAAATTGTTTTATCCGGCTTCGAGTTTAAATATCATTTGTTCATTTAGACACCCTTTGCAATCCCATTAAATATTTATGGGCCACAAATACAAATACAAATACCACTTCCAATTAATTTACAGAGCATAATAGGAAATATATATATATATATATATGGTAACTGAGGAACAACCCTGCAGCCGAGCCACTATTGGACCCAACTGCGCAATCCAAAGCTCGAGAGAGACTAGCATAGTAACCCACCGCCATGGCTTCCCACTTAAATCATGGTTTGCCTCCAGGGGGAATCGAACCCTGCTATGTTGAAAGCGCAGATTCGACCTTATCATGTTGACAACCCATGGGTGGGTATAATAAGAAAAATATTGTTTTAACCACCAACTTGCACATGGAGGAGAAGAAGAAGAAGCAGCAAACATGTGGAGAGCTTTGCCCCCCTTTATTCAATCCACTAAAAATGTGTTGTTAGTCAATGTCCGACAAAGATAGATTGGCTCAAAAGAACATGGACACGTCTAGGTGTTGCCAGTGAGATCGAGTTCAACCCAAAATCTCAAGGTTATTAATTGGCTCCACACAGTGACAAAATCTTAAACTAATAATAGGTGCAATGTAGGATTTTTTTTTAAAGATTTATACTCTTACCAAGAAGTTTTAAACTTTTGTCGAGTCCGGAGAATGTAATCTCTCACGTCCGCAACCAAAATCAGATAATATTAAGAGAGAGAGGTTATATACATTACATCAAATCACTACACCATCCGTTATATTTTTTGTGGAGTCCACTCAGGATTTCACAAAAATACAAAAAAAATATCCAAAAATTTTAAAATAATATTTTATGAGGTCATATAAAAAATCAGCTCTAATGGATATCAGTAAATATTATTTCTAGGTTCGTCAATCCGAAACTAAGCAGTTGAGCATTTTCGCTCCTACAAATCTAAAAATTATATTTACCGATACCTGTTCGAGTTGATTTTTTATAGGGCCCATAAAATATTATTTTAAAATTTATGAATATTTTTTTGTATTTTCTGTGGAACCCGAAATGAGCCTCATAAATAATATAGTGAATAGTGTAGTTTATATAGACTTATTGTAAACGCTGGGAAATGGGAATTAGGGAGATAATCTTTTCGATTACTCCTAGGTAAAATAAAAAAAGACAAGGCGGGAAATGTCTAAACATCTGTAACCCCTCTTTTTTAAAAAGTTCTTTTTCTTCAATTTTCAAACAAGATTTTTTTTGCACCATATGATCTCAATGAAAATCAAACAAGTCTAAACATCTGTAAAGTTAGGGGATCGATTGTTTACAAAAACCAAAACCTTAATTAGATTAGTTGTTGGATAAAACAATAGGATTACTTTACTCTATCAACAGATCATAGCCATAAACGACCATTGGTTAAGAAACGATTCGCTTCATTGGTCCTGTCAAAAGGTGGAGATTTTTTATTTTATTTTTTTTAAAAGATCAAAGTCTCTTATAAGAACGGATGGGTACATCAGAGTCAAGTAGATTTTGGAGATCAGGCGAAATACAATCTGAAGAAAAACCGCAATCTCTATTAAGACAGTTTGCAACCAATCAGTGTGCAACTTTGTTCTTCTCCCTCGAGCGCCACGCAAAGGACCACTTCCTTGCATTAGAGTCAAAATTTTGTTAAGACATTTTTCAATGGGAAAAGAGTTTTCTAATCTGCCTGCAGTCCAATGCCAAGTGCAATCGGCTGTCATATACCATACCCACGTGAGAAATTGTTTAGTGTTCTCACCACCACATCCTCGTATCGAATTCACACATTTTGTAATGGAGATGTGGAAACAACTCTTGAAACATTAATGCCGGCCACACTGAATAACTTTTCTACCCACATTGGCATGTGAGCCTGTGAGGTCTATTGAACCCTTGTTCCAATATTTTTCCTCTCTTTTACTATAATTATCTTTGACTATCCAACACCATCAGAATGGGCCGAACGTCTTGGGCCAACCCAATTCTTTGCGAGCTTAAGAAGTCTATATGCTGTTACAAAACCCAATCGCTCCATCAAACTCAACGTCATTTATTCATTTACAGTGTTCTAAAAATAGGAGAATCACCGACTAGCCGGCCGTCCGACTACCGTGTAGCGACTTTTTGAACATTGTTCATTTGTCACCGTAAAAGATACCCTCCTCTGCGGCTGGCAAGGCTACCACTTTTTTGTGGCTTTTTAGTCATTTCATTAAGGATGGATGTTGCTTCTAGGATACTTATCTTGTGTACCTTAATTTAATATCTAATTAAGCTATTATCATTTTGGCCCAAAAAAATGTTTGGTTCGATTTTTTTTTTAAACATCTTGAGTCTGATTAAAGGCGTGGAGAGATTAAAACAAGAAAACTAGTTGAATGGGAAAGAAATTAGACAGTCACAGAGCCAATTAAACAACCAATGGAAAATCTCAAATTTTCATAAATTATTATTCAAATGGAATACAATGAATGTTGCCATACAACATGCCCAAAATGGACAGACAGCCCTCCAGAAAAATTGGATGATACAATATATTGCTCGGTTGCTGCAAAAATCTGCCCTTTTCCTTCTACTTCTTTGATATTTGACAACCGATCGGAACGAAGAATGGCGGACAATAATTTGAAATACTACAACAAATATGAGTTTCCTAAGCTTCGTACATACTATCTAATGGATATGGGTGAATGTAAGCCGAGTCCATCTTCCATATCTTTACCGATGCTGTGACATTCGCTCCTGTGGCGTTGTTGAACAAAAACGCTCGCGCTGCTCCATAGATTGCCTTGGTCGGGTAGATTCGCGACGTGACCACTGTTCTCCCTCCTTGAGCAAAGCTCTCCACAATCGAATGATCCACCTGCATTTTGTCCTTGACAATTTAGCTACACACGTTGGGCAAAATTACACAAATCTTATCTGAAAACTACTTGTAAACTTTGTTAGTTGTTTCTAAGACCGGTGCGTGACATACCAATAATCTCATGGACAATGTTTCACCGTCGAGCACAGGGACTGAGCCCCCATAAATCCTCTTGTTAATATCATTCGCGTTAGATGACCTGCATAGTAAAAACATTATCACAAGTACTTGTTTCGCGGGAGCTTTTGTAATCCTATTTGTTGATCCAGTTCGGGAATGGAAGAAGCTAAGACCTGATTTCGTCGGAACATAAGAAGGTTGTGTAACTGCCATCAGTGTCCTTGGCAATGTAGAAATATATGGCCGTGAATTCGGAGAGAGAATCATCAGCGATGACAAGGAGTCCGAAAGGTCCGAGAGCGCCTCTAACAGAAGCACCAGCAGTGCTGCAATTGTAGCCAACATCTGCTTCGAATGTCCCCTCTAATGCTGCCTCATCCACTTCAAATGTTGCACCTATGTCCAACTGTCACCATGTATGATCACGATTTAAGTCCAACGAAACCGACTATGATTACTAAAACGTGAAACAATGAGGATAACAACTATATGACAAGTTGCGCATAAAGCAGTCCAGACATCCCCAGTTCTCGAAATCAAAAAATGATCAGGCAAGTTTAGTTTACCTGTGTAGCAGAGGTTATGTTGAGTGGCACAACTGAACCTGGTTCAAGCTCCACCCCTTGGTACTCAGTCGCGTTCAATCTCAACTCCTCCACTTCCTCCACCGGCCATTGGAGTACGTTAGTTCCAGTCTTCATGTCAAACTCTATACTCCTTGGAATGGCCTGTGGATCACATTTATCATTGCAACAAAATTAAAATCTTCCACGTTTATCAGGCTGAACGCAGGATTCTAACCTTAAGAAGACGAACATCAATGCAATCAATAAAACTTAGAGAGACAGACATTGTTAGCGGGTGGTGAATAAGTTTTACCGTGGGAAACCAAAAGAGCCAAACATTGTGATGATAAGGGATTTTGCGAAACTTTGGGAACTGCCAATAAAAACTTATCCATAAACAGTGTTCTAAACGTTAGACCCCGCCTACTGCCTACCGACTTTTAGAATATTATCCATAAACAGTCACATAGTAGTGTATGTATATTTGGTTTCGATCTTTTTCTATGGGATATTATCAATTGCTCATTTTGGTACGATGATAGATGATACCTGAACACATGCCCAACCCTTCAAAAGATCATCACCTTCATTGTCTGTTTCCCCAATCCAACCCCACAAGATCCTCCTTTGCTTTGTCGGGTCATAGAATGTTTTTGATGCGTAAAATTTCCCATAGTCCATCCGCAACCCGATACCCACATCCATCTCCGGGTCATCCGGTGTCCATGTGTTATTGCTTAGATCATATGTCCCGAGTGCATAAAAATCCTTCTTATCATCATCCAAACTTGCCTTAAGCACGTGCTTGACATCCGGCCCAATAACCGACGAGTTCAACCCAACTGTACTGTTTGTTGAGACCGGGTAAAAATCTATGCACTCCCACATACCTGTACCCGGAACCGCATGCATTACCCCATCCATAAGCTCGAAGCTAGTAAAATTAGTGGTTTGGTACACAAGGGCAATGCCCGTTTTATTCACCTTTGACCCGATAGCGACCCGCCATGTGCCGTCTTGGGCGTACCATGCTGTACTCGGGTCCCGAAAATACGTTAGTCCAATTCCGGGTGGGGGAACAATTACCGGGTTTTGTTCATACTTGACCCAATCTAGGAGGAGGGGATCAGATAAGTTGGCGGGATACGCTAGGTTTTGCACCTGCACGGCGTTATCGGTATCACCGGTGTACAACATGATGATCTGACCGTCGGGGAGGAGGGTAGCAGACCCAGTCCAAACACCGTTCAAATCGAACCAGTGATCGGGGACCATGGCGATGGGGAGGTAGAGCCAGTGGATCAGGTCCCTTGATACTGCGTGGCCCCATGTTATGTTGCCCCAAATTGCTGAATCGGGGTTGTACTGGTAGAAAAGGTGGTACCATCCCATGTGATGCAATGGACCTGCAACCATGCAATTTTGTCACTTGTTATACCACATGAATTATCGCCACCATTTTTGGGGCAAATTTTGTAGCAGTGACAAATGCCAAATTTTCATAAGAGCGACTACAAAAAGTATGACATTCATGCGACTCCGTACACAATTGTACATTAGAGGGACAATTTTTTAATTTACAAAGAAATTACTGACAGACAAAGCAGACTTTACCCGGTCATGAAGAGGAGCCTCATTGTTGACGAAAAAGATCTAAGGTTCAAATTTAGTTTTGAACAACATTGTAACTTACTAACTACGAACATATGAAACATTATTGTAATTGAGCATATAAATAGAGAGATAGAAGGGGACTATCGATGCAATTGGAATTTCTTAAACCTACAATGTTCTTGTGGAGGAGTGTTTGACTGCAAACAGGCAACTGAATGAATCTGGTGGCCGTCTGAAATTGTTCAGTAGTTCGGACCACCGCCACGTAGTGCTTCGGACCAGTCCACAACTATACATTCTCGCAGAATCTGCGATTAAGGGTTTAGACCTCATGATCCGGACCACCACGTGACGGTGCTCTTGGACTTCTACTGAATAATCAAACGGTGGTGGCCGTAGAACAAGTGACCGCCTCTAATGGGAGAAATGTCTCCAAATCACGTGGAATACAGTAAAGAGGACTGTTCTTCTCATGTGGCGTTTGTGAAAATTGGGTGAACGTACTCTTTTGTTGGTTTCCCCTGCGACGGGTTTAGGTTGGGTGGGCAACCTACCTACGGTCAGAGTCACAATCGTGTACGTTAGTTGAATGGTAGAAACTAGAACAGCTGCTAGAAGAGACCTCAACCCGGCCAGCGCATGCTTATCGAGCAACCCACAATCGAAGATTACCCCTCATTTCAATTCAACTTTCAAAAATCGACATTTGGAATACAGTAATGGAATTTGGAATACGCGTCCTCGAATAATAATTCCATATCGTTTTTTACTTCTCAATTTCTGCCATCGAGACTACTCGATGTTCTCTAAACCGTTCACTGCGAGTTAATATAGCAAATTTTTTGAAAAGACGAAAAAGCTAAAAAGTTAGGCAAAGAAAAATTACCTTCTCTCTCCCCTGTAAGATCTTGACTTATGAAAAAATTTCTAATTTTATAACACAAGTAGTTATATATCATATCAGTCTCTTTTAAATTAATGAAGTTATTTTTTTATAACATTGAGAGATTGACTGACTCCACTTGTCACGTTACCCAAAACATACGTGCACGTTCTAGTTTTCCCGGGGAAATTAAAAAACAGAAGAGGCCGATGGTCCACGGAAATCCTAGAGATACTGATCGGGTGTGAACCGATTTGCACACTCCGAATCCCGTACGAATCCGAGCTGTTCGGCATTGGATTGCCCACATGGGCACAATCTCCACAATAATAATAATATTCTAAGATGGGCCCGTCCACATAAATCACGACACTTGAGTGGCTGCCTTATTGACCAATCCCAGTCATTTCCATGTCAGCTGACAGATTCATCACGACCATAGATAATAGAACGTAAAAAAGATTGGGAAAAAAAAAAAAAAAACTCTCAAAATATGCAATGAAGACCCCATGTGTAGCGGACTTTGGGTTGCTACTGTGCACCGCGCTGCGTACCTTCGAGCCGTCGAATCGTGCATTCAACGGCTTGAATCTCATCTCGGCAACTAACGATCGAGAGTAGTTCATTATCGAGATGAGATCTGAACCATCAGATGCACGATCCGATGGCTCGGTGTTGTACAACATGATATTGAACACACCACCATCCCCCAATTGATGTGAAGCAATGCTTGCGTAGGGCCCATTTCGGGTTCCTATACAAATAATTTTTCGAGTTGCCTCATTAAAAAAATCAACTCAATAGAATTTAATAGGATAACAGTAAGTACTTGATCTGATTGTCTAATTTTTCTTCAAATTCTTTTTTGAATTTTGAATAAGAAATTAAAAGTTTGAATTAAGTTTTTGCAGCCAGAGCTGAGTTTTTACAAGGAGACTAGAAAAATTATTTTAAAATAACAGGGATGATTTGGATAATCATTTTGAGATCCCAGATTGGGCCCTTTTGTGCAAACAATTTTTATTTTGATCTTTTACTTCACGTGATGTTGAGATTTAAATCACTCCAAATGTAAATTCAATATTTTAAATCACGTTTCACCAAAATCTCACCGATCTATAAATAGCAATTAAATGCAGTGGACGTATGTTTTGGAATAACATAAAAAAATATCCCCAACAAATGTGAACCAAACAAATTTAATAAATCACTATTGAGCCAACCGTTTGTGACATGGAGATTAGGACAGAAAAGTGCCAATCAAAAAACACATCCATTAAATCCAACCAATTAAAAAGCAATAAAAACACTTTTTATTTTCCGAAAATCGAAAAATAATTGGACTAAGACTTTAATTTCATCGTCAAAATGATGTGGACTTGGATGATTAATTTACTAGCAACCAAACTAGTTGCTATATTGATACTTTTGGTGTTTATTTATGATTAAACGCAGCAATCAGAGACCACCAAGGAAGATTATAGCACTATTTTCCCTACACTTTCTCCAAGTTACTTCTGTATGCCCAGAAAATTAAATTTTTTAGTCAACTTTCCTGTTATGGTAATTTGGAATTAAAAAAAGAGCCACAGGATACAGTAGTATAAGGAATATTAAACGTGTACGCTAATTTATTCTACAAACATAATAAAATATGAAGTTATAAATGACGTGGCTTAGTTTGCACCAAGTTTTACAAAATTAAGGCGACCATTTATTAATGGTTACCTCTTACAAATCTCAAACCCCAACATCATTTTTGTACAAGACTTTTATGTTAAGAAATAACTTATGGAAAATTTCTATTATAAATTTATTTAGAGCAACTTTAAGAAGGATGAACAATAAGTTTTTTTTTTTTTTGATTAAAAGTGATATATTGTTAGATGAATGATATGTCTCGTAAAATAAAAAATAAATACCTAAAAAATAAGAACCTAAGCAAAACGGACTTGCAAATAAAATCACCACTAAAGGATACGTATCTTTTTTATAAGATTTTGTACCAAAACTTTACTTAAATACTACTCCTACATACTAACATTATCCGTATCACGAACCTAAGAACCAGAATACTATTTCCCAGTACAGTAATACTAATACTTACTTTTGGCAACTCTTTCCGAATTTTAGCACAAAGTATATTGATTTCCTAATTACCCACTAAGGAAACACTAATTAATCAATGAGGCAAAGAAGGAGACGTACCATCAGGATCTGAAGTAGAAATTAGCCAATCCCCACAAAGCAGCCATGAAAGACAACCATAAGATTTGGGTTAGTCTCCACATAATTATTATATGCAAAAGTACTACAGTACTAATTTACTACCCAAAAAAAAAAAAGTTCAAACGAATGGGATTGATGTGCAATATAAGAGAGAACTGGGGCCTGACAGGTAAATAATAATCAAACTAAAAGCACTTTTGTTAAATTGTGGAGCACTACCTACCATTCATCCAGTTCTTTTCCGGCTGAAAATGGTAAGAAGTCCTCTGCCAAGCCAGCATAGCATTAGTCCAAGGGAAAACCGGGCCGCTACCGGAGAATTCCCTGACCGCCTTCTCCGACACCCCCTGCGCCACCCCCCTCGACGGCGGCATTAAACTCTCCGGCACCGGCATTGAAGGAGACGTACTCTCCCTTTGGTCGCCATTGACGTTAGACCGGGGACGCGGGTCTTGATTGAGGATTAAAGCAACCAAAGACGACATTAAGAGCATAGAGACGAATATTCCGGCGAGACCCTTGAAGGGTCGGCGGTGATCCGCCGGAGAGGGAGGGTGGTCCGGCAGCCGAGTGTAGGCGGCCGATCTTTCCAGGTCTTCAGGAGGGGAAGAATGGGAGTTCATTTTTTTTTGGGTTGGATTGAGGTGGAGTGTAAAATGAGGAGGTGTTTATGTAGGCACGTGATTGTGGAGAGGAGAGAGAAGGGAGAGATGGATTTGAGTTTATTAAACATTGATTTACAAGTAGGATTAATTAATTAACTACCTCATCACGTAAATGTCCATTAGTATACTCAAATTTACTTCCATTTTCAAGCAACTTTAATAGACTTCATTGAAATGAAATGGACAGGTCTACAATGTACAGTTTCAAATTTTTTGGATTCTTTGTTGGTTCTACCTGGACAATTGAGACGATTCACATCATAACGCTTATCGAGAATACGAAGCATGCCAAAAACTATTTTGATCTCATACTGACAAGTTTTTAAACAATCTATCTATCTTGAAAAAATAAGTTGGCGCATTGAATCAAAAGTTATTTTTTCTCCAACCAAATATTTTACGATGACGTATGCTTTAACATGATTACTATCCTCGTGAGTTTTAAAAAGTAATAATGTCCTCATTAAGTTTAAAAATGCTGTTATAATTGAACCCGCTAATGAAAGAGAGCATCCATATCGATCATTTTGGTAGACCAGTAATGAAAATTTTGAGACTCCATTACACGAATATTTGCACGCATACGCACACTCTTTGGGGCCATGTACATTAGGCAAATGTTTGTGTAATGTGTGTGGCTCGTTGTATGGGACCCGTCGATGAGTCAGATTGGACGTGATGTGGGGCAAATCTGCTGTCCAGGTAAGGTTGGTTACATATAGAGATTTGAGAGAAGGAATGTGAGGTGTACATTTGATTAGAGGGAGGAAGGGTAGGCAGGGAATTAAGGACTGTTGGGAACTCTTTTTTTTATCAAAACAGTTGGGACTTTGGATTGCGTAAATGAGGGGATCAATTCCTCTCCATACCCCATCCCTCCCTACTCTCTTTTCTTTGTCCATATCTCTGGTCTGACATTATGATTCGAACC
Organism: Rhododendron simsii; assembly: GCA_014282245.1. NCBI lineage: Eukaryota > Viridiplantae > Streptophyta > Magnoliopsida > Ericales > Ericaceae > Rhododendron > Rhododendron simsii. Next base: position 28,557,991 of record CM024955.1, on the reverse strand, counting down.
ATCCACCTCGTAGTCTCGTAGAACATGCAAAAGACTACAGGATATGCTTGCGAAATCTCAATATGATCGGAGATCGATAGACGCGTGAAAACGTTGCAAACTTTTATGAAAGATGAATGATAAATATATTTTACAATTTAACCTCACAATTTACATAAGGAAAAGTAATTTTTTTCACATATCTATCAATCTTAGATGATACAGAGATTTTGCAGGCTTTATAGCAGTTTCTTGCATATTCTACAAGGTAACGTTTCGTATCATAGCTAGCCTGGAGGACAAAAAATGAGAGTATAGAAGGGTATGGAGGGATGAGTATCGAGTGGAATTGATCCCGTAATGAGGGAGCTGGCAATCTTGAACCATAATTTTTTAATTGACTATACGATTTGAATTGACTGTATTTTTGTACCTTTTTAGTACTACTAACTCAAAAATGGAAAGGTAAAAGAGGAAATTCATCGGCTATTACCTATTTAGTTTTGACGTAGGATAATTTTTTGGGACGACAAAAAAATGCTAATTGGGACCAAAATATAGGGATGGAGGGGTCATTTGAATCATGAAGTCCCCTATCGGTGAGTTACTGACGATGATGTATGGCATAGGAAAGGCCTACCAACTACATGGTACTATTGAAATACTATATACTATTTTTTTTGAAGTCCCGTAGTTTCAGGTCGAAAGATGTCCATGGCCATCGGATCAAGACGCTACATGAATTGTGCCCAATGCTAAACCATGTCAAGAGAGAATTCAATAGCAAACTGTTTGAATTATGTTCTCTCTCATGAGAGTGCCACTTCCAGTTCAAATTGCGATCTACCTTATAGCCATGGAGGCCTCCAGAATGAACTAGTATAACAGTGGAACTTAAGAATTACTCCTACTTTATTACATTCTGTGAAAAGTACGTGATTTCGCACTTTGATTTTTTCTAGATGCTCCAGTACTAGAATATACTCTAATAAAATTAACAAAAAAAAAACGTATTAAATATTGGCCCACATGTGCCCATAGGACGCATTCATGTGGTATGTACATAGTAGCTGTACTCTGTGGTCCTCATTAAATTGTGAACTTGCTACGGTCCTTGTACTGTTTTCAAGAATCCAGCCATATGTATTCGGGTGAGCTTACGAGCACTCTAACTAATTTTTTTGAGTCTTAAAAGTTAGCTGTCGAAAAAAACCCTCCAGTAACTCTAAGGTTTGAAATATTTAGGCTATATAAGAAACAAATATGTGATCTTACGAATGAGAAGTTATTATTTGTTTTTACGTGCCCACTTGGTCAAACCCTTCTGATTCTATCTTTTTATTTAATCAAGGGCCTATGGCCATATGTCCATCAAGTTTTTCCCTTCCTCTTTGGGTAAATTTCACTGACTTCTCCTGAGGTTTCTGACACAAGCACTAACCTCCCATAAAGTTTCTGAAATTTCACTGCCCTCCCTTGCTTTTTCTGACTTTATCAAGATGCCCCCTTCTGTTACATGGCTGTTAAATATTTCCACAAAATTAGATGATTAATGCTGATGTCATGTTTTTATGATTTTAAAGTGTCCAAAATACCCTTTTGGTCTCTCTTGTTATTGTGGACCTCTTTTTTCCCAACCAATGATGCAACCCATGATGCAGTCAAGATTTTTTATTCTCCCATAATAAAATTTATTGGTCGTTCTTGTAACATAAAAATTTGAGTAAAATAATATTTGAGATTCCAATTTCAAATAAGACTATTGTATCCAAAAAAAAACTTGACGATGATGACTATATTTTTTTAATTTGAGATGATAATTATACTATAAGGTGGAGTTCCACTAACCCTTTTCCAGACACCGCAATGGCGGGAGCCTTGTGTATTAGATTTGCATTTTTATTTTTTTTTCTTAAATTTTTATTTTTAATTCCCGTAATTTAGATTTTGCAAATCACTGTATTAATATAGAGCATGTTATATCCTTAAATCGCTTTTGGGTACAGACTCAACAATAGAATTGAGCCCTTGTTGGTAATAGTAACGAGCCTTTATTTTATTTTCCATCTAACCCACACGGCAATCAACTGAGCAAAATACCTCAGGCTACTCTCGCTAGTCACTTGTACCTAGCCAAGTACAACACGATAAATGGTACGATAGCAGAACCTTTGACCTCTTCTTCTTCTTTTTAATTTATTTGGTTTTACGACTCTCTTAGGGCTCTCATATGAGAGCTCTATAACCAAAAATTAATTAGGATCCTTTAGAATAAAATGATAAAAAAAAAAAAGATCTTCGCACCGATTCAAATGGATTAAAAATTGGAGTACTTAATTTTTTTAATATATAAACAATTTAAAAAATTAAGTGCTCCAATTTTCAATTCGTTTGAACAGGTGCGTAAATCATATTTTTATGATCATTTTATCCTAAAGAGTCATAATTAATAAGTATTCGTCGTTACGGCTCTCATAATTAAGTATCTGCTCTTCTAGCGAAGTTGGTTGCTCACTTCCTCCCCAAGTGGTGACAATGGTTCGAGTCCCACAGGGGGCAGGGCTATGGATAACCTTTGAATCCTATTGTGCTAACCTAACACCTCACTAACCCCGCTAACCATACAATATGACAAAAAAAAAATATTACAAAGTAATGGGCGTCGACACTGCTTTATCAACGCAAACCTAGAACCTCCTAGCACGTACACGCCATTATGAGACCATTGAGCTAGAAGCACATGTCTATATAGCAGTGGTCTCATTCTGCTAAGGAAAATAAGGATTTATTTTTTAAATAAACACTTATTTTTCTGACCTAAAGGTAATGTATTGTGAGAGAATAATTTGTCTCATAAAATAAAAAATAAATACTTAAAAAATAAGAACCTTAACGTAACAGACTTAATATTTTTTAGCACATTGTTTTCAAAAAGTCAAACTATGAAATTTACGCAAATGATACTTCTACTTCTCAAGGCAGCGAAAGTCCCATGCGTATTAAATAATAAATGAGTATTTTTATTTTAACATCGGAAATCCCATATTCCCATGCGTGACAATTGAAAATTGTAGAACAACGTTTATTGCGGAGGCGGGGGGGCTGCTCCCCCCCTTCTTGCTCCCGGTCCATGGGTTACAATGGATTTGATTCAGTGTTTCGGTCCATGGGTTACAATGGATTTGATTCAGTGTTTCGGATCCATTCTTTTTAAGATAAAAAGGTTCCGATCAGGCACTTAATGATATTCAATCAAGCTGATTTTTGACATGGTTGTTCTACTCGACGAGCTCTACAAAGTGAACGTTTCCGATCATCGGAGCGAGACCGGAATGGGCCCGGAAAGGGGGGGGGAGCAGGAAGGGGAGCAGGAAGGGGGGGAGCAGCCCCCCCGCCTCCGTTTATTGCACGGTAGGAGATCCGATCAACCGGGTCCGGGTCCCCCCAAACACCGGAAGAATACGTGCCAATTTGATCATCACAAGGTAATTTGATCTCTTCCGTGCCTGTTTCTTTATCGTTGATTGGCTCTATTAATTGACACTTCGTGTCAGTTTTGCTTGGACAGTGTGTGCTATGTCTTGATAGAAGTAATTAGATAGTCCTTTGATGTACTAATTTCTGTACTTGTTGGCGGGGATGCATATGATCTGTATTCTCTGTAGTTTGGGTTGGATTCTTTTTTAAATGCCGTTGGGTCTTTTTTTAATGATATTTTGATGCTTGATGGTTGATAAAAAAGAAAAAAAAAGGTTTAAAAACTTTATGGTTAGATGTGAATTTCTCACTAGAGAGCTCAAACCAAGAAAATATTTTTACTCAAATTAAAATTATTGTTAGCGACCAATAATTTTGAAGGATTATTGCACAACAATCTTTCCACGTGAATCATCTGATGACAATCAAAGGCCCCTAAACAAATTTTTTTTTTTTTTGGGTCTCTTTTGATTTGTTTTTGAGTATGTGTGGTCCGTGAAAAAGAAATTGAGAAAAAATATTCCCAAAAGTTTCATGCGCTTTTCGTGGGCTCACGTTTTGATACAGAAAATCACAATTACAAATATTACTTTCCCTTTTCTCTTCCTAGGCGACATCTCAATAGACCTTTCGAGGCCCCGGACGGTGGAATTAGGTTTGTCCTTATTTGATTTTTTTTTCGCGTTTGTTTGTTTTGTGCCAATTTTTTTTTGATTTTTTAACTCATTTCAACGAATCGGAAAAGTAATTTCTTTTACTTTTATCCAAATATTTTGAACAATGACCATTTTTAAATAAAAAAAAAGGTCGACTTTTTTTACTTTTTCTACTTAAAAGTGGTCCTTGTTAAAAATATTTGGGTAAAAGTAAATTTTTTTGAACTTTTCCGATTCGTCTCGACACAAAACGAACAAACGCGAAAAAAATTTAAATGAGGACAAAACCGCACTTTTTTCTAAAAATGTTAGTGGATCTGATTTTTAAACATCAGGTCCTATTGGATTTCGATTTGTCATATGAAGTGACAAGATTAATTAGTAAAAGGAAAGCAGCAGTTGACTAGATTATAATTAGTAAAAGGCAAGTTTAATGTGATTTACTCTTTTCCCATAAACAGCGGTAGTTGACCAGATTCAATTGGAATTTCTTTTAAGGGACAGTTCAATGGACACCCTAAAAAAACATTCTAAATCTTAATCTCACAGTTCCCAATCAAATTTTTATGATCCGAACCGTTCAATGCGTGCAGAATGTGATTTTAAGTGTACCCGCGAGAAATTAGCAAAAAAAATGACCGGAAAAGGCTTGATTTGAGCAGTTTTTATTTGAACCGTTCAATAAAAAACTATTCGAAACTGTTTGGATCAAGCCCTTTCCGGTCATTTTTTTTTACTGATTTCTCGCGAGTGTCCTTAAAATCACGTTCTAATCACATTGAGCGGCTCGGATCGTCAAAATTTGATCGGAAACTATGAGATGTTTTTTTAGGTATTTTTTTAGGGTGTCCACGGAACCGCCCCGTTCTTTTAATACTATTATTATTATTATTTCTATCCACATTCCACATGGAAATTTACTTACACCGTGTTTACTGGGTCCAAATTCTTGCTGTCGCTCTTTCACATATAGTAATAAATAGACTAATTTTTTATTTTTATTTTTTTATCATTTCCTATTTCCTACTCTCTCTTCGTGGCTCACTTTCTATCTTTTTTTTTTTTTAGAACGGAATTTATTAGAAAATCAGAAACTCAGCTGAAAGAGTATATGAACGCCCTAAACAAGGAGGGGAAAGGGATTACTAAAAGCAAAAATCCGCACTGAACTTTAGAAAATATAACTATAAGCAAATTAGCTAAATCTAGCTTGGGAGGAAACCAATGACGGCACTTCTATCTATTACTCCATCCATTCCAAGATGAGATTGTCCGGATCTCAAAACGAAATCTAAAAATTAGATGTATGAGTGGGCTTTGTTCGGACTCCAACTTAGTTTTAGTTTTAATTTTGTTTCTAATCATTACCATACTTCTTTTTTCAATCATTACCCTATTTTTTCAATTATTACTTTCTCATCTCTTTCTATCTCTCTCCAATCATTACCCCTATCTTCAATCATTACTCTATTTCTCTTTCCACCCACCATCAAAACTAAACTAAACTAAACTAAACTCTCAACCAAACACTACCAGTACTGTAACTTTTTTCCTCGTAAAAGTTACCAGATATCTAGGTGACTAGGTGTGGTTCAAGCACCCAAAAACAAGAATAAAAATTGGAGTAGCAAATAATCTAACGGTCCTTCTAAAATACGCCCAGTGGGCGGACGCCTTAAATTAAGAAACGACCACGTGTTGCTCTTTCCTGATTTTCTAAGTCAGCTTTTTTATTCCTCTGTACTGTTGTCTTGCATCCTTCGCCGAAATGACAATCTTAACCTTCCTTTTCTTTTCTTTTCTTTTTTCTTTAAAAGGCAAAAATAACCTTATCTCTCTCTCTCTCCCTTCACAAAAATGGCAGCGAAATCCCTCCCAATTCTGGGAAAACCCTTTTCTCCTCTCCCGCTTTCGATGAAAAATTGACCTCTTAGCTCTCTTTTCCCAGATTCTTTCAAATTTCAAAACTTAAAATTAATTTCTAATCCCCCCCCCCCCCCCCCCCCCCCCCCCCCCCCAAATCCTTTCAAAACTGTGAGATAGTCGAATTATAGAGCCAAATTGCCCACAATCAGTTCAAAATTGCGACTAGCAAATCGTAAAACAATTAGAAAAAATTATATTGCCTCGGATCTCCATTTTAACTGCGGTTTTTTTTTTTTGCGTGGAGAGAGAGAGAGAGAAGAGGGGGGGAGAGATTGTGGGAAAATGGGTTTCTTCGCTGCTGTTTTTTTACTCGGAAAAGTTGGGGTAATTAAATTAAATATTACTGTAGTAGGTAATTCCAAAAGCAACCAGGAGCAAAAAAAAACCCATTCAAGAGAAAACTAGGAGTAAAAATAGATAAACCCACCAAACTGTAGTGAACAAAAAGAGAATTTGAAGAAAGCTCAAAGAGTTGTTCTTCAGAGGAGACAGAGGGTCAGTAAATATTGGGCAAATTGTTACAGTTCGGTTTCCATCCAAGGATGAGGCACACGCCCTTCTCTCTCTTCAACACTGCTTTGTCTTCAACCTCTACCATTGACTCATAATCGAAGTTCAAAAACTGAAGAATACAAAATTTCAGAGAGGAGGAAGCCGGGGAGAGAGAGAGGGGGGGGATTTCCGGGTTTCTGTGAATGAATTGTCTTAGAATCAGTACACGATAATACTTGCTATCACGGAGTCGCCGATTTTTTCAGCCGGCAATGGATTTGCAAGTCGGTTTATATTTCGATCTAAAAAGGTTTTTGGTTCTAGAAACCGGTCTGCGTGAGAGAAGTGGGATGAGGGTTAATATTGTCATTTGGTCCAAAAAATTCAGTCAGTTTCAATGGGTAACATCATGCATTGGAACTCACAGAAAACTGCTCTCAAATAGGCGTGTGGATTCGCGCGTGCACCCACTATTGTCAGCCCTAAGGGCTGACGTTAGATTTTCCCATAATCTAAAACTCCATTTTCTCAAACAATACTAAAATATACCCTTTTTGTCCCGATTTGTTTGTTCAATCTTGGGTTTTCAACTTATTAAGGAAACCAAATCTGATCCATTAATTTGGAGATATACATAATTTGATCCATTTATTTTGAAATTGGATAGTCAATTTGGGACATGACAAACAAATCAAGACGGAGGATGTACACAATATTAGATGGTCCCCAAACCCTGATGTGCACCATAGAGAACTTGAATATTATCTCAACAGAGCAACATGATTGAATGGCTCCAAACCCGACCCTGCCTCACGTTTTCCCCCAATCTTTTTGGGGATAAATCTTGTTTCAAATTAAATAATTTAGGCCAAAACAAACTCCTAAAGGTGTGAACCAACTTTCTAAAGTCTAGAACTTGACAAAACACCCTCAAATCATTACTGACTCAGCAAAGATTTGAGGGTCATCTTCTTTTTCCATCCAACAAAAACCAAAAAACATGTGGACATCAGATGAACATTCAAGATTCCGTTTGAGACAATAATGACCGACCTAACAATTTGTAGCTATTTGCTTAATGATGATGTGATGTTTTCCAAGGCCAGCTTACGCGCACATCGGATTAATCCCTACAACCCTCCACAGACGTGGGTAAGGTGGCCTCAAGAGTTGCTGACTAGAGGAATCGAACAAACTTTAGAAATGAGCAAACACTTGAATCTCATGCCAAGACAGTAACGTTAGGCTCACGGTCTCTTTTCTATCTCCTCCTTTTCCCCCTTCTTTGTTGCATCCATTTAAGGAGAGGAAGTGAAACTTCCATATTTTCCACACGATTGTAGATCCAATCCTAATGTTCTGCTAGATCTTTGGTGATCTAAAATATAGTAGATGATAGTTTCTGCCCAGGAGGAAAGAAAACAGAAAGAAGACAGGCAACTCTGACTAGATCCATGGACAATGCCACAATGGATTGCAGAATTGTTCCAGTCAACTCTCCATTTTGCCACTAGATGTATGATCCAACACAAGTACCATCTCTCACAGAAAGGGGATCAAGATACTATATATAATATGCAAAATTTGCTTTAAAATAATCAATTAACGAATGAGTGCATTTCTTTACATACCACCGCGACCAAAACTAGGGTTAAGAAAAAAAGAAATTCGAATGATTTGGCATGGTGTGAGAATAAACTCCCAGCAGGATTTACGGAGAAAGAGGGGTAAAAAAAAAAGAAAAGAAACTCTCGGATGCACTTCTGCAGTTGGAGCCTCTGTAATTTAGTATAGACCAAAACATGTATTGTCCTACTTGTTAAATCAGAGTTTAGTCTTCAATGTATCGTATTTATAACGAACTCGACTTCTTCCATCCTACCAGTGACTTGAGAAACTCCAGGACCTGCATAAATATAAATAATAGAACATGAAGATGACTTCTCCAGACAACAAATCGGAAATGGGAAAAGAACAGACAAACATAAAGGCAGAGTTCTGCCTTGAATCGTAAGTGTGAAATAAAATTGTTAAAAAGGGCAGTCTGAACGCTGCCCCGTGTGAAATATGAACTACTAGTCCCATGGCAACGCACTGTTAAATGGCTTTCATCTGAGATGAAGAAACAAACACTCGGTGCTTTTTTCTATTAGAACAGACAACCATAAGGGAAGAGTTCTGCCTCAAATTGTAAGTGTGAATAAAATTGTTAAAAAGGGCAGTCAGAATGCTGCCCTGTGTGAAATATGAACCTACTAGTCCCATGGCAACACACTGTTAAATGGCTTTCATCCGAGATGAAGAAACAAACAGTCGATGCTTTTTTCTTTTCCTTTTCTTTCGGGAAAAACCATTGTATAAAAACAAAAGAAGCCACACCAAGTTTCCCCAGATTTGGAACTTCAAGAGTTCCATTCCCAAATCCCACATTGAACCATCTTTCAGTCATGAAAAATAATTAGTACCTCTGATGTGTCCCTGAGAGAGTAAAATGCATTGCTTTCCTTGGGGATAGATGACACCAAGATTCCATAACCACGATTTCCCTCTCTCAGAACCTGGTAAATAGGCAATCATATACTGGTTTGTTAGATGTTTAAAAAAGAATGGCCTATGTAATTATCAGACCCAAAAACTGATGATGGTATTTGGGAGCACATCATCACCAACATAAATTAGTCCAGCTTTACCTTAAATGCATCTTCATCAGTCCGATCATCTCCAACATAAATTGGGAGCACATCATCACAGTTACTTAAGCCTGCATAAAAATTCATTTGTTGTTCAATTACTGGAAATAGATATCATCATTCCCCGTAAAGCAACAGAGAAAGCTAGTTAGTTACTTACCCAATGATTCAAGTAAGAACTCGACGGCTTTACCCTTATCCCAATCGAGCACAGGCCGAACCTCTAAAACCTGAAATAGTGACAAACAGGGCAAAATTTTAGTAGGAAAAAGAGGCAAGAGTAATCAACGTTGAAATTAAATGAGTCTGCAAGCTTTCTTTAGACAAACCTTCCGCCCATGTGTCAATCGCAGATGAGGGTAGTCTTCTAGTGTTTTCTGGACACATTGTGCAATTGTTGTCCAATACTGCAAGAATTCGAAGAACATAAATACAAGATCCATGGTTGCTGTGGAAAAAAGAAGTGCTCTTGAAATGTCTACTCTGGTGCTTAGAGAAACCCTTACCTTCTCATCCACATTACGGTAGTGCACAGAGACACAAAACTTGTTGTTCTCCACATTTGCTCCTTTAATGTCTTTAGTCGACTCGACAAGGGCTCTAAAAACCTGATCAAGCATGGTAAATCAGAAACATTTTTTGAATGTAGACAGAAAAACCAAACCTCATATGCTAGAATAAAGTATTGTGCACTATATGAGTGCAATAAGAAGGTTACCCACCTCCTCGATCATAGGTAAGAATTTACTAGCAGGCTGGAATAGGTTAACTTCTTTACCCTATGAACACAAGAACAAAAGGTCATGAAACCCAGAAACAATAATAGTTTAAAGAGAAAGAGATGGTTGAAGGTATTCTATAAGTGTGCAAGAAAGACAGGAGTCCAAGCCAATTACCTGCTTGTCAGTGGACCTAATACAGTTTAGATGGTCATTCGACAAAGGCCGAACAGGGCCCACAATGTCCATCCCATGACTTCCAGCATAGTAGAGTTCTGTTAGTCCAACAAAATCGTACACCTGCACGCAAGGGAGAGCAGACCAAGTTTCAGTACAGATCAAAGATAACCAAGAATATAGCAGAGCATATATATCCACACACGCACTGACACAAACATGCACACAAAAATGAGGGTATTACTGCAAAAGAAGCCATCCAAATGACACCAAGACGTTAGTATTGAAATAGATAACTGTACCTTGTCACGGCTTCTGCCGCTAATGATTGCTGTTGGGAAATATTTTGCGGCTTCCCTCACAGCAGCACGCATCTGTGACCAAGTTACAAAGCATCAAACATATGAATGTATTGCTAATGTGTTTTTACAAGTTGAACAAAGTCAAAAGAATAGATTCTCACAGTATCGGACATAAAGGCATGGTCTGGGTTGTCTACGATAGGGGAAAGAGTCCCGTCATAGTCCAAAAACAATGCAATCGTCTTGCCCTTCCCGTAATTTGTAATTTGCTCAAAAGATGTAAGTGCTGAGGGATACTTCAGCTGCAGCACCACAATTGGTGGACAAATAATTGGTCTAAATATTTCATATAAGCAAACATCTAAACATTTACCGAACATGGAGGGAAAACTTACCATCCAGCTGTGATAAAAATCAGTATCAGTTGACGCCAGCTCAGTGCTTGATTCTTTAGCTTTCTTCCTGTGGGTAGGAGACGAGGATTTCATCGCATCCAGCCAAGAGCTGGACCGCACATCATTGACTATAAGAGGTTTCTTCCATGGGATTGATTGGAAAAGAGTGGGAGAAAAAACTACACCATGGGGCTGGTAAAGGCTAGAATGGGTGCCCAGTCTTGACTTGGTCAAGGTCATGGGTGGAGGATCAGTGAGAACAGGAGCATTGTGATTAGATGTCATGTCCATCCAGTCCGGCATGTTGAGGAAGATATCAATTTGAAAACTATCTAATGGTTTCAACTTGGTTCAATCGACGGCAAAGGAATTGATTTCCAGAGCCAACTTGAGAAAAAGAACTTTAACCAACCCTCTTGTCAATAAAAAACCACCTCTTCAGAGTTTTCTTGTCATTGGCTGTTGGAGAGCGATCCATCAAGCAGAAGCATCCTGAAAACTAATGATATAGGCTATGTCAAATTGAAGAATCTAGCTAGGTTAAAGAAAGAAAATGGAATAGATGTCATACAGAGCCATAGTTCAGTCTTACTTGTAAATCTTCATCTAACTAGCCAATTGTGTTGAAACCAAGCAACAGAAGGATTTCTGCAAAAGAAAGCATTGAAGCAATTACTTGTGAGCCATGGTACGGCCATAGTTTAAAAACCCGGAAATGTATTGATATTTCAGAACAAAAACCAACATGAGCTGACAACAAAATTTGGAAATATCACTCTTCCTTAGGGTCACAACTAGTGATTACTACAAGAACAGTATCCATAGTCTAGATAGGCACAAAATTTGAATCTTATGCTGATATGAAGGGATGGAAAAGATGTTTCTACTGTCATGACGTCTCATGCTGTCACGCTCTCTCATTTAGTCATCCAGTCTTCTCCTCATCACATAAATCCGTCCCAAAAAGAGGCTTGAGAATGCCAAATTTGAATTCACGTTGAAATGAATCATTGCCACACCAGACATTCGCATCATAAATGTGTCCCAAGCTTATGACCACGTAACGGTGAAAGATATAGATCGAGAGAACAGGTTCATCAATGATGATGACTGGGAACTTGCGATTATGATAACCATTACCATTGGATTTCTGTCACCGACCAATCTTCACCTAATATGGTCTATGATAAGCTATATATAATTCATCATGACATGCATCATGGGATTGAAAATCTACGATTTATACCAGTTAGAGTCACTTTCAGATACAGAAACGAAAACTCATTGCGCAGATAGATGATTAAGAAAAAAAAAGAGTTAAACAGAGCTGTATGATAAGAGTAGATAAGTTATGCGGAGTAGAATACTTGCAGCAAAGAAAGATCCTATGATTTCAAAATACCAAAAAAGAAGCAAATAGTCATAGGAAGATTCTAATTTAGGACACTACCATACTTCTGTTGCTAGTCCGACATCCCATAGCAACCACAAATTTATGAACACACATTTTCCTAACTCTATGTTAATGGATAGCAAATAGAGGGAATAAAAGAAAGAAAGGGAATTTTTTTCCCCAATGGGGTTCCTCTGCATCATCATAAGCCAGAAATATTTGGAGACAACAAGTCTATGAAAAGAACAACTTTTCAATTTTGGAGACCATCTGTAATAAAACCAATGAACTTTTTACTCTTGCTTCAAAATATCTGACTCGCACAGTGGGAGCAATTAGGACCCTCACAAGATAGACAATCCTTTGATTCTATATTAAAGAAAAATAGTAGCTGACAAATAAACCCATTAAAAAAGAAGTCGATAAATTGTAGATGAAAACGGTGACCTAAGTAGTTATCATCATCAACTCATTCAAACGTAGCTTTGTGGCAGATAAATCATAATCAAGAAAACAGGAGTGGTCTTGCGGTTGGGAAAAAAAGGGTCGAAACAGAACCAATGAAGATGAAACAAGCACACCATGGACTTGGCATAATTAACAATACCCCTTGTTATCCCACATGAAATCCATAAATTGGAGGGGGGGAAAGGAAAGAAGGGTGAGAACTTTGTCGATACCAAAGAGAGAATTCTTACCAATCCCAAACAATTATCCAAACTAAGTAGGAATCTTATCCCACTCTCGCTGTAGTAATTTAAGGTTTCAGCTGAATCCATTAAAAAGAAAGCGATGAATAATTATATTTCTAACAAAGTATTTTTACTAAAATAAGATTCTTGAATTAATCCAGACATTTCAATAGAGTTACTTTAGGCATATATTATTGGATACCTAATTCATAGTCATGAAATTCTCATTCTTGGGTCAGGCCGCGATAAAGTAATTTCTTCCAAAAATCATCTCTTCCCGGCTTAAATGGCTTGCCGTTGATCAGACAGGGAAGGGAATTAGTTAGGATGCATGTAAGCTGGACACCCCTTACCATCGGGGAAAAAAAAGATTCTCGTTTTATTCCTGCCATCTATCTGAATTGAGCTTTTCTATCAACCCATCCAGGCCTTTGATCCAACCGGTAAGGGAAGTAGTTGGGATGTGCGTAAGCTGGACACCCCTTACCGTCAGATAAAACAAAAAAAACGGATTCTCGTTTTATTCCTGCCATCTGAATTGAGCTTTTCCACGAACCCAGCTAAGAGATTAGCCAGAGAGAGATTAATTTACCCCATTTGGTCGCAAAAAGGGAAGCCTGATTAGATAAACTTATTCAACTTCGTACATTCCACCCATGCAAAATTGGTAAAAAGATAAATATCGATAGTCATCCGCTCATCCCACCCTTTCCATAAAAAGCATCAAGTAATACTCCCGATTTCTTACCCTACCCCCGATTTCAAAGGAGAAGGTACAAAGAGGTAAAATAAAATAGAATCCAATAAGCCGTGAGCCGTGAAAATGAATCCCACATAACCAAATACACAACCCAAATTTCCAACATAATCTAAACACGACCATTATTTTCAAACGTGTATTGAAAAACGCGTACCTAATTCTTGAACTCGAATGCCGAAAAGCCCTCAAAGCGTGTACGAAGAAATCAAATGCGAGAGCGAATCTGCGAAATGTAGGTTGTATTTCGGATTGAGAAACAGAGACAATCGAAGACAAAACCCCAGAAATTGAAGAGAACGAGGAGGGAGGGTATGCGTGCGAGGTTATTCAATGCGAGAAAATGAAGAGAGAGAGAGAGAGAGAGAGAGAGAGAGAGAGAGAGAGAGAGACAAGAGAAGAGGAGGGAAGGAGGAGGGGGGTGGGTTTATATAGAGGGTTTTGCCAGGGTTATTAAAGCGAAACTTAATGGAGAAGGCAAATACGGTTGGCGAACCAGGAAACAGCATCTGTAATTTCCCCGTTACAAAAGTTTCCCCCCACTCCCCAAATTCAACGCGTGTGTGTTCGACACCCGTACACTTTTCGTGTTGAATAGTAGTATTCTGGTCAACTTACGTGCATTTCGACTCCTCAACTTACAATTTATTGATAAGCCCCTAGGAAAGTTAATAACACCTAGGGTCCCGTTCAGTTGCCAGGAAAATACAGGAAAGGATGAGAAAATCAATTTCTCCATAACTTTCCTAGAGTTCAATTGACAGGAAAATTCTAGAATTTACCAATTTAAGTTTTCCTGCCGGAAGTACTTTCCCGCAAAAGTGATCATGCAAAAAACACAGGATTTTGCGTCGTGGGAAAAGGAAAATAAGTAAACACTCACAAAAATTTTCCGAAAGTTTCTTTTTCCTGACAAATGAACAACTAAACCTTAATTTTTCTTGTAAATTTTTTTTGTCAAATGAATACTCACAGGAAAATAATTTTATTTTTTTTACTTCACCTCACTTCACTTTTTCTGGGAACCAATTTCCCACACAACTTTCTCGACAACTGAACGGAGCCTAGAGTTGCTGCTACTTGGAGTACTCGTGACTCGTGGCAAAGTTCCATATGAACTTGCTCCCACAAGAGTTGACAACAACTAAGAAATTTTAAAACTGAGACTTTAGAATAGAGCCAGGGCCAGCCTCGAGAATATGGGGTCTTAAGATGAATTTGTAGAATGGGGCCCTGCTACAGAGAGGGACGGGGGAGGAAAGGAAAAAATCGAACTTGAGCGATATTATGAGAGAGGTAATCGTTTGTTGTTGTGACTAAGATCGTGCCTTTTTTATGTATCCATTTATTAGAGAGATCTTCAATATTTCTTCGGAATTATTTCTTTCGACTGTCCACAATTATTTTTACCTTAAAATTTTCAAAAAATACAGGCATTCGTTGATTGGTAACTTTGAGTATTTTAGTTTTAATAGTGGGTGGACATAGAAATAGGGTAATGATTGGAGAGAGTGGTAATGAGTGGAAAGAAATAGAGAGGAAATGAAATTAATAATTAGAGAAATAAAATAATGATTGGAGAAATATATAATGTAATGATTAAAAAACAAAGTTAAAATATCAACACGAACAAGGCCACAGATTTAATAATAGGAAATTGATTTTAGCACTCCAATAATTGATATATGGGCTCCAAAATAAATTTATTTTTTGTATCAATACAGTTAAATTTTGGAGCTCCTCCATCAATTTTTTGAGTACCAAAATCACAATCTTTGTTAATAATATTGTCCTTTTTGTTTGGAAGAGTACACAAGAATAATAGCGAGGCGCGTGATTCAACTACCATTATTAATTTATGACATTTAAGAACAGAGTATTTTAATAATAAAAACTGACAAAACGGACGGACTGGGTCCCACGGGGGAGATCTTGGAATAAAAGAAGTCGCGACACACGTGGAAATTGACCACCTGGGTGTCTTGTCAGGGCTTACGTGGCCACGTTACACATGGGGCCCGCCATGTAGGCTGCTGGGAAAGCTCACGTTACTTTCGCAGACAGCTATCTAGCTGCTCTCAGCCTTCTCATCGATGACGCAGCGACACTCTCGTCCGATCTGGCGAAGGCACCATTTGCGCAACTCGTGGAGGTGTGTGGAAGCGGGAGCACGAGAGTAAGAATGTTTAAAAAATGATTGCTAAAAGGCTATTTGAATGTGCGAGCGCAGAGCGATAATTAAAAAGCAAGAACAGTTACATATCTAGCTTCGTTTCAGAATTCAAAATAAGTATTTATTTTTCAGAAATGCAATTTCAAGTTAAAAATATAATGTGTTTACAAAAATAATTTTTTTAGCAATATGAATCTTATTTGATAGATCTTATTGAAATCTTTTATAAGGTGAAAAAATAAAAAAATAATTTTTTATTTGCATTATTTTTGAATTTAAAAATGTAAAATAAGTACTTATTTTTTAAAAATGTGTGTAACTAAGCTAACACCATCCTTGGTCATGCCACATGGACCCACATACTATTACCATAGAAAATGCTAATTTGGGGACCATTGGGAGGCCCCACACAATTGAATCGACAAATAAGAGCCATAGGGTTGTACAAGTGGGTCAGAATGTTTAGAAAATGAATTGCTAAAACGTTGATTGAAAATGCGAGCGACAATTGAAAGCGAAAACGGTTAACATATTGGAATATGCGACAAGCTAACACCATCCTCTACCATGCCACGTGGACCCACTTGTGATATTTACCATAGAAAATGTCAGAGTGGCTAATTTGGGGACCACTAGGAGGCCCCAAACAATTGGATCGACAGATAAGAGCCATAGGGTTGTACAAATGGGTGGGGGGTAGGGCCCCATAAAAAAATGGGGAACTCCGACGTTTCGTCGGCCTGTTTTTGTAGTAGGTGTCATTGTATAGGTTGTGGTAGTTTTGATTCTCTCCTTTATCTTGTAATGATTTCTGTGATGTCTTCGAGCTTAGATATATGGTATTGACCACTTCAAAAAGAAAGAAAGATGGGGAACTCCAAAGGGTTGATGTATAGTTTTTAATGGTTGAGATTTAGGTATTTTTTCTTTCATAAGGTCTGATGAGGTTCACATCGCTTAGGCGCTTTTAAGTCTCAATTCTTTTGAGACCAGTTTATATAGAGTTTTTTTTTGTTGAATTTAACAGAAAATCTTGCAAATAAGCAGTGAGATTGGTTCTTTAAAATTAATTGAGGTCAACGTAAGTTTAAATAAAATACGTAAGTTCAAAAAAAAATAAAATAAAAGATGGGGGAGGAGGAGAGTTTCAAGTGTAATGGGTGAGTGGTCCAGGTTTTATCGGCTGCGGGACATAGGTATGGTATGAACATGGACCGTGGTGGAAACACGTGCGGGTGTGGGAAGTGGGACCCGGTCAAGCTGGCAAATGGAGTAATAATTCAGAAAATTGAAATTTTGGTAAGTTCTCGCAAAATATCGATCAGGAGTGTGTGCTGCCCTCGTGAGGCCTGCTCCAGTCTCACTCTAATAATCGGAAACGTTCATCTTATAGAGCTCGTTGAATAGAACAACTTTGAAAAAAATTAGTTCAATCAAATATTATTAAGTACTTGATCGAAACACCTTTATTTTGAAAAGAATAAATCCAAAACACTAGCTCAAATCCTCTGAAACCCATCATATCCAAGTTATATGTGTGCTGTTCAAGCCCTTAATGATAATCAAACTGAAAATTTGAATACTTGTCTACTCGACAAAATCTACAAAGTAAACATTTTCTATCTTCAGTGTGAGACTGGGGCAGGCCCCCACTCGCGGAGCCAGCACAGTGCTGCACTTTTTATGGGCAAGCACCCCATGTCGGCGAAATATATTTTCTCACTACTTTTGGAAATACAAATGTTTTTGTAATGGGCCTCAAGTTTTTCCACACAATTAGCGGCTCTTATTTAATTAGGAAAATAATTTTTGCACTCCATTTTTTTTATGATGCAATTTCAAAATTTGTCTTGTAGTGAAAAATTATACCTAGCAAGACACACAAAAAAATAAATTTTAGAGTGTCATTATAAAAATGTGGAGGGCCAAAATCATTTTTCATTTATTATTCTGAAAATACAAAAAATTTAATATGTTCTTCGCCTTTTAACACTACATATTCTAATTTCTCTAGCTGAGTATGATTATTAGATACGATTTCATGTACTTGTACAAGTGGGGGAGGCATAATTTGTATATATTGGGAGCCCGAACAAGTGTATTAACATAAAAGTTTGTGCTTAGAGACGTAGCCATCATTTTATTTTGCACGTGCGACCAAAAATTGATCATAATTTAGAATTATGTGGAGTTTTTTTTACATCTACATATATATTTCAAAAAAAATTCATCCAAGGAATTTGCAAGGGCCAATCATATAATACTTTTTTTTATATTAGCCAAAAAACAAGTACAATTAAAATGAATATTTAATTGTGCAAGGACCCAAACCCCTCTTGACACCAACCTTTCGTATGCTCCATCAGACACAACCTTTCGTCTGCCCCTGACTTGACCTGGCCCCCTCCCAACCCAATCATTTGTGTAATGTCTATTTACTTACGAATATGAAAGATGATGAGAAATCTTGAATTATGAAAGTGCAGAAACTCTAATTTGTTCTTCGCCATTTAACACTGCATATTATAATTTCTCTAGCTAAATATGATTATCAGATACGATTTCATGTACTTGTACAAGTGGGAGACGCATAATTTGTATATATTGGGAGCCCGAACAAGTGTATTACAATAAGTTTGTGTTTAGAGACGTAGCCATCATTTTATTTTGCAAGTGCAACCAAAAATTGATGATAATTCAGAATTATATGGAGTTTTTTAACATCTACATATATATTTCAAAAAAAAATTCATCCAAGGAATTTGCAGGGGGCGATCATATAAAACTTTTTTTATATTAGCCAAAAGCACAAGTACAATTAAAATGAATATTTAATTGTGCAAGGATCCAAATCCCCTTGACACAACCTTTCATATGCTCCATTGGACACAAACCTTTCGTCTGCCCCTGACTCGACCTGGCCCCCTCCCGACCCAACCTTTTGTGTAATGTCTATTTACTTACGAATATGAAAGATGATGAGAAATCTTGAGTTCTGAAAGTGCAGAAACTCTAATTTGTTCTTCGCCTCTAATTTCTCTAGCTGAATATGATTATCAGATACGATTTCATGTACTCGTACAAGTGGGGGACGCATAATTTGTATATATTGGGAGCCCAAACAAGTGTATTACAATAAGTTTGTGTTTAGAGACGTAGCCATCATTTTATTTTGCACGTGCGACCAAAAATTGATGATAATTCAGAATTATATGGAGTTTTTTTTACATCTACATATATATTTCAAAAAAAAATTCATCCAAGGATTTTGCAGGGGGTGATCATATAATTTTTTTTTATATTAGCCGAAAAAACAAATACAATTAAAATGAATATTTAATTGTGCAGGGTCCCAAACCCCTCTTGACGCAACCTTTCGAATGCTCCATTGGACACAACCTTTCGTCTGCCCCTGACTTGACCTGGCCCCCTCCCGACCCAACCTTTTGTGTTATGTCTATTTACTTACGAATATGAAAGATGATGAGAAATCTTGAATTGTAAGTTTGATGGTATATAAACAATTGTAGCTTCGATGATAAAGAATCAAAAGCCTATTAATCTACCACATGATCAACTTGACATGCTTGCTTAGGCCCGAGATCTTAATCTACGAGTAAACCAACATGCCTTCGGATCACCTACCTGAACCCAGCGGGCGCAAAAAGTGTAAAAATTATCAAAAAAAAAAAAAAAACACATGCCGTTCGGACAGCCGGCGTAGTAAGTAGTAATAATAATAATAATAATAATGCCTTTGGACTGTAAATGAAAATTTAATCGCCTGGCAACCCAGCGCATAGGAGTCATTAAAAGCAATGCTTAACCTCTTTCATTTGCAGGTATCACTGTTCTACACCATAGGAATGGGCAGGAGACCGAGTCTCCTCAGTGATCATTCTCCGCTACTCGCGAAAGATAGTCTCATTGAACCTAGATCTTGGATCTCCAGTCAGCTAGGTTGGCTACCCCCACGGTAACTATGAGCGTAGTGGCTTTAGCCCCATCCCTTTCGATGCTTTCTCAACTAACTCTCTGTTTAACCTTTGGTTAGCGGATCCGCAATATTGTCCTTTGACCTCACATAGTCAATAGCGACAACCCCACTCGAGAGTAGTTGCCTAATGGTATTATGTTACGTCGAATATGTCTAGACTTACCATTATACATATTACTCTGTGCCCTTCCAATTGCAGATTGACTGTCGCAATGGATGCTAATTGCTGGCACAGGTTTCGGCCATCTTGGAATATCCTCCAAAAACTGACGGAGCCACTCGGCCTCCTCAGACGCCTTATCTAGAGCAATAAACTCTGATTCCATCGTTGAACGTGCTATAACGTCTGTTTAGAGGATTTCCAGGAAACTGCTGCACCACCAAGTATGAAGACATATCCACTCGTGGATTTTTGAGTCCTTCATATCTGATATCCAGTTTGCATCACAATACCCTTCCAGTACTGCTGGATATCTGGTGTAGTGTAGCCCCAATTCACGAGTGTACCTCAAATAGCGCAGAACCCTGACTATTGCCTTCCAGTGATCACGACCTGGATTACTCGTGTATCTGCTCAGTCTGCTGACTGAATAAGCTATATCGGGCCTTGTACAACTCATTAAGTACATCAGGCTCCCAATTATCCGAGAATACTCTAATTGAGATACGCCTTCCCCCCCATTCTTGGATAAATGCAGACTTAAATCCACAGGGGTTCTTGCGACACTTGAATCAGACGAGTTGAACTTTTCAAGAATCTTGTCAACGTAGTGTGTCTGAGACAACGCAAGTCCGACAGATGTTCTGGTGATCTTGACACCCAGAATGACATCTGCAAGGCCCATATCCTTCATGTCAAACTTTGAGTTTAACATATCTTTGGTAGACTGAATGACCCTTTCATTGCTACCAACAATGAGCATGTCATCAACGTAGAGACACAAAATGACGTACCCTTCGTCTGTGTCTTTGACGTAAACACATTTTGTCACATTCGTTGATTTTGAAGCCACTTGACAACACAGCATTGTCAAATTTCTCATGCCATTGTTTCGGTGCTTGCTTTAGACCATACAAAGATCTAACAAGCCTACATACTTTCCCTTGTTTGCCTGGCGCTGAAAAACCCTCGGGTTGTTCCATGTAATCTCCTCATCTAAATCGCCGTTCAGGAAAGCTGTTTTTACATCCATTTGATGTATTTCAAGATTACGCAAAGCTGCGATCGCGATGATCATCCGGATGGATGTAATCCTGGAGACTGGTGAGTAAGTATCAAAGTAATCTAGGCCTTCTTTCTGTCTGTATCCTTTGATAACAAGCCTAGCTTTGTACTTATCAATTGACCCATCTGCTTTCATCTTCCTTTTGAAGATCCATTTGTAGCCGAGAGGCTTACTGCCTGGTGGCAAATCCACCATTCCCACGTATGGTTTTGCAGTATGGAGTCAATCTCACTTTTAATGGCCTCTTTCCACAAAGGACCTTCAGGGCAGCTTACAGCTTCCTGGTATGTCCGAGGCTCATTCTCTACTAGATTAGTCAGAAAATCTGGACCAAAAGATGTTGATGTTCTAGCTCGCTTGCTACGTGGGTTCAACATCAACTTCCTCTTCTTGGCCTTGTCTGCTTTCATTAGCCGGATGCAGAGTCCGTTTAGCAGAACTTGACTCTCCAATGGATCTATAAGGGAATATGTGTTCAAAAAACACTGCATTCCTTGACTCCATGAGAGTATTCTTGTGAATATCTTGTATATCTGACTCATATACAAGAAATCGATAGGCACTACTATCGTCTGCATAACCGATGAACACACAATCAACGGTTTAGGGCCTATCTTCTCCTTCTTAGGAGGAGGTATAGCCACCTTCGCTAGACAACCCCATGTTCGTAAGAATGTATAGGTAGGCTTCCTACCCTTAAACAATTCATACGGGGTTTTACCAACATCTTTGCGAGGTATTTTATTGAGGATATAATTAGCGGTGAGAACAGCATCTCCCCACATGTTCTGAGGTAACCCAGAACTGATCAACATTGCGTTCATCATATCCTTCAATGTACGTTCTTGCGCTCAGCAATACCGTTAGTCTGAGGCGAATAAGGGCCGTGGTTTCATAGATAATTCCGTGTTGGGCACAGAATTCTCCAAATGGTGACTGAAATTCACCACCACGATCGCTTCTGACCACCTTAATCTTTCTGCTCAGTTGATTCTCAACCTGAGTCTTGTAATGAACAAACTTATCCAGGGCTTCATCCTTGCTTTTCAGCAAATACACATAGCAAAACCGAGTGCTATCGTCGATAAAAGTAATGAAATACTTGTTACCGGCCCGAGTTTGGACATATTTCAGATCACACACATCAGTGTGGATTAAACCCAAAGGTTCTGTGTTTCTTTCCACTGTTTTGAAAGATGCTCTCGGCATTTTAGCCTCTACACAAGTCTCACACTTATGTTTTTTATCAAATTGAAAAGCTGGAATATGGTCCAAGTTAATTAATCTACGCATAGAATCATAATTAACATGACCTAGTCTACCATGCCAAAAAGGAAGACTCAAGCACATAAGCAATAGGGGATTTCATTTTATTGATAGTAGGGATAACAGTCATTACATTCATCTTAAAGAGACCATCGGTCATGTAACCTTTCCCTACATACATTCCAGCTTTAGTCAGAGTGACCCTATCAGCCTCGAAAACCAGGCGGAAGCCGTGCTTGCTCAACAGTGAACCAGAAACCAAATTCTTACGAATATCTGGCACGAACAGCACATTATTCAGAGTCAACTCCTTTCCCGAAGTCATCTTCAGGACCACTTTCCCCTGCCCCGCAACATCTGAGGTAGCTGAATTCCCCATAAACAGCTTCTCACCGTTAGCAACCGGCTCGAAGGTAGTGAACAATTGCCTGTCACAACAGATATGACGTGTAGCCCCAGTGTCTACCCACCATTCCTGCGGGTTTGAACCAACCATGTTCACTTCAGATACCATAGCCGAGAGGTTGATATCGGACACTCCTGCCTCCACCTGAGCCAAGTGCGCTTGAGTGCGAGGGTTATGTGGCTTCGTACACTCTGAAGCTTTATGCCAACCTTGTTGCAGTTGAAGCATGTACCCAGAAACTTCTCTCTCTGTTTCTTGGCAACACCACCTCTCGGTCCCAGATTGACACTTCTGTCCTTCTGTTTGCCAGCTTGCTTGTCAGACCGCTTGTCAGCACGCTTGTCAGCACGTCTGTCATTCTGATTTTTCCTCCCACCAGAAGATTGGCCATGCTCCATCATGTTTGCCTTAGCCATGTAGGAGGCCTTTGCACTCCTATCCATACCCCCGATTCTCCTCCTCAATACGGAGCTTGATGAAAAGAGCCTCCAAGGTCATCTCCTTATTCTTGAACATGAGATAGCTCTTGAACTCTTTCCATGCCGGGGGTAGCTTGTGGATGACCGCAGCCACTTGGAATGCTTCACTCAGAATCATCCCCTCAGTCCTGATCTCATTGAGCAGGAGCTGCAGCTCTTGGACTTGGACTGCCACAGACTTGGAGTCCACCATCATATAATCAAGGAACCGGCCCACAACAAACTTCTTGGACCCAGCACCCTCGATCTTGTATTTCCTGTCTAAGGATTCCCATAACTCCTTAGCCGACGGAGCCTCGCCATACACAGAGTACAGCGAATCATCCAGAGCATTCAAGATGTAATTCTTGCACATGTAGTCATGCTCTTTCCACCTAGCCACATCAATCCGTTTTCTGAGTATCAGGATCATCCTCAGCAATACGGGAGCTTCCTCGACAAGCCATTTGCCAAGTTCAAGGTGGTGAGATAGAACAACATCTTCTGTTGCCACCTTTTGAAATCGACCCCAACAAATTTGCTCGGCCTCTCCACATGAGACATTGGAACAGTGGGAATCCCAGGAATCGGAGCATGAGTTGGAATTGCACCACCGCCATTTCCAGTGCCACTGACATCACCAGTCTGTTTTCCTGCTTGCCAGTGCCAGTAGCTTTTCCTTGCTCAGTTGTCATGTTTTCCTGAAATTAGGAACAACCACATAAGAGACCAATCTCAATCTCAAAATGACAAGCTATACATGCATAGATTAACAATCTATCAAACAAGCTAAGTCTAACATCCCCCTCAATACCACGTACCCTGGGGGTCCCAGGGGGCGCGCCCCCTGGCGGGGGTCTCAGGGGGCCGTGCCCCCTGGCGGGGGTCCTGGGGGCAGCGCCCCTGGGCGGGAGTCTGAGGGCAGCGCCCTCAGCGGGATCGACCTGCCCGGTCAGGTCGCGGGGGTCCAGGGGTCGGCCCCTGGCGGGGGTCGGGGGCAGCGCCCCGAAAGGTAAACGGTATACACAGTTTGCTAGTAGCAACACTTAGGCCGTCCACCTTCCCCTTCTGTTTTTGGAGTCCAGTCCATGTCCTGAATAGAACATGCCGTGCACAAGGGCTGAGCACTCAAACCTCCACTGGTTGAGTACTTCAGGCCGAGAGCAACCAGGCATCAAGACATGAACTGCACATCGGGCAGATCATTAACCCAGGATCAAGGCCAGGCGATGTCAAGGCAGAAGCCAAGTAGATCACCCCAGAGGCCTACCAAAATTGATCCAAGGCCAGCCACGGCATCAACTTTGCCTTAGGCCAGTGGCCCACAAGATCCAGGCCGTGGCCAAACTGGCCTTAGGCTTTGTGGCCCCAAGGCCAGGCCGTGGCCCGACGGCCTTACGCTGTGGCCCCAAGGCCAGGCCGTGGCCCGACTGTTATAACCCATCTCTGAACAGTGGCCATGTCGCGCACGACATGCCATGGCCGTAGCCAATCAGGTCTGTTCTCATTTCGATCCATCAATCATTCTATCATAATCTCATATGAAAACCAATCTGCCCCAGTCTGTTGAGCGATTGTTTTCCTCGCCTTACGCCTGAGGTACTTCACTACGGGACCTCTCTGTTTGAATCTGTTCTTGCAACTCAAATGTAGTCCGAACAGAAACTCTTTTTGGAATTCATTTGCCGATCAGAGATCAAAACATTTCTTAAGCTTGTTGGAAAAAATCTCGGCAGTAACGAATAATCCAGAAAACAGTTTCATTCATATTGCAACAATTACATAATCAAAGCAAAAAACAGAATACAAAACGAATTACAACATCGAGATACAAACTGAATTTGACATCGAACCGAGTCCCGTGTGGTACCACGGTCTCCTTAAGAAATGTTCGCCGCCTACCGTGGGTGTTGTAGGTTGCGTCGGCGCCTTTCTCCCAGGGTTGGCTCGGCTAGACCGCAAGCCGCCGGAACACCGCCGTCGACTGCCTTGGCGAACTAACTACCGCCTGCCTTACTCTCTCTCAAAGAACGAATTTCAGAACTTAGGAAATTGCTGTGGATTTTTTGCTTGTGTTGCTTCAATACGAGATGCACCAATTTATAGGCAGGAGGAGGGCTGAATAACTCCTGCCATGAATTCTGCCCATTGAATTCAGAATTCATTTTTGCCATCAAGAGGAAGGAGTAGTGCTGCCATCAAGGGAGGGGTTACGGGAGTTACGAATTTCACACAATCAATACGTCTATTGATTGCGTCCAGATTCAACGAACCCGAGACTGGTTGCCTCGGAAGACCCTCCAAAATCCCGGTTCCATACACCCGAAATTCCGTAAATTTCCAACACTTACTAGTATCCTAATGAAATTCTGAATGAAATTTGAAAGATTGGATCAAACACTTTCATCGTGTATCTATAATAGAGGTGATTTTTTTAAGGGCTACTTGAAAAATTATTTTAATATTAATAACTCGGATCATTTGTATAAGATTCAAGAGAAGTCTTCACCCGTGACCAATCTGTACACTATCAGCACATTCTCAGTCGGTACCCACGGTGGAGTTCTTCCGGTCTATTAGCTTCATAATATGCATGTTAGTAGATTTTGTTTTCTATTCCCCAGTACGAAAATGTCTTTACTCACTTTTGAAGATGATTTCTTGCGTCATTTTGTACTTCTGTTGCTTTTTTTATTCGTTTGGAGATGTTAAATTGATGTGGAGTAATTTGTATTTTGTTGATTTGGCATGTGTACGGTGTACCGCCGGAATTTCATTCGGTCTGCTTCTTTTCTTGCAAGTTTCTTCTCTTTATTTCTTCTGTTTTTACCATTTAGTCAATATTGTTGAGAACCCGTAAGCCTGTAAACGAGCGAGCTTGGCTCATTAACGCTCTGCTCGGCTCTTTTATCGGGGTTTGAATTTTTGGCTCGTTTAGTAAACAAGTCGAACTCAGGCTCGACAAAGCTCTACTCGGCTCGTTTACAGCCCTACCACTCATATGAGTTCTATTATCTCATTCATCTGCTTCTGTGCTTTTCTTTCGCTTTGGGCCTTGTGATTACTTCCAGCCCCATGGATGTGAGAAAAGAAAAGAGAGGGGATCCCTTATTAGTTGTGGTTTCTCACCCATCCAAACAACCGTGAGAAATCAAACTCTCCCCACATCTCCGGCGACTTTAACTCTATCTCCAGTGATCTAAAACTCTCTGTGTCTCTCTTCTCCGTTGACCAAACATCATCTCCTTGACGAGACAAAGACAACGGTGCAAGTACGACGACGATCCGATGAGAGGGTGGACCACATGTGCTGCCGAAAGTTGCGCGAGTGAGATCTACTCTCACCCATGCGCCTCACTCGCCTCACTCTCTCCCTTTCTCACGGAAACGTAACTGGGGTGTGAGGGGGTTCCCGTCTTCCTACTTCTCTCACCCTCTCTCGCCTTCTGGGCTTTCCACACGAGGGAGAGAATCACTTCTCCCCCCTGTCCCCTTTCTTTTCTCTCGAAATTGGCTGTTCCAAATGAGTTGTTCATGTCTTGTCATCTGCGAGTGATAAGCTTTTCGTAGAGTTCCTTTTCTATTTCTCCAATACGAATGTGTGTCCCCACTCGCTTGTGACAATCATTTTTTTGGTGTCATTTTGTACTCCTGTTGCTTTTTGGCAGTGTAGTAATTTTTAGTGTCTTGTTGATTTGGCTTGTGCATTGCTTAATTGCCACCCAAAAAATTCCACCCGGTTGTGCGTCTATTCTTACAAGTTTTATTTTTCTCTGTGTTTGTTCTATTTATATATACCATTCGATCAGTCTATTCTTTTTGGAGCCCAGATGATTTTATTATTTCATTGCTCTGGGAGTCTGTTTTCTGATTTTCTTTGATTTGAGCCTTTGGCCTGTATTGAATGCGGGACTTTTTGAGAAAAATTGATCCAGAGGCGGCTCCACTCATATGGAACCATGGTCAACTGACCACCCAAAATTTTTTTTTTTGCTTAGGATACATGTAAAAGTTTTGGACTAGCCTTATTTTGAACACCCAATCCAAATATTATTGAACACCCAATCTAAATATTATTGAACATCCACCCCAAATATAGCCTAGAAATTAATCCACTTGAAATTAAAAGCCCAAATTTCAGCCACTAACCCAATTTTAGCAATAACAAAAATAGAGAAAATATGAAAACTTGTCCAGGACAATTGTAATAGCTTATATACTTGGCTATTTTTTGGTCGCATTTTAGATGTTATGTATGACTTTTTGTTTATATATATAGTTGTGGTTTCTCGAGATGGTATAGTGTAATTTTTGAACACCCTTGGAAAAATTTCTGGAGCCGCCACTGAATTGATCTGTCTTTTTGCAGATGTGTTTGATCCCTCCAAAAATAATTATCAAAAGAGCCTCAGCCAGAGACTGAAGATGATGGACCAATTCATGGACTCGCCGTTATTTGGCACCCCAGTTCATGGCATCTTACCAGGGCGTTGGGAAGCAAAGCAGACCGAGGACGGCTTTTACATTCGAATGTACACGCCTGGATTGGGGAAAGAGAACGTGTCCATCAGCGGGGCACATAACTACATGAGAATCGATGGATACTCCAGCGATGGGGGTTTCCGGCAGAGATATTACAGTTGGAGATTTAGCACCAGAATTGATCTACCGTGGAATTTTTATAAGTGTGATCAAATCAAAGCCGAGATGAAAAATGGTGTGCTGAACATTATGGTGTGTTCGTTTGGAGGAGAGGAGAGGGATGGACGCTTCTGCGTCGAGGTTGAGTAAAGGATGGGGTGATTTTGGGGATAGGGAAAATAAGTGTGTTTGGACGGCAGAATATTGGTATTGATCTTTATGATTTTTCAAGGGAAGGAATTAGCTTTTGAGATGGTGTTTTTATGGAAAAATTAATGTGGATATCAAATTGATTTTGGAAATTAATTGGACTCTTATGCGGTTTGCTCTTCTTCCCTCCCCATTTCTCACCATTTTCCTATTTTTTGCTAGAGTAACTCGAAGGATAACCCAAGCAATGAAAATAGTATGAAGTGCTTTACATGCACAGGTCAATAGTGAATCACCTATTCACGGAGGTACGCAATCTCAATCGTCTATCTTGATAATTAATTATTCGGATTTTAATAAAAAAAATTTCGGGAAAGAATTTTATTAGGATCCGGTCCGTCCAAAACACTTTTGGATGCTTGCGATTGACTCTGTAAAAATTTATTTACAGAACCCTTCGTAAATAAGTTTTTCGCTTCTTTGAGTCAACTTCTCAATAAAACTTGTGCAAACTTGTAAGGGTTACTCGTTTACGGTACGACCACGAAGTTGAAAGATTTGGATGGTGACTTGGTGATATCCATTCAGTATCCAAAAGATATTTATAGACTTTATTTATATGCATTCTCATTTGTTTTTTTTTGAATAAGCGTTAATCTAAAATGTGAATGAAATAAGGGAAACATGTAGCGGAGCACAATTTATGACAAAAATAAATAAACATCACATGGTGCTCAAAACGTGGTCACTAAATGTAGTTACCATAGCAGTGCTCATGAAATAAAATTGAACCAAATAAGGGTGGGTTTATCCTGAAAAAATTTGTCTATAGCTTATTGATTTAAAACAAGTTATTTTTGCGAAATGAAACTTTTAGTTGATTTATGTGAAATAATGACATGTCTCAAAATTCGTATTTCTATGGGCTTATAGCCCATTTAATCAGTTTAGCCAATACGAAAGCTTATCCTAAATTGTTAAACTACTTGCACTTCGATTCCCTATTGTCTATTGATGGAAAGTGTGTTCAAAAACTTGAATTTTAGTTTTTGTTTTTATTTTTAATTTTGAAGGTTCTTTCTTAAAAAATTAATTTATCGAATATCAGTAATAACATTACTTCGTGTTTCACTTTTTGGCACCTGGATTTGTAGGGACTAAAATTGAATAAATTAACCAGTCTTTAGACTCTTTATATAGATGTGTGATGGACTTGATTTTTTTAACAACCCTTAAAAAAATATTTATTTAAAAAAGAAACGACTTTAATTATTTATGCGGAATCCTGAGGTGGGTCCTACACCTCAATCACTTTCGTGTCAACCACGCATAGAGAAAGTGAAAGTGTAAAATATTAATCATTCATTGCAAATCTGCATCTTATGTGCGTGGTGTCAATGAGAATACTATAAAAGGCTTATGAACTTTCACTTCAATGTTGTTGCATAGACCCCTAAACTTCAATAAATGTTAATTAAGCCGTCTATTTCCATTAATTTCTTAACGGAGGATGCTTACGTCACGCCCAAGGGTCTCTTTTTACAATGTCAATTGAGTTGAAAATGCTGATTGGACTGGTTCCACTCTCTCTCTGACAAATCAACACAGAGATCACAACTCTCTCTGACAAATAAAAAATATAAACACCTTGAATTTAAAGATTAATTTGACTTCTTATTTTCAATTTTATCCTCTTTGTATCCATCCTTCTAATAATAGTTTGGGCTATTTTTCAGCCCCCAAAAACCCAGTTCATTAACCAAGACGCCACTGCTTACGACTTTCATTCATAACTTTTAAAGCCTATGACTTGGAAGCTTAATAATCAAAATGTGGTTGTGACTACTGCCGGAATTGAATCATATTGTTTCACTTTTCATTCGTTTTATATTTGATTTTTTCTTAGCTCGGTACCCACAAGCTAGTTCCATCGTATCAAATGAATTACAACCAAATTCCAATCGCTCAACGATGTAAAGATCTTGAATCTGAAATGAGAAATCTGGGAAAAACCTAGATGGGAATAATTTGCAAATAATTGCAGGAAAAGTAGAGCTAGAGGAGAGAGAAGAGTAGAGAGATTTAGCCAGAGCAAAACCTAGAAGCAGTGTGGTTTCCACTCATTAGAGCCACATGGGTGCTTCTGATTCGACACCATAGGAGCATCAGCTGTTTTAATCTCTGAATTTTTTTAGTACTTTTTGTGTGTCTATCGAAGGGTTGTCATTATCTTGATGAGCAATGGAGTTTCATCTAAAAATCAACCATGATGCTGAGATGACGAGGGAGGAATGGAAGCGAGAAATGAGGCAGACAAAAGATGATACTCCACCCTAGGATAGCAAAAGCAGAGCCTTGGTGCAACGTAAGTATCCTCTGTTAAGAAATTGACGGTGTAAGTGTAACAATAATTAAAAAAATCTTGTACTAAAATTTAGAGGTTTAATTAATGTTTATTGAAATTTGTAGATCTATCGGACATTGGAGTAAAAGTCCATAGGCTTTTTCCCAAATTTTTCTTTAATGTAAGGCTCCGTTTGTTTTGATGTAAAATGTTTTACAATGTACAATATTTTTTATGTAAAATATTTTTTCAGAAATAAACTTCAAATTTTTATTTTTTGGTGTTTAATTGTCATTTGAAAATATTTTTAAAAATCAATAAAATATTGTAGAGATATAGGGGAGATTAAACGGTGGAGAGATGTGAAATTATTGAAATTTAACGTGGGTCAGGACTAACGATCGAGGAAACTGAACAGTGATAGTTGCAATAGAATACATCGGGTTCATTTCGGAAAATAACTTACAGAATATTTAAGAGTAAGTCATTTTTATCCAATTGATGGAAAATGTTTTTCATGTAAAATGCTTTTCTCAATTTTTACACAACCAAACACCGAAAAATTGGTAAAATATTTTACATCCAAACAAACAGAGCCTAAATAGAAATTGATATTCGCTCCTTTTTTCAGTACAAACGCTTCATTTTATTCATGAAGTTACGGTGAAAGTAGAGTACTTGTATATAAAAAAGAGGGCGAATATTAATTCCCATATAAATTCTCTTAAAAGATCCGGAGCAAAACCATTCGAATCGAAAATGGTCACTGTCAGGAGGGATAAGATTCCGGTATTAGGAAGCTTCCCATGCAAATTAAGATTACATTAGTACTATATGATTTACGTAACCACTGTAATTTTCCTTCTTATTTTCCCTTCCATTTTCCCGCAAAAACTGATCGACGGTCCTAAACTCTCCCCCAAACCAATTTTAGGTCAAGGCTACATAAAAAAAAAAAAATTCTCCATCGGAGCTAACATTTTCTCTTCCGATCGAATCAGGTTTGCTATTCCTTCAATCTCTTGTGTGTTTAAACATGATTTCTTTCAAATATATTTCCCATTTCCATACATATATACGCACACAGATTTTATGTTTCGGTGCGTCGTACTATGGATTGTTGATTGTTTTTGCGCTTTATTCGATTCATCAGTATCTCTCTACTTTACCCACGACGTTGTTATTGTCAGTTTATTTGCCTTTGATTTCGTGGCTTCTTTGTGCGGTCAAATTTAGGGTTCTTGGGCGTTCTCGTGTGGTTCTAAATCTGAAGAATTATGTACCAAGTATGGCGGAAGTTAGATCCATTAAGAGCTCTATGGATTACTTTTGCTTTAATTTCGGTCTGACGTTTGAAGATTTATCTCATTTGAACAAAACCTCTTAGGTGCTATCAACTCCTTCAGGGCCAGTCCCCACAGAGCTTTGCAAGTAGGCGGTGGGATTGGGCCCGGGATTAGTCGAGGTGCGCATAAGCTAGCCTAGACACCTAAGTTATCAAAAAAATATTTTGGACAAACACACTTTTTTTGGGGGTTTAAAGTGAGGACAAGGGAATTGTGATTGGGGTTCTGTTTGGTGGCGTTTTGATCTATCATCAAATGACGGACCGAATTACGCCAGGGTTGGCCTAATCTTTCAGAAAAAGGGTTTTTTTTTTTCCCCACTACTATGAAAATTGTTTCAATGGGTTGGTAGAGAAGAGTAATAGGAAACTACCCGAAATGGGGTTTTTAAAAAAAAACAATTGAACCCAAGAATAAAAAGCTGGTGTTCCGTTTGCCTTATTTTCTGACGTTGGACAAGTAGAATGGGGCAAAAGAAAAACAGTAATGGCCTTGCCTAAGAAGACGGAGGAAGCATTGTTGAGTTGAAATTTCTGATGACAGTGCAGTAGATACAACGGAGGTAGGAAAACTTAAATAGCAATTGTAGTAAATGTTGGCCTGATAGTCTGTTTGTACTGTTTTAATCCTAAATCCTTTGTTCTCATACTGCTCGAACGCTGGAAACCCGACATTAGGGTGCTTATCGAAGGTCATTTATGCTTGTTTATGTTATCCAGGTGCATAACTATGGTTCAGTTTTGTTTTTGAGTGCAGGTGTTCTGATTTCATATCGGGGCATTTCAAAGATCTTTTAAAAGGTTGATATTGGAGGGGGTTCAAGGCTACCCGCTAATTCATAGTCTTGGCCTCTCCAGCTTGCTCCTATTCTGATAAGTTTCAAGCCAGGAAGGTCATGCTAACTTGGTTCTTATGAGAGTTTGAAACCTTGGTTGTGGTTAAGAAGATATTGTTATTACCCATGGGTGTGAGCTACTTATCGATCTCGGCAGTTTGCACACTGGTTAGCTTTGTCGGCCTCCAGTATTGGACACAACTGGCACTTCAGAAGCTAACTTCAGATGGGTTACTTGGAGAGGATTCTATGGAACATGGGAATATGCGCCATACGTTACAGCTGCTGTTGGGTTCTCAAGCCACAATTGCTTTGTTGGCTACTTTTTCAATTAATGTATTTATCCTGCTCATTCTGGGGCTTAAGGTAAGTTTTGGTTTTCGGTTCCTGTTGATCTCTGCAATTTATTTTGGCATTTGGATGTAGGAGAATGAGTACGTAGGTCTCTATCCTCCTTAGAATGGTATTTACCTGACATAAATTCAGATATGTTTCAGATTCATTTCAAATCATCGTTGTGTTCTCTAATTGTTATCCTTTTCTCTCATGTTTATGCGGTACTTCTGAATTGTTTCTGCTTTAAGTTGGTTGGAACAAGAAGAACTTGCCAACAGGCCCTATTTATTGGTTTTAACAGAACCCTACAATGACCAAAAAAATTGCCAAATTTTGTGCTACCTAGCATGGCATCAGGTGAAGACATTTTTTTGGTTAGAAATTTAGAATAGCTGGAAACCTGGAACTAATAAAACCTGGGAATTTTAGCTGTAACATTCCAGAAAGTGATAAATGACGACTAATAATTTTAGTTTAGGTCATCAAGAAATAGTTCTCTGTCACTTGGGTAATCAATCCCATACAGTTGCCAAAAACTCAACCTTAAGGTCTGTGGTTCTTTAACATCGGAGAGATTTTCCCATAGCATGATAATTATCGTTTATCTTCATTCTGATATCAAATTGATGTAACCTAGATCTCAAAAATATACATTCTGAATGTCATAAGTGTGCACGTGTGACTGTTCTATCTCCCCATATATGGTGAGAGTCGTGAGACGGAACCCAAAAAACACCAAAGTTTCCTAGAACTCATCAAACCTTTGAGGTAGCAAATTCGCATCAGGATTTATTCCTAAAAGTAACTACCTCATGAAATATGAATATGCATTAGCATCATACCAGAGACCTTTGATATGATTACTAATTAAACTGTCTAAACAAATCATGTTGATTTTGCGTCTTAACTCAACTAGGTGCAGCACAGAACCATATAAAAAGTCACTGATTGGAACTGCAACGTTATTGTAGGGTACTTAGTGGTTGATGAATTTGCTTTGGTTTTGTCTACATTACTTTTAGTTTTATTCATGAAAGTAGTCTTCTATGGAGGCATAGTTGCTTGATTGATATGTTCATTGTTCTATACGTGCAGAGTATATTTTTTGTGGAGTTGCACTCGTCTGAAATTCGAAAACTGGGGGAGAGACTTATTAACTATGTTATTTACAAGGTAAAGCTTGTTAATTTGTCGCAAAGATATGAAGTGCATTTACATATTTATGTTTTCGGCTTCTCATTTGTGTCACCAACAATGTTATCACGATCATACGTTATTGAGGCCCCGTTACCCTAACTAAATCAGTACTTATTTTTTACCCAATAAGAACCCATGTTCCACTAACTTTTTGCCGCCTTATTTCTACATTCCAAAAGGCAAAAACCCAAAATAATGAATTTATTACTTATCTGTACCCTTTTTTGATCGCTTATATCTTTCAATTTATAATGAATTTCATGATTTTGCAAACTTTTTATAATAGAACTAATTGAGATCTATCAAACAAGATTCATATTGCATATTTTTTTAGTTCCATATTGAAAGATATAAGGAATCATAAATGGCACACGGAATAAGTACTTATTTCTTAAGAACCCTTAGTGGAACAAGGGTTCTTATTTCCCCTTCCAAAAACCCAAAACAAGTACTTATTTTTTAAGGGGTCTTAAGCGGAACGGGGCCTGAGCCATTTCAAGTTGTCTGTCCATTTTATCATTATTACCAAGTTGTGCTGTGGTTGTTGATTTCCTTTCAGAATGTGTTATTTTTTTCTCTATGTGATGCTTAAATGGAATTAATATTTTAGAAATCAAGAAGTGGTGTTGTGTGTGTATATTCTGTCATTTTTTGGGGCTACAAGCATTAATTCGGATAAGTTGCTTTTCATCCTCATCAATCAAAAGTCGGTAATCTTCTCTAATTGTTTGATGACTATTGAGCAGGGGGCATTTCTTCCCTTGGTCATCCCACCAACGATATTTCAAGCCGTCCTATGGTCCACATGGCTTACCGTCCTTTGTTCGTTAAAGGTTCTTGAATAGCATTTCAAGATGTAGGTTCGTTGTGTATGGAACTTAACTGGCTTATATCTTAACCCACCTTTGTTAATAATGTACAGATGTTCCAAGCTTTGGCAAGAGATCGACTTGAGCGCTTGAATGCATCTCCTTCTGCAACACCATGGACATATCTTCGTGTATATTCTGTATTATTGTTCGTTATAGCCAGCGACTTGCTCTGGTACTACTGAACACTCTAAGCTTGATAAGTACCCTTGCAAAAAATTTTGGGGTTTCAGGGTCCTTTGATTGTCCAAAATTGTTTCCCTAGGTTAGAATTTTGAAAAGACGAATGCATTGGGAAGAAACATTAGTTCTCTCAGAAATAAATTTTGTTTTATTTGGAAGGCAAAGTTGTCATGGTCAAGCAAAGGCTATTTTGAATATAAGGCAGAAATAGTCCATAAACTTTTTAGGGAATAGTTTTTTTTTTTTTTTAATTATAATTCTGCTCTTGTGTTAGCTGGGATAGATCTTTTTGCCATCTTACAACAATAAATCATTATTTTATCCTTCAAAGGTGATGGGTGTCATGTTAAAAGGCAAGGTTAGTCCCACACTAACTGTATAACAGAGCTCACAGGTGCAATCAGATATTTTTTTCCCCCTTGGAGCTCGAAATAATTTCAATATCTAGTTTCACTGGCAAGTTGCGAGAAGATTTCTCTTTGGAGTTTTATCTTGATGCCCACCAGCACCAGCCTTCATTAGATGAAATCTCTTACAAACGAATGTGTTGGTCCACAGTTGCAATGTTTTTGTGAGGATTGTGTTTCTTCATCGTGACCTGGGCTTCATGGCTTTGACACGCATATACAGCCTTTTTGCATATGGAGGTGAAGCTGCGTACATGTGACCTTCCCCAGACTCCCGTGCATGTTTATGCTGTAAAAGTTCAGTTTTGTGGAATTCCAAATTCCCCAGCATACCATTGTCTATGGGCTATGTAAATGGAGAGAGAGAGAGAGAGAGAGAGAGAGAGAGAGAGAGAGAGAGAGAGCGGGGGGGGGGGGGGGGGGGGGGGTTTAAGTAGCGGGGTTACGAATTCGCCGCCGTGTGGCTGACCGGCGATTACTAGAGATTCCGGCTTCATGCAGGCGAGTTGCAGCCTGCAATCCTATACTTTGACAAATGATTAGAGGCTCTAAACTGCAGAAGCTACCGTTGCATACATATCTCTGGATCAATTTTTAAAACTGCAGAGGCTCAACTGACAAATGATGAGAGAGTACTTCGACAAATGATGAGAGGCTCTAACGATCAATTTTTTTAAACATATTTTTTCTCAATTATTTTCATCCACAAACAAATACTTAACCTTGATATATTAGTTGAGCAAACTGATTATTTTATGGTTGACCAAAGTTCCAGAATAAATGCAGGTAGGCAGAAACAATCTGCTGATTTCTCCAACTTCTCATAACGGATACAAAATTTATGAACCATCAGTTGAATTATTATATCTGGTCGACCCCAGGAGTTAATGTCCATGCTATTTGTTTTCTCTCACATCTTGATTTACTTTTATGTGTTGTAACTCTTCTCATTGGTCTTGTTTTTTGCTGCTTACAGGATAAACCTATGTCTACTGATATCTCCAACATTAGGATCATCTCTGTTTCTGTTGCTATTCTTTGAGCCTCTCAGTATTGCTTTTGAGACGTCACAGGTACTCTTGCCTGGAAGTGGTTTCAGTTTCATAGCGGATAGACATTCAGTAACAGATAGAAAATTTCTTTGTAGGCTGTCGTGATACATGGTTTCCAGTTGCTCGATATATGGATCCACCACACGTCAGGGAACGGTTCAATTTGCGAGAGATCCAAGCTCTTTGATATGTCAGCAGCAGGTAGTTTTGAAACTATTCATATACATGTCTTTTTTTGGTAATTGTATTACTTTAACGAGGGGTTAGGAGTTCATAGGCTCCACGCAATTGTTATGTTGTGTTTGTTTCATTCATAGCTTCCAAAAATTGGTGAAAGTTTACTGCTATTATTTTTCTCCTTAGTCATGAAGTATATCATGATCTTTGAGGGGAGTCATGTTTTCTGAAGCATGACACTGTAGATATATTTTGTTTCCCTTATTGTTTTTCGGAGAAACATAAAGTCAGGAAAGGGATAGTTTTGACTTGTAAAACCAACAAAACTTGGCTAACAGGAAACAAGTTTGGTTCCTATGTATGGTCAATTTCAAAGGCGTTTTCTGGGCTCGCCTTGGGGCGTTGGGGTGGTGAGGCACTGCCAAAACGCCTCAGGGCTTTAAAATTTGGGCGGTGAACCACAAAGGCAATCGCCTAATTTCCTTAGGCGCGCTGAGGCATACGCCTCAGTCGCCTTTTACGCCCCAATAAGTGAGGCGTAAGCCTTAGGAGAGAAATTTTCCTAATCTATTTTGGCAATTTCCTAATTCAAACCCCCTCCCTCTTTGCTGCCTTGTTGAAGTTGATCATCATCTACAGCTGGGCTCTGTTTTTGTTTAAACAGTTGTGCTATGTTTTCCTTTACTAAATGACGAATTGATGTGTTCTGTTAATAGCTAATAAAGTGATAAGTTAATAAGATAAAAAGTTTACAACTAATAAAGTGATGTTTTAGCGTTTCTCAATTAGTTATTAACTAATAAGGTAATAATAAGTCATTAATTGATATTCTACTTTATGCTATCTTTTTGTATTAATCTACCTTTTATGAACTGCACATTTTTTGTATTTTTAAGTTATTTTATTAATTTAATTATTTAAAATACAAAAAATATAAAGGCTTACGCCTCAATGCCTCGGGGCATACGCCTCGCCCCACGGAGGGTCAAGCGCCTCGCCTTACGCTTTCGCCTCTGAAAACTTTGTGTATGGTGTATGGACATTCACTGACCATTGAAAATTATCAGCCAAATTGAGGCGAACAGAGTGGACAAAATCGGGCTCTTGCTTGGTGCAGTAAGTAAAGGTTAGGGATATCAAGCATAAGAATGCACAGTTGTGTCTTAAAGAGCCACTTTGTTCCAATAATGCCAGTACTTATTCCTCTCAGCAATTTTTTTTTTTGCTTGGCACAACGAAAAAGATTTTATTAAGATTGATAGGGTACATCAAACAAAAGATTAAAATAAAAGTTAAAAGAACATCCAATAAAAGATTGGATGAGAAACAGAAAAACACCTAAAATGAGTACATCTCAGATTCTAATTCTTCTGATTCCATCCAAAGCCCTTTTGAAGTCCTCCACTTGATAAAGCTTAATATTGAATTTCGCTTTGATCCAAATAGCGACTCGTCTTCACTAAGTCACAAATTTCCATAACCTCTAGCTCAGAGTTGTTGAACACCTTATCATTCCTTGCCAACCAAATAGACCACATCACAGCATAAAGACAAGCTTCCCAAATTGATTTCTCAAGGTTAGAGAAATTATTATCGAACCACCAATCAATAAGGCCAATGATTGAACCAGGGCTTACCCAAGAAATGTTCCACCACTTTAGAATTACTGCCCACTCCTTCCATGAAAATCTGCATAAAAGCATCAGGTGCTGAGGAGTTTCCTCTGCCATCAAGCATAGCGGACATAACTCCACCACTTTGTTCCAATAATGCCAGTCTGGAATAACACTAGGTAGTTGTAAGGACCTTCCATGATAAGATGACAAAAAGTTAGGGAAGAATGAAGAGAGAACCTATGGGCTGACCCTGTGAAGCTAGATTCATGGTCAACAAAGTGCACCTGTCTTCATTTTCTTCTTATACACGTTTGATGCTTGTTTTTATTCTGAATTTGACGTGTTTTTAGTTGGTGTTCATCTTGGGAATGTAGAGTGATTTAAAAAACTTGCCAAGGTCAATGCTTTCCATGATTCTTGTAAATTGTCCGTTTTCTATTGTATTGTTATTGCTGCTGTTTCTGAATGTCATGGGTAGCTCTAATTCTTGTGGTGGACTGAATTTGCCTTTGCTGATAAATATTGTTTGTAATGAGTTTGATGGCAGGTTCATTATTGGAATGGAAAGGATTACTTATCAGGAACTTGGGTTTTTTTCTGGACATGATGACGTTATTGATGGCACTTGGTCATTATGTGCATATTTGGTGGCTTCATGGCATGGCATTTCATCTCGTGGATATAGTTCTTTTCCTGAATATAAGGGTAAATCGTCGTCCTTTTTTTTTGTGTGTGGATATTTTGACATTGATTGGACTTAATTTTCATTTGCCTATTTCATGGTGGTTTTATTTACTTCCTATAATGGAACAGGCTTTGTTAAGTGCAATTGTGAAACGCATCAGAGGATTTATTAGGCTAAGGATAGCTTTACGTGCCCTTCATGGGGCACTTCCTGATGCAACATCTGAAGAGATAAAAACATATGATGACGAATGCGCCATCTGTAGGGTAAGCTTATTAGCTTAGCTCATTCCTGATTCTCTGTTTGATTTTCCTATTTATCTCCTAGCTCTGATGGGTTGGCAAATGATAGGAACCAATGGCAAAGGCTAAGAGACTGTCTTGTAATCATCTTTTCCATCTTGCATGTTTGAGATCGTGGTATGTGCTATTTTGCTTCTTGGAAATGTTATTTTGCATGTGAAAATTCAACGTGGGTGCTGACATTGACACTTCAATGATAGGTTGGATCAAGGTTTAACTGAGAATTATTCATGCCCCACTTGTCGAAAACCACTTCATGCGGGGAGACCAGAAGAGGAAGCGAATCCTCGCGCAGTAGATGTATCAACTGATGAGCAACTTGCTCGTCAAATAAGCACTGGACTTGATCGGCATAATTCTCCTGGTCATACCATGCCCACAGGAGTGTTCCCCAATCAGATGCAGAATCCTTTAGAAGGTGGTGCTTGGAGGTTAGTGTTCTTATGTCTTGTGCGTGCATTCATCTAGGCTGATGTTTTTTGCATATGGCTGAAAAAGTGCCTCGTATATGGCATTAAAATTCATCAGTATACTACAGTATTCAATCACATGCTTTTTAGCTTTTGTAGTTTTTTTAGCTCGGTATAATAGATTCCAAAATAAAGTATCAAAGCTGATTACTAATCCAAGTTCAAAGTATTTGGTGGACTCTTCTAACCAAACATAATAATGTAATCGTCAGCGAAGTTGTTTTTGTTTTTCTTCATCCTACAAATTCTCCTTGCATTACGGATGCATAATGGGAAAAATGGAAAATTTTGTTTTTTGATTGCTCCTGAGGAAATGAAACTAGAGATAGGGTAGAGGTAGGACAGTTATTCCATGAGCTTTACCCAGTGCTAGTTGTTGAGGGCATCGATATTGAAATGTTCGGAAGCAGAAATGACAAGAGTTCAGTTATTTAACTGATCGTGGGTCTTATAGAACATGAAAGAAGAGAGGCAAGAAGTAAAAGTAAATAATAAAATTTGCTTTTCTGGAAGAATTTCTGGCTGTGCTTAAGTTTATCTTGTCGGAACAAACATATGCCTGGACTTTCAGACTGAACCTTTTAAAACAATTTCTAAAGACTATTCGCATGGAACCAAGTTTTGGTATGCATCACAAACTGAATTATATCTAGGCTGTTTTCTCAGCAAGATAGAGTATCCTGGTGAGCTATTTTCCTTGGAAAAGTTCAGGGAAAAATCTCTGCTGTATTAAACGATATTAAGCAAGTTCAAGCACATACCACTGCATCCTCTGTACTCTGGTTTCTACCTCGGCAATTCCTGTAAACACAACCTCTTTATTAAATTTTCTTTTGTCCTTTTTGTTTTACATTTATAGGAGTCCAGGTCTGGATTCGGGTTGGTTGAATACTTGGTCCGGCCAAGGTATCGATGGAGCCGGTCCATCCACAGGTATCAGGCCAGTTGGACTGGGGAGAGTCCAGATGATGATGAGGCATCTTGCAGCTGTAGGGGAAACCTATGCCCAAACCGCCCTTGAAGATTCTGCTTGGAGCCTTTGGCCTGTGAATCCATCTCAGGCTGGTACATCTGCTCCACCCATTCCTCCTGCTGGTACAGTGAGATACCCAGGCGGTGCTGGCGGTTTGCATATTAGGACTGCTTCACGGACTGCAAATGATAACTTGGCTAACATCCTTGCCATGGCTGAAACGGTGAGGGAGGTGCTTCCCCACATGCCGGATGAACTAATTTTCCAGGTATAATTTGGATCAGTTTCTATTATTTTTTGCGAGTTGTGTTGTTTCTTGCCTTAAGCCTGTTAATCTCAGTTAGTCTGTTTTGCTTTAGTGATGATTTTTTTTACCGGTATTTGGTATATAACTATTCAAGTGTACTTATTGTTAGAGAAGCAATGATTATGGCAGATTAAGGAATTAGGTGTTGAACTGCCAACCGCGTTTAGCTATCATTTTTTTCTTTATATCCTATTATCCTGGTAAATTAGGACCGATTACAGAGGCCACTAAGAAAGCAAAGCTTACAGAGTTCAATATGATTTTCTATATCCGCTGCTCCGTTTGTTGCTGCAATCGTTATCAATTCCTCCTAATTTATTTGACAATTGAATTATGAGACTAAAATGTGACAATATTTTGCAGGATTTGCAGCGTACAAATTCAGTTACTGTGACTGTGAATAATCTGCTCCAACTATGAGTACCGATGAGTTTTTCTTTTCGTTATGTGGTCTGCACTCCAAGTTCCCGAAGAAGAGGCGGGCCCTTTGTTTTGAAGGTTTTGAAGATACGGCGTATTCATCTCTTGCAGTTCTTGAACCTCCATGCTGTCTTTTTTCACCACTTGTTATACTATATGTTAAATATCACCATTCTTCTATCTCTGTATATAAAGGCAACCAAGTATGAAAAAGGGATGTATAATTATAGAAAGTTGTGCGAATAATAGATTTGCCCAACATGCATTCGTGGCTAAGTTTCTTTTGGGTCTGATTTTTGACACTTTTGCTAAATGTTATTGTATTCTTTTGGTCAAATTGATACAAAGATGCGGTCTGTTCTTCATCTGATGAATGTAGGGATGATACAAACGAAATCTTCAGAGGTGATGTCGAGTAATAAGGATTCTAAATATTCAAAAGATGGTGTTGGTGCTTCTATATATTGAAATCATGCATATACTGAGGTTCTCATAGAGTTCAAAGTCGGATTCGTGTGGGATTGATGGGGCTGCATTTTGATATTGTTTCAGAACAATGTGCGTGGATTCCATATGCATGTCCGTGAGGATCCCATTCGTTCGGATGTGAGTTTGATATGGCATTGCTCTTATTGTTTTACCAACATTAATCTGACGGAGAAAGGCGTTAGGGACACCATGTGGCTACATTACAAATTAACGTTGTTAGCTTATTGGATTGGAGAAGGAATGAAGGGAGCAATAACCTCTTGTTCTATAGAACTAATAAGAGGGCGTTTGCTCCTTTCCTTTATTACCACTTTCTGGCTCCCACCGGTCGGATGATGGAAATAGACCGACTTCTGGAGGTGCCCCAAAGCACTCAATAATTTTTTCGGTGCTATTTGAAAACTTCTATTAATTTTTTACAAATGCAAAAATAAATAAAAAAATCCTGTGGGCGCTGTGCCCTTGCTGGTCCCTCAATTGCTCCGCCGCTGCTAAGGACCAAGCAAAACCATGTAATCCAGACTTCTAAGCTTAGTTCTAAACTGCTCATAAAATATGATCTGTTCAGAAGTGCAAGATCTACTAATTAAAAATGAAATATTTTTACGATATGTGATGAAGGATCAGTTGCCTATGCATTTGCCTCTCTTTTTTCGCTTCCCTGTGATATGGATGAAGTACTTCTAGGCGCAAGCTTGGCACACAGACAATGACATTGGTTTTGTATTTCAGACAAATACAAGCTGGAAAAAGGAAAAATGAGACCTGATATATTAAGCATTCTGGATTGCTCTATCTGTGGCTTTGTTGAGACACAGCTTCATTGTTTTTTGGCTCTACGAAAGAAAGTTAATTACTTCTCGTGCAATGTGCTTGTGATTAATGTGAAATTCTTCGCGAGTGCAAGGCCCCTTCCAACTTCGGTGGACAATCTTTGGATGGACAGTCGCAACAGCATCCATTTGCAATCCCAGATGGACCTGCAAACTTTGCCAATAGTCAATTTCCACATTGCAGTTTTGTCCCTTTCTTGGCTCCTGGATCAGATGTGAACTACCGAGAGAAATTCGGCAGCAATCTAAATATGCCAGATTTTCAGTTGGAGACCCAGAAACAATTTCTTCAAAACCAGAGTGAGGTTCTGTACACATCATGCCTGGTCTTG
Organism: Rhododendron simsii; assembly: GCA_014282245.1. Lineage (NCBI taxonomy): Eukaryota > Viridiplantae > Streptophyta > Magnoliopsida > Ericales > Ericaceae > Rhododendron > Rhododendron simsii. The sequence goes on along the minus strand of CM024955.1, from coordinate 28,514,846 downwards.
TATCATTTGCCTTGTTTCGCTATACATATGTGTTTAGTATTCTATTGTGCTTAATTTAGCCGGTTAAGAACTTGATGCCGTGATTTATTTTGAAGTTTCTACTGGCTTTTTTCACTTCCAATGGTGAAGATTGTTTTTGCCCTTCATCTGATATTAGGAGAATATTTCTGTGTTTACCTATATGTGCTTTTCTTTTCTTATATGATGATGATGAGTATCCTTTGATTCCTTTCTCTATCTATTGATCTGTTTTGAATTTGGCACCTGATCGCTGTTAGGTGCTTCTAATTCTGTTTTCCTGTTTATGGGTATTGTCATGTTTAACGTTTCTTTTCCATTTTCAAATCGGACAGTGGATTTCTCGCATGATCGCGTCATAGATATTCATAATAATGAGGAACAAAGAAGACACAAGAATTGATGCCTTGAACCGAAAAATGGGACTGTTTTGACCACTCAGATGCGTAAAACATTAGTAAGTTTTGCTTATTATGAGAATGGACAGGTAGATGTTTCAGTTGAATGGAAAAATACCTATTAATTCCTTTTGCATATTAATACTTTATTGATTGAGCGTGCAAGATTATGTCAGCAAACTAGCGATGGTAAAATATCTTGTTTTGTTGTGCAGTTGTGCTATTATGGTTGATAATCCCCTTTCTGTTTTTTCAACGGATTTTGCAAAAACCAGCTCCACCTTCTACAGGAGTCGAGGACCGAGAAAAGCATGGGAAAGGCTGTTGCATCATCGCCTTCATCCGTATCAGATTGCAGTCAACATCAGGAGGCTGAAGAGCCAGAGAAGAGGTAATAGATCTTGCAAACGCGGTACTATTACAAGGTGACTCGAGACTGTGAATACTATGAAAAGGCAGAGAGCGAAAACATCGCCTTTTTTTTTTGGCAATTCATTACAAAGTGATTTTAGGAGTTCCGGAAATGTTGTAACAGAGTAACATCCTCGGATAGCATATGTAGAGAACAAAAAACGATGCTCGTTTGGAAAACGGTGTAATGTGACAACTGCTGTCCGTTTTTTCTTCTCTTGTTTTTCCTTTTATAGCAATTGTGGTGTTCAATGAAGGCATTTGGGTTGCTTTTCATGGGATAAGGCTCCTCCGAACAGATGTGTATCTAAATGAAGGTTTTAATTGTTCGATGAGAGTGCTCGAACCTAGGTTTGATTTTTCACCTGTGGATTTCAATGAGATGATTTAGGGAGCTCCGCATATGAAACGATTTGGTTGTTCACCTACTTCCTAATATCCATCTTCCCTCTAGCCACACAGATAAACCTCTCGTATCACTGGTGTCATTCACCGGTAAATCCCTTAACTTGTAATCCTTCCCCTCCAAACAGAGCCTTAAAGAACATGACATTCTCTTTTACTTCTATACTGTTACAATATTTAAGTTGCCACCAGTTTAACATGTATGAGATGTCAGTGCACATTCACATTGACAAGTTTGCAAATAGAGAGTTCAGAGGAAAATCCAGAAAAGAGAGAGAGCACGTAATCAGGATTTTAGAACAAGAATATGGTGAACATGCAATGAGAAAAAGATACAGTATCACAGAACATAGGGACTTTCCCATGATCAGGCTTTATCAAATAAGAAGAACAGAGACAGAAGAATATGCTTTGTTTTCGTGAAACAAAATCTGATTGAGACAGAAACACAAAATGTTCCAATTAAGAATCCAAGAAAATCAGGATTTGCCAAGCTCAACAAAAAGACCAGGAGAGAGTGAAAGAGAGATTGTGGTGTAGTGAAAGGGTCATACCTGGTTTAGTCTAGTGAACTCTTTCACACGTATGAGAAAGATAAACGATGGGACGGGTCAAAATAGTGATGGTTGAAGGAGAGAGAAGACAAGCCTAGTGTCTTGTTACTTTTTTTTTTTTTGAAGGGACTTTCTAAACCTTGCACCATTGTATTAAACTTTGCGGCCACCATATTAAAACTTGCGGCCACTTGGGTTATTAAGTTGGGCATTTTGGACTTCTTGGGCTTGATTGCCCAATTGGTCTCCTAAAGTTCTAGACTTGCTGAAGGAAACTTTTGTAATTGACCCCGACAACTAACAGGTGAATAACAGGGAATGGGATAGCCTGTGCAATCTGCAAGACAAGTCCTTGACACTAGGGCGGTGCCAGCCAAGGCCTTCCCGACGACAAACTCAGAAAAGCCAGTCTGCAGGTGTATGAATTCAGTGTGCTTTGCATGTAACAGTGAACCGACCTTGGCTGTAATTGATGAGATTCAAATCCCTTGACTTGTGTCTACCAATTCTATCCCTTGATGAGTATAAGGGAATGATCTTGGGCTTCAGCTCAAGGTATCATTCTTTTTAACGGCCTCAAGATATCAGTTAGGAAAGCAGCACATGTGATCTCAACAAGTCACATAGGGCTGGCACCACCTCGATCGGTGGCCCTGTTTCAAGGACTTGTCTTAACATCACGCAGGTAATCTCAGAGTGACTGTCCATTTTCTAGTCCCATCAGGTATAAGTAACGTGATTTAAGTTGATTTTTAAGCAGTAAGGCTCCTTTGGATAGATGTGTATTCAAACAAAGGCTTTCATTACTCAACGAGAATCACTCAAACCTAGGTTTGATTGTTCACCTATGGATTTCACTAATGAGTTTCGGAGCTTTATATATGAAACAATAATGCTAGTGCAACTAGCCATACACAAATGAACACGCAATCACACACACACACACACACACACTTGTGTCGGCAACCAAGTGATTGTGAGCATGTGAGCAAGTGCGCGCGCGTGCATTTTTCGTGTGTCTGTAGACTAATTTTATATGAAATGACTGATTTATAGAAGTGACTTCAAATTCATTATGTAAATGATTAAACTTACATTTATACAGGATCCAAATAAAGTACATCTCTTCTTGACAACTTCCCATAATCCATATTCCCTCTAGTTTCACAAGCCAAACAGCTAAACCTCTTATGTCACCAGTGTCATTCAGACCTATGGATCCCTTAATACTGAAATCCTTTTCTATCCAAACAGAGCCTTGATGAACATGACATTCTCTTTTACTTCTACACTGACAGTATTTAAGTTGGCACACATATTCCAGGGTCCATATATAGTTTATTGGGCATGATGCGTCTTTGGTTTCTGACTCGATTCGATATACAATTGTATGAATAAAGTTTGGCCTACTTTTCCAGCAGGGGAATCAATCCAAGAATGAGAAGAAACTATTCTTCGAATAATCTAAGATCGATTAGGTCTAAATTGATTACATATGAAACTACCATAAGGAAAAAGTACATGGTCAAAAAACCACCAAACCGCGATTTGAGTTTTGTTCACCCTCCATCCTATTGGTTGAAATGGTGTGGATCCTACCACAAAATGATGTCATGCTTATCAAAAAGTGTATTGCATGGTAAGCATCACAGCACTTTGTGGTGGGATTCACACCATTTCAACCAATAAGATGGAGGATTTTGTTCACCCTCTTCTAAAGAGGGTGATTTTTTACCCCCAAAACACATTTAGATTCAATGACCAAGCCAACAAACAAAAAACGTGGGGTTATTAGTGTAAGACCTATTGGAACCAAAATGTCCACTGCAGATGTAGTAGGCAAGATATACAAGATTACTGAAGATTGACAAGTCAAATCCATATTCTTGCAAAAGAAGAACTACAAGAACAAACAAATCAGTCCACTGGTGAAACAAAATAAAGCAATTGCAAAATAGATGGAAAAAACAAACAAACAAGTTACTAAATAAACATAAGCATCAATCGATTAAAGGAACCAACTTTCTCGAAACAAAAAAGAAAAAGATTACTACTAAAGATTGCGAAACCAAGCAAGCCCCCATGATGTCCACATCTTTCGAAAACTCCCAAAATCTAGATTGTGACAAGGATGGCTGTTTGGTAATCAAGACTCAAAAGACTTACCCTTGGGTAGGCCACCAAGCTCAATGATAAATTGTATTTTTTCTGTAGGAAGCATAAGGATTGTGTCATCGAGAATAGGGCCATAATCTGATCCCTAAAATCCATACCTGCCAGACAGCTTCCTCAGCTACTCAGTTGTGTGCGTATGGGGCTCAGGTCTTTTCCACAGGAGAGACCATTGTTCCGTATGGTGGGGGGAGGCAGAGTTGGCTTGAAGGAATTTTAGGGTTATATGGGAGATTGGAGAAAGGGGAGTTGTCCCATCCAAATGATTTTAGTGATATGGACCTTTTGCTTATACAAAGCAGTAGGCAGGTTTGGGTTTGGATTGTTTTGTTGTTTCAGGCTGGGCTGCTCCCCTTTTTTGGGCCCCAAACATTGGGCTGAGGTAAGCCCATCATATTGTCTTCCAAGGGTAGGAATATTTGGTTTTTGTTTTGTTTCGGGCTGGGCTGGACTGGCCCCTTTTTTTGGGCCCCAAATATTGGACTGAAATAAGCCCATCACACAACTGTCTTCCATTGTTTTCTTTAAGCTCTGCAAAGCAGGAATCGTGCGAATGATCGAGATCTGAATAAGATAAACGAGATGTGAAAATTGAAAAGATTAGAAGGGGGATAAACACAATCAGTGAGCAATTAAGAAATTATGCTGGGAAAAAATTACATAGGTTAGATCAAACCTTACGAGCAAGGATTTCTGTCCACAAGAGAATCAAAGCATCCTCCCAAGTAATAGCATCAACGAAATCCTCTCTGGAACAAACCACAAAGCTTTCAATATATGAATCGAATGAATTCATTGAATTCACAAGCCTAAGCCCACATCTACAAGATCCACAAGTTGGGAAGAAGAAAAAATTAATTAGTACTGGCGTAAGGACTCAGCAAAGTACTGCAATGGATTCGGAGTACTTGAGGGACCTCGCTTCAGAAAAATTTGAGCTCAGATAAAAAACACTTCGAGGGATCGGGTGGTCCACGCATGCAAGTTGTTTAGACATTTTCTTTTTCTCCTACTGAACGCTATAATTGTATTCCTACAATAGCATTTAAAAGAACGCTATCAACTAATGCTATTAAAGTCTATATTTGTTGTGGGCAAGAATTTCTAAATTCTATGCTCGCTTTTGCCTGCTCCTAAGTAAGCCAAAAGATGGAAGAGTAGAGAGTAAGAAGTGCACAAGGGATTTGGGGAGAAAGAAAGAGCTAGCTTGGGCAAATGAGGCCCTCGTCTACTTATACACCAAGGGAGAAGTCTAAAACATTTTCTAGAAGCTTCATAATTATTCTATTCTAGAATTCTTCACAAATATCTATACAAGTCTAGAATTATTTCAATAATCTAGATTATTCTAGAAATGAATAAAATTTCTAATGTAGATTATTCTTTTACTTGCCAAGACAAAGTGTGCTATGTAGGTTAATGTTTTTAATTTGTGTTGGAATGAATAAAATTTCAAGTTAAGTGATGATATTTTGGAATATAATAAGTGAAATTCACGAGATTAGAATTACTAAAATTCATGAATTCAAAATCTTGTGAAATTCATGAGTTAAAGCTCGTGAAATTTGTAAATTGGTGAAATTTCACCGAAAAAAATTGCCAGCAAAATCGCCAGCCGAAAGTGGTTGTGGGGTGGAGGTGGGTGATAAAAAGTTTGAAAAGATAATAAAGTATGTGAACATGGCATGCTCAGTGAAAAGTTGGCAAAGACTAGTTAATTCAAAAACTGTTCTGCTCTGCCCTCTTAGAATGTATATTCTACCTTTGGCAAAATTTTCTTTTGCAATGCCTGGTGAATACGGTCATTTGCATCCGTCCAAATGCTGAGGAGTGAGTCTGCACAACTGTGGAAGCTTCTACATAAAATTGTGAAATTGTGGGAAGAGGTGATGATGTAACAAAAGTAGTAGAGATGTTACAAAGCTTCGAAAGCAACGATCAGAATTATATCCCTGTAACCGCGGTTGTAGGGAGGGAGGGCTAGGCAAGACTTCGCTTGCTCAGCTGGTTTTCAATAATCAGGAGGTGGTGAAGAGTTTTAGTGATAATAGAATGTGGATTTGTGTGTGACGATTTTCAAGTCGAAATGATACTGAATCAAATGGAATTATCTCTTGGTGGAACTAAACTCAATGAGTCAAATACTCAAGGAATGGTCCAAAAGCTTAAAGAAAAGCATGGTGGGAAAAGGTATTTGCTGGTGCTTGACGATGTGTGAGATGAGATCCCCGAAAAATGGGAAACACTCTTAAGTGCTTTGATTGGAATAAGTGGTGATAAGGGAAGCCGAATTCTAGTCACGACAAGCAATTATAAAGTTGTAAATGGCCTACAAAATTCTTCTATTTACCCTTTAAGTAAACTATCACCTGATGATAGTTGGACAATGTTTTGTAAAAGAGCATTTGTTGCAGAAGGGCCAAGAAAAACTTCATATTTGGAGGAGGTTGGTAAAAAGATTGTGGAAAGATGTGGGGGTGTGCCGCTGGCTGTAAAGGCAATAAGACGTTTGATGAACTCAAAGAAGCTTGAACATGCGTGGTTGTCAATTCAGGAGAATGGATTATGGAATTCACTTGGAAGTGACAATAATGTGGAAAGTGCTTTATTGTTGAGTTTTAATCACTTACCCTTAGTATCTTTGAAACAGTGTTTTGCATATTGTTCACTTTTTCGAAAGGATGATAATATTGTAAAGGATGACTTAATCCAGCACTGGATGGCCCAAGGGTATCTTCAGCGCCCTCAATAATGTAATCGGTTGATGGAGGATATAGGTAATGATTATTTCTGTGTTGTTCTGGAACTCTTTATTACAAGATGTCAAAAAGTATGAGTACGGAAATATAAAAAGCTGCAAGATGCATGATCTTGTACATGATCTTGCATTATGTGTCTCAAATAATTACTGTATAACTTCAAGGTCTAGAGAGGTGAGCGATGTTCCTGAGGTCCTCCATTTATCATTGTTTTTTGAGATAGAGGAAGGCATAAGTATTCCAAAAGTGAGAGCCCGAAGACTGAGAACCTTGCGTTTCTCAGGCAATTTGCTCGACTGTGAATTGAGGAAATTTAAGGGCTTACGTGAAATTGACTTGATTGACTTTGGCATTGAAAATATGCCAGAGTTAATTGGTAGGTTGAAACATTTAAGGTATCTCAATGTTTCAGACACTTATATCGACAGGTTGCCTGATTCTCTATGTAAGCTCTATAATTTGCAGACTTTGAATGTGTCAGACAGTAAATTGAAGGAGTTTCCAACAAACTTTTGCAAGTTGATTAGTTTGGGACATCTTTACATAAAATTTCCAATATCATTGCCCATAGGAATACAACAATTAACTTCTCTTCAAACATTATCATTTTTTGTTGTGGGACAAGACGAAGGGCGCCGAATTGAAGAGCTGGGATTCTTAACCAACCTCAGAGGCAAATTAGGGATTTGCGGACTTGAGAATGTGGCAAATAGAGCAAAAGCACAGAAAGCAAATTTGTCATGCAAGCCATACATTTAGATGCTAAGTTTTAGCTGGAGCGATGAAAGAGAAGAAAAGATTAACAACGATGAAGATGTGTTGGAAGGCCTTCTACCACACAAAAGTTTAAAAGGCTTACGCATTATGCGCTTTGAGGGCAAAAATTTTGCATTATGGATGATGACACCAAGTTCCACGTTGGTGCTTTGTAATTTGGTTAAATTAAACTTGATGAAGTGCAACAAATGCAAACAAGTTCCAGCACTGGGGCACCTTCCTTGTCTTGAGGAGGTTGTGATAGTTGAGATGGAGAACTTGGAATGTATTGGTGCTGAGTTTTAGAATTCTTCACAAATATCTATACAAGTCTAGAATTATGTACAATAATCTGGATTATTCTAGAAATGAATAAAATTTCTAATGTAGATTATTCTTTTTCTTGCCAAGACAAAGTGTGCTATGAAGGTTATGTTTTTAATTTGTGTTGGAATGAATAAAATTTCAAATTAAGTGATGATATTTTGGAATATAATTAGTGAAATTCACGAGATTAGAATTACTGAAATTCATGAATTCAAAACCTCGTGAAATTCATGAGTTAAAGCTCGTGAAATTTGTGAATTAGTGAAATTTCACCGGAAAAAATCGCCATCCGGAAGTGGTTGTGGGGTGGAGGTGGGTGATGAAAACTTTGAAAAGATAATAACATGTAAACTCTTTCAGCAGAACCTAAAAATGCCACATCTCTTCTAATTCGACGATACGGGAAGAAAATAGTTGTGAAGGAATCAATATCTCGTCAAGAGCCAGGGAACCCAGGAAGCGTATTTTGTGCGCTCCACTTGGTGTATAATAAAACTTAAATGTGCTTTGGCTCCCGAGACTCTTCATTTGAGATAGACTACTTTAGTCTAGCATTTTGTTCTAATTTTTCATTTTTGCTAACTTTTTCAGCCATTGATCAAATATTCTTTTTTTTTTCTCTTTTTTTATTTATTTATTTTTTGTTAAAGGAACGTGATATTTAAAAATTATGTGAATAATGCTGGGCAACGTACACTACTGAAATTGTATTTATCATGGATATGCTAATCACCATTTAAGGGTAGATAAGCTCAAGTGTCTAAAAAGAAAAAATAGACAGATAAATTTAAAAAAAAAATAAAACAACATTAGCAACAACACAAAAGTAAGTATAACGAGTCTAAATGTTCGTTGAGATGTACCAAATTTACTAATATGACCTATCACACTTTCGAGTGTCTTACATGGCTCAGAATTGGGGTAGGCATCATAATGTCGAGAACTTATAGACCACGATTCATGACTTTCCTCTCCCTTCGGTTCTTGTACTTGGTACGATATTGGAATATTTCCATTCTCGCGTACAATTACCTCATTGGTTGCACCTTCATCTAGATCAAACTATTGTTCGACTGTAGAGACATTCAAACAATCCTCTGCCCTGCCAATTTCTTCTTCATTACCAAATAACTTCATCTTCGTCACTGAATTCAACCCGATCTCCTTCCTCTTCTGCGACCTCATATCCATCATAATAGCTGGAACATCATGAATCTGTGATTGAAAGATCTTTATTGGTTTTTCGACCTTCAAGGCTTGATCGACTCGAACCTAACAATCTCAGTGATGTGTCGCTCGAGTTTTCAGTAGCCGCATCGGTATAATTGGAATTACTTGGAAAAGAATAAGACAAGTCAAGATTATCTCGGGACAATCGCTTGGACTCAAGATTTCTTCGATACTCTTCATACAACGTCTGACCATGATGTGATTGAAGAAATCTATCACTCATCAATCGTCTCATCCTGAGCCACGTCCTAATAGGTTGTTTAAATTCTCGTCTTCGGTTGGCTTGCAATTTCTCCCACCATGTGGAAGCGTAGCCATATAATTTACGCACCACATATTTAACTTCTTTTTCTTTCGGAATTCTCATATACTCAAGAAACTTGTCAACTTTACGAAACCAATAAATAAAATTCTCAATATGACAATACGCATTGAATTTGGGAATTTCTGGTTGTACCTGAATATATGAAGATTTATGCCTCCTGCAATTATGCTCATCAAAATTTGAATATCGCCTCTCTGGATGATATTCATAATAGTCCTCGAGTAACTCGTCTTCAGATTCATCCTCACTATCAAGTTGATAATAAGAATAACATCTACCGACATTTGAATTAATAGGTTAGCAAATGTCTCAACACGGTTTCTATCAACTTTATTTTTAACAGGTTGACCGTGGGCTAATCCCTTGGTGCAAGTCCTGCTAAATCCTTCCCCACGATCATCATCAATAGGGTTTGTGTATCTTCCACGAATGAATGCCATCGAACCAGGAAAAGCGTGGCTCTAATACCACTTGACGCGGTGGAATTCACAAAGAGATTAGTTACGTACTAATCAAATGAAAGATAGATACTTATAGCCACAAGCAGTTTTTGAATTCATAAGAAAAAAAGACAAAATCTAAATATTATTGATAAAAAGCTGAATAATTGAATAGGTTACAGTTTTTTTTATAAGACCTTAACCCTAGAAATCCTACTAAAAAAGAAATAATAAATCATGTCAAAAGCGGCATTAAATAAAAGATATTTTCTAATTAATTAAAATAAAATCCTAATTCTTGTAGACCAAGAATCCTAATAAAGGTAGAAATCAAAATCAAATTGAATACGGAAAGTTAATAATTCTAACCTAAATGAAAATATTCCTACTCAAAATCTTGTTCTAAAACAATAAAAATAAAATACAAAAACTCTCCATTTTTGTCCTACATCAATTTGATTTGGCATTGCTCTTTTTTTTTTTACCAACAATGTTGCAATGTATGATGTCATTGGTACTCTCTCTCTCTCTCTCTCTCTCTCTCTCTCTCTCTCTCCAATCTGTAAATGGACTTGAGAAGAAATTGGCATCGGAGAAAGCAAACAACTTCGTTACAACCGCAAATTTCTTGTGAATGAACGTGCATGCATGTGTTGTGCGATTAGTTTGTGGTTATAGAATTCTTGGAATGGAAAACCGTTCCAGCTAGCGAAACAGAAGCATAGAACGTTCTATGGTTTTTTGGGGTCCCCCATCATCACCTGTAAATTAAGATTATTAGTACTACTTTAGCTTGATTAGGGTGACATTTGGTAATCCCAGGGGACAATGGTCCATGCTTCTGTTGTGTCTCATCTTGATTAGGGTGACATTTGGTAAGCCCATTATTATCGGAGTGATTGCCTCATGGATTCTGCTTAGAAGATTACTCCAAAATTGCCGAAAGGACAACGGCGACCAAGAATCCTGGACTTTTACTAGACAAAATGACTCTGATTTTGGAGACTGTTTTCTCTGCTCTAATCCCTAAGCATCTTTTTTCAACCTATTTACAATGTCAACGGTTATCTTTTAGTGAAGTTTCAATACTCTAGTATTTAGGTGTAGGTGTATCGGTCTTGGCCTCTGGGTGTTTTGGGGTTTTGTTCTATCGGGTGTTTTTTGTTTTTATTCGATCTTTGATTGAATTCTCCTCCCTGGCCTTTTCCCCAACTTGATATACTCTTTGTCAAGTTTTCCTCAATAAATTTGTTGCCGATAAAAAAATAATAATAACAGTCATCTTAGTGAAGCTAAAAGAAATGGGGGTCAAATTATCTTGAAAATAGGTCTGCAAATTCAAAAGAAACCCTGAAAAAATTGATAGCCCAAATCTGGTAAAAGAGCATAGGAATCTCAATTTTTTAAATTAAAAAAGGAAGTAAAAAAGCACAAATTTGCTTATTAAGTTTATTTTTGAGAAATTTATAGAAATCGTCCTCATAGTTTCATTCAATTATCATTTTGTCTTCCAAGTTTATTTTTGGAATCATTCTTAAGTTTATTTTTGGTCTTCCAAGTATCAATTGCAACTATTTTGACCTTCAAATTTGGTTTTCGTTCCCATTTCATCCAATTGATAATGTCTGGTCTATAAATTGACAGAAAACTAGAGATTGAGGGTAGTTAGGACATTTCATGTTTTCTGTTCCTGCCAAAATCAGAGGGGAAACTTATAGCCCTAATTCTATCTATATATCTTCTTCCCCTCTGTTACCTAAATTCCTAATTTCAGTCCAATCGACGGAGAAACTGTATCGTGATTTGCTGGAATGTAGGGTATAAAAGTGGAGTTTGGTTCCTTGCCGTTTTCAGGACTTCTTTGGAAACAAACAATGAAGTGAGTGAAATATGGAAGAAGACTAACAAATGGACTTTATTAATCTCCAAAATAGAAGTACAACCGATTAAGATAGTCGAATGAACGATTACAAGTTACAACAACTCCTAGAAAAGAAAAGATAAAGGCCTGTTGACGTTGATTGTGTGCGTTCAAACTGTCTTGATCTTGGTCATAAATAGAGGCCTTCTTAAGTTTGAATTTGAATCTTCCCTCCGAGGCAGTAGTTGAACCTCCTTTCAAACTCTGACAAATAACTTCCACGAACAATGAAAAATCCACGTCTGGGAAAAAAAAAACTGCCTCTTTGATCGTGGTTAACTGCTCCTTTGATCGTGGGAAAGCTGGCTATACTCCCTTCTGATATCTGTCACTTGATCGACGGAAGAAACAATCCATATAATATCCAACTAATAAAGGTATCATACTATTTACTGGCCACTCGACGGGTAAATAATCCTTAAAACTTTCCTATAGTTTTATTGACATTAATCTGTTTATTCTATTCAAACTTACTTTATTACGGTGAACCAAAGTCACCCTTCATCTTTTCAATTTTACCCTTGTCACGTGTCGTCCAATCGATGGGTAAAAAGTAAATTATAGTTGTGGAGCAAATATCCTCCACCCAAAATCAACACACGCCAACTGAGTAAAGGAAAGAACTTGAAGCTGAAATGGATCAAGTGCAATGCCATTGTGGAAGGAGAGCTTACATGAGGCCTTTGTGGATGGACAACCACCTTGGGCGTAGATTCCTTGGTTGTGCACAACATGGGGTGAAAACCCTTATAATGACCATTGATTTGAAACCCCTTCTTCCAATCTCTGTATGATTGGTTTCCCTTTACAGTTTTTTGTGGATTTGGGTTCCTTGTCCTTTACTCAGAGATTCTCTATTGTGAGGAGGTTCCCCTCTCAGCCTTCAATAAGAGGAAAATAGGGTTTTGGCGCCACTTTTAGGGCTCTAAGTTCCCCCCCCCCCCCCCCCCCCCCCCCCCCCCCCCCCCCCCCCCCCCCCCAATTGATTTTGGCGGGATTTGGCAGAAAACAGAGCAGATATGCCATTTTGTCCAAGGAAAAGAACATGAAATTTCATAACTACCCTCAATCCCCAGATTTCTGTCAATTTTTAGACCAGACGTTATCAATTGGATGAACTTGAAACAAAAACCAAACTAGAAGGTCAAAATAATTACAATTGATACTTGGAGGACGAAAATGAGAATCGAATGAAACTAGGAGGACTATTTTTATAAATTTCCCTTTATTTATGCCTTAGAATTGCATAAAGAGCCCATTCTGTTTGAGGTTTCGCTTCGGGCCTAAGCAAATCAGTCGTGCCTGTTCTTGTGGTCACAGCTTCATAATAAATTCGCTAAAAACAGATTTGTGGGGACTGAAAAGGCAGAATTCAGCGAGGAAAAAAGTGAAGATATTTTCGTAAAATGAAACCAATAAACTAATCAAATGGTGTCCAGGTAAAAAATAAAATTGTAAAATACTAAACGAACAGTGACATTTTTACTTTTGAAATCAGTGGGAATGAGGTTGGCGGGAAAAGAAGAGCCAGAAACACGGAGCCACACGCACGCTAGAAATCTTGGCCATTTTGACTTCTTCTTCTTGTCTGCGACAAATTTTCAAATCTTCCCCAAAACGTAGCGGTGCTACGCCCATTATTCTGTTTTACCGCTTAACATTTTATCGGCCGTCTCGGTAATCAATGGTTCGGATTTTAAAAAAATTAAACTCTTTTCTGGAAATTTTTTTTAAAATTCGGACCGTCCAAAACACTTTCGAACAATGAGATTGAGGGCGGTAAAAGTCGAGCGGCGAGTGTAGACTTTCTGCTATTTGAATTACTAAATTCATTTCTAAAGAAAGAATCAGATGCCCATACTTCGAGTTGTGTCATTCACACAGTAACAATGTGTCTCCGGTGCTCTAGTATGAGTGGAAACCAGCTAATTTCCCTCCAGTTATTTGTATGACCATAAAACGTCGGATCGAGAAAGCCGACTCGTCGATCGATACGTAAATTCAAAGCAACATAACGAGACAGAAGTGGCGATCGACAAAAACAATAAAAATGTGGCTCGAAAGTCCTCGTCCATATATCCCCACCAGGACCCCACGATTTCTTATCTCCCTCAAGTGTAGCGTCAATCCGCCAAAACGGAGCATTTTTTTTTTTTAAAGAAAATGCTCACATTCTGGTTACTTAAACTCAGAGTCACAACGTTGAGAGTTAATGCCATTGAAAAATCAAAATCACACACAGTTACTTAATTGGTCTAAACTACCAAAATTGTTGGCTCGCGCTGTTTCTCGCATATGCATATACAGCGCGTACGTAATTTGATTGACATGTGCCGGCCGGTCCATGAACAAACAGTTTTCTTCTTCTTTTTATGGAAAACAAGCAGCTTCCAACAATTCATGCCTAGAAATTCTCTGAGTCTCAGCGAATTCGGTCCACAACATGTTGACAAACTCATTGTCTGTTGGCCAAATATATAATATGGTCAAGAAAGATTTAGTCAGATCGAAGTTGTCTGCATATATTATAAGGTTTTTGTGCAATTCAGATTATATATTTTTTATTATTATTACTAGATGTCCAAGTCAGCTTGCGCACCTCAATTAATTTTCTGAAGCCTGAAAGTTAATGACCGGACATAACCCTTAATGGCCCCAAGGTATGAAATATTCGTCGTCCGTGAGATTCGAATATGCGACATGATGAAAGACAAATACTTATTAGCTTTCTAATGTCCGCTTAGCCAGATCCCTCGGGTTTATATATATACATAATATACTATGTAGCTCTACATTGCTCCCCTTCTTTTCCCTGTAAGGGGTGCAGGAGTTTTGAGGGGCCAAACCTTCGATTGTGAAGTGAAAGTTGAAGGGAGGAGAGACAAATTAAAGAAGGCCCCAACCCATCCCTACCTTGTTTTTTCCTAATTCATTCATAGGTCTCATCACTTCAATACCAATTGAATGTCCTGTTTCGTCTATTACATAGCCTGAGTTTAATGCCTACACTGAACACTAGTAATTCTTTCAACTCTATAAGACTCACGTACCCTCCCAAACTTCAGTGTATTCTATGTGTGCTTGTTTGAGTACTCCTGTGATCATTGAAATTTTGAATCTCTAATCATATATCAGCTCATGATGTCTTTGATCACATCCTCTGTTTTCATCTTCTACTTGTGTATTTGTTCATTGCATGCATGCAATGCTCGACGTCTCGGGCTCACTGATAATGGAGGAGGTTTCGGCAAACGGCTTCTTCTTCCAAGCAAGGTGGGTTCAATGGCGTTTTGTGCTCTAGAGACTAGTTTCATCTTTTTTGTTTTTGGAAAATGAGGCGGCGAGATATAAATTGCGAAATTTGTGTACATCATATGTGATATTTCCCACACGGATACGTAGGATGCCGTAATATATCTCACATGCAAACAAATTAAAGGGTTCAAACTTCATAAGATAATGAAGATAATAGTACTAGTACTATCTTTCTTGAGTTTATGCATGGGGTCGCTTCGGCCTTCAGACTTCCCTTGCCTACTGCCTCTTCTTGCCTTCGAATGCTTGTCAGCTAGATCCCCTGGCCAACCGAGCCATAATTTTTTTTTGGTGTTTTTCATTCATAATACTCAAAGCTAGCGAAAATCATTGCACAATCTGTTCGAGGGTATCGGTCATACGGTACAATACAACCATATTATGTATAGAAACTTGATATATGCAGAATGTGAGGCTTAATCGCGGTTCTCTCATTTGAAATCCACACACCATGCCAATGCTTGGGATTTTCAATTAGCATAAGTGTCACTGTCGCCAATCGATCAAAACAAAAAGGTGTCACTGTCACAATTTTTTGGTTTGTCAGCTGTTACATCATTTTCTTTTGATTTACGGAGTATAACCTTTTTCCCTTGGTCAAGTCACAGGCATTCCCAAACATGGCAGTCAACATGGATTCTACTAAAAAGGGAGCAGAGTTTGGTGATAGCATTGGTTACAAGAGTACTCATGGTGGTGAAATGATCACTGAAAAGCCAAAGGGAATGAAATTCAGTGCAGAAGAAGAAGAAGAAGAAGCAATATCAGGTTCAATTCCGATAAGGCCAATTGTTTCGGTTTCTAATTCAAATTGGCATGTTTCCCACAACAAAAATGGTTATCAGGACCAACATGTTCCTGGGTTTTACTCTGATTATTCCCGACCAAGGACACACCCGCCTTCCCACAACTGATGTTTTTGTCTCAGGTAAAATAACACTCTTGGTTCCGGTAGTTCTACCGAGAGTTCCCTTTGGTCTATTTAACTTCTCAGGTTTATCGATCAATCAAAACTATACACTTCAATTTCTGCTTTGATCTGGCACTTCCGTCATCTTCCAAGTATTTCAAACATGAAAAAAACGAAGCGTGTGACGTCTCCAGTTTTTGTTTTGTTTCGAATATGTTTTCTTTTCATTTGATGTACTAATGGGAGATGACAGAAGAACTGCATTATTGATATCGAAATAGAAGTGTATGGTATGAACTAACGAAATCAAAGCTTTGGAGATCAAACTGGAATCTTGTTGGAACTATAGTAACCAAAGTGTAATTTACCATATAGCCCCCACCATTATTATGGCAATAGGAGCTGAGTTTTGTTTTTTTTTTCTTTTTCTTGATCTTCAATTGGGCTTGAACTTAGCCGTTCATTGTCGAGGATAACCGACCCGGATGTGACCAACACGTATGCTCCCCGGATTTGGGTTGCTATATCACCTATTTGTATTACCGTTTATTCCATTGGTGTATGTAAACATGCAGGATGTAAGATCGAAGAGTCATCATCTCATATGGGCTTGCAAAAGGCTATAGGAATAGAGGTACATTAAACAATGCTACTCTTTGCATCCTTCATATGGCATATTTAAGACCCTTTTATTTTTATTTTTTAAAGGATTTGGGTTGGCCACCAACTGATGCAACCGATCTCTTAGTGAAAATGACTGGCCTGTCTCTGATCGAACCAAGGAGGGGATTAATCGAAACTAGCATGCGCAAGTTAGCACAGACACCACTGACCGTCGAACCAAAGAAAAATGACTAGGCAAAAATGATACGGGCATGACTACATTCATGCGTTTATTAATTATTCAGTTCCAATTGGCCCCATCCCCTTGTCATGTGCATGGGTATACATCACTGTTTTTTTGCAAAACACATCTAACTGGTGCAAACTATGAGGGTGTACTAATGTATGTATCTATGTAGAAATTTCCTGTAGATCACTCCTAAGAAGTCACATTGTCATTTACTATATGGGAAAATCTTTTTAACGGCGGAGCCGTGAATAGTTGTTTATGGAGCTAATCGTGACCGTCAAAACACACGGTCCGAATGTTAATGAAATTTTCCGGAAAAAAGTTTAACTCTTCTCTGAAAAAGTTTCATTTAAATCCGGACCGTCCAAAGGCAAAACGGACGACCAAATTACACGAAGTCGTAAATAACTTCTTTGCAACTCTGCTGTGAATAAGTTTCTCTCTTACTATATATATCATCAAAAAGAACCAAAAAGCATGTCAGTTTTATAAGTAGTATGGGCTTCACATGCATCCTTCCCCCCCATCTTGTATGTCCTAGTATTTTTCAAGTACTGACTCATGGTTTCAAATCAATCCAAACCTGCCACTAAGGTTAACAATTTTAAGTTAACTACTGCATTAGTTTTTATTCATCTCAAATTGTGGTGACGCGTCAGAACTGTATTGGAAGGATGAGACAAAAAAAGAGTAGAATACATGAGTGAAAGATGATTAGATGGTATAGCATACAGTTGTTTTATCTTTTTATGTGAGTGAGTGATGCCATTGTCTGCCACATAAATACTTAGAGAAACATTTTCTCCTAGCCAAATTAAGAACAACACGTTATAAAATTAATAGTAATTAATAACGGCTTTGTTTTTGTTTTGTGTTTTGCTATTGCTTGGTAGAATTCTTCAGAATTTGACAAATTCACATTTTAAGGTGGGACAGAATTTGAGGCCTTAAAAAAGCAGAATAGTTTGATAAAAATTAGGAAAATAATTAGATTTATTGACATGTTTTGTTATGCCTCAATTGTGCAGGACCAAAGATGGCAAAATTCAGGAAGGGTAATACTTGAGCATGACCCCCATGGCATACAACAACAACAACTACAAGAGACACATTCTACGTACCATAACAGTGTCAATGAAGTTGTACAAGAGGTTGATTATGAGCCCGCACGTATGAATATCCCAACTCACAACTAATAAGCTTCCATAACCTGAATAGCGAGCGCATACAATATTATATGTGTGTTATTCTGCAGAGTAAGATAAGGCGTAACAACAGTGACATTAATTTCTGGTTTATCGGTGGAATGTAAGGATTTAATTTGGCAAATGGCTATGTTAATTTGGAGTATCTATCTCTTGTTATGAAGGATTTTTCCACCTTTTCCGTTGGCTATTTGTCAATTTTCATCAATTCGTCTAATAAATCTATATGCCCGTAGGGAAATAGTCATTTTCTATGGAACTCTGATTCAGATCTCCTCAATGATCAGACATGGCCTTGAATCTATTAACATTCGCTTAGACATTTTTTTTTTCTTGAATCCAAGTAACCCAATGTATCCCAAAGGTAGGCGCAAAACTATATATGTAAGTTTTTGTTACCAAATTAATCAAACATTTCAGCCATCAATCTAAAAGATTATTACTTGCTTCTAGAGCACCGCTGTGTGCAGAGTCGGCCTTGAGCTAAGGCACAAGAGCCAGTTGCCTTGGGCCCCCTAAAAAGTGTAAAAATTAGGACACCCAACTATTTTTAATAACCAACATATTTGCTCAAAAAAAAAAAAATTAGTACCTCGATCAACTATAAGCCCAACAAGGAAAATTTGGGCCCTTTCTTCGAAATTTGCTTTAAGCTCCCGAAATATCAGGGCAGACCTTGGCTACATGGTCTTTGGGGACCTTTTCCACCATACATTGGTGTGGGCTTCACTATACGTACGCGACAGTGCTCCAATAAATAATCACTATTATTCCAATCAAATTCTTTTGGGATGGGATCCTCCTCAGTCTCTTTTAAGTGACTTAACGGTCCTGTTCGGGTCATTTTTGGATTCTTTCCTGGGCCATTTTGATGATCGGGACTGCTGATATTTTAGAACTCACTGAGAACATTAGGCCCGTCAAAAAATCATGCTAATCGGATATCATTTGATGTATTTTCTAAACACATTTATCTCTAGAAGAATGGGTTTAGAAATATCACTGACACTGAATAAAAATGGATTTTTCTAGAGATGAGTATGTTTCGAAAACATATCAAACGATATCCGATTAACATGATTTTGTGGCATTCTTAATATTTTTGATGAGGTCTAAAATATCAACGTTCCCGATCATTAAAAATACAGGGAAAGGCTTCCAATTCTTTTCCTTGCATGTGTACCGAGACAGACTCTGCAACACTTGGCCCAAACAATAGGGCTTCATTCATTCATTTGGACCATGAGCCCATACATCTATTCCTCCTCTTCTCAAAAAATCAAGGGAAAATGACGGCACATGACGTGTTTTGATAATTAATATTCATCAGATAATTAATATTCATCAAAGACAAACTAAGAACATTTGTTAATACTAAAAATCTCATTGACGAATATTAATTATCAAAATATGTTCTTGGCCGTCATTTTCCCAAAAATCAAAAAACAAAAAATTGAAGAAAATCCCGAAATTAACCCCAACTCGATTTCAAAGGTCACGTTCAAAAGTCGCAACGGTCAGGACCCCACATGACATCCCCATCTCCCCCTTTCGCAAAAGTAAAAACTTCCCACCAAAAATAACCGAAAAACTCACTCCAAAAAAACCCACACACATGAACCCACGAACTCGTCGTTCACAGACATGACGAAGAGATACCAAGTTTTGCAGAGAAAACTGCGAGAACTCGAGTCCCTCATCGCCCGCCTCTCCTCCCCTTACCCGGCCATACCCTCCGGCCTCCTCGCCGACGGCGGCGAGATCGCCCAGCAACTCGTCTTCTCGAGGAAGCTCTTGTCCGCGGAGATCGCTTCCCACCCTTCCAAGCCCCACCACTTGGCCCACATCTCCCGCCGCCTCAACCGACTAGACACCGTCTTTCGCCACTACCAGGACCACCACGACCACGACGTAAATGATGATTTCGCCGTTAATGACGGTTTGGACGCGGCCTCCACCTGCTCGTGCACGGAGTCTTGTCTCAATGACGACGGGGAGGGGGAGGGGGAGGGGGAGGGGGAGGGGGAGGGGGAGGCCGACTTGGGGTCTGAATTGTGTGAAGAGCCAGAAGAAGAAATGTTTTACGAGATGCCGCCCGGGGCGGTGGAGGAAGAGGAGGCGAGTGTGGAGGAGGTAGGAAGGGTGGTACTGGTGCATGAGACAAAGACAGAGAAGAGGGGTGCAGAGAGGGAAGAGGAGGGAGATTGTGTTTGGGGGTATTTTGGGGTTTTGGGTGGTGGGTTGGTGGTTGGGGTTGCTATCGGGGCTGTTTTGACGGGTTTTGTGATGGTGAGGTTTTCTGGTTGTTTTCATTACATTCAACATCAAGGTTTCCTTACCCCAACGTAAGGCCATGTGTAGCCCATGGGGTTCGATGATCTCTTCTGTCCTGCAGAAAATCCTTCGCCATAGAGACATAAGGGTTTTCGGCACAGAATATCTTGCCTCATAATTTATGTAGCAAACAAAAATTGGTTAGTAATTTGTGTTTTGTTTCCCCTTTTTCAATTTGTTTTTGTGTAGTTAAATTAAATTTGGGTTTCAGGGGTGTCGTATTGGTAACTAGTAATATGAATATGCATGTTAAATACCAAGGTAACGTTGATTCTTCTTCTTCCAACTCGATTGTTGTGTTATTTCTTTTAAATTTTGCGAGCAATCGCTAGTGGTACTCGTTTTTTTAGAGTTGTATTTAGTTGTGTTGTTCCGGCAGAGACATGTTACAAAGTTGAAATACAATTTTTAATTCGTCAGCATCTTGCATGAGTTTTTCATACCTCATGTGTTCAAATCAGTTTACACACACTTTGACTAATTTTAAAAATTCAATCCCACAAACCACTCACAGGGAGCCCAATTAAATGTATGAGTTACCTATTCAGTACCTCTAAAATGAAAATTGGCATGTGTCATCGTCAAATAGAGTAATAACAATTAAGCTAATAATTTTTGCCCGTAAATTATGATGATGTATCGTTCTCGAAAACAAATTAATAGACCCTTTGAAATTCACTTCAGATTCAAATTCCCACTCGTTCAAACAACTGTATACTACGTATATTCAGAACCAGATTTTATGGACTTATATCAGTGCTCAAAATCCTCTGTGGCTGATGAAGCAAGATCACTAATAAGGTGGCAACTTTCAACCCATATTTTTCAACCTCCTCCTAAGATTCGTCCGCACAGTATAATCCACTCAATCCGCTCATACTATAGTACTGGGTTGATATGAGATTTGAACCATCATCAGAACCATATTTACATGTGTTGTAGATTGGTTCAAAATGAGTTTAATATGGATTTAGAATTAAAAGACTCTTCATTATTGTTAATCTAAAATCCCGTTTTTTTTTTTAATGCCTGGATTTCTGCTAGAGCTTC